>CM049585.1:26964371-28164371 GCA_027123335.1 Amphiprion clarkii | reverse complement strand
GAGCAGATATGACATGTTGTACCACAAAAACTGAAATGTTATGATCCCTGCTTCAGTCTCTGCCCTTCTTCCTCCTTTTCCCTCTTTTTCCTTCTTTCTTCCATTGTTCCTCATCTGTTTCTGTTTTGACCTGTCTCTCTCTCCCTCCTGTCTCTCTCTCCCTCCTGTCTCTCTCTCCCTGCTTCACCTGCCTGCACTCTATTTGCTGATTACTGTAACGAGTGTCAGCTGCAGTAATTAGTTCACTCCACTCACCTGTTCTCTACCTCACCTCCAGTATTTAAGCTCTGTGCTTTCATTCACTCCCTGCTGGATCATAGATTCAGTTTCTCCCCACCAAGCCTTCTACCTCCTGTCAGCTTCAGCCCCATGGACTCTGCTGCTAAGCTTATTTCCCTACAATTTGAGTGTAACTCCCAACATTTCGTGTTTTCTGAGTGGTTAAAAACTGGTGTGAAATTGGGCTGTATTTGTAACTGCAGCTTCTTCTTAACTCTCATTGTTGCTCTGAGTCTCTCTGTGTCTTCCTGGTGCTTTTATCCAAGGCCTGATGAAGTCCTAATTAGCTTAGATTATCTGCTTTCTTTACAGGAAGGAGAGACTGGGCTAAATGAGCCCCAATCTCCCCTTTCTTTGTTTAATGACAAAGGAAATTACCCACATGTAAGTAATCTGTGTGATTCCAGCAAAAGCAGTGGAGTGAGAAAATAAATATTAAACGGAGAGCGAGGAAGAGAACAGCACTGTAAAGTCAGCAGCTGCTAATGAAGACGGCAGAGAGAACAAACTTTAAAGGCATCTAACTTTTAAGAAGACAATTCGGGGGAAAAAACTGAATTCTTTACAAGCTGTAGTGCTTAATTATACACAAGTTTCACATAATGACTGTCACCATAGCATCACTAGTGATCAGGTAAATCGAATGTCACCTATAAAAATATGCTAGAAATTCAAATGAGAAATGAAATAACCATCAATAATCACACAGATGGAAAGTTTCTAGAACCTACAGTCGTGAACAAAAGTTTACATTTACTTGTAAAGGTCATGCACTAGGATATCTTGGCAGTCTTGAGTTTCCAATGAGTTCTAGAGTGGAACCATTAAAACCCATGAATCTTTGTCACACAGAACAATCATGCATTTTGGTTCTTCCGTGGATTAATTATAGATCTTCTGGAAATATGACACAATCTGTTGGGTCAAAAATATACATACAGTGTACAAGTGTCCTTTGGTCATTTTCATTCTTTTGGTTTCCGTCCACAAGCTTCTGGTTGCATCATTGACTCTGCTCTACACAGATTTAATGCACTTCAACTAAATTTGTTGACTTTCTGGACCAGAGTTGTTTCTTCATCACAGTCTACAGGTTCTTGATGGGGTTTCAGTCAGGACTCGGAAAGGTCTGATGGAAACCCCCAGAGCATGATACTGCCACCTCCATGCCTGATGGTAGGTTTGGTGTTCTTGGGGTTAAAGGCCTCGCCTCCTCTCCACCAAACATATTTCTGCTCAGTTTTTCTTCCATCTGACCACAGAACTTTCCTCCAGAAGGCCTTTTCTTTGTCCATGTGATCAGCAGCAGACTTGAGTGGAGCTTTAAGGTTCTGCTTCTAGAGGAAGAACTTCCTTCTTCATGGATCCTCTCAGCTCATGTTGATGTAAAACCCTGTGGACACTGACAGCTGTGTTCCAGCAGCTTCTCATTCATTCAGATTTGCTTTTTGCTGATTCTTGGTTGACTCCTGACCATCCTGACCAATTGTCTCGAGCTTGTGCTTATTTCCTGATTGTGGCAGTGACACAACTGTACCACTCAATTCATACTTTTAATTGATTGTAGCTGATTTTGGGATCTGAAGCATCTTTAAAATGGTTCCAATTAACTTTCCTGACTTGTTCAAGCCAATGATTTGCTTCTTCAGATCTGTATGCAACTTCTTATACCTTCCCACTGTAGTGTTTGTGACTGAGTCTAAGGAGAGAATTAAATGGGTTCTACTTAAACTAGCTAAAAGGAGTCAGCAGCTGTAGTCAATTGTAATCACTTTTGAGACAGGTCACTAAAAAAAACCAAGATTAACACAACTTTTTACATCAGCAAAACTGATAATTCAAGTGGCTGTATGTATATTTTTGATCAAGCAGATTTTATTGTATTAGATCTAGAATAACTCTGGAAAAAAAATGGAAATGCATGATTGTTTTTATGACAAAGACGCATGTGTTTTAATCATTCCGTCACAGAAAACAGGAATCATTGGGGTGCCGTGATGTTTACAAGTGTTTAGAAACTTTTGTTTGCCACTGTATTAGCATAAAACAGACCTGTTGATTGATTTGAAATGTAATACAACCAAAATGATGGACACGTCTACAAACAGAATTGTAAAATCTTTGGCAAACTTTTATTTCTTTCACAGTATTCAACATCGCATTTCCCTGTTTCAGTTCCAGTGTTTGTAAACACAAATAAACTATATACCTGCTCTGTAAAGAACCAACCATACAGCAGAGATTTCAGATTTTCACTTCAGTTTTCTCAGTCTGTCCATCTCCATCCTTCTCTGCAGGGTGATTCTTCTGGTGATTCCTGAAGTCACTCCTGTGTATGAATTCTTTCCCGCAGACCTCGCAGTGATACGGTTTTTCTCCCGTGTGAACCCGTCTGTGCAGTTTGAGGCTGCTGGACTGAGTGAACCTCCTGCCGCAGATGTTGCAGCCGTACATCTTCTCCCCCGAGTGAATCACCATGTGCAGCTTCAGATTGCTGGGGTTGGTGAACTTCTTCTCGCACTGATCGCAGGCGTATGGTTTTTCCCCCGTGTGGGTGCTCATGTGGTATTTGAGATTGACCGTGCAGCTGAACTTTTTGCCGCAGACGTCGCAGACCGGCTGCTGTCCCGGCTTCTTCCCGGTGTGGATCCTCATGTGGTTCTGGAGGGCGCTGGCGTGGCTGCAGCGTTTCCCGCAGGTCTCGCAGACGTACGGTCTTTCACCGGTGTGGGTCAACATGTGGTGCATCAGGGCGCTCTTGTGGCTGCAGCCTTTGCCACAGACCTCGCAGGTGAACAGCTTTTCTCCGGTGTGTTTGCTCAGGTGGTTCCTGAGGACGCTCATGTCGCTGCAGCCGAGGCCGAGCTCATCGCAGCAGTTCTCCTTCTGAGTGTGAGTGAATCGGTGAGTGGACAGAGACGAGGACGAAAAGAAGCTCTCGCCGCACACTTCGCAGACAAAATCTCTGTCTCCCGAGTGGAGATTCTCGTGTTCGGCCAAACTCTGTCTGCACTCAAAGGTCTCCGGGCAAAGCGAGCAAACAAACGTCTTCTTCAGCGCACAACATCTGTGCCGCTGAAGTGCCAGCAGCCCTGAGAACTGATTCTCACACAGCGGGCATGTGTGGGTGTTCGGTTTCCTCGTGTTGTGCTGACGCATGTGCCTGTGGAAGGTCGACTTGTAAGCAAACTCCGTCCCACACAGGGAGCATTTGTACAGTTTCTCTCCAGTGTGTCGTCTTGAATGTGCGATGAGCGTCCGGAGAACGGCGAAACGTTTGCCACACTCAGAGCAGAGATGAGGTCTGGAGTGAGTCAGGAAGTGTCTGTCCATGAGGCACTTCAGAGCAAAGGTTTTCTCACAAGAGGGACATTTGAACGGACCTGCAGACGCCTTCTTTTTGATCTTTGATGCAGGGCTTGCAAGGTTTGTGTCCTCCTGGACGGTATCTTCATCGATGGTGGAGGCTGAATCAGGCGTCGGCTCCGTTAAAACAGCTTCAGGTTCAGAGTTTTTCTCCTCATATGAGGCTGCATCAGCTGAAACAAAAAACAAAACCTGGGACTAAAGATTTTTTTTCCCTGAAGAAGTAAAACCAACAGTCATCGCCAGTTTCTTCATATTGGATCACACTGGACTGGTGTCACTACCGTTCAAAAGTTTGGGGTCACCCAGACAATTTCATGTTTTCCATGAAAACTCACACCTTTATCCATGTTCTAACATAACTGCACAAAGGTTTTCTATCCATCAATGAGCCTTTCAGCACCATTAGCTAACACAATGTAGCATTAGAACACAGGAGTGATGGTTGCTGGAAATGTTCCTCTGTACCCCTATGGAGATATTCCACTAAAAATCAGCCGTTTCCAGCTAGAATAGTCATTTACCACATTAACAATGTCTGGACTGTATTTCTGATTCATTTAATGTTATCTTCACTGAAGAAAAACTGCTTTTCTTTCAAAAATAAGGACATTTCTAAGTGACCCCAAACTTTTGAATGCTAGTGTATACAGTAACTACTCTACAGTGTAATTTATACAGGTCTCTGTGGTAAAAGTGTTAAAACATGAAAAAATAAATGAAAATGAGCTCATTTTCACACAGAAAAGGTTAAAAAAAAACCAAAAAACAAACAGTAGTTACCAGGTTCTGTCACCGATTCTGAGTCTGCTGCTGCTGTTGGTTTTTCAGTCTGTTGCTCCTCTGAAAACACAAAACATTTCAGGAACTTTAGTGAAGCAAAACATCCCTTTGTTCAAAAAGATTTAGCTCAGTCTCAATTAAACTGCAGCTGGTGCTATAAGGAGCCTTTTTAAGCCAAAGTAAACTAAAAAACTGAACATTTTGGTTGGTATTTCTTAGGACGAAAATCGTAATCACAATTATTTTGGTCAATATTTGGAGACTCAACTGACTTCGTTGAATCTACAATATAATCACTAATGACTGAAAAGGAAGCCCTCCCCTAAAGTCACTTTTCCCAGTCAGCTTTTAGCTTAGGTTGTTACTTTTATTTCATTAAATCAGCCCTCTATATCTGCTGTCTTCCGTTTGTTCACAGTATGGGGTGCTACAAGGTTGTTTGGAGTTAAATTAAGTTCATAGCTTTATTCACTTTTGCATCTAACCTTACCAATGTTAGTCTTGTAGAGCTAAGAAGTGTATTCCTGCTCTTACAGCCACTATGAGTCAAAACCTGTCAAGATTTGCAGCTGTAACAGCAGAGCTGTTACTAGATTCTGGTTGGGTGGGTGGAAAAAAGGTTAACACGGATTAACACTTGTTGGGAAACTTTCAAGTTGTCGTCTCAAACTCAATGTTTCCTTTACTTCGCCTGTGTAAGGAGAACAACTAGAATGACCATAAATGAAAAAAAAAATGCAGAAGAGACTCTCACACTGAGCTGAGACTAAACCAGGACACATTAATTAGATAAATTATTGGAGCAACTGAGGGTAATCAAATCACAAAACAGTTGGTTAAATACCTCTGCAATATATGTGATCGTCCGTCTTTCCTGCTGCTGGTTGGAATCCTCTATGGATTTTCTTTCTCTGCTGACGAGACCTCCTGGCTGCTGATTCTGTCATTTCACAACAAAAGCCAAAAGTCTGGTTTAAAATACAAAGAAAAACAAATACGTTAAAAATCCTCCTCAGCTGCTGGGTGACTTACTTCGTGTGGGTTCAGTGATTTGCTCTCGCTCTGGATTCGCTCTTGTCTGTTCCGTCTCACCATCCAGTCCAGCTGTCTGCTCTGCAGCAGGAACGTCTTCAGCTTCACACGTGGACATTTTCAGCATCAATGAGATTTTCTCCACTGCTCCTCTGGTCCAGGTTTTCATGAGGGATGCAAACTGGTTCTGTACAGTCACAGAGGGAGAAAGAAGGACATAAGGATGTGGTGGATTTCTCTGGTTTTTATCCACATTAATAGAACTATAACGGAATAGTTTGTGGGGTTTGGACTAATGTTTGGGCAGAAAATGCAATTTCTTTTCACTATTTTCAGAATTTGTATCATTTAAAACTTCTATTTATGGGAAAATACAACAATATTGGCCTGAAACCACATCAAATTCAACCCAGCCAATGCAGAAATAGCTGTATTCTAAGTTATTATTTCGTAACTTTATGGCAGGACTGGAATTATGGAACATGACTGAACTGCTAGGACAGCAGTGTAACACTACAGTAGAACAAAAAAATGTACTCATAAAAACTGCGGCAGTGAGGAATGACTACTACAATTAAATCAGACAAAGACGTTGATTTTGTTTGTCTTCAGTAAAAGCAGATTATTTTACCGATTTCATACGTGTTATTAACTAATTAGGAGTCCAGATTTGCAGTCAAAAAACACAAAAAACCCACAGACTTCAGCAATTCCATATAAACACCTTTAGAATTCTATTACACTCTAATATATTATTTGAAGTGGCAAACAGTCCTGGAAAAGAAACATTAAAATCACCTGTTTAATATTGTGTTGGTCCTCCTCATGCTGCCATGGGTTTATGTCTGGGGTCATCTTTTGTGAAACTTTAGTGTTGTCTCAGTTTATAGTGTAATCATATCCAACATTCAGGATGATGACAGGCAGTATTATAGTCTTATTTCCAATGTCCAGGCTATGAGATGTCTAACATATTTGCTTAGACTCTAATTAACATGATTTATGGTTGATTTTTTTATATAAAATAAAGGAATCATTTCTGATAGAATGAAATCAATCATTTCAGTCACAGTGTAGGGGTGGCGCTCACTATTTGACAAGTGTAAACTGTGTATTTTTTGAGTTGTAAGCTGTTAACTACTAGTTATACGTTACTTTACCAGGTAAAACCAACTGGACGGATTATATTGTAAGTCACAGAGCAGGTAAAAACAACTGGACTGGTCATAGTGTACGACACAGGGGATGTAAAAACAAAAATATCTGGATTTGTTATAATGCAGGACACAGAGGACAGTCTAGGTACATGGGAATTCTTGTGCAGGGCTCTCTTGGAGTAGACTTAAAATAAATAAATAAATACACACAAGATAACATACAAAAATCTGATAAAAGAATCTGAATGCTACAAGGAATTAGTAAACAATTGTGCAGGAATATGTAGGGGATATGTTCTTATACAATTTGAATCCATTCAAAACGCTGGATTCATTTTCTTCTTCATTTTAGCTTTTTAACTTTTCTATGTACCTGCTTCTTTGTTGGCGTCCTCACCATGGCAACAACAGCCAGGGCTGCTTGGTATTGTAGTCTTTAGCTATTCAAGCTAGCAAACATTGTTTGTACACGACTTGATGATACTAAACTAGTTGAAAAACTCAGAAAGAAGCACTTTTAACACCCTCCTTTCATTATCAGGTAGCTAATTTTGCTCTGTCCGTGTGTGTGTTACCGTTAAATGTTCGTTAAAGTGCCTCCGGTCCTCCGGTAGGGCCACCTCGCTGCCTTTCTCTTCGCGCTTCACTTCGGCCGCCGTAGCCGCAGCAGAGCGCTGCCGAGCGGCCGCAGCCGAGCTTTCCTCCAGCAGCCTCCGGAGCTCCGCCACCGCCGCCTCCGCCACCGTCTCCATCACGGCCCGGATCTGATCCTCCAGCGTCTCCGGCCTCGACATGTTCGTGAGTCTCTCCACGGTTTAAATATCGTTTTAAATACTTTATTCAACTATAAATCTGACTTTATATCGTCAATAGGTTGTCTTGTTTTGACATCTTTCTTCTTCGCGGGTTTTCTTCTTCTTCTTCGTCTGGTGAAATTAGCGGTAGATTAGACTCAGCTGAGGTGTGTTGCTGCCCCCACAGGTCATTTGTAGAACTGCAGGGACACAGTTAAATCCCAATGTATAATCATAGACTGTTTATATAGTCTTTGTGTAACAGTTCAGTGGAGAAACTCAATAGTTTCTAGATTTTGTTGCTTCAGAGGTAATCTAGATCTGTAACTTTGTCTTCATGAGGCTTTTGATTTATAGTTTCTGCCTCCCCGTTAGCAGGCAATAATTCAGTACACAGTGACCAAGTGTCAAAACAATAAAATAAAATAAAAATAAATAAATAAAAACAAAGCTTGATCATTGGGGATGCAGGGGATCATTGGATTTGTTGAGTTCTCGTTCCTTAATCTTAATATTCCTATTATTTATTTATGTTAAATTCTTAGGTCTATTACTAAACTAGTTAGGTAATTCTCCATATTTTTTCCTTTATTTAAATCAGAAAAAAATGTTATTTTACATATTATTGAAAAGTGAAATTTACAGATTTTTTTCTGAACTGAAAGTCACAGATAATATTGAAGAAAATTACTGAAAAGAAATATTAAATAATGAAAAAAAATTAAGAAAAGAAATAACAACAACAACAATAATAATACATCTGTATTTTCACAAATACAAACATTTTTGCTACACGTGTAACTGTAAAATTACACAGTGTTACTGTATTTAAACTGGTTAAAATTATAATTATTTTGCAAACTTTCTCTATTATTTTCACAGTCAATTTTAATGTTAAACTTTAAATAATGTCCACATTAAAAGTCTGTATTTTTGTAAATGATATTTTCCTTTTTTACAACAGGTGATCTTAAAAAAAATTCTGTATATGCATCAGCTAAAAAAATGTTTTTAAAATCATTATTTCCCATTATTTTCACTGTTTTGAATGTTACAGCATTTCAATGCTTTCTGTGTATTTTTTCTGCTACTTTTGCTGCCAATTTTCTTTTTTTTTTTTTTTTACCAGAATTGTTTTCTTCACAGCGTAAATGTTAATGTTTTCCTCAGTATTAACACCAGAGGGCAGAATTCTGACATATATATATGCATTCATTTAATGTATGGATAGCATCCTGCATACCTGCATTTATTCAAAACTACACTTTAATAATAGTAAACAGCAATAAAATCCTCTAAAGTGATAGAATAACTGTGACATATTAATAATTTCCAGAATTCCCACTAAAAGCCTCAGCTCTCCTCTCATTCTCCACGTGTTCACATCCTCCTGGAGTTCCCGGCACACATTATTTTCTCGACTTTCACATCTAAATGCTGCCTGGTGACTGAACTCTTGTTCCTGCTGAACTGAGCCAGTGTGTTTGATCGAACTGCTGTCAGCTCAGAAGGCACCAGAGGCAGGCCAGATGTTTCCTCACAGCAGCAGCAGCAGCAGCAGCAGCAGCAGCAGCAGCGTGGAGACTGTGGTCAGGAGGATCCACATCTGATGGTTAAACTCTGCACGACCAACAAAACACAGCAGGAGTTACATTTCCACTTACAGCATTTGTCCTTTATTGTAATTACTCGCAGGCATCTCGACATAAACCAGACTTTTCTTTATGTCCAGTGAAATCATATTATCTGTTAGCATCAGCCCCGAGGAGAAGTAAACACGATTCTGCTCTCGATGACAATCCTCTGTAATTGTTAAAGGGAAAAATTAATGATCAACAAAAGGAGGGAATTTAGAAAACTTCAGATAAACAAGCCTCGAGGTGCCAAATTCATAATTCGAAGACAAACAGCGAAGCTTAAACAAAATCTTTCACGGCTAAAATTAGGATGTTGAAAGTTGATTTATCCAAACAAATGTGGTGCACAGATTCTGCTGTTGCTCAGTTTCTGACATTTTTGTTCCTCAAAACCCTCAAGATGAGCTTCCTTCATGTTCACAGAGTAATCTGAACTGTTTTCACCACTAATTCAATAAAACTGAACTTTGTTAGGATACATTTTGTAAAATAAGTCAGATATCTGGGCTTTACCAGGCATTTTTTATTTTTGCAATTCTGCATTTGTAAAAGTATCAGAACCGACTCAGATTATAAAGAAAATGAGGCTTTGCTGTTTTTTGGGTTTTTTTCTGGCACAAAACATGGCAAAGAAAAATAATCAGTAAACTAACCAATCAGCAATATCTTTTCCAAGTAAAAAGTAAAAAAATGTAACTTTTTTTTTAAACAGTCTTTAATTGTGCTTTTTTTATTATTATTATTTACTGTTCTTTTACATATGTTCCTTGTTTGGTTTAATCACAGAAAACCTATTATGAAATTATTTAAAAATTAATAAATAAAATAAAATAAAATAGTGAAAAAACAACACAACCAAAACTGTATCAATCTCTCTGGCACAAAACATGGCAAAGAAAAATAATCAGTAAACTAACCAATCAGTAATATCTTTTCCAAGTAAAAAATGTAATGTTTTGTTTCACCCTTTACATCTTTACAGGGTTCATTTGTTGAAATATTTCACTAAAAACAAAACACAAGACAGTCATCTGCTCTGCATATTTCATAGTCAGTGAGTTTCCAGGATGAGGTTTAATCACCTAACAAACCACTTTCAGCCGGTTTTATCTCACATTGAAATTTGAGGCTGTTTGAACAACAATATCTCAGGAACTATTAAAGATAAAAAGCTGAACATTTCTGTTATTTCTCATCATATCATTGATTCAGAATCTGTAGTACTGGACAAGTAGATCAAATAATCTTTGATCATGGGTGAGTTTAAATAGTTTGAATAATGGAAAGTTATAATAAGTCCCATCTTTGAGCTCATATTCAGTACTTATTTATATTTTATAGGAAAAGTATTCCATATGTTTGTATTATTGGGGCATGCAGCTGCAAATGATTCACTAGTTGACTTCTGTATTATTAACTCTGATTTAAAACGGGAACAAAGCCTAAAAGTTCAGTAATTTCCTAAAAAGTCAAACTTTTCTCCAACATGAGTTCATGCATTTGCTAGTTAGTGCTTCCACCTGCAGATCAATAGATACTTCTGGCTGCAAAATGATGTAAAATAAACTATAGAGTAGTAATGATTAAACACTGTGATGTGTTTTTAGTTTTTGAACAAATATATTGAGAGCTCTATGACACACAGGAATCTGATTTTTCAGGCACAAACGATATTTTAATCTTTTCTCATTTGTTAACAATAAGAAAATGTGGATTTTCACACAAGATTTCTAAGATTCTGACTTCCTCGAGCAAAAAAATCTTCTGATTGTGTGCTAAAAGTTAAAAGCTTTGATGCTATTTTAAACCTGCTGTGAGACAAATGATGCACAGCTTCACGACTACAGTATCCAAACTGAGAAGTCAAACACATCCTCATCATCTCTGCACAAGAGCAGAACTTAGCCACTGTGAACAAATATCTAAGACTCCCTGTTCAGCAGTCGACTAAGCTCTGCACCTGATCAGACGCTGCAGAAACCAACAGAAATCCACTCATCTTGCCTCAGAAGAGCTTCTCCTTTCAGGTGCGTCCACAGACTTGAAGAACTCCCACCTCAGAACCATGCTGGTATCAGTGTTTCCTCCGCCAGCAGCAGCAGCAGCAGCAGCAGCAGCTGTGTAGTAATCCCTGGCAATGTGATTTTTCACTTTCTGTCCCAAATCATCATGCCAGAGACCCACACGGCCACAGCGAACGCCTCGGTCCTCCGGGGGAAACCAGAAGCCTCTTTCTGCTGCTACTCTTTCCCTCTCCGGTCCTCCCTCCCCCCACTCTCTCCCACTCTTTCAGCCTCCCATGCTCGGTTTAACTTTGGGTATTTCCCTCATTAACTGTTGCGCCTCTATCAGGGAGTCCAGAGAGGCCCGAGGAAGTCTGGAGTGAAACGACAGGGTCTCCTCTGATTGGAACTAACGATAATCAGCCCCTCGCTGCGACGGCCGGCCAGGCAGGTCTGAGGGCAGGTGTAAGGCCGATCTGACGCTCAAAATGTGGAAAATCTGCCTGTTGCTTCATTTACTGTTAATGTAGGAGCAGATTTAGACGTGGATTTCAACTGCAGTTAGATAAATGGAGACTTTAAGGATATAAAACAGTAAGGTAAAGGTGTGTCACTAACCTGAAGACGGTTGACTTCACATCACAGAACCTGTTTAAAAAAAGGTGAGAGCATTAAAAACACTGCAGGTGATGTGGACGTATATGAGTTTATGTAATTTCTGTAATACTTTATGGTGTAGATTTTAGTGGTCTAACCCACAACCCAAACACAGCGTGACAGTGGAGGGTTAGACGAGTCTTGAAAGCACAAAATTTTGAACCCATTTTTCTCAAAAACTACAAGAAGTGGGTCAGACCGCTCTGCTTCCAAACCCTTCCTATGTTCCCATCCTGCATAAGAACAAACTCAGTGGTCTGTTTTTATAATTCACAAAACAAATGTCACTACAAATCCTGCTTATTGCTCAAATTTGGATTCTTTAAAACGATATACATGATAAGAAATGTTAAATATAGAAGTAATTCCATGTCCACCTAACCCTTCTAGTTTATTACTCCATATATATACTATTACACTTTATAGCATGACAAAAAAAAGATTAAATATGTCCCAATGTCAAATGAAATACAACAAAAACACCTGGATGTTCTACTAATTTATCTTGGATTTTAAAGTATACAAGCCAGGATGATTTTCTGGCTATTCTGTACACATACGGCATTAAATAGTACTTTGAGAGGATAGCTGTAGTACTAGTATGTAGCAGTATGAAAAAGTATTTGGAATGCAACCCATGTCACGGATTTTCTTGAGAAAGTTTCTGTGGAAGTTCATTGGATCTTTCACAATCATAAAACTCTTCTCCAAATAGTGAATTTTTGAAGTGTGGCCCTTTAAGCTAAATTTCATCATTTTTTCAATTCCTTCTAAGCGTCGCCATTGTCTGAATGTTAAAAAATGTGCCTTTGACGTTCTGTAGGTGTTGCTAGAGATGCTACTTAATGTACATCTTCTTCTAAAACTTGAAGATGTATCACAAGTTTACATGTAGGACTGTAAAAGAGGGAATAAGTGATCATTTAGTCTGTGAACATGAGTCAACAATTGTGCCGCTGTGCAAGAATTAAGGCCGATTCATGCTTTCTGCAGCTGTGTGACTAAAAGCATCCACAAGGATGTGTTTGACGTAAACTTCATCATCTACGTAAGTTCCTAAGGGCTCAAACAGATCCCTCTGCAGACGACTACATGCAGCCAAACAGTTCTGCCAGGAAAACAAATGGATCACAGAACAAGTGCCTGTTTTGAGACATATAATTCATCATTCCAAGTGTTTTAATTGAAGCAGCCGGTCTTGGACATTGGATGTGCTTTGATTTTTCCATGCTTTCCAAGCTTACAGTTGCAGTGCTAGCATGCTAAAGCTACGCCACAATACCGTTCATCACATGTACCATTATAGATTTGTGTTTTAGCATGCTGTAATTTGGTAAATTGGTTCAGGCATAGAATTACTTGGTAAGGGGTTAAAAACAACCTTATTGTAGTTTTGGAACACTGTGCTGATGGTTAAAAGACACACACATTGTTAGAAAATAAACAGCCATTTCTGGTCTGAAACTGTGCTGACCCATCCATCCACCCCAGCATCCTCCCTAGTAGTAAGTTCTGTGTTAAGGTGGACAACCCTTTGTTGACCCATCCATCCACCCCAGCATCCTCCCTAGTAAGTTGTGCGTTAAGGTGGACAACCCTTTCCTGACCCATCCATCCACCCCAGCATCCTCCCTAGTAGTAAGTTCTGTGTTAAGGTGGACAACCCTTTGTTGACCCATCCATCCACCCCAGCATCCTCCCTAGTAAATTTTGAGGTTCCACAATTCTGCTAAGCAATATTCTCATTTCTACCTTAAAAGACCATTCACTGTCCTTTCATGGATTTGAAATGTCTTGTTTTTAGCCACTAAATAGTCTGCAGTGGTGACCAGCCAGTCTCTAACTTCCTGTTTTCTGGAGTAGAAGCTACCAAGAACATCGAAGCCAACACCAAAATCAATATAACTGCAGTCCAGCATGCCTGATGTGTTGATTACTACATCTGACCTATTTCATGTTCATACATCATTTGATTCTTTGTAAATAAAAAAAATAGTAAAACAGTAGACTTTACAGACAGCTCACCTGGTGTCTAAAACATTCCAATGCAAACGTACATTTACAGTTAGTCCCAGGTTTTATATTTACATTGCGTATCAGAAATGATGAACTGGCAGGTTTACAAGTGAAGACATGATCCTGCATTAATCATCATATAGGAGTGAGCCTGAAGGTAAAAATCAGACATTTAACATACATCATCACATCTGTGGGTGAATGTTCGGGCTTTTATTGAGATGTTTTACTAATATGCAGTATAAATCTAAGCTCATGCATGTTAGTATGATAGATATGCAGTGGAAACATGGGAGAGAACACTAAAACCCAGAATTAAACAGACCCCGAGGAATCAAGAGGGATTGATGTTGACAGTTCTGCTCTTGGTGATGGAAAAATTTGGAAAAAAATGGTTTTATACTTATTATTACTACATAAATGTTAACTTGCACATTTTATCTGGGCATAGTCTGGTTGTAACCTACAAAAACATCGAGACATTCGTCAATGATGCATTTTCACAATTCCAGTCCCGTTGGGTTTAACCAGTAGCTGAGTGGAACCATAGATATACTGTGGATATTTAAAGTCACACATTGAAATTTGAAGTTACGTTTGCACCACAATATCTCAGGAATTATTAAAGATAAAACCCTGAACTTTTCACTGCTATTCCTCATCATGTCATTGATTCATAATCTGCAAAACTGGACAAATAGATCAAATAATCTCTGATTATGGGTGGAAAAAAATGAAGCTCTCATGAAAAAAAGTCCAATGTTTGTGCTCACGTTAACAAAAAAATGATAATTTACAACTGATATTTTCTGAACCATATTTAGCTGCATGTTACAGTAATACAAAAAAACTAAACATAGAATACTTTTAAATATGAAATACTTTACTTTTTGTTAAATTTTGATAACTGATTGTGCAGATGTGACAAGTCGTATCACAAAAACTAAAATATTGATAGATAGTCTAATCCACGTAGAGTTGTGGAGTTTCAAAATGGTTCTTCGATCGATTTTTTTGGAAAACCTTTTATAAAATGGGCATATTTTTTTAAATTTCCCCCTACTTTGGTTTAGTTTCAGGTAAATCTGGGGTGATGGAGCAGAAATTCTTCTTAAAATCTGATGATTTGAGATGAAATGGCCTCTCTACATTCAGATTTAACCTCACTAGAGTTGATGCTGACAGTGTCCGTTGCTACATGTGCAACAAATCATTTGCATGTAAAGCCAGAAACATGATTCAGCGAAAACTTCACCACATGCAGGTGGAAAAATGCATAATTTTGGACTGCTGAGGTCACAGTTCATCTCTTGTCTCCTCAGATATGTTCTGAACACCAGCAGCCCTCACATGGAATCAACTAGTGATTAAACTATAACTTCAGTGTGAAGTGGTCCAAACATCATCAGTTTTAGTTTCTGTTTGAGGAGCAAAACTAGTTATCGTGGACTTCAGGAAAACTCTGTCTTGCTTCATTTCTCCAACTGAATGTTAGCATTTGTAGTTAGAGTTCTGCTGATATAGTTACAGGGAAAGTTCTGCATTCAACCTTGTCAGGAATGACAGGGATGGAGAAAATATTGTCAACTCTGTTCTTAATCGCTAGTTTTTTCTCTTGAAAAACAACAAAAGGAACCAATAAGAATACCGTTAAAGTATCGGATCGAGGAGCAGTGTCTGTACAAGTAGTAGAAACTTCAACGATACCCAGCCAACAGTAAACAAAGAGCCTCCTCAGCCAGTCAGCAGTGATTTATGTTCATAGCTGCGCTTCACAGCTGCCTCCTAAACCCGTCACTCATCCCACGTTCTCGTGTCACATTAACGATTTTCATTATAACCCCTCTGCTGTTGCTCAATCGCAGCAGAGTGTGTCGAAGCGAACACAGTGTGCTCAGGTTCATGCCAGACTATGACAGGACCGAAGTGTATGCTGAGGGGTTGGCAGTGCATGTGACTGCTGGAGCTGACTTAATGGGAATCACACTACAACAACACGCTCCATCCTGCTTGCTGGGGTTTCAGTTTTTACATGTTTGATCCGTGCAGGCATGACATACCAAGCGTGATCTTGGCATGTGACCCCGCCAGCTGTTCAGCCAGCCTACCTCTGACCTGCAAACCCCTGGGAGTCGGATCACGCTCCGCTAGCTGGGGCCTTCGTGAAAGGTGGGGACCTGACGGCTCAAAGATTGTATCAGAAGCAGAAGAGGTTGAAATTCCAGGACTTCAGTGGCACACACCATCGATACCAGCAAATTCATGGGCAACGTACCTTCAGGAGTCAACAACAATATAATCCAGCCAGAACCATTATCATTATGCTAGCATTGTAAAATACACTGAATGGCCTAAACAAGTTGTTGTCAACTCAATTAATGTTATCTTTACTTTAGCTGTCTCTCCTCAGCTCTTTTATGTCTGTTCTGCTTCAGTTCTTGTGTGGAAACAGAAACAAATGGACCAGAGTGGAGCAAAAATAACAAGAAAAGCACTCAGAGAGCACAGTACTCCACCAAGGCTGCTCAGTCGTTGTAGCATTTCTGACGGATGAAATCTTTATAAAAATTACCTTGCGCTGAGCACAGGTGTGTGTTATGCATGTGTACGTTATGTACAGATACCAAATCGCATGACCTAATAGGGTGGCGGAAATTGATGGGACTCGGAAACACCCCCACAATTTAATCAGGTGTTCCTTGTATCATTTCTGAGGGATAAGTCCCGATAAGTCCGTAATGGTGGATTTGTAGTAGGATCACAATCATGTGATTGTCAGCAGGCAGCTGACGTAGTGTTCACTTGTTGTCATAGTTACAGTGATGCCATGCCGCTATCTGGCAATGATACAGAAATCAGAAATCTTTAACAAATCCGTGGATCCAGACTATAACCCGCATCACTGCCAAAATCTAATCACTTGGTCCTTGTGTCATTTCTGACCTTCCCTGAAAATTTCATCCAGATCCGTTAGTCTGTTTTTGAGTGATGTTGCTAACAAACAGACGGACAAACGTACGCCGATCATCACATAACTCCACCAAGGAACACGGCGAAGTTAATAAAAACAGCAGCACTGACACTTAGCTGAAAGGAAACGAGTGCACATAACTTAGATAAACAACATACATTTCAATACAGGAAATCAGTTTTGATGTCTTTATAAATGACCAATGGTTTCAGTGGGAGGGACTCAAATGCACTAGCATTTATGCACAGCTGAATCAATTATCTAAACATAGAAAACAGTAGTTCAGATTAACACATGCTGAGGTTGTGTGATTTCATTCTCTGCTAAGCACGTCAATATTCACTTAAATCTTTGTCTTATTGTTTTTAGTCCTTTTGTGCAGAGTTTGTAACACTGCAAAGAAAAATGTTACATAGATTATTACTATTATCATCATTTGCATATTAATAGCTGTGTGCTTCTATAATAATCGAATATTTACATTCAGAATCTCATATATTGCACCTTTAGAACCAGGCTAATTGTTCCTATCTGCTTCCAGTCTTTGTGCTAAGCTAAGCTACACCTGCTGGCTGTAGCTTCAGCATGCAGGTGTGATTTATTTCATTTCATATAACTCATGGGAAAAGAGAACAACTAGCATTTTTCTTAAACTGGACAATAAATCACAAACAATATGAACAGAACAAGCGGCTGTCTTTGTGCAGTTCCAGCAGAAAATGAAATAACACTCGCACACACCCTGTTGTCTCTCTGCCAGTCGCTAACGTCTTGTGTCATCTCACAATCTGCCAAAGGCGAAAACCTCTGGGAGATATTCTGACGTGCCCCAGTGAGAAATCACGGGTGTCAATAATTTTTAAAAAAACGACGGCTGGATTCTGTTTAGCTGCTTTCTGTCCCGGCGTCGTGGTTTACAGGGACGCTGAGACACAACCGAGTCATTGTTAATGTTATGAGTAACACCTGTGCTGCTCGGACAAGTGAAATTTTAAAATGAAAACTGTGGTGCAGAAGTTCTCAGGGTTCACTATCTAGCTATTCTCCTTTGCCAAATTCCTGTCAGACTGGCTTATCTGTACAGTCTCCTCATGTCTCAGTCACACATTGCAGACGTCTGAGCTATAAGCCGTCACCACGCCGCAAACCATGAGCAACACTTTTTTGGCAACAGGCCCGTATTTGACATACACTGAAGGTCTCCGTCAAAGCAGTCTGTCAGGCAGTTAAAAAAGTAAAAGAAAAGTTCTAGGAGAAAGCTTCTATCGGATTCCATTCATGTCACAGTTTTATACATCAGAAAAGCTGTGATATGCACTGAAACTGTGACTGAATGTGAAGCAGCTTTCTCTCGTGTATTTTAGCTCATAAATGCACTGACATTATCTCTCCAAGCAGCTCCAATCACTTTTCTAACCCCGTCCCGTGTGATTGTGAAGCTTTTGTCTTAATCTTTTCGCTGAGCTGTTTTGTTTGTGAAGATGGCAAAACACGCAAAAGGAAACAACAAAGAGAAGGAAAAAAAACAAATCTTATTCACTTACTGCAGCAGGTCGGTTACAGTCTCCAGATGTTGTTCTTCATAGTCTGAACTGTTCCCTCCCTGCAGACTCACTGAGAAGCTATGAAAGTCTGGGTCCAACCCCCTCAGACGCTCACGCCTACGTACAAAACTCTTCTCACAACCATGTCCATCAGTGCTTTAGTCAAAAAGCATTACAGAGGAGTAGTTAATAACCAGAGATGGAAGTGGAGTCATATTGCATTGACAGGATACTTGCAGAGTGATTGATCAGCTACTGTATGTGGAGGTCGGTGGGTTTGAACTCACTTAAGCTCTTTGCTGTCATGTAATAGGTGACCTTGCTGGCTTCATAAATCTGACAGACATGTGCTACATGCATTTTACTTGTCGTGATGCATTTGTGTCTCTTTAAAGGCATTTTGCATCTTCTTGTGCTCATTTTGCAACTCATTTGTAGCTTCTTTGTACAGGGGTCTTCACCTTACACCAGAGTTCTGTCCCTAAAGATTGACCGAAGTTGATTTTCACCATAAGTTGAAAGTCTGGCAAAAACGTAAACAAAGCCTTGCATGCATCATGATATTTATCAGTTCTTCGGAAAAGTCATGACTACCAATGACTTTCATGCATGTATGAGTGTTTTTACTAGAAGATAACAGAATATGTTGCACTGTTTTTACAACTTGAGCATTTTATTATATCTAATTTCACTTCCATGGAGACGGCTTTCCTTTTCTTCGAAGCTCTGCCATCAGAAGAGTCTCACTTACACTTGGGAGCCATAATGAAGGGCAAAAAGTTAGCGAATGTAGCACAATCCAAGGTGGTGTACAACCGGAGAGTGTAAACAAAGCCGTCTTATAGCCCCGCATGATGAGATATTCATCCACTCCACTCGCCAACTAGTTCCACGTATCCAGTTCCGACGTAGTGACAAAACGCCATAGCTGAAGGACGTCGTAACCGAGGATCCCCTGTAGTTGTTTTGAGTCTTTATTGTCGTTTAGCCTCAGTTTGCAGCAGTCATTTTACATTCTCTGAAATAGTGTGCTGTCTTGGCCAGGTCTCCCTCAGAAAAGAGATTTTTAATCTCAAAGAACTTCCTGGTAAAATAAAGGATAAATAACTAAAATAAAATTTCATCGTGGATATGTCCTCATTTTGTGTCTCTTTCGTGTTGGTTTGCAGATGCTTGTGGTCATTTTGAGTCTCTTTACAGTTGTTTTGCATCTTTTTGTGGTCATTTTGCAGCTCTTTGTTGTTTTGCATCTCTTACGTCTGTTCAGTTTTTAGTAGTTTTACACTTGTTGGTTTCTTTTTGTTTGGTTCTGTCTTTTGTGTTTGGTTTTTGGTTGGTTTGTACATCCTAAAGGTCCTCATAGCTTCATTCAGACATAAACCAGTGACAGAAAGCGACACGGTCCAGACAATCCTACGTCATAACTTCATAATTCCATGCATGCCATCCATTAATGTGGCTGCATGTAGTTCATACTTCCATCCATCCATCTATCTAGCCATTCATTTTCTAAAGCCGCTTTATCCTGTACATGGTTGTATAGGGGTCTGGAGTCTGTCCCAGCTGACAAAGGTCACCAGTCCATCACATGACTAACACAAAGACCAAGACAACCATGCATACTCACTCTGTGAAAGTCATCCTTTACATAGATGTATCTTTGTTGTTGGGGAACTATTTTCATGTTAGGAGAGTAACTTTCATGTAGATCAACATAACTGTGGTAGAGATACCTAAGGCACCAAATGGGTAACCAGAGAAGATACACTACAGGCCAAAAGTTTGGAAACAAGATCAAATTTGTACAAAAAATAACATAGTTTTATTGGTGTACTTTGCAACAAAAAAAACATGATTATGATATAAAGAGTCACTCATCAGAATCCATTTTTACTATAATTATCAGGTATTTATATCTGTACTCTTGTTTCTTTACACAGCTGCTTGTTTCTTGCCAATTCTGTGGTACTTATAGAGATACAGTTGAGATTTATTGGGATTTTTGTATGGAGACTCTCAAAAGCCAAAGAGCTACAGTGAATAATGCAAACTGTGATTTGTTTTTTACTTTTAAAGCTAAGCCCTTCTTTTCTTTTGCTAACATTCATCCAGCAATTTCTTGGTAAATTGAGGAAAATGGTGCATATCAGTGAAAGCAAAGTCTGCAGTAAATACATCCCAACATCCATAGAATTCATACAGTTTTTAAGAAAGACATTGTGAACAGAAACGTGACATTGCTTCCAAATGTTGGGCCTGTAGTGTATGCTTACATCCTTTAAAGGTTTTACTTTGAGGAAAGAATTGCTCGGTATTTCTAACATGGTATAAACATGGTACTAAAAGGTTTAAATTTTTACAACTGATTTACAATAAGGCCAACAGGAAACGAGGTTATGTTTGTTGTTTACAGGCAACCCAGCAGTGTGTTATCTTATTTCAGGATAGAAAACAAGCGTAATATCTCCACAGCAACTCTCACAACCACTTTAGAATCATCAGTTAACCTACCATGCATGTCTCTGGACTGTGGAAGGATCATCTAGAACACCTGCAGAAAACCCAGGCGACTACAAGGAGAACATTCAAACCCAGGACCCTCTAGCTGTGAGATGATGCTGCTTACCACTGCAATGAAAGTGGTGCACAAATGCTACCTGGGAAGATTGCCATTGTGACTTTTACAGAAAAGTGACCAGGAACCTCACTCAGACACAAAGCCGACGTGTTCAGATACTGTCAGTTGTAAGATATAAAAATGTTAATGGTAGCTAAAGTCAGTCTAGTATTCTAGGGCAGCCTAAACCTTTACGCAACCACAAGAACTGTCTCTGTAGAACTTCTGAAAGTACCTCTATTGTTTTATTTCTTGGATGCTGTGTCTTTGTCATGGTGCCCCTTTACTAACTAAGACCCGACAAAGCTCTGTGGTTGTCAACTGAGAAATGACGCCTCCTCTGGTTTCTACAGTAATGAACAGTAAGATGCTGGTCCAACCAGGTACTACAGCCACTCTGCAATTTGTCAAAGTTTCGGTGAACTTGGAGGTGACAGCTGTTGGATTTTACACCTCAGTGGAAACAGAAAGGCAGAAACCTTTATACAGAGCTGTTCCTTGAATATTTGTGTTACCTACTTGACCCACAACCGGCAAGGCTCAGAGAATAACAAACAATCTGTTGTATATTCTGTCCAACACTTTAGTGAGGTTAAGTGTTATTGGGCTTTAGGGACGTTAAGAGGCATATTTTTCATTTTGGGTAGAACTGTTCTGTTCAGATGCTACAAGTTTTTATGCAAAGCTAAGCTAACCATACTATCTGGTCGAGGCAGACGTCTGCTCTCCCTGAACCTGATTCTGATAGAGGTTTCTTCAAGTGAAAAGGAAGTTTTTCTTCCCACTGCTGACAAGAGCTTTCTCAAAGGGAATAATTGGATTTGTTGAGCTTTTATTTGGACAGCTTTTCAATTAGAGTTTGCTTTTAGTTCTTTTAATATCTACCGTTAGTGTTTGCATTTGGGTCCTGAACTTACCAAGTCGTAACAGCTCTGCTATAAAAATTTAAAATGAATTTAAACAAGTTGAAACTAGTACATTTGTTGCATAGTTCTTATTTCTCTTTGAGGATGTGAAGTTTGCTGTTTTGCATATTTCAACCTTTTCTTCTTTTAGTGCATCTTTAGATGTACTAGTTCAGCAGAGCGTTTTTAACTTCTTGTTTTACAGTTTTCATGTTTAATTAGCCTTTTTGGTTTAGTTTTATATTTAACATAATTAAGTTGACAGATCATGGGCAGATCTAGAGATGAATGAAGTTTTATTATATTTTAGTTTATTGTTGGCCACCTCAGCATGGAACATCACATTACACTTCAGCATATTCTCTGGACTTTTTTGTATTAATAGTATTTCTTGGTATTAAAAAAAAAAAAAGAATATTTTGAAAATGTAAAGTTTTCTTCTGGCAACAATGTCTTGATCATCTTTAAAGATTTTGTGTCATTTCCATCTTTAATATCGGTATCAGGAAATTAGTCAACTGTGTCATAAAATGAAGGGAAAAAAGCATTGACTAGCTGTTTTGTTTTTTGTTTAATTCGCCTTTGGTTGACAGATTTTCTGTGCACCACACTAGTCTAGCATATTCTGACTTTTTAAAAGGTTCAGTTTAGGGTTTTTTTGTTTGTTTGTTTTAAGCAATAGTCAAAAAATGTGAGGTTTCATTCTGACAACAATGACTTTATCATCTTTCAAAGTTTTTCTATGGCTTTTCTTCCTTTATATCCGCAACAGAAATGATTCAGATGTTCCTTAAAATGCAGAAAAAGCGTTTCCTTACTGTATGATGTGGTTTGTCCTCCCAGTCATCCTGTGACCCAGTGACACCGTCTTCCTGCTGCTTTCTTCTGCATCCAGAATGTCAGGAGGAAGCAGTGGGCAGAGACTGACGCCTTTCTCTCTGCTTTTATAAATCAGGCTTTATGAGTTGACATAGTGCCGTTTGTGCATTAGTCCTGCCCCGAACCCAGAACAATTCAAAGAGCAGTTTGTTGGTCTGTCGCTTGCTGGCACAAAGCTCTTCTTTCAGCTGCAGTCTGAGTGTAGGAAGTCAGGATTTGTAGCTCGAATCTCTCTATTCAGCTCACTTCAACAAATCTTAATTGGCGTGGTGTTTTTAGATGAAATAATAAATACATTTTAAAGCTTTCTGCCATCAAATCCATGTTTATTCGGGACATCAATCTACTTCATCCTTGTTTTTGTTGAGTTTTTAGTCAGTTAACACTCAATATTTTAGTTTAGTTTCTGTCAAGTGTATTTCAGTCAAGCGCAATTGATGTTTTGACCACATGGGGCAGCAGAAACCACAAGTTTCCACATGTTTTAAAGATCATTTGATGAAATAGTTGTCCATTTACCAACTTCTAGGGGAAATATGTTGCTGTTTGGATGCTAAATGCTCCATTTTGTTCATCACCTACTTGCTAACTTTGTACATTGACTGATGCTGCAGGTAGAGCATCATCTACACGACCGTTCAAAAGTTTGGAGGCATCCAGACAATTCCATGTTTTCCCTGAAAACTCCCACTTTTATCCATGTGCTAACATCACTGCACAAGGGTTTTCTAATCATCAATGAGCCTTTCAACACCATTAGCTAACACAATGTAGCATTAGAACACAGGAGTGATGGTTGCTGGAAATGTTCCTCTGTACCCTATGGAGATATTCCATTAAAAATCAGCTGTTTCCAGCTACAATAGTCATTTACCACATTAACAATGTCTACACTGTATTTATGATTAATTTAATGTTATCTTCAATGACTAAAAACTGCTTTTCTTTCAAAAATAAGGACATTTCTAAGTGATCCCAAACTTTCAAACAGTAGATAGATTCAGACAAATATTACAGATACATTTTCATGGAAAAACTACAGAAATATGTTTCTTTGATAGTCAAGGATGAGGTTTTTGAGGGGTTCATTGATGACCAGATAAAGACTGTATTTGTTTGGTTCATTCGTGCAGCTCTCATCAATATTACTTGAAGCTAAAACCACCAAAACCACCACATTCCGATGTTATCAGCCCAGTAAATAGCCCGTGACCAGAGCATATCATGTCCATACGCATGGACCAGTAGGGAATTTGGTAGTTTTGCCTTCAAGCAATGTTAATAAGAGCAGCAAGACTGAACCAGAAAATTAAAGTCCCTCTTCAGTCGTTCATTAACCCTCTAAAAGCTCATCTCCGTGTACCAACATTAAAACTAGCAACTAGCATAACTAACATAATGGAGCATTTAGCATCCAAAGAGCAACATATTTCCCCTAGAAGTTGGTAAAAGCACAACTCTGTGAACTATTTCATCAAAAAATCTTTAGAAAGTCCTTCTGTAGTGTTCAAAACTCATCTCTATGCTTCAAAGTTGCATATTTCCTTTGTTTTCCATTAAAATAGTCCCCTTACACCTTAAAATGGCTTAGATGTAACCCTATGCTGTTGCAGAACTATGAAGAACCCACCTCAGCACACCAGCTCACCTACAACTACTCTGAGCTACACAATGGCAAGTTGTAATGTTGGAGTAAAACCTGGAGTCGAAACCTGATTCTGGAGAATAATAGTAAAGAAAGTATCATTGGTTCCAAACTCTACGAGTCTGAATTCAGGTTTCTGAGACTGTTAACGATTAAGTGCAGATTTTTAAGGTGAAAATATTCATACATGAGTTCTTATTTCACTCATGAACACATAAAATAACCGCATGAACATGTTAGCGTGATCAAAAACTTGATCTGAAACGTTCCTTAAAGCCGCTGGCCACAAACCAAAACCAACGAGCTGAAACGTGCTACGAAGCAGAGTGTAGGTTTATTGCTGTAATTAACCATCTTCACATGCAAACATTCATGTGATCCGGTGGTCATATAACTACAATAACTGGAGCCGCATTGAAGCTCAAATATCTGTTAGATTAAAACTGCCTGACCTATTTATCTAGGAGGAAAATTGTAGAGAAAACTGGCAGCCAAGTGACAGATTTTATGATTAAGAACGCTGCTTAATGACTGGTGTCAAGTCTGATGCCAAAGAATTTAAACAATATGTTCAACCATGAAATACGTCCTGAGCAGCCTGTTTATTTTGACATAATGCCAACATAGTCAACAGTGACTTGGCTCGGAGGGATGAATGAACTTTGTGCACTCGGTTTACATCCCAGAACGAGAAGTGCAGCTTCACAAACAGCCAGCAGAGGTCGCTACAGCTTTACTTTAATGTGTAAATCCAACACATGAGCTTTAGGAGGAAAGTGGGCAAAGTTGAGGAGAGTTCTGGCTGCAGATTTCAGCTGATATTGTGCATTTTATTCATATTTTTTACCAGAAGGAAGTGTGATTATATTTCTTGCAGGAGTTTTTCAGTAATATTTTTGTGCGAACAGCACGTGGAGGGAAAATGTGGTCAAAAGAAGCTGATTTTAAGAATGTTGAGGACATAAAATGAGTTTAAATGCAGCAGGATTGTGATTCTAGTTGTGATGTTGGAGTGAAATTTGAAAGTTCTACTTCACTTGTCCTATTTTATGATCCTACGTCAGTGTGGAAACACCCCTGACGTCTCCGTCTGGCTCTCCTCCCTCTATCCTTCACCATTCTGAGCTCCAGACCTCCTCAGGGAACATCAGGACACTGCAGGCCTTAAACCTGCAGAAACGACCCTCAGATCTCCATCCTGGTGAGATCCTGGAGGATGGGGGTGAACCGAGCGCTGCAGCTGCTCGCTCTGCTGGTGGGGTTCCTCCGGGCGTCTCAGGGGGCTGGTGAGGTCCCGGCGTCCCAGCTGAGGATGCTGTCGCTGGGACTGGCTCACCTGCTGCAGGGGCTGCAGGAGAACGTGGATGGGATGGAGTAGCAGGGAGGGATGGTGGCGGCCGAGCTGGACAGAGCCACAAACAGCCTGGAAAACATTCAAAAGCAGAACTTCCAGGCAAGACGGACTCACAAACAGGTGAGGATGGAACTGTTTTTGTGGTTTTTAAAGCAGATCAGACAGAAAGAGTCCAGAGTTTGACGAGTTTTTACACTAACAGTTCATAGGAATACAATAAACATTTATTTTCCTGATTAAAAACTGTACATTTAGTCCATAAAATATCAGAAAATAGTGAAAAAGACCAAGGTAGTGTTATGAAATTGTTTGTTTTGTCTGATTCACACTCGCTCGTGGTCATGTAATATAAAGAAATCCAGACAATCCTCATATCTGAGAACTGACAAGTGTTTGTTAATAATAAAAACAATAATTTTATGTATGTAGCACCTTATAAATACTGTTTACAAACCGCTTTACAGACAAGTTGAAAAACAAAAGAAAGAAACTCAGGATGAACATTGAACAACAGAAGGTTGTTCAGTCCAAACATGGTAAAACGTAATAATAAAAAACTGAAAATACAGCATCACATAGAATAATAAAATGCCACATCCAAGTAAAAGAAAGATTAAGTGAAATAAAAGAAAATAGCAAGTAAAACCACAAATACAAGGATGAAAATTATAATAATAGTAGTAAAGTCAATAAAAAAAAGGGTAAAAGAGAAGGAAATGTTCAATAAAATGAATAAATAGGAAAATATAATATGAAATATAAATGTATTAAATATATTTTTAAAAAATTTAAAAATAAAATACATTAGACAATAAAAATAGATGATTTTAAAAAATAATAAAAATAGAAACAAAAATTGAAATAGATGACCTCACATAAATTGTTATAATAACAGCTGCAGCTTTAGGTGTGGTGCTTTCAGAGGTAATGCTTTTATACTGTAAGTGTGGACATATTTAAAGGAAACATTTTTTTAAAAAATGCCTTTTTTACTTTACATCTTCAGAAATTTCATGCAAAAATCACTTTGATCCACATTTTAATCCACCATCTCGGTATTGTCTCTGGTGCATTGGTCCCTGATTGCTGCAGATGTTATGAGTTGTTCTGCAGGTGAGGAAGGAGCAGCAGATCCTCAGCGCCAGGAAGGATCACACTTGGAGGTCGGTCAGAGATCTGCAGGATCTGGAGGCAGAACAGGAAACTATGAAGCAGCGGATCAACCGGATCCTCCACAGCGTGAAGAGTCTGACCGAGCCGAGGACGAGCGCTCGGACTCAGCTGGACGTCAGATCCATGAAGGTCAGAAACTCACTGTGTGACATTAACTGGACTCACATGGAGCCTAACAGAGAACTAATAATCTGGATTTCAGCTCAGGTATCGTAAAAATGCCTCAGTCAGACCAAACTGGTGCAATTGGTAGGAAGTTTCAATTGGATTAAGAGAATTAGTGTTGGACCAGATATATTCTTTCTGAGCATGTGTCCTTCTTCTGTTATATTTCTATGGATTAGAGGCTTCACAACTGGTACAACCACTTAAACCACGTCAAGAAAGCTACACTACTGTTCAAAAGTTTGGGGTCACCCAGACAACTTCATGTTTTCCATGAAAACTCCCACTTTTATCCATGTGCTAACATAATTCCACAAGGGTTTTCTAATCATCAATGAGCCTTTCAACACCATTAGCTAACACAATGTAGCATTAGAACACAGGAGTGATGGTTGCTGGAAATGTTCCTCTGTACCCCTATGGAGATATTCCATTAAAAATCAGCTGTTTACCACAATGTCTAGACTGTGTTTATGATTAATTTAATGTTATCGTCATTGAAAAAACAGTTTTTCTTTCAAAAATAAGGACATTTGTAAGTGACCCCAAACTTTTGAACAGTAGTGTACATTTTGACTAAATGCTTTGGAGCTTGTAAATGTAAATCTTATTGGATCGCTTTATTTAGGATCCATTGAAACAGTTGAGTTGGAATCTCTAATTAGACATCCACAGCAGAATCATTTCACACAAACTGAAAAACTACCACAGACAACATTATTAGCCATGTAAGAAATGACCTTTTGGTTGAGCCATAGCAGAAACCAAACCAGACTCTGGAAAGATACTGGATACTGGTGAATGATTTAGCCAAGTGTTGAATTGGAGAAGGCAGTCACAGGGGTCAGGCTGCAGACCAAAAGAAACTCCACTTCTGCAAAAGAAACACCTCCAAGCCGGACTGAAGTATGGCTAAATAAAACTAGTATGTTTAAAAATGTTTACTCTGTTAACCTGCACTTGGGAAATGTTTGAACTGTATTATCACAGAGCTGGAAGCCTTCATTTGTTTTAATTTTCCTGCTAGTTAAAGTGTTAAAGTTCTTCTGTATTAAATCTAAAAACAGTTCAGAAGTCCACTGGTGTACTTTGAACATATCAAGTTTTAATTCTTTCATACTGGATTCTGTACCGATTTTCCTCTTTAAACCTTCTGATATTTTAATTTGTCGCAGGTTCTAATAGACAAACGGACCAGACTCCTCTCCACTCTGACCTCGGAGGTTTCAGCCCGAGAGAAGATGATCGACGGACGCCTGCAGCACATCGAACATCTGGAGAAACAGCTGTCTTCAGGTTCAACATTTAATGGTTTGGAAGCAGGACGTGTTGTTCATGAAGCTTGTCTTCATCTCTGACCTGTCTCTATGTGTTTCAGGTGGCTGAGAGCCTCCAGCAGCTCTGAGGGCAGATTCTCTCCACAATATTTCACAGCTGCATCAACACACCGACCCACAAACACACTCACAAGCTGAGAGCGATCTGACAAAATCATGAAGAGCTACGAAATGGTGGAAAATTACTCAGATCCTGAGTAAAAGTATCAATACTGCAATGAAAAAATGGTGAAAGTTGAGAAAATGCTAAAAGTTCCACATGAAAAATCATATTTAAGTTGAAAAATGTAAATGGAAAAAAGCTGTAAACAACTCATCGAGCTCTAAAACGTGAGATTACACAAGTCTGAAACTGATCTTTTTCAATCTTTACCGTATGTTTTCTGTTTTAAACACTTGGTTTATTATCAACTGATAATTTAAAAATAAATCTTTAAAGTGAGTCTCAAACAAAGTGGAGTAGAAAGCGTAAAATTTCCCTCTGAAATGCTGGAAATCTGAAGTAAAAAGCAGCATAAAATGGAAAATTTTCAAATGAAGTACAAGGACCCCAAAATAAACTGAAGTAAAGTACTTATATCAGCCATATTCCATGCAATACCACTTTATATTTCTAATCTGGAGCATTTATTTGACAAAACTGTGGATTTAAACAAACAACACATCATCCCTAACAGCTGGAATATTTGTAGCTCCAAAGTACTGCAGAAAAGAAAGTTAA
This sequence comes from Amphiprion clarkii, assembly GCA_027123335.1. Taxonomy (NCBI): domain Eukaryota; kingdom Metazoa; phylum Chordata; class Actinopteri; family Pomacentridae; genus Amphiprion; species Amphiprion clarkii. Next base: position 28,135,336 of record CM049585.1, on the reverse strand, counting down.
TATAAGCAGTAATAACAATAATGAAGGTGAAAGTGAGCGAAATAATAATAATATTAGTCATAAAATAAAACAAAAAACAGCTGTACTGTCTTTTAAGATTATGTTTTACATTAAAACCATAACTTTAGCAGTAATTATAATATTTAATAATTTGCCAAAAATTAAGTTTGAGCTCCTTTAATAGAAAATATTTGCTGCATCACTATTTACATTCTAAAAAAAAAGTCATATTGCATCTAATATTTCCCCCATTTTTCTGTGCAACAAGTCCTTTTACTGCGATGGAGTATTTTTACATGGTGTTTACTTATTAAAACTTCTGAATACTTGTTTCACTTCTGCAAACTGGCCACAAAAACACACCAGAGGTTTGTGTTAACAGCTGCAGAGAACGTCTCCTCAGTGAGTTGTGTTCATAAAGGTTAAAAATACAACTTGCCTCCTCCTGAGTCACTGTGTTGTGGCTCTGACTTCCACATTGTTGCTGTCGAGGACGGTGGCCAAACGCCTTGTGAAGATAAGCTGCACCCAAATAAACACAAAAGTGAAGTCAGATACTAAAAACACTCGCAGCTTCCATAACCTAAAAATATCACACAATGATGGATTCACATTATAGACTTTCTTGTCACACCGTCATGAGTTTGCATTTTTAATTTGCCCAAAATTTTGATTCTAAGACATAATGCCTGTGAAACTAACAGGATTCGACAACCTTATAGTTGCTACTTATGGTTATATTTTGAAGAATTTTTTTTGCATTTTTTATGGCTGCACTAAATGCTGTTTTACTATCTGAGTGTTCAGACTTTGTCGTCTTCTTGATGTTGTTTTATGGCAGAAATTTTACCGTAGCCTGCACTGTGTTTCTGTATTATATAACAATCGGAACAAAAAACGGTGTAAAAATTGCTGATTGTTGTGATGAATCACTGTTCCTGTTACGGCCTCAGGTGATTGTGTGCCGTCTTGTGTCTGGGATGGATTTCTCTTGGGCCTTTGTTTGGGAGCTGCCATGTGTAGGTCCAGCTGTGGCTGGTCTGAGAGCTTCTCTGGACCTCCAGCTGCCACTCATCTCAGCTAACGAGTCTGGAGATGAAAACCTGAACTTCAGCTTATGTTCTCCCGCCTCCCATCCTGTCTGACTGGGCCACCACCCACTTCCCTCCACCGTCAGCCAATCGGTCGCAGGCATCGTCACACCTGGAGAGGATTAATCCTACAACCAAACTCTCAGTCAGGGTGGCTGGGATTTAATGTGACCAGTTTGCGCTGGTGCTGCTGGTGTCTGTGTGTGTTGTAGGTTCCGTAGCTAAGCAGCAATTAGAGCTTCTGTTAGCAGCTGCTATTTCAGTCTTGATGAAGACTCCTGTTAGCAGGTTGCTAATTTGCTGAGAGGCTACTTATGGCTTGAGTCTTTGCATGTTGTGTCTTGTTAAGTGCTTATGTTTGGGTAAGGAGTTTAGTCATGTTGCTTTTGTTTAGCTAGTTTAAAAACTCTGTTAGCCTTTGTTTGGTTTTATTTGGTTCTTTGATTTAGCAAAAGCATATTAATAATATTCTTTGACAAGTAAAGGTCCTATAAAAGGATGCAGGAATATTCATTGTTACTCATACATTTCTGTGGGTGAAGCATTTTTATATCAGGATGCAACTACAAAATTCTAACTATTATTGTTGATTTATGTGTGCAGTCGAATGACGCTTCAGTTTGTACAAATCAAATCCAAACCAGCAGCTCTGTGGCCTCCTAGTTGACTCTGAGCCAAATGTGACAAAGGTTTTGTGTCCAATCTTGGAGGACTGAGCTGATATCTGGTGGCCTTTAGTCACCGTCTTTGTCTGTCCCCTCTGGTGTTCCCAAACAAACCTCCCATGAGCCGACCTCTGGCCCACTTAGAGGACAACGGAGGGAAAAATAGGAAGACGAACAGCAAGAGGCAAAGGGGAATAAAGGATTACTCTCAGGAGTAAATAATAATAATAATACAAAAATAAGCGTAAAGATGTAAGAAGGAGCAAGAAAATGAGGATGGGAGATAAAATTTAAAATGTAAAAGTGTGAAAAACAGCTGAAATATTGTGCACATCAGCTATTTTTTTTAAAGATTATAACTAAAAATCAGTGTTGCTGCATATGAGAGATAATTAGGTGAAGTTGAATAGTTGTGAGGTGTCCCAGAGCTGCAACTACGCCCCCTAGAGGTCAGATGGAGACACTGGCTCTTTATTTAATGAATCAAGTATCTAAAAGGTCAGTCAGGCTGCAGAATAACTGAATATATCCTGCAGAAGTGTTTGTTTCTTCCTCTTATCTGCTCTCTCAGGTCAAACAGTGATGGGAATTATGTACATTTACTCAAATTCTTAAATAATAGGTATACTAAATCTTTATTCATGTTGAGATTTTATATTTAAACCACTTAGAAAGCTTACAGAATCCATTATTGGCTTTAAATAAGTCTTTTTTTTGGTTGCTACTTTGTGAGCCCTAAATACAAGCAGATTTAATCTTTAAAAAATGCGATACGCTGTAAAAGACTGAACAGGAAACGCTGATCTTATTAGTTTTTGGCCACTAGTTGGGCCCCGTTGTCACATATCTGCAGTTTCTCGGATTGGTTCATTTAAATTACAGCTTAAAACAAAAAGAGGTAAAGTTGTGCAATATTTATTGAAAAGAAAACATTAGAATGAAGTCCAGAGTCGTCTTTGTAACCCATCTGGACTGATAGTTGCATTGAAAACATGACGGTTGTGCTTTAATGTCTGACTGGTTGTGGCATGAAAGCTGCAGACCGAGGCTCTTTTCATGTGGCTCGAGGTCTGGTGTCTTTGCATTTTGCATTTGTTTCAGTTCCCGCCTTCATGCTTTTACAGTAATCAGCATATTGATACAGAAAGCAGAGGTCATGTCAGTCTGAGAAAGCTGAGAGTTGATCTTTTAAGGTAAATGGAAACGGCTCCGATGTATGAATATTGTCAGTCAGAGCTTGATGGTGATGGATGGATGATCAGCTCATACTAGTCGGTTACAGTGTTGCCTGAACTGATGAGATATTCATCCTTAAACTGAGCTGAGCTAAAAGACAAAGACAGATGGAGAAAGAAAGGCACAACAATCTAAGACAGGTGTACTGGGAGACAGACTGAAACGAAAAGGGGCAGGAAGAAGAGATAATGATGATGAGGAGGAACATATTAATCATAAACTAATCACTAGTATAAGTTAGAAAGTAGAAATGCACGTAGTTCTTCATTCATCACATCTTATATTAAGGCCCAATGTACAAATTCAGTAAAGAGAAAGCATCTGCATCCTGAATTAAAGCTTCTAGACTTTATTAAACTGAAACATTACCATGTTCTTTCCTGACGGGCCAAATAAAGTCTAAAAATAAGTAAATATTAAAGCTGATGACCTTGTTCTATCAATATGTCAACATAAGTAAAAGTTATAACAGGAGGGTCTCTTAAATAATACACTTTATGAATGTATAAGCTAAGTGTGTAATCTTACTCTGTAATGTGATTGTAGCTGTCAGATAAATACAGTGCAGTACACAGCATAAGGAGTGTAAAATGAAATAATTACATACGCCCTCTGAGACAAATAAACTATAGCATCATCTGCGTAAAGCTTTAGAATGGACTCTTGGCCAAATTCACTGTTGTACATTATATTCATTGTTGTTGTTTTCCAAATATTTAACCCTCACATGTTGAGTTGTTAAGAGAACATAAATAAAGGTGTATATAAAATGTTATTTAGCAGGTAGAAGTGTGTGAAAAATATGTTGTAGTAAAGGGTAGGATATGTTTTACAGACTTTGGCGTTGACAGTATTTTTCCCACACTGCTTTATGTAATACTAACACGTACAACTCTGAGTGAGTCATGTAGGTGCTGGCAATGAATACAACAGGTAGGCGGAGAGTCAGACGGAGGGAGGAAGTGGTGAAGATGCTCTACAGTCGCTGCAGCACTTTGCTTCTCATTTAACCACCGTCAGTCGTGCCACAGAGTTTATATCGCAGAGTGGATCGGTGATGTTTTACTGACCAGCGATCAGCATGTTTATTAAGGTAAGAATCAGTTCTTCTGTCTTTCTGCTCACTTTGTTATGAATTCCAGATGGATCCAACTTCTGTTTCTGTGTCTACATGTTAAACTCTCACCTCTCTCTCAGTGTGTTAATGCTTTACTTCAGATTTTGAGTATTATTTAGGGTGAAACAGCATTTAAAGGCGGTTAAAGTGTCACTGAAAGGGGAAGATAAGTGGATGATGGTATCACAAGAGGAAACCAGCTCCACTTCCCTTCACGCTGAGAGAAAGAAAGTAAAGAATGTCCGTAATAAGCCGGGATGGGGGTTGTCGTCGTTTACATGCATGCAAAAGAGCTGTGGTGGAGAGTGTGAAGGTTTAAATATTCACCTGCTTTCACCTGAGTTTAATATAGGACCACAGAATGTACAGTAGACAACCAGCTACTGCTAATTTAGGGTTATTCAGTGGTTTTGGTTAAGTCAACTGTGTAGTGACTGTGGAGGATGTAGTTAGCACTGCTGGTGAGTTGTACTGCATCATAGTGACATGTTTCTAATTTGTGGTCTCCTTTTCATCTAGACTTTATTGAAATGACACAAGATGAAATATACAACGTTCTCTCAACTTTCATGGACTGTACAAATATTTATTCTCATATTACCACCATAACTGCTGTAGATGGTGTGGAAATTCCATTTGAATTGAATTGTTGCTACAGATGCTTGTGTATTTCATTACATAGATCGAATTACGCATGTTGGCAACCGTAAACACCTTTTAAGGAATGACAATGCTGGCCTACTGGTAGATCCACCAGTGTGGTCCAGATTAAAATGTCTCAATAACTGCTAGATGGACCAACATTTGTGGTCCACACATGATGAATCCTCCTGACTATAGCATCTCCAGACTTCCTGTATTGCCACTGTACGGTTGACATTTTATGGTGCTTAGTTCTAATGTTAACCTTATTTTTCTATTGGAAGTAAAGAGCTCTCTGTTGATTTAAATGCGCTACTAGTATATAAATAACACTGATTTGACTTGTAATGTGCCACAAAATTTGGCACAGATATCCGTGGTTCCCAGAGGAGATGTCCAAATTGCTTCAGGATTCCTTAACCTTTTCTCGAGCTCCACCACAAATCAAATTTTCACTTAAACTACATCCTAAAGTCAAATTGGTGGATTGGCACCAAGAGTGTAACAAACATTCATGGTCTCCAGAGGATGCATCCTACTGACTTTAGCAATCTCTCGGCCTTTTCTGTAGTGTCGTCATAAGGGTGACTTTTTCTTTCTTTCTTTGACAGTACTGTACAACAATGTACCACACAATTTGGTACAGATACTCGTGGTTCCCAGAGGAGATATCCAAATTGCTTTTTTATGATGCCTTAACCTTTTGTTGAGTGCCAAAACCAGCCAAAGTTTTCACTTACAGTACATCTTAAAGTCAAATTGATGGATTGGCACCAGGAATGATTTTAACATTCATGGTTATGATGATCATGACTCAAGCATTTGTGGTTCCCAGAGGATGAATTCTACTGACTAAAGCAATCTGTGGACTTTTTCTGTATTTCCACCATGATTGACATTTTTGGGACTCAGATGTAACATCCTTTATCTCTTTTACTGTACAGGAATTTGTCACAAAGTTTGGTAAAGATATTCCTTGTTCCCAGAGGATGAGGTTGATATTTTTTGTTCAGTTGTTTATCTTATTTTTCTATAGGAAAATGCTTTGGGATAACATCTGTTGTTTTAAGCATGTTGTGTGAATAATGTTGACTTGACTTGACTTGAACCAGATATTCATGGTTCCCAGTGGAGGTATTCAAATTCCTTGGTAATCCTTTAAACTTTTCTCGTGCGTCACCACCAGTTAAAGTTTATACTTATAGTGCATCTCAAAATCAAACAGGTGGATTGGCACTAAGAGTGACGCAAAATTTCACTACTCCCAGAGGATGTATCCTACTGATTTTTGTCATTAAAATGTTGAAACTCCTGACAGTTGAAGTGAATAACATTGATTATCTTGTTACAATTCAATGTTCTGCTGGGTAACTTTGGGCCCTGGACTTCATCTGCAAGGTGCATTGGAGAAATTCTAAATCCATTGAAGCACCACCCAAAAGATCTACTGCCAATGACACACCAGGAAAACCCCAGAGTTTCAGTATTCATGGCCCAACAGATAAATGCTCTTTTAGCAGCAAGAGGGGGATCTACACAACAATTGGCAGGAGGTTTTGAGATTTAATGTGACTGATGAGTGTAGAGTTGACATTTGTGGGTTTAAGTGAAATATCTTGGCATTTTGAAAAAATCTCCCCATCAGGTTAAATCCCATGATTCTTCATGTAACACCAACATCAGGTCTAAAGTTCACATGTTCTACATTTCTGCTGCAAACAAAGATTTGCTGTGTTAGACATATGAAAGCTGGAGGTTGGTTTAGGAGACTGTGTGTATGAATTTCCATTATCGTCATGAGTATATGCAGTCTATGTTGTTCAGATACAACTAATTAAATAGAAGTTGTTGTGAGTTTGAATTGAACTGAATAGTCTTCACTACTAACTCATGTATACCAAACTACGCAACAGTCAGCTTGTTTTTATTATTTGAGATTATATTCATTAATGATTAATAGTCCATTTTTATTTTTTTGTGCTTTTAATCAGCAATTAAACAGACAACCGACTTTATTTTTGGTCCTTGCTTTGAATGGAAAGCAATACATCTAATCTCTCAAACTAGGCAGAACAAATTCATGCAAATAAATTCATGTTTTACCCACGCTGTGCTGTTGCATCTCTTGGCGTGTTTTCAATATGCAAAGTGTTGCAGAGGCAACCCGGAATGATCCGACAAACACTTTATGTACACGTAATTAACGGCATTCACCGCTCCAACCCTGAGGTCATTCTTTCAAAAGAGCTCATCTTCAGCAAGTCTCTTGATCTCCTCAGCTTCTAATTTAAACATGCAAACAACATGGACAACTGCGAGGCAGATCTTTGAAAAACATGCATTCTCGTCATGACCCCTCATGAAACAGTTTCATTCTCCCCCCTGTCAGACCACAATACCACATCCTGAAGCAGTACCTAAAATAAACAGCAGCCTGTCTGTTAGGATCTGTGCTGGATTTTGCAAGTTGGCTCATGACACGAAAGAGGTTTTTTTGGAAGAAATGTAACTTGTGTTTCATACACAAACACTGGAGGGAGTGCAAATTAACAAGCTATACAAAGAAGATGTTTAAGTCGGAAAAATATATATACACTGATTAGCCACTACATTAAAACCAGCTGCCTAATATTGTGTAGGTGCTTCCAGTGCCACCAAATCAGCATTTAATAAAACTTGAATAGAAAACTGGGAAGATTCTGGAAGACCAAAGATGGACATTGTATGATGCATGTCCCATATATCCCCCCCAAAAAGCCAATTGTCTGCATTTTATCAGCCTCACCAGGAAACATCCAACTGATGACGTTGTTGCTCTGGAACTGCAAGAATGCTGTTGTGAAACTGTATTCAGCCTATGCATTACAGAAAGGAAAAGTAGGGACAGACCAATTATTGGCCTATTTTTGGAATCTTTTCAATTATTAGTATTGTAATTTTTATCAACCAATTAAATTAAATGCACTACAAGCTGAAAAAACTGAGCCAAAAACCCCAGCTGTTGCCAGAAACCAGGAAATTTGCTACTTTTACACCAGCTGAAGCTACGCTAACGGCTAGCGGCTAAGTTAGGAGGCAGCCACAGATTAACCTGAAAAAAAACATAATCTAATAATTCATAAAATGTGGCTTGCAGTGGGCAATAATAGTGATAGAACAGTGAAAGATCAACAAAACAGAAGAACAGCAGATGTAACTACAGTAAACAGAGGATAGCGTCCTAGCATCTTATAATTCTCTGATGTCATCGTTCTTATTGATAGATAGATAAGTCCTTTATTTCTCCCCACGCCAGGGGAAATTTACATTGCTAGCTTACATATTCAGCTATAGAAATCCTTATTAATGAAGAAGGGTAGTTATTACTTCTGTCCTAATTACCAATAATGAGCATCGGTATTGTCCCTGAAAACCCCATGAGAAGCTTTTAGAACCTTATTTTAGGGTAAAGCCATTCGACTTTTTCAATGTTTTTTTTTTTAACGCTTTTGACTGGTGTTCTATACATGTAGTTTCTCAGTTACCTGTGACATTGCAATTATAGCTCTGTCTTCATGTATTTAGATAGTGGTTTGGTCTTGTTAGCCCAAAACAATTGCGTCAGGTGTTGTTACCAAGATGACACCAAGAAGGAAGACTCGTTTGTAAGAGCTTAGACAAGACTTTTGTAAGTGTCTGGCACTGGAACATTAGCAGTGGATGCTTTGGGTCCTGTGGATTGTAGTGTCAGATCTTCGTGGATCTGGCTTGTTTCAATGCTTGATTAGATTTGAATATAAGACTTTGGGGTGCAAGTTAACGCCTTGGGCTCTTTGTTAGGTTCTTCAAGCTTTTCCTGAGCAGTTCTTGCGATGCAGCAGGACGCTCTGATAGAGGATTTATTGGTTAATGCCATAGTCATGCACGTGTTTAGATGGCTGGAACATGTCCGAGGCTACCCAGCAGAACATTGTCTGGTAAAAAAAGTATTATTGACATTCACTTCACCAGTCATTGGTTTTAACCCTTTGATGCGCAGTGTGGGTCAGGAGATACCCATTTTCCATATGGATTTGGGTCACTCTTGACCCATGATAGGTATTCTTAGTGGTTGAGTCAATCACTGCACTCAGGTGTAGGCTAGTTCTGATCCATGTGTGGTTGTTAGCAGATTTTACTGGGTTTCAAGATTGGATTTGCATATTTGTTGATGTTGAACAAATAGTCATGCTTTATGTTAGTTTCAACCCCTCTGGTACATTATTCTGAGTAATAATGCTACTCACTAGTGTTTTTTGATTAAAGGTACATAATGTGTGTCTGCAGTAAATGTCATTTAATTATGATGCAGTAGATATGTAAATTTATTTCTAAATTAAATCCATATTTGGCAAAAACTAATTGCACTGTGGTAGATTTTAAAACTTGCATTTTCTGCCTTTGAGTCCAGTGGGTTATAATGTACTTTCAGAGGTGAGGCAAGAGTTTCTAGCATATATTGATATTCTTTTGATATGTATTTTCATTAAAAAAAAACAACAGGCTAACAGGTTTTGAGTTTACTTATAAACCTTTCCGGAGCTGCTGCCATGCTTCTAAAATAACTTAATATATAGTCATGGGTCATTAAGAAACCCCTGTTTAGCTTAATTCCTACGTGTCGTAATGAGCCTAGCTGCAAATGCATGACAGGAGTAAATGTTTTCAATGGAATTCACTTAGTCTCTTTTGGGAAACTGAGGCTCACGTAAGTGAGAAAGCTTCATGTACTGTTATAAAACAGAAGGATTTGGTACGTAATGGTTTCTGATCCTTCTTAATTGGGATCAAGGGTTGTTGTGAAGGATTCTGGAGTTAAAGCCTCAAACAAACACCAACAGACCCTCAGAACTTTGCAGAACCCCTGAAAGAAAGGTCTGTACATGTCCAGGCTCTACTGTTAAGACTCACATGGAGTAGAAACTTTGAAGCAGAAGGACCCACAGATTGTTTTTTAACTTTCTGAAACTTTTGTAAGGCCAGAGATGTTAAAATAATTTGAGTAATCAGTCATAGCCGTGTGGTTTTTCACCAGCTGACGTGTGATTTGCATTGATATTCATGCAAATGCAACCCACTGTGTAACTCCTCTTCTCTTTACCTGATCTACAGGAGCAGCAAACCTGGAAAATGCAGTTCCTCTGAAGCCTGTTCAGGGTCAATCACTGTGTCTGTCCATTCATCACTGAGCGGAAAAAAGGAACCTAATCGGCCTCAACGTTGAAGGAAGGACAGCTGAGCTTCCCTCTAATCAACTTCTCTCTGCCCAAAAGATGTCAACAGCCACCGTCGACAGTGTAGGAAGAGGAACCAAAGCCTCTAAAGCATCAAAGGATCATAAAAAGGTAGGCGGACGTCATTATTCATCATCTACACAAACAGGGAAAGACCTACAACATCCTCTGTTTGGAGGAAAATTACTTTCACGCAATTATTGCTGATATCAAAACTGAAAATGACTGTATTCAAACATTAAACTAAAATCAAAAGTACGACTAAGTGAGGTGATGCGTCAGTTGTCTTAATAATGAAACTTTTTAAATGTTTGTTCCATCATCAATGAGCTTTAAAGTTATTTATTTCTCTTATTTTTGTGCTTTCCAGGATATTTCATTCAATTATTCAATAATAAGTGAATGAATTTCTACTTTTTTGCACCAGAATATGGAAAAAAATTGTTGTGGAATGCTGTTATTTGTTGTCATTAAAGATTTCAAAGCCCCATCAGGTCATGAGAATCCCCAAACATATGAAATATAATGGCAAATTTTGCTTAATCAATTTACATTAATATTGCTACTACTATTGCTGCTCATTATTATTATTATTATTATTATTATTATTATTATTATTATTATTATTATTATTATTATTATTATTATTATTATTATTATTATTATTATTATTATTATTATTATTATTATCTATTTGAATATTATTTATTCATTTTATCTATCAAATTATTATAAATATTTTAATTTATTTATTATCATCTATAAATATAGTATTAAACAACTGAATTCAATCACTATTATTAATCATAATTATTATTAATTTTGATAATAATAATAATACAGCTGTAGCTACATTTTTTCCGACTAAACTGTGTTATATAACAGCTGTTTGGTCATAAAAGGTGATTATGTTGATTAGCTGGTTAGTATTTGGCTTCCAGAGAAAATTCACAGTGCTTTTATTTTGCTCCTAAATAAGCTCAACACAAAATATAATAACTTTATTATACTTAAGGTATTTATTTGACATAAACATATTAAGGCAGTAACACCAATGCATCAATAGTGATATTTTACACTGGACCAAATCAAGTGATTAACAAATAAATCCATAAAACAAAGGTGAGACATACAGGACCTAAGTGTGTTTTCCTTCCTGCAGCCCACAGCAGCTGCTCTGAAAGGAGCCATCCAGCTGGGCATCGGTTACGCCGTGGGAAACCTGAGCTCCAAACCAGACAGAGATGTTCTCATGCAGGACTTCTCTGTGGTGGAGAGCGTCTTCCTGCCCAGGTACACACCATTTATTTATTGCACCAGTTTGACTTCCTCCTGGCTAATGTCGTGCACAAATTGCAAAAGTCTTGTATTTTTCCATTTGCCTCCAGTCATAAACACACATACACACCTTTTCTAGGGATGTTTTGATGTAGTATCTGTTTAAATTCACCCTAAAATGTAGAAAATTGTCATCGCTTCAGTCATTTTGTTTGTACTGCTTGAGGATTGATAAAATTCTTTTGAAAAACCAACGTGTCTTTGGTAAATATATAATGCAGAAAAAAATGTTAGAGAATGAGATGACTCATAAATCCAAGACTGGCCTCATTACACAGCAAATCTCATTCCGTGATCCAAGTATTTGGTCTATGTTGTCCAAAAAATAAAATGCCAGCCCAAAGTGAGTCAGCTTGGTTTAATGAGCGTGCGGTTGCTCAGTCATTTCTAGCTAGAAACAGCAAATTATACAAAAATGTTTTGCATATTGTGCATTATTGAATATGTATGTAAAGGAATGGACTTGGCAAGACCATGAGCACAACACGAAACCTAAAAGGAGGTCGTAAAATAGAATATAATCAGAGATATAGAACAGTTTTAACTCTGAAAATATACATATGTGGCGAAATCTGCAGTTAAAAAAGTAATATAGAAAAATCTCCTGTGTAAAAGCACAAGCAGTGTTCTGACAAAGGAGAACACAGGTTCAGGTTCCTGCAGAAGCTGCTTCCTGATTACTTGCAGTTCGGTAGAAACCACACCATTCAGCAATCGCTCTTTTCTCAGCGGACATTTTGACATCCGTTTGACATCATTATGGGAAATGGAATTCAGCCATGACTAATTGTGTTACTTCTTACCTGGTACACTACTGTTCAGAAGTTTGGAGTCACTTAGAAATGTCCTTATTTATGAAAGAAAAGCAGTTTTTTTGGCCTGTAGTGTATGTTTACACTCTTTAAAGGCTTTTCTTTTAGGAAATAATTGCTCAGTATGTCTAACATGGTGTAAACATGGTACTAAAATGTTTAGACTTTCAACCTATTTATAACGAGCCAACAGGAAATGAAGTTGTGTTTGATGTTCACAGACAACCCAGCAGTGTGTTTGTTATCTTATTCAAGGGAAGAACCCAGGCATAAAATCTCCACAACAACTCTCACAACCAATTTAGAATCATCAGTCAACCTGTCTTTTCTTGGTAAATGACTATTGTAGCTGGAAACAGCTGGTTTTTAATGGAATATCTCCATAGGGGTACAGAGGAACATTTCCAGCAACCATCACTCCTGTGTTCTAATGCTACATTGTGTTAGCTAATGGTGTTGAAAGGCTCATTGATGATTAGAAAACCCTTGTGCAGTTATGTTAGCACATGGATAAAAGTGGGAGTTTACATGGAAAACATGAAATTGTCTGGATGACCCCAAACTTTTGACCGGTAGTGTATGCTATTTAAGAAAAGGTCTGTTACACATTTCCAATATCTCCTCCTATATACTAACAGGTATTTTGTATGTGTTCCAGTGAGGGAAGCAACCTGACTCCTGCACATCACTTCCCAGACTTCCGTCTGAAAACTTACGCCCCGCTGGCTTTCCGCTACTTCAGAGAGCTCTTCGGCATCAAACCGGACGACTATCTGGTGAGACACTTCCACATCGTCATTCTGATTCAGCACAGCGTGGTGTAAGTTTGGCTTGCAAAACGTGGTTGCGCTGACGCCGTTGCCTCATTCTGAATTTCAGTACTCCATCTGTAACGAGCCCCTGATCGAGCTGTCCAACCCTGGAGCCAGCAGTTCCTGGTTCTACCTCACCAGCGACGACGAGTTCATCATCAAGACGGTGCAGCATAAAGAGGCCGAGTTCCTGCAGAAGCTGCTTCCTGGTTACTACATGGTGAGCAGCTCCAACAAGCATTACATACACACTGGAAAAATGCCCCCATCAAAACAAGAAAAACAAACTTTTACCTTGAAATAAGTGAAAAAATCTGCCAATAGAACAAGTGAAAAATGGCTTGGTAAGATTTCTTGGATATATTTAAAATCTTGAGATCTCAAAATTAGCTGGGAAAACTTAAAAGCTATATTTTACCAGGATTTTGTGTGAATGTTCTTAAGAAACATATAACATTTCTTGTTTTCCACCAAAAAATGTTTCCCAAAAATGTTGAAAATGTGGACATCAGAAGTTTCATTGTGAAAATATATATTTTTCCCACATTTTCAAACTTTAAAACGGGTCAATTTTGACCGGCAGGACGACACGAGGGTTAAACTTATTTTGAGTTTTCTTGTAAAATACAAGAAAACTCTCCCTTTTACAATTTTCTGCTATATATTCATCAACAATAAGTAATAAACTATCAAAGGCTTGATTGGCTCAGCTTCCACATCAATGGTAGCATTTTTATTCCATGTTTTCTGTGTTGTTTGCTAACCCTACTCTAATCACAGTAACAGGGTTGCTAATCCATGCTAATGTTAGCTTTTTCTCAGCAGTAGAAGCTAGATATTTAGCTAGCTGTTACTGCTGACCAAGAGGACAAACTGACTGATGGAAACTGATGGAAAAAATAAAAAGAATTTGTCTTCTGATAATATGAGGTACAGTGAGACATTTAATCAAGGCTGACAATGTGATGAAAATATGAAAAATAGTTTTTAATTTAATTTTAACTGTTTTCTTGAGATTCACTTTGGTCATTGGGGGGGTGGGACGAGAGAAAAATGGCATTTTAGGGCAACTCCAGACTTATTGATATTTTAAAAATATTCTCAAACATTCTTTTCTTCATTTTTTTTAGATTTGGTCTCAGGACAAGTACATTTACACAACAACTGCATGTTTTAGGATTTTGTACATGGATTAATTCAAATTTGATGGGTGCAACGTTAAACATCCTCCAATTCTGGAATGACCCACACCACATCAACACATCTTTCAGCTAACATGTTCAGCCATAGTTTTCCTTTTCATAATCATGCACAATGTGATTTTATAATAAGAGGTTAGATTTCTTTGTCTGAATTAGCAAAGCGGTACTAAATCCCTGTCCTATGCTGCATTTTTTCTATTACATTATCCCTACTGTATCTATATAGTTTGTCAAGGATTTTAGTTATCTTGCACATTTGTAAATATCAAAAACTTTCTGCAAAACAACGATAAGGATATTTTAGGGTAGAGTCTGGCACTTTTTGCTCTACATTAATATATATGCATGTGGTAAGTTCTTAAAGGTTCCTTTTATGTGTTTCTTAAAGTAGAAGCAAGTCTCTTGTAAAATCTTCTGCATTCTTTGCTTTGATAAACACCAGGATGTGGAACTGTGATGTAGGTTTCCTGAAATACCCTACTGGCCCCACAGCATGTGTTTCCTTGTAGCTGGTTGGTAAACAGATATCTTCTCTGAAAACCACCTTACTGTTAAACAGGTTACGCGGTGAAAGGCCACACTGTTTTTTCCTCTGTGCGCACATATTTGAAAATTTAGACACATGACCTGGAACAGGACTTGTTTGGGCTTTTTTATTCAAGTTACAGTTTCGCTTTTTGTCAGCCCTTTGGTTTAATACTTTTCCCCGTCTGAAGTCTTTATCATGGACTTTAACATGTGAAACATCTCGTTGTCTTTGTTGTTGTAGAATCTAAATCAGAACCCGAGGACGTTGCTGCCCAAGTTCTACGGCCTCTACTGCATCCAGTGTGGCGGCGTCACCATCCGAGTGGTGGTGATGAACAACGTCCTGCCGCGAGCCATGAAGATGCACTACAAGTACGACCTGAAGGGTTCTTCGTACAAACGCCGTGCTTCACGTAAGGAACGTGTCAAACCCTGTCCAACGTTTAAAGACCTGGACTTCCAGGAGATGCACGAGGGGCTGCACTTCGACCTGGACACCTACAACGCCTTGATGAAGACCCTGCAGAGGGACTGTCGGGTACGCTAACAGAAAGATCTTATATCTATTAGGACAGTGGGCCATGATGTTTGCATTCTTGGTATCAGATCAAAATGAATGGGACAGTGGAACATTATATACTAGGTTTATTACTTTTTTCACAAAGAAAGTCTTGAAATTTTGAAATTCACTTAGAAAAACTACAATTTTTCTTACACTTCCAAACATATGTTGGACAGACTAACAACATGGCCTCATAGGTGCTAATCTGGATGCGTTACAAGCAAGAGTGTTGCTAGAGGTCATAGTCATGGTCATAGGCTTTTCAAACTCAGAAGGGTTCATCTTCTGGGGAGCAGGATTGTGATACGGAAAACTCATCAAAATCAGCCTGATTATGAAATATCTTTGGCAAGACCTGACGCTGTGACCTGAGGAGGTCTCTAAGGGTGTAGCTCATCGTTTAGAGACCATGAATCTGCAATGAAAATTGAATTAGCTTCCATGTAAACTACTGGTTAGCTGTTATTAGCCCTTGTCCACTCAACTGCTGACTACTTGATGTCCATGCATTGGATTTATTGTAGTTTTTTGATTCAAACTGCATCTAAGAACAGTAGTATGCAGCAAATTGGTAGCAGATATGTCAATAAAATCTTACCCTACCACCACTGGCCACCATTAGCCACCACTGGACCTCCTAACTACATGACAAATCAAATGAACTTGTTTAAACATCAGATCTGGGATTTTCAGATTGGCTATTATGGGCTAAAGTGTTGGTCAAAGAGAAATTTAAGCATACACTGTGGCAAAAATCATGAGGATTCATCCTTTGGACCACAGTTATCCACAAAAAACTGAATAACAATTGAAAAACAATTTGTCTGGATAACTTGCTTTGAATTATAATTAGTAAACATGGACTACGTGTCAGATAGCACATTGAATATAGAGACAATATCAATAAACCTGAAGTTTCCATTGATATCCTTATGTTATTTGGAATAAGGACTACAAATGACACTCATTTTCATTAACAAATGACTTTTTAGTTAGTTTTTCAACAGAAAAAACACCAACCACATGCACCCCGACGTGACGTATTCAAATGTTTAAACAGTTTAAAACCTTAAGATAATAAATTTCCATCAAAATCACTTCAATCAAGTTATCATTTCCAAACTAAGACCGCTCACAGTGGGTTTAACTCTGCTCCTCTTTGATGATGCACAACTCCTGCACGTTGATAACGTTATGCGAGCAGCAGGCCGCTACGCTGAGCTGCTCGCTCCAGCTATTTTAACGACCATAATGATTATTGCCTGCCTGTTATTTCATCAGTGAGAAACAACAGGATTAACACTGACTCATGATCAGGCTGAGCAGCTGGAGAACAGACTGGTCCGTCTGGGTGGTAAACGCTGTGTTTGGGCCGCAGAGCACGACCTTGGTTAGTACATTAGGTAACACAACGCAGATCAAGGACCTCTTTGTTCGCAGGAGTTACTTCATGACATCACTGTTTGGCCAGGCGGATTTGGGCTTATGTCGTACTGTACTTCTGGTCTGCAGATCCAGTTTTAACCTCCTTAGGTGGGACTTGCTTGTGCATTTGGTGGTTTTTGTGGTTTTAAAAGCACTGTATGTTCATGTGCTGCTTTACGAGTCTTGTTTAACCCTCCTGTTATGTAGGAACAGTAATGATGTTAGATAAGGTGCATGTTTAATGATGCAATAGTGTCAGAAACCAAAAATCCTCAATAGACATTGTTTATATCTCATTATCAACTCCATTACAAACCATTTCAGTCAATATTTAGTGTAATGGTGTTCTTTAGCTCCCACAGATCATGATTCAATGAGCATAATTCAGTATTTTTTCATAAAAAAATGCATGTTAAACTTTTTTTTTATGCACATGGGAAAGACCTACACTGTCCCCAAACTATTGACCGGTAGTGTACATATATATATGAATCTGTTCCTATAGACTGAATATAGTTGGTCCATTTTGTGTGGAGAAAGAGTCAAATTGTGCATTAAATGCCACCTTTATACGGGGTTGTGCACAAAATCTTATTTTAAAAAGCCTAGTTAACAGGAGTCTTTGTATTAAATCCCTAAGGTGCATTGTTTATCCAGTTCGCTATCTCAGCGCAACGCATTAGCATGCTAAAGTTTGCTAATAAACACCAGGAAACACAAAGCAACACTGAGGCTGAGGGGAATGTTGGTAGTTGTACAGGTTTTGGTATAGGACAAAATAAAATGGTGACTTGATGAGCAAAACAGCCGGAGAATCACCACATTTTAAAATTCTCAGGTAACATAAACATCAAATTTCATGGCAATCCATCCAATATTTGTTGGGAAAATTTTTCCTTTGGGCTCCTATTGTGGTTACTGGATGAAATGCCAGTTTATTTTGGAATATGTCCTTGTTTTGCCTGCATGGTTGTTTGCCACCAGCATGGATAAACCTTTCCTAGTTAATACAACATGGCAGGAAGGACATTGGTTTTGTTCTTCAAAATTGAAGCTGCATGTCTCAACTACAAATACAGGAGCCTTTGAAATGAGACTGGTTTCTTCTTAAATTTGGTTCTCTATGTTCATGTCTGTGTTCCATCAGGTGCTGGAGAGCTTCAAGATCATGGACTACAGCCTCCTGCTGGGGATTCATGTTCTGGATCGGAAGCCGCTGGTCAGAGGAAACCGATGTGACAGCAGGAAAGGTCAGAAAGTTCTTTACTCCACGGCCCTCGAGTCCATCCAGGGCAGCGTGAAGGACCCAGAACCAGTGGCCGACGATGACACGTGAGAAAACATGTATTATTGGTGCAAAAAATACAGTTTTTAATGTCTCATTTTATAGCATGGTTTCATTTTAGAGTTCTTTTCTCACTTTGCAGCAGTTTTAGTGTGCAAAAGGTTTCAGTACTGATGTGAAGACTACTGGGAAACGCAAAGGGTTTCAGAAAGTGTAGACTGACTTCAATGCTGCTTTTATTCTTGTGGCTTCTTGACTCTTCAATCTGATCTAAATCTAAATGACAAATACCACTATTTTACTGATGCAGCACTTTAAAACTTTGAAATTTTGGTCTAAAAAAAGCTATATTTTATGTGCAACAGCAATGAAGTTACACAAAAATGTCCAAAATTATGAAATCCATCAGTCTAAATTTACTATAAACTGTTAAATTAATGTTTGTTTTTGTTCAGATTGGGTGGAATTCCTGCCAAACATAAAGATGAGAGTCTGCTCATCTTCTTAGGAATTATTGACATCCTTCAGTCTTACAGGTGAGTTCACGGCATTTTTCTCACATTAAGCATGAATTTCTTTGAGTTTTGGTCTTGATTTTTCAATGTATGCAGAGAACCTATTAGATTGTTTAGGATTTAAATCAATTTAATTGATAATTTAAAAAAAAAATTATTATATTTAAAATAAAATAAATTATATTACAACAATATATTAAAAACAATGTAAAATAAAA
The DNA here is from genome assembly GCA_027123335.1 of Amphiprion clarkii. NCBI lineage: Eukaryota > Metazoa > Chordata > Actinopteri > Pomacentridae > Amphiprion > Amphiprion clarkii. The sequence goes on along the minus strand of CM049585.1, from coordinate 28,116,636 downwards.
CAACTTTTAATTTCAGTTTGATTTGCTTTTTCCATCTTTATTTTTAACTAATTAATTAACTAATTTTGAGAAAATTAGCTTAATTACTTTTTTGTTTTATCACTTTATTTTTGTTTCTCAATAATATTTCAGTTAATGTATATTTAAGTAAATTTAATTCAATTGTTTGCTTTTTTGTTGCATTATTTTATTTTTGTTTCTCCATCATATTCCAGGTCACTTGTATTTTATTTTATTTTATTTTAATTAATTAAATTAAATTAAATTAATTTTATTTACTTACTTATTTGTTTCATCACTTTATTGTTGTTTCTCTATAATTTTCCACCTCACTTGTATTTAATTTAATTTAATTTAATTTAATTTAATTTAATTTAATTTAATTTAATTTAATTTAATTTAATTTAATTTAATTTAATTTAATTTTATTTAATTTTATTTTATTTTATTTTATTTGCTTTTTTTTTACAACAGTTTAGAGTTTCACATTTAAAACTTTACAGAGCAACACTAAAAAAACTCTAGAATTATTCTGTAGCTTCACCTCAGTTTTCACAGATGGTATCAGCTGTGGTTATTGTAATTAAACAGATCCTGACTGAGTAAATGATTTTTGACCTTTAATTATTTTCAGGTTCATTAAGAAGGTGGAGCATTCCTGGAAGGCTCTCGTACATGATGGGGTGAGTAAATGTCACTTTTTTCTTTATCTGCAGTTTTTTATTGTCAATATGCATGTGAATATTTGTGTAAATCTGATGGATTTCTTTGTATTTCAGGACACAGTGTCGGTTCATAGACCCAATTTTTATGCAGACAGATTTCTGAAATTCATGGGCTCGACTGTTTTCAAAAAGATTCATCGTAAGTTGAGTCACCAATGTCAATCCTGCATTCTGTATCCTGCACAAACTGTCAGATTTTAGTATTTGTAATATACTCTTTTTTTTTTTTTGCATTTCAGCTTTAAGAGGAGCATCTTCAAAGAGGAAGAGGAATTCCCTCCATGCATCAAAGTCGGCCTCTCAGGAGATTCTGTCGCCACAGACGGACAAGAAGGACGAGAAGAAGGCCCAAAGTATGGAGAACCTGGACGGAAACTGTAAGCTCAAGTTGATATTTGAGCAGATACTTTTGTAATTTTTCATTGGAGACTAATGGTGTCGTTGTTGCAGCAGGCTACACGTCCTTCAACCAACCAGATCTTCTTCCACAATCTGCTGTTTCCTTTGAGTCGGCCCAGAAGGAGGAGGAAGACGTTGAAAACAGGTAATTTTTTATGCAGCTCGAATACCTGGATCTTTACAGAATCCGGTCTTAAATGATGAAAGTCAGAATTGTTTGATGACTTAACTTATACAAAAAGGAAAATTCAAGATGCTGTGATATTATTGAAATCAGAAAACGAGAAAAAGATGTTTTCTAGTTATATATTTTATAGTGTCTGTACAGTCAAATTTCTTTTTTTTAATTTCCAACATGTAGATAAAATGAAGGAAAATTAACCATCTACAGTTTCGCTATTTCCTCCATACAACAGTTGTATTTTAAGCTAATTGCTAACATTGGGGTGCTAACATGCTCACAATGACAGTGCCAACATGGTGATGCTAACAGAAACAATGTTCGCTATCTTAGTTTAGCATGTGCTAACATTTGCTAGTTAGCAATAAAGTCAAAGTCCAGCTAAGGATGAAGGGAATGTTATTAATTTTTTCAAGTATTTTGTCCTAAACCAAAGTGACCAGATTTATATTTAAAGTAGCATGAAAATGTGCAACAAATTGGCAGTGGCATGGCAATCCATCCCATACTGTTGACATACTACAGTCCAGAGCCAACCCTAGTTCATTCATCCATCCATCCAATGTTCATAAACACAAAATCTTTTTCATACCTCAAGGAATTTTTAAAAATTTGGTCAAATGTTCACTTGGACTCAAAATCAGCTGATTGGATTTTGGGGTTCAAAGGTCAGCTATTTATGGCAAAATTTAGCACAAATATCTCTTAGGATAAAATGATGAATTGAGAACATTTTATATCCAAGAGGTGTAAGGTCAATCTTGGACAACAGCTGCAACTTGACTGGTTGGTGGAGATGCTACAGCTACACAAAGAAAACACACTGGGTTCAAGGCAGTAACCAGCAACATATAAAGGCTAATTCATGCTTTCTATGTCCAACTGTAAAGACCGTTGTGGGCTTTAGAAGTAGAAAGTGGACACACACATGGTTTATTTCATTGTACAATGACTATACATTGGTCTGCTATGTTTATATTAAGTGGTATTTGTATGTTGCAGTGAAGACCGACGAGCCTCCAGTTCAACAATCGCTCTGGATGAACCTCTGCCGTCCCTCAGCCGGAGCCTTTCAGACACTGAGCTGGACGTCTACTTGGTATGACAGATTATATTTAGTATAGTTTGCATGGCAAACATCATATATGCTTCTTATTATGTACATATTTGTTATTCTTCACGAATCCAATGAAAATACCAAAGCCTCCAAGGCCATCTCTTAATACTTTTTACCCATCCTGCCTTTCACGCTCAGCTCCAACAGATATATAGACTATGACCATACCACATATTACTATTGGTTTTAAGATTGTTATCCTAACTACACAGGTAAATATAAAATTAGATTATAATTCAGTCAAGTCCTATATTCATTACAATATCAGAGGTATTATTATGAAAATACAGTCCCAGTGTAAACAGAAACATCCTGGTGTTTGACTCTGCTAACATCGCAGACTTCAGTGAAAGGCTTTTCTATTTTATTTTGTAATATGACCACAGATTAGTGGTGTATTTCTGAAGGAATAATTTGCCCTTCAACCTATGTAATGAATGCTAAGCTACAACTGGCAGCTAGCTAGCTTAACAGGCTAGCATAAAGACTGGAGGCAGCTATAACTGGCTATCCTGGCAGAGTTGATTAGCAATTTCCAGACTTCCTGTCTTTTTATTAAGCTAAGCTAGCATGAATGTTTCCTAAACTTTATACAGTACTTTGATATTGACTTGTGTTTGAATGCTGCCTATTCAGCACTTAAACATACCTCTCATTATACCTTGATATGTTAAAATAAATTGATTTTTTCTTGTAATATTGCCACACATTAGAAGTAGCAACAACCAGCAGCTAGCTAGTTTAGCATGCTAGCATAAAAATTGGAGGCAGCTTGAAATAGTTAGTTTCTTTAGTTTTTTTATTTTTATTTTTTTAATATATATATATATATATATATATATATGTGTGTATATATATATACCATAACTAAAGAAACTCAGTAATTGTATGCTCTTCTTTTAAAAGTGGTACAAAGACTTTGTTTCTGACTGCATTTAGCCACAGAGTTGGACAGAGTCGGGCTAGCATTTTTTGGACTTCCTGTCTTTATGTTAAGCTAAGCTAATAAGAATATTTCCTAAAATTAAGGGTCCTGTAGCTCAGATAGACTGCTCAGATTTATTTTACATGCCTTTGTCAGGTTTTTGAGACAACGTATTGGGGAAGAATAGGCTGAAATATTTCAGTGTGCTGCAACTTATGATAATGAGGAATTAATTTCAGATTTTTCCTTAATTTTGACATGTAAGCTGACTGACTGCTCTCACCTGCCACAATTGTAAAAGTAATTTGTTTATTCTCAACATATTAAGACTTCTTTCTAAACTATTAGTTCATTTTATTGGTAATTTTACATCTGTGTTGTTGAAATAATGCAGCATTTTCTCCTTAAAAATATTAAAGGACCCTACATCAATACTTTGTTGTGTTTGGGGAACATTGTTCTCGATGAACTCGTGGGTCACTGGGTGTCTCTGCATTTTCAGCATCACACAGTGTCACCCAGGCGACCCAGCTGGAGTTGATCAGTCCAAGCATCCATAAACTGTAAGCAGCAAATATCATCCATAACCCATTTTATTGGCTTGCATTGATCTTTTGTAGGAAAAAATTACACAGGAGCTCCAGCAGGAGACACTGTATGAGTGGATTATGAGCACAACAAACTGCTCTTCATCTAAAAAGCATCGCTCTCGATTACACGCTTACATCTTCCTGCTTGTTTATCTCATCTTCTCGCTATCTTTGGTGGTGGAACCCCGAGGTTCCCAGAAGGCCCCACTGGCATCCAGTGACGTCCACAGTTTATGACTCAGCTCAGTCCCTTTTTTCCCCTCAGTCCTGACGTCTGCGTCAGCCTGAGAAACCTCCACGAATTCTCATTTCTGCAGCGCTTCTCTTACATAACCACCAAATCCTCATTCAGGCTTATATGAAGCCGTTCTTCAGCCCACATTAAGCAGTCCCTCTCAGGCTCTGTGGGAAGCCTGCAGACGTCCGACTTAATCTCATCTAAAAGCCTCTGACGGAGCGCAGTGGGATTCAAAAACTATAGGTGAAAAGAAAATCTAGGCCTTGAACTTATCCGTCTCCTTAAGGAAAATGAGTGTCTTGGCTCAGGGAGATGATGAATGCGGTTTTTAACCCTGAAATAATGCTATTTTTTAGACATTTACAGTTTCATAACCACGTTTTACCTTAACTTATTACAATTTACAATCATTTTATGTCACTGCTGACCAGTTTCTTGCTTAGTTTTACATTAAAAGCTGATTAAATTCAAAATGTCTTCACTGTTTCACTCTCATTTCACTAAGATATATGAAAACCAACGAGTGAAATACATGCAACCTGCTTGAGGATTACACTTTCTGTCATGTGCTAATGCAGAAAAGAATTTGCAAGTTCAATCTGGACTCTCAACATGACAAAAATAAATGCAGCGTGATGCTCGCTTAGGCTGTAATAAAATACATCACAACATGTGAAACACTGCAGGATGTTTTGGAAGCTGGTCAGCGTTAATGTGGAACAAACAACCTAAACTTTCATGTGAAGGAAAAAACGACTTCACGGCGTAAATAGTAACTTTTAAACAAGACAACACCACCTGGAATTAAGACTTTGCACGATACAGAAAATATTTAATCCACTATGGAATAAAAGCACATTTAAGTGTCCTAGCATAAGAAAAATATGTGTTTCCTGGATATATGCTACATTTAATATACTATACTGTGTATTAGTGCAAAAAGTACAGTTTTGGACACCAGGGGGAGACAGTTCACCAAAATGGGCATTTATTGTTTCTATAATCTAATTATCTTTATTGTTATATACAGTATATACTGTAGTCTGGAAATTCCAGACTACAGAAATTAGTCTTAATATGTATTAAAGACAAAAATATTGTTGAATTATGGATGAATAATGAGATAATGGATCTCTGCGCACAGAAATGGGAAAAGAAACTGTTGTCTTTTGATACCTAAAGGTGAAAAATCATCTTTTTTTAATTGTTTTTCAGTGAGGAAAAACAAGTGATGGATCTTTTCCAGCCACAAACGACTTCCCACTTTACAGAAAAGAGACATCAGGACTTCATAACAGCGTAAACGCAACACAAAAAAACTCTGTTTCTTCACTCTGTGCCTCTTTGACTTTCATTTTCAAGTCAAACCCAACGTGCAAAATTGCTGTAAATCCCATTATTATTATTAACAAATTAGTTTGTTTAGTCAAAATCACTGAACTGCTGTATTGATGTGCAGTAAAAACACTATGAAGCTGCTTCCTTTCCTGTTATTGTGCATTTTGTTCTGTGCTCTTTTGCTTTTACTTTGGGATTTTCCATGAACTTCTCAGCGGCTGGCTCCCTGAGGATGCAAACTGTCTTACCAGGTTTAAAAATCTGTGCTTTCATGTGATTCATAGGCCTACAGTTGTAATATAGCAATACTTTGAATGTGTATCTGGGAAATAAATTAATATTTAATGTACTTATGTTGATCTTTGTTTTCATTTTTGGCGATTCATGTGGGAAATTTATGCATAACGCAGTTTTATTATGAAATAAATTCTAGAGGAGGAAAACATTGCTGTTCAGTGACTTCCTTTCAAAAAGCTTTATTAATAAATAATGGAGTACAACAGTAGTGGTGCAAAGTGGAAACAGATCTTTCAGCATAAATACCAGCAGGTGCTTATTTACTCTTCAGCTCAGAGTCGAGTTTCATTCAAACAATGACTGATTGCAGAGTGTTTACGGCTTTTTAAGGCTGTTTACTAGGAGGATGGCATGTCTTTCTAACAGATTCGCCAGAGGGTCCTAATCTGAACACGTTAAACCGGTCGCACCGGCTGCTTTTATTCCTCACAAATGCACTGAATGCTGCACAAGGAGTAACAATGAAGTGTGTGCACAGGTGGCACCATTGGATCATGATGTCACTATCAGGTCAGTGTTGGTTTTTAGTGTTAAACATCACAAGTTGCCATGACAACAGCTGACCATCGTGTTAAATTTGCTCTATTTTTTCATGTAAAACCCCTGTTTTATACGTGTGTTCACGTAAAGAGACTGTGGTTTAGAGACACTTGTATGCATGATGAAGAAGAAACTGCACGTTAGATACAATTTTAAGTTTGATAAATTAGAAGGAATTAACATGTAGTTGATCACAGATCTCTAAAACAAGAAAAGCACTCAGAGAGCGCAGCACTCCACCAAGGCTGCTCAGTCGTATCATTTTCAACGGCTGAAATCTTTAATAAATTTGTGGCAGAAATCACAGCACTAAAGAATGCGGCCATTTAATATAGATGTACCTACAAACAAAATGACCTTGCACTGAGCACAGGTGTGTGTTATACATGTGTACGTTATGTACAGATACCGAATCGCGTGACCTAAATATGTAGCGGGAACTGATGGGACTCAGAAACACCCCCACAATTTAATCAATTGTTCCTTGTATCATTTTCGATGGATAAGTCCTGATAAGTCAATTTGTAGTACGCATTAGTTTTGATAATTGCTAGGATTTATAACAGATACAATACAATACAGATACAAATGTTGATTCATAGTGTGCTTTTATTTGACCGATACATTTCTTCTGGATGGAAATGACATAAAGAAATAGAAAAAGAAAATAAGACATTGTGTTAATGATACATTTTGACTATTTTATTGTTGTTTTTTCAACATCTTGACAAATTGCCGTGTTAGTAACAAGCCTTTATTTGCTACCAATTATGCTTCTAATTCTTCTGCATATTCTCAGATTCAGGTCTGGACTCTGGCCGGGCTTTTCCAAGATGATCATTTATTTTCTATTCATCATTTGTTCACCACGTTGGCACCTTAGTTGCTGGATCACTGTCTTTCCATTGCTGCCAAAGTGCGACTGCAGACTGCATGATTTTTTATTCCACAATCAGATGCAGCCAATAGTACCAGCCAAAGTACAAACATAAAAACAACCACAAAGCAATATGTCTTCTACATAAAACAATGCAAAACTTAAAATTCTGTTGGCTGGAGATAATAAATAGAACAAACAATATTAGTAAAATGTTTTCAAGACAGAAATAGTACAAAAAATTGCAATCAACACCTCTAAAATAGTGTATTTTTGTCTTTTTGTCGGCCAAACAAACAAACCAAAAAAGTCATTACAAATCAATATTTGGTAGTTTTATTTCCATTTCTATTGATTTGGTTACTTTGCTATTGAACCAAATCAATAGAAATGGCTCAAAACCATCATTAACAAGTCAAAAACAACATCTTTTACTATTTCATCAGCCAGAATGAACCTAGAAACCCACAGTAAATCTGAATTTAACATGGTTGTGACTCATTCTGGCCTTCTTATGAGCTCTCATGTCGTCTTTTACCTTTTTTAGTCACTGGTTTGTGTCTTTGCTCAGTAAACTGAGTCATGTGGAGGCTGACTCAGGTCCCACCCATCAGGCCTCCGGAGGGAAACTGCAGCAGCACACCTGCAGCCGCTAAGCCCCGCCCACATACCTGCGACAACCAGGAAATCCAACATTTGTCGCTCGCTGACCATTTCTCCCGTCAAACTCCGCGTCTTTTTCTCCTCCTGGTCTGTTTTTTGGGGATTAATCTACACCTGAGGCCTCATAAGAGCAGGAAACAGCTTCACCTGGTGAGTAAATGCTGCTTTTCTACCTGAGCTTCGACGTGTTTTCTCTGTTTCTGGGCTTCGTGCCGCCGCCTGCAGAGGCTCCGGTTTCCGTTTGACGGTTTTAATAATAAACCTCGTTTTTATCTCGCACTTTAAGGCGGCAGGGTGTTGTTTTTTGGATGTTATCTGGTAGTTTGTCGTCGGAATGAGCAGTAAATGTGACCCACATTGTGTTCCAGGCCTCTTTGCTGCTTTGTACTGATACTGACCAATGAGAAAACACTGTTGAGGCGGTTTCACCTGCTAGAAAACGGCATTTTAAGCAGCAAAAATCACTTTTTATTCATATAAAAGGGCCCATAGCTTATTTAGAGTTGCCAAAATTACCATTAAATACAGCCAATGTTGATTTTAGGTGTTTTCTTTGTATTTAAATCAAGTTATTGGTCTGAGGAAATCACAAAAAGTGGTTTTAAGGTGTGTTGATGTAATATTCTAACAGTATGAAATAAGCTTCTGTGGTTTTTCCCATGAAAATATACATAAATAAACTCTACTTTAGTGTTCACATGAGAATCTTATGAAGGGTTATCCATTAATTTGAGCAAAAAAGATGAAAAAATCCCCCAAAATCTATAATATAATTTTGGGAATTGCATTTTTCTTTATTTTATTGTTTATTTTTGCAGGTACAGTGCACAGATATAAATATACTTTACTTTGCTTTTAACATAAATCATATGGAGGGTTATCCATTAATTTGAGCAAAAAAGATTTATAAAATTGTAACATGTAAAGATATCAGAGTAGATTATAATAAAATAGATATTTATTTTTATTATTAAGCAACAACAAAAGGCAGTTTATCAGCTCTTTGAGTTAAAGTAATTAAAACAATGAAAATAATACAAAATTACACTGTGTAAGGGCAAGAATTTAAATTATAGGGTTTATTGTTTTTATAGGGATTATTATTTTTATTAATTATGTAGGACTTTCGATGGAGAAAAAAACCTCATAAACATTATTAAATTTCAAAATTCTAGCCAGACTAATGTTAGATTTCTGATAAATTATGTTTCATTTTATCTATTGCACTAAAATAAATAAATAAATAGACAGAGAAATACATAAATAATACAGTAAATAAATAAAAATCTAAGCTAATCTAAAAAGAAATAAATTGAAAAATTTTTGCTATATTAGCTTGCTGTAACACTTCATTTTTATTTATTTTATTACATTATTTTTATGTCATGAATTTAAATATAAATTATATTGAATTGAAATTACAGCTTTTCTGCTACGGGTCTCTAAATTGTAATTTTTTTGGGCAATAATCAAACTGTTTAAAAATAAAAAATCAGTACTGTAGCACAATGTGTTTGTTTATTTTATTACATTGTTTTTATGTCATGAATTTAAGTATAAATTAATAAGTAAGTTACAGCTTTGGTCCCTCAATTGTAAATTATTTGGCAATAATCAAACTGTTTAAAAGGGGAAAAAAATCTAAAATATTTTGCAGTTAAAGTCAGAGCAACATCAAAGTTTGAGAAATTAATCTTACGCATAACTAAATGTGAAGATCTTATTATTATATTATTATATTATATGATATTCAAAAAAGACAAATTTACTTTGACATGTATTATCCAGCATTATAATAATCTTAAATATACATAATCTATGTATTAGACTGTTAGTTCTTGCTAGATTGTTCTAATAAACAAGCAACTGGCACCTTTTAATTTGAAATTTCCCACTCTAACATGTCATAATGTCTTTTTCTGGGGTATAAATGGCTGCACTGCTGTTTTATTGGCTAATAGCAGCTCTTAATAACTTTAGAATAAATCTGAACTTTGTTTCTGATCATTATTACTCCTTTTAGGCCTTTTTATTGCAGCAAACATATTACGTTTGTTTGAGATGAACCACTCCTTCACTGGAGAGCGGATCAGACAGCTAAAATATGCCAGTAAAATCTGGCAATTTTCAGTCTTCATAGGAAGTTGTAGAAACTCTTACATCCTGTTAGCGCTGATGCATAATTGATAAAATGTTATCAGAGCCATAAATCAGTTTGTACACATTCTACTGATCCCTATTCATTGTTCAACCTTCATTTTATATGAATTCTCAGGCAAATTGCCTTCAATTTGTGCATCAATCAGTTCTCAAACTGTATAAAAACAACCGAAACCATTAATTAACAGTTCAAAACAGTAGAAAGAAATACAAGACAATAAGTTTAATTACTGATTAGCGAAATGTTTCGACTGTCAAGGCTTTTAAGAGTCTTCACCAGTTGTTATTATGTTGTTAAATACTCAATAAGTCACTAAATAATGAATATACAGTTGACCAGAACTATGTATTTTTGCAGATAATGATGTGTAATCTGCATATATTAAGCTTTTTTCAGTGATAAACCTCACCATCAACAACTCCAGCAGCTAAAATCAACAAAAAACGAAACGTTTCAATCAGAATCGAGAATCCTATCGAGCCCACATCAGCTGTCAGTTCAGGCGGGAGTCACGCATTTCCCATCATGCCCGAGACGACACATTCTGCAGAGAACAGCTGTGGCACCCGGCTCCAAAAACCTGCAGCCGACCTGATCTCATGAGATTACCGATTGTTGCATTCGCGTGATGTCGGAGCGACACAAATCCAACACGCACCGTGCTGCCCATCGCCAGTCCTGTGCAGGTTTCAAAGGAGGTTGTTGGTTTGTTTGAACAGCTAAAGCACAGATTAAACACATTTTAGTCACAGCAGCAGGTGGGGCAGCATTTAAGGTAGCAACTAGGTGACTTTATCCTGTCCTGCAATGGAATGCTGCGAGAAAAGGTCAATAATATTTGGATTTTTGAGTGTTTTTTGGTGTTTTTATTCAGGAAATGAAACTAAAAGTCTGCAAGTTTATGCTCAGAAGGCTCAGCTCAGTCCTCTAATAGCATTTTTCACTGTAGCATCTCTTGCAAAGTCATTTTTTGTATTGATAACACAGATAAAACTTATTTTAGTAACAAGACTGTAGTTCTGTTCAGTGTTCCAGTAGCATGTGGCTGACCTTTTCCTGTCCTGCCACGGAATGCCGCAAGAAAAAAGGTCAATAATATTTTGATTTTTGGACCTTTTTTTGTGTTTTTATGACAAAAATTAAACTGAAAGTCTGCAACTTTGCTGCTCAGGAGGCTCAGCTCAGTCCTCTAAAAGCATTTTTCACTGTTGAATCTCTTGCAAAGTCATTTTTTGTCTCGATAACACAGATAAAACTCATTTTAGTGACAAGAGCTTAGTTCTGTCGAGTGTTCCAGTAGCATTTAGCTGACCTGTTCCTTTCCTGCAATGGAATGCTGCAAGAAAAGGTCAATAATATTTGAATATTACCATACAACGTTTTTGTTGTTTTAATGACAAAAATTAAACTGAAAGTCTGCAACTGTATGCTCAGGAGGCTCAACCCAATCATCTGGTGCCATTTTTCACTGTAGCATCTCTTGCAAAGTCATTTTTTGTGTTGGGAACACAGATAAAACTAATATTAGTAACAAGACTGTAGTTCTGTTCAGTGTTCCAGTAACATTTTGCTGAACTTTTCCTTTCCTGCAATGGAATGCTGCAAGAAAAGATTATAATTATTTGAATATTTGGACATTTTTGGGTGTTTTTATGATTAAAATTAAACTAAAACTCTGCAGCTTTATGCTCAGCAGACTCAGCTCAGTCCTCTAATATCGTGTTCCAGTAGGTGGGTTCGCATTTACTGTAGCAGGAACCAGGAACTAGCAGACCTTTTCCTTTCCTCTAATGGAATGCTGCAATAAAAGGTCCGTATTATTAGATTTTTTTTGACATTTTTGGTGCTTTTATGACAAAAATGAAACTAAACGTCTGCAACTTTATACTCAAGAGACTCGACTCAATCCTCTAATAGCATTTTTCACCGTAGAATCTCTTGCAAAGTCATTTTTTTGTGTTGGTAGCACGGATTAAACAAATTATAGTAACAAGAGCTTAGTTCTGTTAAGTGTTCCAGTAACATTTAGCTGACCTTTTCCTTTCCTGCAATGGAATGCTGCAATAAAAGGTCAACAGTATTTGAATTTCTGCATGTTTTTTTGGGTGTTTTCATTAAGAAACTGAACTGAAAATCTGCAGTTTTGCTGCTGCGGAGGCTCAGCTCAATCCTCTGATAGCATTTTTCACTGTAGAATCTCTTGAAAAGCGTTAGTCTCGAGATAAATTGTCTTTTTTTTTTGTGTACAGCTGTAAGCGTTTTGTAGTTTGCCCCTTCAGGTCGCCACGTATTTGATCCAGATTATACCTGCGGAGAGCATGTGCACGCTGATTCCCCGTCAATCTCTTGGCCTTTTCTCTCTAAAAACTCCGATGACAGATTTGTGAGTGGCATGTGTCCCTCCATCTGGCTGGCGCATGCATTGCATATGGACATTGCATAATGTCCTGGAGCCTCGGTAATGCAGCGCTGCAGCAACACTCCGACACGTGGGGAAGTGACAAGGGGCAGAGAAACAAACTGCTTATGTAAAAGCATTAAGACGACCAAACAACTCCAGCCACATTTGCTCACCCTGTAGGGGCAGAAGGAAAAAAAAAAAAAAAAACAAAGAGAGGGGGGAAAAAATAGCAAGCATTCTCCGACTTCATTAAAAAGTGAAAACATGCAGTGACAAAGGAATTAGCTGGAAGAGTGAATCAGCCTCCCGCTTCTTTCATAATTAATTATCTGAGGCTTTTTAAAAAGTAAAAGCCTTGACCTGCATGTTTGATGAAGCTCAAGCACTCGCTTCGACTCAGATGTGTTACTGATTCATTATACGAGACTGGATTTGATTTAAAAATATACTAAAACAGCTGATGAATATTGATGAATAATGCATGTTTGCAGCTACTGTTTCAAAATTGGCCCGAATTTAGCTGTTAAAACTAAAAGAAAGTACATTTTTAAAACTGTATTTTAATATATTTGCAGTGTAAATATAAGCAGGTTTGGGTTGGTTTGATCCCAGGACTTTCTAGTGTGCTTCTGCTTGAACAAAACTCCAAATCGTTCCAGATGATTGTGGTTGGGATTAAGCGTTTTATGTTGCAGTAATGAAATGCAGCAACAAAAGCAGCCATGATGGTTGAAATGCTGGGTTTTCTTGGTGTGTAAAACATCAAATATTACTGAGGAACTGGCTTCAGGTAGCTGTGGTGCAGCCATCTATGGAAATCCAAGCAGATACCGTGGTTGTGAAGGAGCATTAGGGCTGCAGCTAACAATTACTTTCATCATCAATAGGGATGTTAGCCGATTAATTGCCATTAATTTATATGCATGACGGTTCAAAAGTTTGGGGTGCCCAAACAATTTCATGTTTTCCATTTTTATTCCTGTGCTAACATAACTGCAGAAGGATTTTCTAATCATCAATGAACCTTTCAATATTTTTGAAAGAAAAGCAGTTTTTTTCAATGAAGATAACATTAAATGAATGATAAATCCAGTCTAGACCTTGTTAATGTGGTAAATGACTATTGTAGCTGGAAACAGCTGATTTTTAATGGAATATCTCCATAGGGGTACAGAGGAACATTTCCAGCAACCATCACTCCTGTGTTCTAATGCTACATTGTGTTAGCTAATGGTGATGAAAGGCTAATTGATGGTTGATTGATGGTTTGATGTTCTCGAGAGGGCAGATTCAAAGACATTATTGTTTTTACTTGACGGTTTTGCCAGATTGTGACCATCATCTTCTTTGACCTCACATTAATAACAAAAATTTACAACGCAGGAGTCAACTAGAGATATTTTCTGCACCATATATAGTTGTTTTTAAAAGAAAAAATCTCAGAAAGTATTCAGTATATGTACACAACTAAAATTTCAGAAGTACCTTCATAAATATCCTTATTTTATGTTATAAAAATTACCAGTAAATCAGAGATGGTTGAGCAGAAATTATTCTAAAAATTGGATGACTTGAGATGAAGTGATCCATGTGTCGTATGATGGATATGAAGCCAGCAGTTAGCTTAGCATAACATAAAGAAACAGTTAACCTCGCTGTTTACCTTTTAGTGTCTAATTCAAAGAAGCAATGGATGGATTTTCCGAGAATCCAGACACTTTAAAATGTACCTGTAATATGTCAGTTTAAATATATTTTGTTAACATATCTATTTCAGAATAATAAATGTGTGTGAGATATGAAGCCAACAGTTAGCTTAGCGTAGCATAAAGAAACGGTTAGCCCAGCTGTGTCCAAGTGCAGTAAAATCCCCACTACTGTAACCTTCACTTCACTAATTAATACAGCTTGTTTATTTATTCTGTACAAAAATAGAAATGCAAAAATGCCTTTTTACTGTTGCCTTGAGTCTTTTCCGTCACCATCAGGTTGCCAAGCAACTGGCCAAGACTGTAAGAAATAACTGGCCAAGAAATAGTCCAGCGCATAACCAGATTCAAAAATGAAAAGTCTTTGTTTCTCTTGTTGACTTCCGAAGCATCAGGTGTGGACAGGTGTGATTGTGTAGCTTTGTGCAGATGTTCTAACTCTCCACTTCCCGACACTGTTGTCCGGATCCAGCAAGTGTTGGCTGAGATTACTGTAAAGTGTTGGATTATGATAAAACCTCCTGTGAATATCATGCTGCGGTGTGAGTTTTGCATAGATTAATAGTTTGCTGTCTGCAGCTCTGAATCGGGTTTCGTCTGACCTCGTAAGAACTCTCTCCTCTCTCTTGTTTTGTTGTCGTTGCCCACAGTTTTTAGAAAAAAAAACAGAGGCTTGTTATTTTTACTCCTGGCGTTTTCAGGCCCTCCCCTCCGAGCGCCGAGGGATTTCTCCTGCTCAGTGAAATCTGCAGCAGCTCTCATGGCACGACCGTCCAGAGCCGTAATCCAGACGTCCAAGCTGCTTGAACATAAATCCCGTCCGGAGTTTGCATTGGCTGGCAACTCATCAAGAGGCCGCGGAAGATTATTTATTTATTTGGAATCTCTCAGGACACGGCGGGCCTGCTGTCATCTGGTGACTGGACGACAAGATACAGACATCTAATCCGAGACGTGCACTCCGGAGGTTTTACGGGAGCGGAGGAATGCATTATGGAATGTTATTAATAGCACGATCAATGCACACATGCAAAAAAATAAATATCTACAGGTTAAGATCATGCAAGGTCACAGGGCCGGGAGGGAAAGTGAAGCTACATGCAAATGTTTGTGACATAAATGCACCTCAAGCTGCAAGTCAAGGCATCATCTGAGTGCAAAGTGAAAATACGATTCTTGACTTGCAGGTTGTGAAATTTGACCTGTGGCAGCTTGTTGTATTGAAGCAATGTGGGAAATCTGCACATATCAGCATGTACTAGGAGTATAAGTCATATTTTGGAGGAATTTTTTAGATGAGATAGACCTTTATTAATCCCACATAGGGGGAATTTTGCAGCAAAGAGTGCAGAAATTCAAGGAGTGTCGTCCAAAAATGAACCGAAACGTACATAAGAGATAAGAATGAACAGTACAACTACTTCTTCCATAAAAAGGAGTACAGATGCATGCATTGGCTGACTGTTAAAGCATGTTTTCCTTATGGAGAACAGCAAAAATCAGCATTAAGTTGAACATTTGTGCACATTCACATCTTAAGCCTCATAGATGAGCTTCACTGAGTTATTTTTAAAAATCAGAGCAACATCCTGCTCCTAAAACTTTCTTTTTTTTTTTTTTGCAATCAAATGTGTCCTCGTGCACACTGGAATCTTTAATTGCAGAGCAGCTTTAAAGTTGTTTTGTCCTTAGTAATCTTCCATTAAAGGGTGTACGAGGATGCGAGGGAGAAGTTAGATGGGTCCGTCTGGGTGTAAATGGTGAGAAAACTAAGCCTGGATGGGGGATTATAGAAGAAGGGGGCGGGGAGCATCCATGATCTGTCAGAGCTTAGTACCACAATTATCCCAGCGGCTGCAGCAGCAGCAGCAGCAGCGATGGTGGTGGTGGTGGTGGCAGAGGCTGCGTTTTCATTAGTGTAATGTCCAGAGAAGCTCCAGAATTATGTAAGAGTGACGTGCCGTCATCCCCTCTCGGCCAGCCCACCGCCTGGCAGGAACGTGGCCGTTTGTTTTCCTTTTATCCTCCCTCCTCTCAGAAAAGCCAAAAGGACATCTGTCAGAGTCGGCGGCGGCTGTCGGGAGACTCGTAGTGGCCACGCCGTGGGGAGCCTCGCCGCTCCGGGAGTTCGGTCCGTGCTCCGTTGCCATGGAGAAGCGCTGAGGCAAGAAGAGCGAACAAGTTTGTGGACGTCGGCGAAGCAGAAGGAGGTGATTCGGAGATGCTGAATCTGCTCCTGGTGTTTGTCCTGAGAGAGTCGAGCTCCGTGTGACGCTACTTAAGGAGAGCTAGAAGATGAAGTTTAAGAAGTTTATCACAATCATGCAGGCAGCGATGGGGATCGTACCCCTGAACAAGCGGGAGCTTCTGCCCCCCGGCAGGAAGCTGTGGAGACCCCCGGGGTGAGTTTCATCGCTGGGTCCTTTCTAACTTTAAAACGTACCTATAATAGGTCAGTTTAAATCTATTTCAGCAACAAATCTATTTCTAAATAATCATATTACTTCAGTTAGATAGTTACCTTTTAATGTGTAATTCAGAGAAGCAATAGAGGGATTTTGGAAGACTAAAGAAATGTTAAAATGTACCTGTAATGTCAGTTTAAATCTATTTCTAAATGGGCTTAATATTTCAGCAATATGTTTAGCTTTTAGTGACTAATTCAAGGACCTAATGGGTTGACTTTTCATGAATGCAGAAACTTTAAACTCTACTAGTCACATATCAGTTCAAATGTATTTCTAAAAAAGAAATAAATCTGCTTCTAGTAAGTGTTTTAGAAATATGGCTGCCGCTTCGTGTCCAATTTAGGGAAGCAATAGAACGATTTGAAGAACTTTAAAAGGTACCTGTAACATGTCAGTTCACTGAAACGATGAAAAACTTGCTTCCATCAAATGGTATGTGGTCATGCAACTAGTTTTGTTCTTATTTGTTGTGGTTTCTCAGATGTCAGTCTCTCTGGTACAGCAGAAATGAATGGAATTTTGTTCCTCACAGGACGGGAAGTGAAAACAGCATCGTAGTGTCTCTCCAATAACGTGGTTCCATTTACTCTGGATAATCCAGAGTAGTGGAGGCAGAAAGCTCTCAGACAAACACTATAAATATAAAAAACCACAATTAAAATCCAGGACGGCATGGACAGACGAATGTGCAAATGCCAATTAGTCCGGGAAATCTGGTGAGTTTTGACAGGAGTTAGATCGAGCTGCAACCAATCAGAGAAATGAAGGCAGAAAATTGATGTCAGGCTGTAATTGTGACTGATTGCTTTTCCTTTAGAGGAAGTTTGCCTTAATAGTGACACAAAGGAGGATTCAAAAGACAGTTTGAGGAATCTGAGTTGGTTGTGAAACTTTTGTAACTGGCAGGATGGAAATCTGTCAGAGCACGAGATCAAGTAAAAACAAAGCTGTGTGAACGACCGGATACCACAAGGAGAAAGTGAACAATGTGTTTTTAAACCTTCGTGTGGGTGTGGTTCACCTTAATCTAATCATCATTGTGCTGCCTGACTGCTCTGACTGCAGGGAAACTGGACTTTTCAGGTTAACTTTGGACATTCTGGGGTGTAAAAGGAACTGAAAGGGCCCACAAAGCAAGAAAAAACAAAAATCTAATGTAACTTTTCATACTACTAGCAATCAGTGAGAGTTGAACACATTGATTGTATGTTGTTGGTGGTCGGTGGAATGTTAGAAGGTCACTGAAAGATGCATTTTTCTTATCAAAACTGGCGTACTTACAGTTTTGTGCAGGTCTAGCAGTCAAAGTTAATTTAGTTTAACATTCTGCTGTGAATTATCAGAAAAATATCACTATCTGTACTTTAAAGCTCTTATCTTGATCATTGTAACTCTTAGCCATACATGCTGCATCTTGTTTTATTGAGTACAATTAAAGATATTCACATCCTCCACCACTTATTATGATTTTTATATCAGCCGCCTATATATGAAGGGCATAAAATACTTTATATGATGAAATTGCCATGTTTGTACACATATTTCACTGTAAAATGAATGAAAAAAATATGTTTTATCATAGTTATGTAGCAGGGATTGTCTGGAATCTGACAGTATCAGAACCATGATGGTGGGAAACTGTTTGCTTAGTAAAAATAAAAGCCGATATTTTATCCTCTGACACGTTTCCTATCCGACCCTCAAATCAGAGCCCCATTTGGGCCACTTTGCCCTCAAACCCTCCAGAGTCTAGGACCTCTACTGACAGAACCACTCGTGTTTTTTCTGCAGCTTCTGAATTATTTTCATATAGAGTGGCAGGCAGCGTCAGCTCTACGTTGGAGGCGATGCAGGCTGCTGCTGTGATGTCAGAACTGGTTGTAAATCTGATTGAATTTAATGCACATTCAAAGTAATGTTTCCTCATTAACGCTTCGTCTCACTGACAAGCACCTGAGATTGTTGGAAAGTTCAAGTCGTGCGCTTTTATTTGACATTTTCTACACCTCGCCGCCATAAATAGCTGGAGAGCCATTCAGTGTGAAAGTGTGTCTGACGGGCTCTAAAGGGTGAATCACCAAACTTCCTCCAGCTACAGTTTAAAAAAGTCGTCATAGTTTGTGTTTTTGAACTTAACATTTTCAGAAGAATATATGCAAAATATAAAATGAGCTTTTTCATGTATCAATTAGAGAACTCGTGTCAAATATAAATATCTTACTCATCCATTTCTGACTTTATGTCTGTGTACATAATGCAAAAAGGCTTCTATTAATGCTGCTCATATTACACTGGATTGCTGTTTATACTGTATATAACACAGCTACATTCATGCTACTATATTTACTGTAAATTAGTTCTGTTCATTTGGTACTTACCATAACTTCTTTTGCTGCTACTGTATATTATATTGGTTTAATTTCTTTTATATCATTCTCTCTTTTTTAATATACATCTGTGTGGAATCACAGTCAAATGGAAATGTTTGTCACATTTTTACATTAATGTCAAGTAAACCAAAGAAAAAGTATAATAGCTGTAAGCCTGAAATTGCTGCTCAACTCAGACTCGAACCTGAACCTTAGTGCTGTTTCTTTAGCGTCCTGCATCACCTGGAGGCTTGAGAAAATCTCATCTATAACATCTCAGTGCGACTGATTGAGTTTGGTGTTGATACTGATGATTCCTGAGTCTTGTTTCCAAGGTTTTCTTGAGACTTTAAAGTCATAATCCTTCATGTTTCAGATGCATTGTCTAGAAATGATTCAAAATTCAAATGCCTTTATTGTCATTGCACTTGTCTGCACACACAAGGAAATTTAAAGTCCCTTAGAAAAGTCCATGTTTCATTTATTCTGCACAATCACACACATTAACAATACTAAATAAGGTAAAGTGCCATTAAAGGATGGAATAAAGCGCTCGTTGAAATTATTGCACATGAAAAAGCCCACGCATGGGTTTGTAGACATTTGTGCTAATTCCAGTGATAAATACATGATGTTACCTGTGTATATTTCACATTAAAAGCATCATTCTACCAAAGACTTGAATGTGAAGCAGCAGAAGGAGATGTTCTCTTAGTTATTTATTTGTGTGTATAATGCTGAAATCAATCCAGTAAGGCGGACTTTAAAACCTGCAATATAGTCAAATAATTTGACTTTTGATGCCTGTTCTATAAAGATATCCAGAATAATATTAGATTTTTTTTGAATTCTTATGAATTGTAACTCAAATTTTATACTAAAATCTCTGCACTACAAACTGAGGGTGGAGTTATAAAGATGAGCTCATATTTACTATCATACAAAGGACACTATTGAGTCCTGAGTGGATGAAACAAATAGGATCCACTGGTTTTTTGGGTACTTGGCTCATAGTGAGGATTAAATTTCAGGATAATTCTATCCGTTGCTGCTTGTCCAACACTGAAATACCCTCCTAATGGGAACTCTGAGGTGATATTATGATAAATGTTGCACAGAGGGACTTCATTTTTACCTCAGGGACTCTTCAGGTGTTTCAGGAGATTCCAAAATCTTCCTCTGAATCATACAAGTGTATAAAGCAGCAGGTTTAGTCATGCAGAGACAATCTGCTGTCTTCTCTCTCTGCACTGTGCTGTAGTGGAGCCCTTTCAATACGTTTCTGACTCACTGCCATGAAAAAAAAACCCAATTCAACTTGACATATTCCTCACTTGTTTGGACTTGTGACAGTCAGGTCAGAGATGCTGCAGATTAAAGCTGTATAATAGTCCGTAGCAGCTGTTTGAATTTGGTATTTACAGGTGAATCCGGTTTAACTTGAACTGTGAGACTCAGTGTTTTAGTGCATAAATGCTAACTTGCAGTGTTACAAAACAAATACGGAGCAAGTCTAGTAAAATGAAGTGATTTTAACCAATGAAACTAGTAGAAATGCTTCCAGTGTGCAGGAATGTGAACATTAATCGCCTGGGAATGTGCAAGATAACACAATATGTCAACTAGAAACTTGATGGCTCAGCTTTGAAATATTTGCTGAACAAAAATGGTTTGAGCTGCTCTGACTGTTGCAGAAAAGAAAAACCTTTAATCTTTGTGAAATGTGTAAAAAAGACAGCAGTAGTAGCTTTATTGTCATTATTTTAAGGTCCGATAACAATATAACGAAACTGAGTCGGTGCTCCTGAGGCATAAAAACATTTAAGACAATTAAAAAGAAACATTTTCAAACAAACAAAACATTAAAATGATCAAAAAAATAGAATATAAAAAATCCAAATGCATCAGCAGGCAACAGTTTTACAGCTGGAATTGAAAATTTAAACAAAAAGTGGCTGCAAACTCGACGCAGGCGGCGATTCCACAACTCATGCCAGTTTGAAGAGTCTCCTAATTGGTTTTCTTACCATTTAAAAACAGACTCTCTCTGCTTCCACGTGTTTCACGCTCCAGCAGACTTTATTTTAGAAAGTTGTTGCATGAAAGCATCACTTGACGCTTTGAAAACAAGGTGTCTGAGATGTGCTCTTTGAAGGTCAAACCAAGCTTTGTAGAAAAGACCACGTTGTTGGTTGTAACACTCCTGTCAGAACATCCTCCTTTGTTTTTTATAGATGTAGTAAGGTTTATTCTGTGTTTCTCGTCCACAGGGACCAGCCTGGCTCTGACCAGACCAGCACTGACCTGCTCAAGTCCAGCCGCAAGTTGTACTGGTCCAGAGAAGCCCAGTACTTGTATCTGCGCCGGCTTTCTTCACGGAGCTACTCGGCTATTATGATGGTACGTAACTTACAGGATGCTAAACGTGGATGCTCGTAGATTTAGTAGGGCAGTACCTGACTCTGAATTTTGCCAGTCGAAGTAGATTTTGAACTCAGGAAATCCATTTCCACGGGTCTCAATGATGATTTTGACCAAATAAACATAGTTCGATCATAAGAACATATGTAGCTTCTCTCATCAGTTTAACTCCAGAACATGCAGATGCTTTACTGCAAATATCTTTATGACTGAACTTGTTTATAATTCTTTGTTGAAATGTAATAGCTGTGCATGTTTATAAGCTTCTGTGTGTTTTATTGTGTTTATTTATTCTTGATTTGCCTCATCGACTTTTAGGGGGCAGTTGTGTCTGATCAGGCCTTGAGTTTATTGGACTTTACTGACACTTTAGCTGTTTTGATTATGTTGATCTCATAAAGGGTTCACTCTAATGTTTGCGATACTGAATGAGTGATAAGTTTTGAATCTAGTCATATGTGATATGTGACATTTTGGTTTCGTATTCAGTGAATTACAGCTCCTCTTAATGGCAATTCTATTCCTTTCATATTTTTTCATTTCACTGAATTGCGTTTTTGTTAAATTCAGCTTTTTCATCAGTTTTATGTTGTTGGCCTGTAGATTACTGGTATTGCAAACCTTGTTCTCCAGGACACTGGAAAAGGAGATTTTAACCTACTAAGACCTGCTGTCCACAGATGTGGACATCTTTTGTTTTCCAAAAAGAGCGTATTGTTTATAATTACAACAACAACAGTAATAATAACAACAACAATGGTAATAATAATAGCAACAACAATACTAATAATAACAATAACAACAGTAGTAATAATAACAACAATGGTAATAATAATAGCAACAACAATACTAATAATAACAATAACAACAGTAGTAATAATAACAACAATGGTAATAATAATAGCAACAACAATACTAATAATAACAATAAGAACAGCAGTAAAAACAACAACAGCAACAACAACGGTGATAATAGCAATATAAATATGATATAAATATGATTAAATTTAATAATTAGATATTATCAGATTATTATATTTATTGGTTACTTCTTATCCCAAATAACTAGAAGAAATCTAAAATGCAAGCCCAACCAAAGCTCGGGTCTCAGGAGGCTACGTATTTATGAAGCGTTCTTCAATCAATCAAACTTTATTTATAGAGCACTTTTCATACAATTAAAATGCAACACAAAGTTTACAACATTTAAAAACATTAAAAACAAGAAAACCCATCCCTCCGCCCTCCATATATACATATATGCACACAACTACACACACACAACTACACACACACACACACACACACACACACACACACACACACACACACACACACACACACACACACACACCACTGGTTGGTTAATGAATGAATAATAACAATTGCTACTGATCTAAACACCAATATGTTGAATAAATGTACTTTAGAAATTGCCAAACCAAAAAATAAAAATAAAAAAAATGCAAAGGTACAACGTAATTTATTAGAAGTTAAATATTTCCTAGATTTTCAGAAAAATTAATGTTTTGTATAATTAAGTTATCAGAGGTTTAATAATGAATTCAGATTCATGCAGGTTAATTCTCAGTTTTCATGGACTAGCTTTACATACTTAATGACTACATGCAGTGTTTTTTTTGTCCCTGTTATGTAATAATATGTAAAAATCTTCTCAGCTCCGTCTGGGTTTGTTGATTTTATCGCTGCAACGTCACTCGGGTGATTGTTTGTTTCTCTGCTGATGAATATTTTATGATTTTGGCTCTTATGAAACTCTTTTATAATCTCGTCACTGGATGATCTAAAAATGCATGCATGCACTTTTTTTATTTTTGTTTGTCCAAAAATAGTTTGCCGGCTGCTTCTCTTGTTGGAGATTTGAATTTGAAAGGTGGAGTTCAGGGCCGCCGTGTTTCCCAGACTTGTTTCCTCTTCCCTTATTTGAATACAATACGGTGAAGTGACCTCCTGCATCCAGGATGATGATTAACCACAGAGACATGTCACATCCCGGAAGCTTCATTGTTTTAATGACTTGGTCCCGCAAATTATTCAGGCCGGTGAAGCTGTTTTGCATTAGGATGGCCTATTTTAAGGCCTGTCTGGCATGTTTCAGTTGCGGTGAAATGTGGTTTTTTAACTGGATTGGCCTTAATTGTCTCTGAAATTGTGCCGTCATTACTTAATTTGGAGATAAAATGCAGTTTTTTTTAATCGTGAGTAGAAAGGTTCTGTCATTCGTAAAAGGAAAAAAATAGTGGCTGTTAAAAGGGGAGTATTTTGTGTGGTATTAGGGATTTTGGACGTTTTCGGGGTCAGCTTTTGTTCTTATCTGTGATTTGTCTCATGCTGATAAAATGCCAGATAAGGGAAGGCTTGAATGGACAGTAAATCGCTCACAACACACACGGATAAAGAAAAAAAACAAAGGGTTATTGTGGGACAGCTGCACATGGTCATCGTGACCTTTGCTTTAGCTGCTCATGTACTGGAGATTGTTTCTCAGAGCTGCACATGGCTGACCAAATACCTTTTGGCCGTTTTGATCCGAGACTGTTTCTCATTGCTTGTTGTTTTTTTTGTTTTTTTTTACTTTCCAGTGGAGATAAATCGCACTTTTGCATGCAGGAATAATCTAAACTTTACTGTTTCAGCATCAGAAGAGCCTGAAGCATGAATCAGTATCCTTTAAAGAAATGTTTTTCACAGTTTGGTGTTGAGACACTCAGCTGGTCTGCACAGATCCTTGACCTCAAAACCATTCAGATGAACTGGAAAACAGGCTGCACCTACTTTAAAATATGTGGATGGTTCAGGTGTCCGCGTACTTTTGGCCTTTTACTCTCATTTTTTCCACACAGGAATGCAAATCTCCTTAAGATAAATAATAAACTTTATATTTTGCCCTTTTGCAGTGTCAGTAGTTGCTTAGGAGTTGTCTTTACTTAAAAGTGCTCTTAATATTTAATATTTAAAACAATCTGTGCATCAAAGTTGCATATTTAGAAGTTAGATTTTCCATACAAATAATTAATAATATATATATAAAATATAATAATTAATAATTTTTAAGACTTAAAATGGCTAACTACATAGTTGCCTCTATTTACATTTATTTAATCTTCCCTATAATACATATATACACTTAAATGCGTCTTCAGTCTATATTATTCCTCAGTTCTGCTGCATTAAGTCTATTGTGTTCCCAGTAAACATATCTGTGTAATATATTCTGGTTCCTGACCATCCAGACACTTAGAGATTAAAAGTTGGGCTTTAATTCCAATTCTATATTTAGCAGGAATTCACTGCAGAGACCTAAGAATTGAAGTTCTCTCTTCTTGGTGTTCGTTATTTTTCTAGCAGCTGCATTTTAAATGAGCTCCCAAACTTTTCCTCAGTTGGTGTTTTAAGATGCTAGAAAGAGGATTTAGTTACAGCTTTGATGTGTCTGCTGCACTGTCTTTACTTAAAAGTTCTTTAAATATTTTCCACACTCCTATGGCACTTTTTATAGGTCATGAAACATTTGTATTTGCTGCCCTAAATTGCATTTATGTGCTAGAATGCTTGTCTGCCCTCCTATTCCTCAGTATGCTGCATTAAGTCTGTTGTTGTCTGTCTGGGAGCCTCACAGCAGGCTGCCTAAAAATCAATGGGAATTCTGGACGGATCCATTTTAGCGGTTTTGGAATTCCAATCCCGCTGCATATGTCATCTACAGCGCTATTAGCAGTTTGTTATTACAGATTATATATGAAATATGGTACTAATGTCTGTGATATTGAGGTTATAAAACGTTTCTAGAGTTAGTTTTTAATCTGTGAAAGTTGCGGTTAGATTGGAATCACCCCCACGTTGTTTTTTGGTACAATCCCAACCAAGCTAGGAGTAGTGGGCGCTAATTTTTGCCCTCAATGTTTAATCTTGAGGGTGTTTTTTATTTTTTTGAGGGCAAAGTCCGCCATTTAAAGTAAAGCCGGGGAGATTTTAACAGTTTTAAAACTTCGATAGTCTTATTTTCTCTCTAAATTTGGCTGACGAACGAGTAAAAACGCCGAACTAGTGATAGTTTGGGTTAAATCTCCGGTACCAGTCCCGGACAGTTCAAAGTGCGTGATGCGAGTGAACGGAGGGGGGCTGCTCTCCCTGAGCAGATACGCTACTCAGTTTTTCACCGTAAGTACTGCATTTAACTGCATTTAAACTACTCAAAAATACAAATACAACCACGTATAGCAGCTTTGGTTTACACCTGTGGTAGTACTTGGTATTTTTTGGGGTAAACTAACTGGGAGTTTCCGTGAATCCCCGCTGAAGCCTGTTGCATCCTGCTGCACCTGCCGTTACCGATGCTATCCATGCTAGCTGTGCTGTTAGCATAAACACGTCTGAAAGTTCTTAAAAACCTGTTTAAAATCTTATTCAGGGTCTAAATAATCTATTGAGCTCGTTTATTAGACCATGTGGGGTTATTTACAGCCCATCTTTTTGTCCTAAAGTAGCCAAAACAGCACTTTTTAAAGGTGTGTGCGTTTATTTAGCTAATATTTTCTAGCCACAACAAGCTACAATGGTTCATGACAAGCACGGAAAGACTTAAAACTCATTTTAACGGCTTTGTTTTTAATTCTAATGCACTCGTGTTGTTTATTGTGCCTCACTTGTAATGCAGCTCTGTCTCCATTAGGTGGCAGACTAACACAACATTTCTGTCAACATCAACCAGCAATACACAAACAATGACACACTCTGGCTGCTTAATATATGATTTTTAAACTTTTTTTTGTGTAAATAAGCACCAGAATAACCTCTGAATGACACATAAGGCTTAGAGTTTCTAATAAAACACTGGCTATTATATCAAATGTATATATACAGCTTTCTTCCTCTAAAAAAGTTCTTAAACAAATAGATACTACATCAAAAACGACCCTGAATTATGTTGCGGCTGTCTAATCTGTAAACCAGTGTTCTTCATGTCAGCGAGTTATTTTCTTAATCAGAATACTGAGGCCAATCTAAAAGTATTTGGGAGGAGAACAGATAAAAAATGAGTCATGTTATCTGTGCTGGACATACTGTACTGTGCATTTTAGTATCTTGTTCTGTGCAATACAATTTGAATATGGTTTCAGATTTTGTTTATCATACGTTATGTGCAGTTATACAAACTTGGACATAAGTAGTTTGCACATTCCTGCACATCATAAATATTTATTTTATGTTTGAATCACTTAAAGCTCCCTACACTTGCTGTTTTTTTTGACTTGCTCCTTACTTTTCTTTCTACTGACTTGTAACACTTTTATTCTTTGTACATGTTTGTATCTTTCTTTTAAAGTTTTTTTCTTTTGTCAGTGTTTATTGACAAGTAAATTCTTGTCTCTTTGGTAATATTTTTGGCAATGCACCAAATCACTTCAAATTCCTTTTATATGATAACTTACTTGGTAATTAAAGTGATTCTGTTTCAATTTAACAGCTTTTCAATTCTGTTTCTAGCTTTGTCAGTAATGGTGCTAAAATCTGATTTAACAAAACTCACAATGCAAGAAATTTGAGACCTAGAGCTTAAGCGAATTGTTAAATAATCTATCATGTGACAGGCAGAAATTAAAGGAGTGGAGCAATTTTGATAATTGTTGTAATGCCTGGGAAAGGTGGAGCTTGAACATAAAATAAAAAATGAATCCTCTTCTTCATACTTCTTTTGAACGGAAAACAAATTTGCAGTTGAAACAGAGTTAATTTATTCATCATTTATCAGAGCAGAATAGACTTGTTTAGCACAGGAAGCACATCAAACAACATAATTTAAATTTAAAAATACTTATCACAAAAGAAAATACAGGCTCTTTACCTGTCTCAGTGACTAAAACCAAGAATAAAATTCTATTTTACAAAGCCCTATAGCTACCAGGACTGCTGTATACAGAGATATTTACATAATTCACAACAAAAATCAATTAAATGCCAGTCAAATAGTGGTCTATTTGCAGCACAGCTCTGCAAAGTACAGTCTGGTTGGGAGCAGAAAGGGGTCAGGATGAAACCAGCATAGGTCGGAGCTAATTTAAAGAACATGCCATCAGCCTGCAGTTCAGTCACTCATGCTGAACAGTAAAACAACAGCATTGTAGTCTGAATGCACAAGAACTGGGGTGGAGCTCAAACAAGC
Organism: Amphiprion clarkii; assembly: GCA_027123335.1. Classification (NCBI taxonomy): domain Eukaryota; kingdom Metazoa; phylum Chordata; class Actinopteri; family Pomacentridae; genus Amphiprion; species Amphiprion clarkii. The sequence goes on along the minus strand of CM049585.1, from coordinate 28,089,033 downwards.
AAAAACCTCTACATGCTGTAATGCTTAAAACAATACCAAGGCTTCGTTCTCATCCTCTTCAGGCTTAAAATGGTGATGAGCTTAATTTTTGTCCTAATAATAGGCAAAAAAAAATAGTAATTTTCAAGTAGAAATGTCAAAATTTTCAGATTCCAGCATCTTTTATGCAAGTATATTCTGCTAATATGTTATTGTAAATGGAATATTTTGGAGTTTTTAACTGCTGTTAGGACAAAACAGTACATTCGCTGCACGGAAATGTGAATGCATGTATTTGAGACTGTCATTTAGGCCTTGTTAACTCAGACATATGGGTTTTTTTTATATGCTAGAAGACACATCATGTTAGCAGCGTACCTGATAGGGATACTCCAGTGTTTTTAGAAGTCACATCATTGCAATATTCAAAAATGCTACCCTACATTGCAGATTTTCCTTGTATTATGCAGTCCTAGTCTGTATGGTCAACAAATGTTTGCGCTTTGGCTGACCTTTTTACCAAATACTATCTGTCCAACTCTCAGAGTATGATTTTGTATTATGTTTGACTCCGAATCACCCGAAGCAGATTTATTTCACTGCAGTTTTCTGACCTTACTGCACCCTATCCACATATTCTGCATTTCTGGTTTGTGCAGAGTCAACCCTGTCTGTTAGGGGAAAAAAAAGAAAAAAAAAATGTTTTCTAAGTCACGTCCTACAAATATGACCCAGTATTTCAACCTCCCTCCTCATTAGTGGAAATGCGTTTGTGTTTTGTTACGTAATGCTCCACACTCAGGAGAATACGACTTATCCAGCAGGCCTGCCCGCCAGCGGCCGTCACAATCGTATCTCATAGTACAAGAAGACGCTCTGATTAAAACTGCTCTGGCCTTGCCCGAAGCTGTCTCAACAACCACTTCCAAGTAATTTATCTTATGGTTGCAAGTTAATACGTTTCCTGTGCTCACACATACTTGCGGTGTTCGTTTTCTGGTGCAAGACGGATATCAGCGTCTCATCTTACTCTGTAAAATACACTTAAGAAGACTTAAGAGGAGTGATTCTAGTTTGTTTTTAAAGTGCAGTGTTGTTTTCTGTTCTGTAGAGTTGTGCCCTTTTTATTTCTCAGTAGTGTGGACTCTTTGCAGTCTCTCTGCTTGTGCCGCTGGTCCTAAAGTATCCCCTTGTAGGCCAGAAGATCAAAAAAGTGGGTTATGATGGGTGTGCTGCCAGCCTGAGTCATGCCCCCATTTCACTAAGCCTGGGCCTGAGATGTCAGCAGCACACTCATTTCCACTTCAGTTACCCAAAAAAAAAATCCCCAAAACTCAAATTCCCAGCCATTGTGCGCAACTCAAATTTGAACTCTGCACACGTTCGTCAGTTTTCCCGACGTGTGAACCGTTTGCAAAAGTTTAAAGACCGCTCGATGCATCTTGAGGTCGGAGCAGCTGTCGGATCCCGAATTCGTTGTTTGTGTTTGTGGATCAACACTCGGGTGTTTAATCACGGCGTGCCTGCGCAGGAGTTGGTGTGTCTGTATGTTTACACTTTCTGCAGACGGTGGGATTTGTGCTGAATGTAGGCCAGCAGAATCCCTCTTACGTCAAAGGCAGGCAGGCGGGCAGATGCGGGGAGAGAGCTGCTGGTGGTTGTGCAGCTGTGGCCATGGAGGAGGCTGTGGCGCACATCAGTCTGCCAGAGCACCGCTGGCGGTGAACGGGGAGAGACGCAAATAGGAAGAGACGGAGAGCGCCCACGATGAAGACCGTCCTCAGCCTGCACAGGAAATGGGCCCACGCGGTCAAGACCATTCGCATCCTGCAGGGACTCGTGAGTGCGATTCTGCTGCCGGGGCTCAGATTCGATCAGATCTGTGTCACGATCGGGCGGCGACCGATTCTGTAATGGACCTGAGCGTTTCTGTGACGGTTTAGCCGACGATGATGAGTTGTTTTTTTAAATTAGGGATCCAGAATTGCAGAAAAGTGACGCTGTTAGTTGTAAAAATGATTGTTTAGGTCAAAATTGCTGTTTTTTTTAATGGGTAAAGGATGATGTAAAACAAAATCCGTGACACTGATTCTGTGGTTTATTTTTGTAAAGAAATTGAGGTGGTTTTATACTTTGGAAATCTACTTTAGTTGTACATGAGGTAGTGTTTTTGACAAAGTTTGGTACTTGTGAATGGAGTACAACCACATTTTATTGATTAGTGGTTGCAATTAAACAAAGTTATAATCTTAAAAGTACTGGCTTCTCAAATGCAAAAATCGATTGTTGTGACAGTCACACATCGATTTAGGCTCTAAATTCACTCATGTATCTTACAGATTAGTCAGTTTTCTGTGGTCTACTTTCGTAAAGAAACTGAGGTGGTTTTATACTTTGGAGGTCTACTTTAGCTTAGTTGTATATGCTGTAGGATTTTGGAGAAAAGTTTGTACCTATGGATGGAGTGAATTATTGATGAGCGGTTGCAGTTAATTAAAATATAAAAAATACTGACCTTCAAATGCAAAAATCGATTGTTGTGACAGTCACACACATCGATTTACGCTCTGAATCCTCTTATTTATCTCACCATTTAATCAGTTTTCTGTGGGCTCTTTTTGTAAACAAATTGAGGTGGTTTTGTACTTTGGAAGTCAACTTTGGCTTGGTTTTAAATGAGGTACGTTAATTGACAAAGTTTCTACCTGTGGATGGAGTGAATTATTGATTAGTGGTTGCAATTAAAGTTACAATTTGAAAAGTACTGACCTTCAAATGTGAACATCGGTGGTTTTGACAGTCAATCAATTTAGGCTCTAAATTCACTCATGTATGTTACAGATTAATCAATTTTCTGTGGTTTATTTTTGTAAAGAAATTGAGCTGTTTTTTTTTACCTTGGACATGTATTTTAGCTTGGTTGTACATGAGGCTGTATTTTTTACAAAGTTTGTACTTGTGAATGGAGTACATCCACATTTTACTGATTAGTGGTTGCATTTTAATAAAAATACTGGCTTCTCAAATGCAAAAATTGATTGTTTTGACAGTCACACAACATTGATTTAGACTCTAAATTCACTTCAAGAAATAATTAATTGTTTAATTGGTGTCGAAAACAGTTGATGCAGGTTGAGTTGGTTGTTTTATTATATTATAACCTGTTGGTTGTTTCATGCAACAGTCTGCCAGAAGAAAGTTTCCTCCTCAAAGTGCTTTTCAAAGTTCCTGAAATTTACTAATCAACAGAACCCAGAAGTTTCTTGGTCAAACATGCTGTAAAGGTTTGTCATTGTTCTTCTGGGAGCTCCTGATTGTGTAACAACAGGCGTAGGCTAACGAAGTGACTTTGTCGTTACATCACGTAGTACATTATTAATCTGTCCGGTGAAATGAAGCCACCCGTGGTAATCTTTCCTTTCCCCTCCACAGAACCCGGTCATGGAGGAGACCGTGTGGGAGCAGTACACCGTGACCCTGCAGAGGGTGAGTCCATCTGCACCGGAACACACCCGACGTCATCGCATTTAAAACATTTACTGTTTTCAGCCGTTGTTCCCAAGTGATTCGCCGGAGAGGGCATTTAAATTATTGCTTTGATACTTCGCCGTCAGCAGGCAGTTACGAGACCAGAAAGCTGCTCAGACTGCAGATGTAACAGAGTGAAGTCATGCAATTGTAGAAAAAGTTAGGAATTAATATATTATACATTAGCTCCGGCGCTCACTGTACGGTGCATAATAGACACAGATATACTGTATATTAAAAAATGTTCAATGTTTCCTGAAACTTATGACACATCAGGACAAACAGATGCTTTAATTATAAAGAGTTGGTTGAGACCAAAACAGAACAAATAGAAAAATGAATAGAGGTCTTGAAACAAAAACACAACAGGAAAATTGATGCTAACGCCACTCCATGTATTTTCAATGTGCAAATAAGCCACATTTTCACCATGTCAACCGTATAAAGTAATTTATTGTTAATTCCGGCTGATTGTGTTGCGCCTCAGTGGGTATAAAAATAAATTACTACAGGTTTAAATATTTAAAAAGATAAAATCGTAAACACTTGGAGCACAAAGATGCTTAAATGGAAGTTTGGAATTGCACATTTTCTTGTGTTGATAAATGTAAATGACAAATAATTGAGATGTAGCATAGAGTCACAATTAGTGTGTTAAGAATGAAATTGAGTGTAGCTTGTTGCAGCTAAAAAAACAATTACTACAGGTTTAAATATACAAAAATATACAATTTTGGTGCTTTTTTTGAACAATAAATGCTGTAAAAGTTAATTGGAAATCTGCAATTTTGAATAAATGTCGTGATAGTTGGTGGTTTTAGTTATTTATTGTTAAATCGTTAACTATAATTTTTGATCAAGTACAAGAAATCTGGCGAGACATTCAATTCAAGCTTTAGGTCCAGTCTTTGATTTGGTGATAGAAATTATTCATGATTCTCCTGTTAATTTTGCCCAGACCCCGGTTCTTCGTTGTCGTTAATGTGAAACACGTGTGCGACTGTGTGAGCAGAGCAAACCAGTTGAGCTTAGGTAATCAACATGATGAGCTCATTGTCCCGTGCTGCGGCTCACTGAAGCCAGAAAAGCAGATTTAGTTTTTAAAAAAATAAAGGTCCTCTGCTGCAGGCATGTGACCCCCACATCTCAACCCCACTACAGCCAGCTGTCACACTCTGGACATTGACTTTTTCATTCTCTGCTTCCATTATTCACTAAACAGTCCCTTTTTGTAAAAAATAGAAAAAAAAAAAAATGTTGCTTTTACTGCAGAACATGACTCACCTTGTTTAATGAAAAAACATCCTGCAAGAGTTTGTGTTCTTTATGCGATACAACGCATAGCCATAATAGAACATATAATTTGCTTAATTATAATTATTAAATCAAATTTGTTTATACAGCAAGTTTCAAAGCAACTGAAATGCTGCACATTTGATCAGATGTCTCCCTTCTAGCATCTTTTTCCAGTTCTGTAATTTGAAATTCCACACTTTTTTTATACTCTTGCGCTCTTGGACACTATTTGCACTATAAAACACTTAGATTTTTATATTATTCTTATTGTTTATGTTTATATACTGCACATTTTTACTTTTTTATATGTATTTATGGTGGTGGGAACTGTCCTCTTTCTGCTGTAGCAAACAGATTTCCCCTCAAGGATTAATAAAATATCTTTTCTGTTCTAAACAGGTAGCAAGAAAATTATGCACAGACCACCAATATACAGTATAAATATGCAGAAAAACTTGTAAAACTTGCAAAATCAGTCAATAAAAGAGACTAAAATAGTCTAAAATACTAGAGGATAGCAAGTTGTAAGATCAGTTTCTATAATAATAACATATATGAAATATTAGGGATGATTAAGAGCAGCTATACGCCATTAAAAACTTGTATGTGTTGGAGTTGTGCTTTAAAATATCAAAGCAGGAGGAACATTTCATTAAAAGAGGAAGTCTGTTCCAAAGTTTTAAAACTGCTCCTGCTCCAATGGTAAGTAATAGTTTGTATAACTAACTACTAGAATATTATATAAATTATGATGCGTCACATTCAGCTAAATTTTTATCTTCTCTTGACATTTGACGTATAACACGACACATCATGAGCAAAACTGAATTATTAAGGTAATTTAAACATATCAAAAGTGCTGTAAGGCAGGTAACAAACACAAAATATGTTAAAAAAAATGTTTTAAATTAATTTTGCTTATGAATATGCGCACAATGCAGTCAAATTCTGGAGGAGAAATGAGGGAATCTGTTGCTTTAACTTGGAGAAAACACTGGACAGGTTTGATCTGATTAATCAGAAAAATACCGCTATGTTCAACTCTAAGTATATTTTTATAAATTTCAATCAACATGTCAGCCAGCAGCTTAGCAGTGCACTTAAAAATACCAACACAATGTCGTTTCTTTAATAGCAGTGTATAAATTGCTTGTTGTCACATTTGCTGCCTGTTTCTCATTATTTTTTGTCTTAAAAATTGACATTTTGGCATCATCTGACGGCAACAATCAGTTTTTTCAATGCTTTTCTAATTGTTTAAGCCTTTGTTTGCTATTTTAAAAACAGGAAATAATCATTTTCTTTCCCATTTGTTTTGAAGATTAGAGCAAAAAGAGACTGTTCATGTCATCTTCTCCAGCGTTTGTCTCCCTGCTCCCACTTTCACCCTCCCTTTGCCTCCACGGCCATCTGCTAGAGACAGGGGGAAGTGGTGAATTGTGTGTGTAGGGTTTTTTTCTTTTTTTTTTTTAAGTACAGATGGAAGGGAGGGGATAAAGAGACGGGGTCAACAAATCTCTGACCTAATCTCATCTGGGCAAACTGGAGCAGTGGCAGGTAGAATCAGTCAGAGTCCAAAAAAAAAGAAAAGAAGAAAGAAAACATTCCCAAGGCAGGAAGCAAGGAACCTTTAAAATATGAATTAAAATCTGAAAAAATGTGCACATGCTTGCACATTTGATTCAGAATTTTATGAGATTATTTGTCAGTAGAGCTGCAGAAGAAGGTGCAGAACGGTCATACATGTTTCTGCTGTAATCACAAGTCAAAATCCCTTTGATCAACATGTACAATACAGCCACGATTATACAGTGTGGGCCGCCACACGCCACACGGATTACAGGACTTCTCTCACACGCGCACGGAATACACCGATTTACATGATCTTGTTGCGTTCAGGATCCAAAGATGGGCTTCGGCATCGCGGTGTCAGGAGGGCGGGACAACCCCAACGAGGACAGCGGAGAAACGTCCATCGTGGTGTCAGACGTCCTGCAGGGAGGTCCAGCTGACGGGTTGTTGTTGTGGGTACCATTTTTATTATTTTTTGTAGTCTTAATTCCTCAGAAAGATCAGAAAACGCACTTACCGACCTTGCAAAATACACTTTTTTGAGTCTAATCGAAGTCTATATCAATGCGTGTTTGTGTTTAGCGAGAATGACCGAGTGATACAGGTGAACGCCATCCCCATGGAGGGAGCCATGCACTCCTTCGCTGTCTCCACACTCAGAAAATGTGGCAAAGTCGCAAAAATAGTAAGTAAAACATTTGGGTTTTTTTGTTTATCTACTGTAAAATGCTGAAACAAGAACAGTTTCCTCATCAGTCAGGAACAGCTCTAAAACCCAACCCTGACCCACTCTATATAGTTTATATCTGGCAAAAATTATTAGTAAAGAGTTTGAGTTTTTTTGTTTAAACCTTGCACTTCTTTGGTTATCTACTAAACTCACCCTTAATCCCAACCCTGACCCAAAATATATGCTTTATATCTCATATGTCATATTAGATTTCATCCCAGAAAACTCTTTTCCATTGCATTTTCATCAAACTACCTCATGCATTTAAGGTGTAAATAACATTTATGCTACAATAAATGCATTAGCAGTAACTCTGGCTCACTTTAAACATCCTGTTTTATGCATTTCTGCAGTTATACATAGTAGTTAAACACTCATTTTCTTTCCATAATCCTTTGTATAAATGCACGTTATTTTGTGTACTGACCCACTGTACATACTGTATATCTCATATGTGATTTTATTTCATCCCAGAAAACTCTTTTCCATTGCACTATAATCAACCTACCTCATGTACATAAGGTCTAAATAACATTTATTTTTTTAAAATCGTATTTTCACTAACTTTGGTTCACTTAAAACATGCTCTTTTGCACATTTTTACAGTTGTGCGTAATTGTTGAACACTCATTTCCCTTCCATAACCCCTTTTTTCTAAAGCATGTATGTTTTATTTTGTGAACATGTGCATGGACCCACTGTACATCTCATACCTGTTTGTATTTCAGCCCAGAAAACTCTTTTCCATTGCACTATAATCAACCTACTGCATGTACATAAGGTCTAAATAACATTTATTGTTGAAGAAGTGCATTTGCAGTAACTCTGTTTCACTTTAAACACACTATTTCACACATTTCTACTATTGTACATAGCAGTAAAACACTCATTTTCCTTTCATTACCCGTTGTTTAAATGCATAATATTTTGTGAATATGTGCACGGACCCACTCTACACATTGTATATCTCATAACTGTTTATATTTCATCTCAAAAATCTCTGTTCCGTTGCACCTCCATCAACCTACCTCATTTATATAAGGTGTAAATAACATTCATGTTTTGTTAAGTGTATTTACAGCAGCTGATTCTGCAGCTGTACAAACTAGTAAAACACTCATTTTCCTTCCATAACCTCTTATTTCAATGCATGTGTTTTATTTTGTGAACACATGTGCACTGACCCACTGTACACACTGTATATCTAATATCTATTTATATTTTAACCCAAAAAGTCTCTGTTCTGTTGCACTTTCATCAACCTGTTTTGTGTATTTAAGGTGTAAAATCATTTATTTTTCACTAAGTGTATTTGCAGTAACTTTGCTTTACTTTAAACATGATATTTTACACGTCTGCAATCGTAAGTAGCAGTAAAACATTCATTTTCCTTCCGTTGCTCCTTGTTTAAATGCATGTGTGTTTTATGTTGTGAAAACTTGTACACTGACCCACTGTACCTACTATATATATAGATATATATATATATCACATACCTGTTTATATTCCATCCCAGAAATCTCATCTGTAAACTCTGGTTCACTTTAAACATGGTGTTTCACACATTTCTGCAGCTGAACTCTCATTTTCCTTCCGTAACCATTTGTTTAAATGCATGTTTTATTTTGTTAAAATATTTTGAAAGCTAAGTAAATATCCTTGAATATCATCACATATGTGGCCAATAAAGCTGATTCTGATTCTGAGAAGTCCATTCGTTGTTGGTTTGAAAGCGGAGCAGGAAATTTAATCACATGGATGTCTCTAAGTTGAGCTCCTAAAAAGGCTACAAACTCCAAAGAATAATCTGTACAACATCAGGATTTAGGTTGTTCTTTGTTTAATCTCCGACTTTTTCCTTTTTTTTAAATGGATGAATTCTGTGTCTCTGTCCATCAACAGACAGTGAAGAGGCCCAGGAAGGTTCCAGTCAATCTGCTGAACCGCCCACCGTCCCCCGACGACAGAGTCTTCAACAACGACTACAACGACGAATACAACTACGATCAGGACCGCCGCAGCGTCTACAGCGGCCGGAGCGGCGGCCGAGACCACAGCCTGGAGAGGGAGCGAGGAGGCGGCGGCGGCTACATGGACTCTGGCTACCAAACACGTGAGCGCGACTATGACCGGGACTATGACCGGCGGGAACGCGGCCGGAGCACGGAGCGAGACCTGAGCCCGGACCGGCAGTACCGCAGGGACGGCAGCCGAGGTCGCACTCTGGACCGAGAGCGAAGCCCCGACCGCCGCTACAAGAGCGACCACGTGCTGGACCGCGACTACAGCCCGGACAGGAGGTACCGCAGCGAGCGCGCCTTGGACCGAGACCACAGTCCGGATCGGCGCTACCGCAGCGAGCGAGCCCTGGACCGGGAGTACAGCCCCGACAGACGCTACCGCAGCGAGCGAACGCTGGACCGGACCAACAGCCCCGACCTGCGCTACAGGCGAGACAGTCCAGGACGAAGCCAGGGCCGCGACCGCAGCTTTGAACGGGGACGAGTCCACAGCGACCCGAGGAAGTACGAGGAGCCGATGAAGAGAAGCGGCAGCAGGGACCGACTGGACCGAACGCCGTCGCCCGCCGCCGCACCGATTCCTCTCCCTCGACCCGCCAGAGACCTGGAGCCGCTGGAGAAACCTCTGAACGTGCTGCTGCTGAAGAACCGACCCAACGAAGGTGAGAAACTGACAGACATTAACACTAATGTCAGACTGATAGACTTCATTCTGATAAACTGCAAAGTTAGTCAAGTTACAACGTTTCGTGACGAAGAAAGACTAAAAACACACGGAGAAAACATTTAACCAAACACATTTTGACCTTAAGAGGCCTCCTGTTGTGGTTGGTATGAAGTATCAGTCAGAAAAAAAAAGTTTAAATGTCAATTTTTGTGCCAGTCATTTTCAGTTAATAAGCTGCATAAAAAATGTGTTTCTTATTCCAGAGTACGGTCTTCGTCTGGGCAGCCAGCTCTTCATCAAAGAGATGACCAGCACTGGACTTGCCAGCAGAGATGGAAACCTGCAGGAAGGAGACATCATACTGAAGGTAGAGCTGCACATTATTAATTCACGTGACATGTTGGGCTGTTTCTGTACAGTCTGTCTGACCTCTCCGTCCTCTCTTTCTGTCAGATTAACGGCACGGCGACAGAAAACCTGTCCCTGACCGACGCCGGCAAGCTGATCGAGAAGTCTCGCGGGAAGCTGCAGCTGGTGGTGCAGAGAGACCGGCGGCAGGTTCTGATCCGAGTCCCGCCGATGGTCGACAGCGACTCGGAGCTCGATGGTGAGAGAATCTCGAAAATGAAAAGCAGCAGCTCCTATCCAGCTTAAAGGAATCACCACCACCTCCACCATCATCATATAATCACTACGAACTTCACATTGATCAACTGTGTAAAACATTGTTCACATTGCTGTTGCTGTATCTGTCGATCTAAACCTGTTTCTCCCTTCATATACAATAAAGGTTTTACTCACATCAGTTTATAGTTTTATTTGAACACGGGTTAACGAAAACACACAAAGCGGTGCTAGCGCTATGAGCTAACCAGACACTCACCCAAACAATCGTAATTATTGTCCTTCCACCCTCATGATTACTCACTCTTTTATACCTGTTTTTGGTGTCACATGACCAGACGGCACGCTGCGATTGGTCAGAACCAATCTAGATAAGTGGTGTGAGTGGATTGTTCACTGACCAAATGTTAGCGGGGAGGAGGGGGAATCGCCCAAAGACCCGTGACCCAGTTTGTCTGCTTTTGGGACTGTGTGTGTGTGTGTGTGTGTGTGTGTGTTGTGTGTGTGTTGTGTGTGTGTGTGTGTGAGTGAAAGTCCTCACTCGCCTCCAGCGGGGTGATCTAATCCCCAATCATAATCCCGCTATCGGATATGACAGAATTTCATTATGTTAAGGTTTCTCACCGCAGCAGCCGTCTGGTTTCTGCCGTCCAGCTCTAACAACAATAGTGACTTCGCTGCATGTGGTGTGTGTGAAAATATGGCGAGAAAACGTGGATTTTTAGCTCCGCAAACTTCAAATCACCACTTAAATTATCCTCTATGATGGCATTTCTGTAGTTTATCGCTGCTGCCGTGTGAAAATACACAGAAATGTCAACGTTTCAGAGCTTCTTTGCCACGATTAAGATCTTAGGATATAATTAGTTCTCAGCTGTGAGTGGATGTATGACCTTCGTTTGTCTGTTTTTCTGCTTTAATCACCTGTTGGCCTGTATGAGTCACATAAAAGCCACCTTATGTAATTTACAAAATACAGGAGCATCAAGAATCTAGCAAAAAGAAGAAAAAAAAAGAGACTATAGATGCTTCAGTGTTGCATTGCTTCAACATGTTTGTTTGTTTTTTTTGCAGATATCTCCGAGATCGAGTCGTATCGATCCTACTCTCCACAGGACGACAGACGAGGACACCACTCCGACCTCTCCTCACACTCCTCCAATGAAAGGCTCAGAGACAAACCCAGGTAATTTTGATTTATTTCAGTCATGTCACATTACCATAAATGCCCAAAAAATTAGAAAATAAATCACAAAAAGTGCAAAAGACTAACAAAAAAACCCTCAAAAATGAGTAGAATGAACTTCAATTTATTCCTCTTTGCTTTAAATGTTGTACGAAATCCCAAAAACATGTTTATTGTTACACATTATTGCATTTTTCAAGCGTTTATTGGTTTGTTTTCTTAAATTGTACTCATTTTGAGGTTGTCCACACTATTCCATGAGTTCACCCAACAAACTAATAAACATCCACTCAAGCAAATGGCTTCTTAGAATTTAAATTGAGTCGTAGTTCGTAGTTGTTAAAGGAAATTCCAGGTTTATTTCAAACTGGCACAGTTAACATAAATGTGGCTCGATGAGGTGTTTTTACTAGATTTTATGAGGATTTGTGAGATAAGGTAAAACTTTATTAATCCAAAAGAAAATTCTCTTGCCAGATATTACTCAGAAAAGCAAAATTACGCAACATGCTTTGCCTAGTAGAAAAGCAAAAAGATGTAAGTACAATATTTCATTGAAGAAAATTAACTAAGACTAGAAATGAAAAGGTAGTTATTAATTCTGGCAATTATAATAAGGTAGTAAAGCAACATCACTCCTGGTAAACAAACACTGCAAATGAAACTTTTACATCTAAAATTGAAATGTTGCTTCTGAAAAATTAGATATTGTTCATTACATCGACATTGTGCAACAAACCTATAGCTTTCAAAATAATCTTGATTTTTAATGCAAATGTTTCCCTGAGTCTGATGGGAAATAAACACAGAAAGGTGTGTTGTTTTTACTGTAAACTGTCTGAATTTGAGCAGTTTCTTGGTGTTTTTTTGCTCCTGCTATATTTTTAACTCACTGTGGGCTAAAAAGCACAACTATTTATATTTTATATATAAGACAGAGCTTTTAAAATCATATTTGTGTCCTGAGATTTGCCAACACAGCCTCAACAGCTGATAAAAAATATCTAAATACATGTATTAGATGTGACTTGAGTACAATAATTAACTTTGATTGCAATATAAAATCCTGCACCTTTATGGAAACGGCACAACCGTGGTTAGAAGTGAAGAGAACTTAAATCTCTTGTGAAGTGTGACACCATTAGAATGTCAAAAGTCTTACAGGATAAAACAAAAGTTGAGTTTTCTTTGATTCATTATAAAAAATTGTCAAAGTCTGGAATCAACATGTACATAATGTACATAACGTGTCACTAATGTCTTCTTAAATGCGCTGAAAAGTACAGCATTTTTAGTTTCTATGATGCAAATGGATTATTTTTTGGTCAGTTTTTAAATAAGACGTGTAGAATAAACCAATTTCGAAGAATATTACAATTTTAGCTCAGACAGGACCCTCAGAAAGACAATTATTCCTGTTTTTACAGCTTCTTGTCGTAGCAAATACTGTAAATCTGATGATTTAAAACAAAAACAAAACAAAAATGCCGTTCGGACTCACTGCAGGGTTAAATCTTCTGTCACAGGATGGAATTATTCACCACAACTACAGATTTAACTGAAGTCATTAAACTCCATCTGTTTCTGTTAGTGGAAATTAGATTTTTAAAGAAAAAATAAACTCATTGAACAAAGCTGCTGTCATATTTGATTTTCATATCTTCAGTTTCATCTTTCATTTTTAGACGCCACAAAGGAAATGAGCCCAGACTTATTAAAATATCCCCGGCGTTTTGTTATTTGTGTTGTTAAATACAGCAGAAAAATAAATCAGGATAATGCAGGATTATGTTGACTCACGCTTCGTGAAGCTTAGCCGCTCCATCACATTAAATATTAAAATTACCAACATCAGTAATGATGCATTATTTTCCACCATGTTGGATTTTGATATGAGAGAATTGAATGCTTTAAAGCACGGGCGTCAAACATGCGGCTCGCGGGCCAAAACCAGCCCTCCAGAGGGTCCAATCCGGCCCGCGGGACGACATTAACTGCAGATTCTGAATTCGTAAATCTGTAAATTTGTAATAATTTCTAGACCATGACAAGTTGTTTTGATCATAAAGTAAAATACTAGGTTGTTCATTGTTCTTTTGTCATTTTGTGCCTCATTTTTGTAATATTTTGTCCTGTTTTTTTGTCTGACTTTTGTCGTTTGTCACATGCTTTTATTTTGTTTATCATTTTTGTCGTTTTGTGTTTCCTTTTTGTCATGCTTGTTTTTTTTCTTATTTTTATCATTGTGTTTCGCCTTATTGTTTTTTTTTGTCTCATTTTTGTCGTTTTGGTTTTTTTGTCTCACTTGTGTCGTTTGTCCATTTTTTTGTAGCTTTGTGTCTCGTTTTTGTACTATTTTGTCTCGTTTTTGTACTATTTTGTCTTCTTTTTGTAATTTTTTGTCTTTTTTGTCTGACTTTTGTCATTTTGATCATAAAGTAAAGTGCTGTATCATTCAGTTCCAGATAGCTGTGACCAAATGTTTTGTTCCTTTGTAGACAATCTGGAAGTTGTTTTTAAATGAAATGTGTCTTTCTTAAAAAATTTCAGGTTGTTCATGATGTTTTGTAAAAAGATAATTCATTAAATGTGATCATTTTCAGAAGGCACCTTTTTTGCACTAAAACAAAGGAAAAATTTGGAGTTGTCATAAGTTATAGATTATTATGCTGTGATTTTACTGGTCGCTTGAGATCAAATTGGGCTGAATGTGGCCCCTGAACTAAAATGAGTTTGACATCCCTGCTTTAAAGGTTTGAATTTCAATATAATACACGTGTTTGTCACTGTTCTAAAATATAAATTTGTGTCATTATTAGAGAGGACCCGCCGAACAGAATGGCAAAAATGGGCGCCATGCCGACGCCGTTCAGAGGCGCTGATAGAGGCGTGGAGGACACGCCCCCTTCACATGCAGAGAGGGAGGAGCCACGATCAGAGACGCCACCAGGTGAACAGATTTCTGCTTCTGAAAGTCCAAAGCTGTGTTGAAGCTACAGATTATGTGAATAAATGGAAATGTGAATGAGTAAAATAAAAGTTTGTGTTCTGTACCAGCCGTCACCGTGGCGCCAAAGGTTCACGCTCCTCCTAAGGTGCCTCTAAAGCCGAGCATAGAGGACCAGGAAGTATACGGGTCAGTATTTAACAAATAGTGACGCTATTCTGGTTGATGCGCTGTTTTGGAGACTCATACGTGACGTTCTTCTTCTTTTTTTCCTTCCTTTTCTGGTACTTTTCGGATGTCTGCGTGATTCAGGCCGAACACGATGATGGTTCGCTTCCAGAAAGGCGACAGCGTCGGTCTGAGGCTGGCCGGAGGAAACGATGTCGGCATCTTCATCGCCGGAGTTCAGGAGGACAGTGCAGCCGAGCAGGAGGGTCTGCACACCGGAGACCAGATCATGAAGGTGAGGCGCCTTTAAATCCACCTTCAAAACATGTAGAATCAGATAGAATGATGGAAAAACACAACATGGACACAAAAGACACGATGTGTAATATTTTTTTTTCATGTGAGATACTGCTTCAGTACATCAGAGTCATTGCCAGTATCAATTTTTCTGTTGTAGTCTTAATTTAGTGTACTTATTTTTAGATTTTTTCTATTAGGCTCTGAATTTTCTCATGTCATTTTGTTTTCTGGGCAAAATCTGGCATGAGAATTTCCTTTGGGATTAATGAAGTTTTAACGTAACTTAACTTGAATTTACTTAAATACCCTTCGCTTAGTTTAGCTTAGCACTTTGTTGTTGTTACAGGAAAGCAATTATCACAGTCGCTTATGTGTTAAAACTCATATAAATTATATTTTTTAACATTTTCAATCATCCACACACTTTAAAGTTCAATAAAGCAAATTATTAGCTTACTGTATCACCTTAAATTGAAATATATGTTGACATTCGACTGTCCATACTGCAAATATTGCTTTTCATCCTCTTAAATTAATGTAAATTATTGTTGTTTTGCTATTAATTTGAATTACTGTAATCATTTAAATATCAATTTAACTTCATTTAGACTCCTATGTGTATGAGCTAAACAAAAAAAAGTGATCAGCGCAACTTTTGCTGCAGTTTCACTGTTTTTATGTCTGATTTCATCTGTAACAAATGTTGTTTTTGATGTGTAAATCTGTTATTGTGTGTTTCAGGTGAACAACATGGACTTCAGAGGGATGGTGCGTGAAGATGCCGTCCTCTACCTGCTGGAGATCCCCAAAGGAGAAGATGTGACCATTCTGGCCCAGAGCAAACCTGAAGGTACTGGACTGGATAAATAACAAAAAACTACGACCAATGTTAAATAAACTAATGACAAATATAGCGGCAAATAAAAGCGTAAAAACACACGTTCATGCAATAAAAACGCTGGTTGCATTGAGTCATGTTGTAGTTTTTAGCTTTTTCTTCATTTTTACAACAAGCCTTGTGATGTTTTCTGACTGGTTGAACCTAAAATAACTCTTCATTTTATGTGTTTCAGTGTACAAGGACATTTTAGCTTCCGGCCGAGGCGACTCTTTCTTCATCCGAACCCACTTTGAGTTTGAGAAAGAAGCTCCACAGAGTCTTCCTTTCTCCAGAGGGGAGATCTTCAAAGTGACCGACACACTTTACGACGGCAAACTGGGCAACTGGCTGGCGATCCGCACCGACAAAGACAACCAGCTGCTGGAGAAAGGAATCATCCCCAACAAGAGCAGGTACGAGAAGTTTCTATATGTGGGGTTAAAGATTTATCTGCATCTGTAAGAAAGATGTGGTTATAAAAAACATTCAGTAGTTGTGGTGCTTTTGACCTCATGTCATGATTTCCATTCTCTAGTTGCCATGGAATTGGAGATGCTAAAGTTTCCCAGTGCTTTAAAAAAGTCCTCCTCAATGACTCAACCTCTTCCACTTTCCCTTATTTACCACTAAAATGACCAAATAAAGGATGTAGTTTCTAAAAGTCTCTGACTATATGAATAAATGAAGTTTTGCCAGAAAGAAAACTCCTTAAACCCCTTAAAAATCTGGAAATGATCCAGAAACAGAGCAGTTAGCCTTTAAAGTTGGTAAAAATTGAAGATTCATGTCTGCCTAAAGTATATATAATTGGCATACAGTTTGTTTTCTATAACACCTTCATCTGCACTACAGCACACATGATTAATGTAAATATGTAAATAATAACATGTAGTCTATATATATGCACAACGTACGCTGCACTTTAGTTGAAAATGTGATTTTTTTTCCCTAAGTTTTCTTTAAAAAGTTTGTTCTTTTTAATGTTGTTTTCTGTAAAAAACTTGTCTAAATGCTGCAGAATTTAATCTACAGTGGTCACTGTCAGTTTGGACAGTCTGTGTTTGGGCTCCTCTTGCAGAAAATACGCAATAAATAAAAGGAAATTGATGCTATTTTTGCAATGAATCCTGCAAAACCAAATATGTCCGTGTGTGTGGGAAAACTGAAAGAAGGGAGTTGGGACACAGGCCTCCTCAGGGAGTTCAAGAAGTTGAAAACAGACAAAAACATCTTTCTAGTGTGTTTATTCTTCATATAATGGCGTAATAATAGCTGGTAATCCTCCAGTACAAAGCTAGACACCAGTAATCATCAAAAACATGCACAAAGCGGACTCAAAACTACTTGAAACCTCTGATTTCTTTTCTGAATCTCGTCTTACAGAGCAGAACAAATGGCGAACGTCCAGAACGCCGCTCGGGCCGCATCAGGCAACGACCGAGGAGACTTCTGGAGGCTCCGAGGTCAAAGAGCAGCCAAGAAAAAAGACCTTCGGAAGAGCCGCGAGGACCTGAGCGCCGCTCCGGTCACCACTCGGTTCCCCGCCTACGAGAGGGTGGTGTTACGAGAAGGTAGCTGCAAAACAAGTTACCTACCTAGATCGAGTAGTTTGTCTTGAAAATCTGAGTGGATTCACTGTTTATTGTTGTTTTGCAGCTGGTTTTAAGAGGCCTGTGGTGATATTTGGGCCCATTTCTGACGCAGTGAACGACAAACTGGCCAACGACATTCCCAACGATTTCGTCGTTGCCAGTAAGTGTCATCGAGAATGAAAATAACACCTTAGCAGCTAGAACAGATCTTCTAGATTGTGGTGCATCTGTTTTCTCTTCCAGAAACTGTAATTTCTGCTTAAAATAAAATGTCAGCAACAAGAACAGATCTTCTAGTTTGTGATTCACCTCCTTCCTCTTCCAGAAACTGAACCCAAAGATGCAGGAAGTGAGAAATCCTCAGGAGTGGTGAGACTAAACACCATCCGACAGATCATCGAACAGGTAGGTTACAGTATAAAATAACGCCTCTGTATGAAAACACTGTTCTATTTTCAGTTATTTCACCTCCTGATGTTTCTCAGGACCGTCACGCTCTGCTGGATGTGACTCCTAAAGCCGTGGACACCCTGAACTACACCCAGTGGTACCCCATCGTCCTCTTCCTCAACCCCGACAGCAAGCAGGGCGTCAAGACCATGAGGAGCCGCCTGATGCCCGGATCCAACCGCAGCGCCAGGAAGCTGTACGAGCAGGCGGTGAAACTGAGGAAGACCTGCTCACATCTGTTCACTGGTAGGTTTCATTCAACAGGAAGTCAGAGTAGAGATGGAACTGGTCTGAAGGTCAGAAAATGGAAATAATCTGAGTTTAGTGAATTCACTAGACCTGAATCCTGCTGCTAAGATCATTAAGCTGGCTTCAAACAACTGATTCAAAATCTTACTACTACTAGTACTACTTGGACTACTACTACTACTGCTGCCATTTGTGGCTGTCTTCTTGGTTCTTCTTGGTTCTTCTTGGTTTTCTGGTTCTTTATATCTTGTTGACGTATACCTAACATACCTAGACATAAATCTAAATTATCCATTGATTTCTCCTACTTGTGGCAGACTTTCTGTCCACGTAATGTATAATGTAAGTAATCTTTACCCCTCACCTGTCTAAATTCATGCTTTTATATTATGCAGGTTTTAAGAGAAACATAGTATAAAACACTGAATACATTAAACGTACATTTTTCATTTGCCTTTTAGCGACCTGTTATGATTTACACTCATTGTCTGGCACATTGTTCACAATTAGAATCTATTCTATCGTCAAGTTGGTTTTTAATCTGAGGAATTAGATGTAAACACTGACAAATGCAGAATTTAAAAAGAAGGATACAATTTACATTGGAAGCCAGTGTTACAAGTCAAATAATCCACAAGTATAGCAAGTCTAAGGAATTATAAGTAATAAAAAAAGTAATAGAATAAATAATGATTTGCAGAAATGTGCAAGTTCTTCACCTCAGACTATGCCGATGTTGATGTCTTACCTCACGTTTGTTTTTCTGCACATGTAGCGACCATCGACCTGAACTCTGCCAATGACGCCTGGTACGGCAGCGTGAAAGATTCGATTCAGGAGCAGCAGGACCGAGCTGTGTGGGTCTGTGAGGGCAAGGTGAGGCTCAAAATCCACTTCTTAAACCACTTTTTTTACTTTTATTAGTCCACTCTCTGGATCCTGGAGTTTTATTATCAGCCACACATCTGTAAAAGCTGTTTTCATGTGAGTTAAAAGGACATTTTGGTGTTTTTCTCGTCACTTCCTGTCTTCAGTTGGACGGTTCGGAGGAAGACCTGGATCTCCACGACGACCGCATGTCCTACCTGTCAGCGATGAGCGCCGACTACCTGAGCATGGACAGCCGTCTGACCAGCGACTACGACGACACGGCGGACGAGGGCGGAGCTTACACCGACAACGAGCTGGACGAGGCGCTGGACGAACCTCAGCCTGTTTCAGCCATCAGCCGGTCATCAGAGCCGGTTCTACCAGACGATGTGAGCAAAACACTTTCATTTAATACTCTGTATGTGTTTAGAATAGAAGGTGTTTCCTTTCAACAGCAACCCTCGGGGCTCCAGGCGGCATCTAAAATGCTCACATTAGCTACTGTTGGCTGTCATGGTTAAAAAAATAAAAGTACTTCTGAACTGGTTCAGTCTGACAAGTGCAACAATCCATTTTGCTGTTAATCCAGTGATGAAACTATCTACGACTTATTTTTTTAAATAACAAAATACAAATAGAGACAACAAGGCTGGTGCAGCGGGACGACCGAGTCTGTTAAGAAGAAAAAAGTCGTCCAATAAATTCAATCATGATGGTTAACGCAGTGCAAGGGCTGCAGAATTAAATCAGTATTAACAGAGATCACAATTATCCTTCCTACAATAATATATACATGATCAGCTGCAATATTGACATTTAAAATGCGCTCCACTCACAGTAAACACTACAGAAAATTACTGTTTTCATTTGCTTAACTTCAGAACAGCTTATTCAGCTATTTTTCTAATCATTTTTGGCCTCACCTGTTTGAGCTGCTGTACATCAGATGCTAGCATGTACCTTAGCCTGCATCTAAGGCCATTTGGGAATATCTGTAAATTAAGATAAAACTTTATTAATCCCAAAGGAAATTATTGTGCCAGATAATGCTCAGAAAAAAAAACAAAAAATGACAGAAGAAATGCTGTGCCTAAAATGTAGAAAGCAATTAGAAATGAGTACTTAAATAAAACAAGTATCTAAAATAATGGTAGAATACAACAGTAAAGATAAACTTTATTGATCTGTCACTGGGGAAATTTAGTTGTTACAACAGCTGGATGCAAATGAGGCCTGAAAGAGGCAAGACAAGAAATAGAAAAGTACCATTAAGCTAAAGAGAAGGATATAATCAAGACTTCTGCATCTTTCACACGTGCAGACGTGGCTTTATGAATATACAGTCCATACTGATAACCTGCAGGTATGGCATGATTGATAATGCTTGAATGATCTGAAAACGTTGTTAAAGAGATGTTGTTGCACTGGACGAGCTGCAAGATAAAACTAAATTCAGCAAGTGAGGAGTTCAGCGTGTGTCCACTTTATAGGAATGATATCAGAGAAAGACTGGGGATAAAATTCAGATATTTTTTACATTAAATATTTGACAATATTTGGGGAGAAACCTTGTGCCGGTGCGACCAAGAGAAAGGTCAGTCTGGAGCTCTGATGTACTCATTTCCACCACTGTTTACCCTTTGTTGTTGTTGTTGTTGTGTGTGTGTTTGTGGTTCCGACCCTGTGTTTGTGTAGAGGCCTCAGCCTGAACCTCGGGGTCGTATGAGGAGGGCAGGCAGCAGAGAGATGCTGCACAGAGAACCCAGTCCTCCCCCTTCGTTTGTCCCTGAACCCCCAAAGGTGAGACTCTCCCACCTTCTAACATCAGTCCTCCTTTACTCACCTCTCATCAATAATAGCTCCTCTGAAACCAGCGCTGCGTTCTAAACTTTCTACTTGAAGTACAGCTGCTTCAGTGCATTCTACTTTATCATAATGTTGCAGCTTAAACTTTAAACCTTCCAGTCTGTTGTGTTAAATGAGACGTCTGTGTGTTATCAGCTGTTCAGCTTGTTTATATTTATCAGAGGATTGTGGGTCAGAATGACCAGAGAAACATGCTGACCTGCATACTTCAAAATCCAGTCACATGTAGTAGGACATCCGAGTGTTTTTGGCGTAGTGCACATGTTACACTGGATGCTGGAGCATCTTTTCCTGATATATTATGTAAGATGGAGATATGGATGTTGGAACGCAGCCCAAAAGTCCCACAATCTTTTAGTTTCAGGGACAGAAGTGGGGAATTTTCTGCATTTTGACTGCGTTCTACAACCCTGCAAAGAAGAAGGATAATTAGCCAGATGATGCTCTTTTATTTAAGCCTGGGCAATAAAACGACAGCAAAAAGTACCAATAATAGAAACTACGTCAGTACCAACAAGAAATATGTTCAGCAGAACGTTTGACAGCTTAATATGAAAGCATCAGATGCAAACTGCAGTGAAAGAATGTAAAGAAAATGCAAAGTTTGGCTTCATAAACAAACCCAAGCTCATAAAAGCCATTTATGTTCCTCTATAATGGAGCTAAACAGTTGAAATTGAAATTGTAACCTCAGTCAGTTTATCTGGAAGCTGATTTTACTTGCTTTAATAATGTATTAAGGTGACATCATGAATTTATTTATGTGTTGACTTAATGTTGAAAGTAAAAACTCTGTGCTTGGTAATAGTTAAATTCAATGTAATGTGTTTAAATTCAAATATAAACTATTTTTCTGCTGGTCTTTGATAAAAACTATTACTAATTATCAATATTAACTGACATAAAACCTCAAAAATCATGAAATTTATCATAAATTTGATAAGATTTTTACATTTTTATCATAAATGTTACCATTTACGTTTGCAAAAGTGCACAGAGATTTTAAAATAGACCTAATTTTTTATCCCAAATTGTTGCTAGAGTTTGTTGTTGGTCTGTTCTTCTGTAGCTCCAAGTTGTTGCGTCAAAGCAGAATTTAAAAAAAAAAAAACAACTTGTTTGTAGTTGTGGTTTTAAAATGTTTATGACTCAACAGCAATGTTCAGCTCTACAGACCACCATCTTTAACGCTCCTGAAGCTTCCCAAAGTGCTAAATAAATGTTAAATAATGGTTCAGAATATTGCAGATGATGCTGAACAGTTTGTTCATGTTTCCAGGTTCGTGCTCAGACTCGGACCGACTCGACGCGAAGCTACGAGTCGCACTCGAGCAGCACCATCAGCAGCGACGCAGCCGGAAACAAACCGCCGCCTCCACCGGTGGCCATGAAGCCAAACATCGCCCGACTGAACCAGTCGTCAGAGGAGCAGAGTCCAGGGAAGGACGAGGAGGATCCGTCCAACAAGTCCTTCCTGGGAAAGGTCCCATCACCTTCTATAGCTTCACTTCTCCCAGTTACAGCTCACAGCTCCTCTTTAAGAAACATCATCTCATATTTTTATATTCCTTTCTAACGTTCAGAGGCTTTGACTCGGTGATTAAATATTTTTCCTTCCTCTTTTACTTTCTCTGCTTCTTAAATGAAATAGAAAACGAGTGACCAGGTAACTGCAGACATGAATCCTCCCCGTGTGTTTGCAGCCCTCCTCTCCGATCCATAACAGCTCGTTGTCCTTCATAAAAATCACAAGAAACATTCCATTTGATCGTCACTTTCATGACAGTCCTGCCCTGTGGATGTGCAGCATCTATTATTTCTTTTTATTGAAAATGAAGCATTAATTAACTTGTTTTTTTCCCCCCAGATTAAAGCGTTTGAGAAGATGGACCATCTGGCCCGAGCTCAGAGGCTGCTGGAGCTGCAGGAGGCTGAAAACGCTCGAGTCAGTATTATTATTATCAGCCAATAAAGTATGGACAGTCATCCTATTTTTTTACTTACAAGCTGGTCATGCAAGTTCTAGGAAGAGGCAATAAAAACAGTGTCATGATCAAGTCGTTAGGGTTCAATCAGACCATAAATGTGAAAGGCCACCTTCAATTATGTGATAAAATTCACCATATTGGATGTACAGACCTACTGGTAAGGGATTAACTCTGTGGCTTCACTGTTAAATCACAGCTTTACTGCTAAATTACCTTTGCGTTTTTTGATAAATAAGAGAAATATGTAGGTTACAGTCTGTGTGCACCGAAGGTTTTAAGGTTGGAGTCTTCATGGAATATTAAAATGTCATTCAGAGCTTCATTTTTATTATTATTTTATACAACATAAGTGAGTATATCTCAGTGTATAATCACTTAACCCTCCTGTTGTCTTCATTTATGGGCACCAAAAAAATAGTGTTTCCCTGTCTGAAAAAAATTCCCCAAATTTCTGAAAATTTGCAAAACTTTCAGGAAGAAAATTCCAATAATTCCTTAAAAATTTACCTTATATTCTTTTTTTTAAAAATTGCCCAAATTTGGCAAGAAGATTCATGTAAATATTTTCAAAAAATGACTAAAAATCTTCCAAAAAGTCCTGAAAGTATCTAAAGTGATTACTAATATATCAGTAAAACTTCTATTTTCTTTAAGAAACATTTTTAACATTTCTTTTTTTCCACCAAAAAATTTCCCAGAAATGTTGAAAATGTGGACATCAGAAGTTTCACTGGGAATTTATTTATTTTTTCCCACATTTTCAAACTTTAAAACGGGTCAATTTTGACCTGCAGAACGACACAAGGGCTAAATATCAATTGGAAGATTATTTAATGCACATCTGGGTGTATAAATGTTGATTAAAAGCAGATTTAAATAATGTGGACTATCTTTTAAGTAAACAAAGACAGAGAAAGCCGCCAAAACACTTCTGTCCTTCTGGGATTCATGTAAAGTTTTGTTCTTTTTGGATTAATCCTGACAGATCTGGGTCTGTTTCTTTTCTCTCCACAGCTGGAAATCGCCCAGAAGCATCCCGACATTTACGCCGTCCCAGTGAAGCTGCCAAAACCCAACCTCAACCGTCCTCAGCCAATAGGGTGAGAGAGAATCACTCGTGCTGTTCCTCATCGAGATAAGCCTCTAACCAGGGCAGTGGATTGGTGGTTAGCACCGTCGCCTTGCAGCTAGAAGATCCCTGGTTCATGTTCCCACCTTCCCAGGATCTTTCTGCATGGAGTCTCCATGTTCTCTCTGTCCATGTGTGGGTTTTCTCCAGGTTCTCCAGCTTCCTCCCACAGTCTAAAAACATGCCGAGGTTACCTGGTGACTCTAAATTGTCCGTAGGTGTGAATGTGAGCGATTGTTGTCACCTTTGATAGACTCCAGCCCCCCGTGACTGATGAGGATTAAGCAGTGTGTAGATAATGGTTGGATGGATGGAAGTCTGTAACCTGCTGTTGGTTTCTTTGTTGTCAGTTCCAGCTCCAACCCGGAGCCTCAGACTCCGTCCAGACCTTCGTACTCGGAGTTGAGGGGCCACGAGGACGACGAGGCCGAGTACCGGCGGCAGCTGGCCGACCAGACCAAGAGAGGATACTACAACCCCCAGAAGTACAAGGACACCGAGCTGTAGGCCGGGAAAACAGGGAGCTGCGCCATCTGTTGCCACGGTAACGGCTTGAGCAGCTTCACCTTGACTCTCAGAACTCCTCTATCTGTTCCCATCTGTGGATCCGGGCCACAAACACACAGAAACCACCTGTCCTAAACAAAGAAAAACTACTTCTTCTTCTTCACACACCTGATATTTCAGTGTAAATATTCTATTTGTGTCTGAGTGAGCTTTGGTTTTCCTCCATTCCACCCAACTTTAGTTTCTGCCTCTTATAGCAACATTGCAGTCGGTCAAAGAGCTTTTTTTATAAAAATACTTATTTTTGCAGATATGTCCATAATCGACACAGAATTTTCTAACCATTTGGATAAAAATAACTAGTTTTAAGTCTTTTTAGTTTCCTCTCCAGGCAGCTCAGGATGACGTTTACTTAATTAGGTTGTAGACAGAATAAACGTGAAGAATTATGTATAGAAACAAATAAGATATGAAGCTGAGACGTTTGGAAGCCGTCAGATCAACAGAAAACAGTGCATGTCTGAAAGAATCATAATAATAACCAAGGAGAAAATATCTAAATCCAGTCCAGCTGTTATCTACATCAATGCTGGTTCAGCGTCATGGATTTTCACAGCTTCAGAGGTGTTTCATTTTCTAAAACTCTAGACTGTAATGTTTAATAAATGAGAGGCAGAAACTGAATCCAGCCGGTACTGTAGCCTCTACAGTATCTGCACTGATAGGTTTTTATGAAAGTTGGTTTCCGTGCGTCAAGAACCATGTAAAACAGTGTGTCAGTGTGTTTCAGACAGGTGCATTCTGGGAAGCAGCCGCAGATCTTCAAGTGCCTTGTAGCTTCTATATATATAAAAACTTCGGAAGCTGTCAAAAAATTAGAAGCCGGGTGCAAAACATGGTGTGTTTTTTGTAAAATAGACCGAACAGAAGAACTTTCTGACTAAAGTTACAGGATACAAGCTGTGGATTTATGCTGGAAACTTCCTACTGTGTTGTTTTTTTCCCTTTTTTTTGGCCACTTTGTTGATGCAGAAGAGTCTCGCCTTCACAAGAAAGAAACACGATGACGAGAACATCTATGTCTTATATTTCCAAAGTTAAAAGATCACAGAAATGCTCTTCTATGTTTTTGGTGAATGCTGTATTTTTCCAGTCAGCTGGAACAAACCGACCTGTAAAAGAGAGTTTATCAAGAACCGGTGAAATGTTTGTCTTCTTGAGCAGCAGCTCACTAACAGAGACAATCACCTTTTTGTTGTTTTTACATCGAATTTCCGCCAGACTCCGTCACGTCTTTGAACATGAGTTCTGGGAAATGTGGTGACAATCATGTTATCAGTCTGAAAACCTGTTTTAGTTTGTGATTCTCTTTTTTTTTTAGTTTGTCGTCTCCTGAGTGTTACACACAGACTCTTGGGAAAACACTACGAAATAAATCTCTTTTTTTACACTGTGGTCAAAGTGTCGACTTGTACTTGTGTTCTCAGGGATGCAAGAAATGATGGTCGTGTTAATATCTCCTTTAACCCTCCTGTTGTCCTCATTTACGGGCACCAAAAAATATTGTTTTCTTGTCTGAAAAAAAATCCCCAAATTTCTGAAAATTTGCAAAACCTTCAGGAAGAAAATTCCAATAATTCCTTAAAACACTCCAGAAAGGTTTTCTTTGAAAAAAAAATCATCATGAATTTTGGCGCAAAAAAAACGCCTTACTATACTATGTCGAAAAAAAAAAGCGATTTTTCAAACATGTTGTAAAAACGTGCCAAATGATGAAATGATGTAAAGGAGGGCGTGAAAAACACTCCAGAAAGGTTTTCTTCTGAAAAAAAATCATCATGAATTTTGGCGCAAAAAAAACGCCTTACTATACTATGTCGAAAAAAAATGCGATTTTTCAAACATGTTGTAAAAATGTGCCAAATGATGAAATGATGTAAAGGAGGGCGTGAAAAACACTCCAGAAAGGTTTTCTTTGAAAAAAAAATCATCATGAATTTTGGCGCAAAAAAAACGCCTTACTATACTATGTCGAAAAAAAAAAGCGGTTTTTCAAACATGTTGTAAAAACGTGCCAAATGATGAAATGATGTAAAGGAGGGCGTGAAAAACACTCCAGAAAGGTTTTCTTCTGAAAAAAAATCATCATGAATTTTGGCGCAAAAAAAACGCCTTACTATACTATGTCGAAAAAAAAAGCGATTTTTCAAACATGTTGTAAAAACGTGCCAAATGATGAAATGATGTAAAGGAGGGCGTGAAAAACACTCCAGAAAGGTTTTCTTCTGAAAAAAAATCATCATGAATTTTGGCGCAAAAAAAACGCCTTACTATACTATGTCGAAAAAAAAAGCGATTTTTCAAACATGTTGTAAAAACGTGCCAAATGATGAAATGATGTAAAGGAGGGCGTGAAAAACACTCCAGAAAGGTTTTCTTCTGAAAAAAAATCATCATGAATTTTGGCGCAAAAAAAACGCCTTACTATACTATGTCGAAAAATGAAGCGATTTTTCAAACATGTTGTAAAAACGTGCCAAATGATGAAATGATGTAAAGGAGGGCGTGAAAAACACTCCAGAAAGGTTTTCTTCTGAAAAAAAATCATCATGAATTTTGCCGCAAAAAAAACGCCTTACTATACTATGTCGAAAAAAAAAGCGATTTTTCAAACATGTTGTAAAAACGTGCCAAATGATGAAATGATGTAAAGGAGGGCGTGAAAAACACTCCAGAAAGGTTTTCTTTGAAAAAAAATCATCATGAATTTTGGCGCAAAAAAAACGCCTTACTATACTATGTCGAAAAAAAAAGCGATTTTTCAAACATGTTGTAAAAACGTGCCAAATGATGAAATGATGTAAAGGAGGGCGTGAAAAACACTCCAGAAAGGTTTTCTTTGAAAAAAAAATCATCATGAATTTTGGCGCAAAAAAAACGCCTTACTATACTATGTCGAAAAAAAAAAGCGGTTTTTCAAACATGTTGTAAAAACGTGCCAAATGATGAAATGATGTAAAGGAGGGCGTGAAAAACACTCCAGAAAGGTTTTCTTCTGAAAAAAAATCATCATGAATTTTGGCGCAAAAAAAACGCCTTACTATACTATGTCGAAAAAAAAAGCGATTTTTCAAACATGTTGTAAAAACGTGCCAAATGATGAAATGATGTAAAGGAGGGCGTGAAAAACACTCCAGAAAGGTTTTCTTCTGAAAAAAAATCATCATGAATTTTGGCGCAAAAAAAACGCCTTACTATACTATGTCGAAAAAAAAAGCGATTTTTCAAACATGTTGTAAAAACGTGCCAAATGATGAAATGATGTAAAGGAGGGCGTGAAAAACACTCCAGAAAGGTTTTCTTCTGAAAAAAAATCATCATGAATTTTGGCGCAAAAAAAACGCCTTACTATACTATGTCGAAAAAAAAAAGCGGTTTTTCAAACATGTTGTAAAAACGTGCCAAATGATGAAATGATGTAAAGGAGGGCGTGAAAAACACTCCAGAAAGGTTTTCTTCTGAAAAAAAATCATCATGAATTTTGGCGCAAAAAAAACGCCTTACTATACTATGTCGAAAAAAAAAAGCGGTTTTTCAAACATGTTGTAAAAACGTGCCAAATGATGAAATGATGTAAAGGAGGGCGTGAAAAACACTCCAGAAAGGTTTTCTTTGAAAAAAAAATCATCATGAATTTTGGCGCAAAAAAAACGCCTTACTATACTATGTCGAAAAAAAAAAGCGGTTTTTCAAACATGTTGTAAAAACGTGCCAAATGATGAAATGATGTAAAGGAGGGCGTGAAAAACACTCCAGAAAGGTTTTCTTCTGAAAAAAAATTATCATGAATTTTGGCGCAAAAAAAACGCCTTACTATACTA
The DNA here is from genome assembly GCA_027123335.1 of Amphiprion clarkii. Lineage (NCBI taxonomy): Eukaryota > Metazoa > Chordata > Actinopteri > Pomacentridae > Amphiprion > Amphiprion clarkii. Next base: position 28,060,603 of record CM049585.1, on the reverse strand, counting down.
TGTCGAAAAAAAAAGCGGTTTTTCAAACATGTAAAAACGTGCCAAATGATGAAATGATGTAAAGGAGGGCGTGAAAAACACTCCAGAAAGGTTTTCTTCTGAAAAAAAATCATCATGAATTTTGGCGCAAAAAAAACGCCTTACTATACTATGTCGAAAAAAAAAGCGATTTTTCAAACATGTTGTAAAAACGTGCCAAATGATGAAATGATGTAAAGGAGGGCGTGAAAAACACTCCAGAAAGGTTTTCTTCTGAAAAAAAATCATCATGAATTTTGGCGCAAAAAAAACGCCTTACTATACTATGTCGAAAAATAAAGCGATTTTTCAAACATGTTGTAAAAACGTGCCAAATGATGAAATGATGTAAAGGAGGGCGTGAAAAACACTCCAGAAAGGTTTTCTTTGAAAAAAAATCATCATGAATTTTGGCGCAAAAAAAACGCCTTACTATACTATGTCGAAAAAAAAAAGCGGTTTTTCAAACATGTTGTAAAAACGTGCCAAATGATGAAATGATGTAAAGGAGGGCGTGAAAAACACTCCAGAAAGGTTTTCTTCTGAAAAAAAATCATCATGAATTTTGGCGCAAAAAAAACGCCTTACTATACTATGTCGAAAAAAAAAGCGATTTTTCAAACATGTTGTAAAAACGTGCCAAATGATGAAATGATGTAAAGGAGGGCGTGAAAAACACTCCAGAAAGGTTTTCTTCTGAAAAAAAATCATCATGAATTTTGGCGCAAAAAAAACGCCTTACTATACTATGTCGAAAAAAAAAGCGATTTTTCAAACATGTTGTAAAAACGTGCCAAATGATGAAATGATGTAAAGGAGGGCGTGAAAAACACTCCAGAAAGGTTTTCTTTGAAAAAAAATCATCATGAATTTTGGCGCAAAAAAAACGCCTTACTATACTATGTCGAAAAAAAAAGCGATTTTTCAAACATGTTGTAAAAACGTGCCAAATGATGAAATGATGTAAAGGAGGGCGTGAAAAACACTCCAGAAAGGTTTTCTTCTGAAAAAAAATCATCATGAATTTTGGCGCAAAAAAAACGCCTTACTATACTATGTCGAAAAAAAAAGCGATTTTTCAAACATGTTGTAAAAACGTGCCAAATGATGAAATGATGTAAAGGAGGGCGTGAAAAACACTCCAGAAAGGTTTTCTTTGAAAAAAAATCATCATGAATTTTGGCGCAAAAAAAACGCCTTACTATACTATGTCGAAAAAAAAAGCGATTTTTCAAACATGTTGTAAAAACGTGCCAAATGATGAAATGATGTAAAGGAGGGCGTGAAAAACACTCCAGAAAGGTTTTCTTCTGAAAAAAAATCATCATGAATTTTGGCGCAAAAAAAACGCCTTACTATACTATGTCGAAAAAAAAAGCGATTTTTCAAACATGTTGTAAAAACGTGCCAAATGATGAAATGATGTAAAGGAGGGCGTGAAAAACACTCCAGAAAGGTTTTCTTCTGAAAAAAAATCATCATGAATTTTGGCGCAAAAAAAACGCCTTACTATACTATGTCGAAAAAAAAAAAGCGGTTTTTCAAACATGTTGTAAAAACGTGCCAAATGATGAAATGATGTAAAGGAGGGCGTGAAAAACACTCCAGAAAGGTTTTCTTCTGAAAAAAAATCATCATGAATTTTGGCGCAAAAAAAACGCCTTACTATACTATGTCGAAAAAAAAATGCGATTTTTCAAACATGTTGTAAAAACGTGCCAAATGATGAAATGATGTAAAGGAGGGCGTGAAAAACACTCCAGAAAGGTTTTCTTTGAAAAAAAAATCATCATGAATTTTGGCGCAAAAAAAACGCCTTACTATACTATGTCGAAAAAAAAAAGCGATTTTTCAAACATGTTGTAAAAACGTGCCAAATGATGAAATGATGTAAAGGAGGGCGTGAAAAACACTCCAGAAAGGTTTTCTTCTGAAAAAAAATCATCATGAATTTTGGCGCAAAAAAAACGCCTTACTATACTATGTCGAAAAAAAAAGCGATTTTTCAAACATGTTGTAAAAACGTGCCAAATGATGAAATGATGTAAAGGAGGGCGTGAAAAACACTCCAGAAAGGTTTTCTTTGAAAAAAAATCATCATGAATTTTGGCGCAAAAAAAACGCCTTACTATACTATGTCGAAAAAAAAAGCGATTTTTCAAACATGTTGTAAAAACGTGCCAAATGATGAAATGATGTAAAGGAGGGCGTGAAAAACACTCCAGAAAGGTTTTCTTTGAAAAAAAATCATCATGAATTTTGGCGCAAAAAAAACGCCTTACTATACTATGTCGAAAAAAAAAAGCGATTTTTCAAACATGTTGTAAAAACGTGCCAAATGATGAAATGATGTAAAGGAGGGCGTGAAAAACACTCCAGAAAGGTTTTCTTCTGAAAAAAAATCATCATGAATTTTGGCGCAAAAAAAACGCCTTACTATACTATGTCGAAAAAAAAAGCGATTTTTCAAACATGTTGTAAAAACGTGCCAAATGATGAAATGATGTAAAGGAGGGCGTGAAAAACACTCCAGAAAGGTTTTCTTCTGAAAAAAAATCATCATGAATTTTGGCGCAAAAAAAACGCCTTACTATACTATGTCGAAAAAAAAAGCGATTTTTCAAACATGTTGTAAAAACGTGCCAAATGATGAAATGATGTAAAGGAGGGCGTGAAAAACACTCCAGAAAGGTTTTCTTCTGAAAAAAAATCATCATGAATTTTGGCGCAAAAAAAACGCCTTACTATACTATGTCGAAAAAAAAAGCGGTTTTTCAAACATGTTGTAAAAACGTGCCAAATGATGAAATGATGTAAAGGAGGGCGTGAAAAACACTCCAGAAAGGTTTTCTTCTGAAAAAAAATCATCATGAATTTTGGCGCAAAAAAAACGCCTTACTATACTATGTCGAAAAAAAATGCGATTTTTCAAACATGTTGTAAAAACGTGCCAAATGATGAAATGATGTAAAGGAGGGCGTGAAAAACACTCCAGAAAGGTTTTCTTTGAAAAAAAAATCATCATGAATTTTGGCGCAAAAAAAACGCCTTACTATACTATGTCGAAAAAAAAAAGCGATTTTTCAAACATGTTGTAAAAACGTGCCAAATGATGAAATGATGTAAAGGAGGGCGTGAAAAACACTCCAGAAAGGTTTTCTTCTGAAAAAAAATCATCATGAATTTTGGCGCAAAAAAAACGCCTTACTATACTATGTCGAAAAAAAAAGCGATTTTTCAAACATGTTGTAAAAACGTGCCAAATGATGAAATGATGTAAAGGAGGGCGTGAAAAACACTCCAGAAAGGTTTTCTTTGAAAAAAAAATCATCATGAATTTTGGCGCAAAAAAAACGCCTTACTATACTATGTCGAAAAAAAAAAGCGATTTTTCAAACATGTTGTAAAAACGTGCCAAATGATGAAATGATGTAAAGGAGGGCGTGAAAAACACTCCAGAAAGGTTTTCTTCTGAAAAAAAATCATCATGAATTTTGGCGCAAAAAAAACGCCTTACTATACTATGTCGAAAAAAAAAGCGATTTTTCAAACATGTTGTAAAAACGTGCCAAATGATGAAATGATGTAAAGGAGGGCGTGAAAAACACTCCAGAAAGGTTTTCTTTGAAAAAAAATCATCATGAATTTTGGCGCAAAAAAAACGCCTTACTATACTATGTCGAAAAAAAAAGCGATTTTTCAAACATGTTGTAAAAACGTGCCAAATGATGAAATGATGTAAAGGAGGGCGTGAAAAACACTCCAGAAAGGTTTTCTTCTGAAAAAAAATCATCATGAATTTTGGCGCAAAAAAAACGCCTTACTATACTATGTCGAAAAAAAAAAGCGATTTTTCAAACATGTTGTAAAAACGTGCCAAATGATGAAATGATGTAAAGGAGGGCGTGAAAAACACTCCAGAAAGGTTTTCTTCTGAAAAAAAATCATCATGAATTTTGGCGCAAAAAAAACGCCTTACTATACTATGTCGAAAAAAAAAGCGATTTTTCAAACATGTTGTAAAAACGTGCCAAATGATGAAATGATGTAAAGGAGGGCGTGAAAAACACTCCAGAAAGGTTTTCTTCTGAAAAAAAATCATCATGAATTTTGGCGCAAAAAAAACGCCTTACTATACTATGTCGAAAAAAAAAGCGATTTTTCAAACATGTTGTAAAAACGTGCCAAATGATGAAATGATGTAAAGGAGGGCGTGAAAAACACTCCAGAAAGGTTTTCTTCTGAAAAAAAATCATCATGAATTTTGGCGCAAAAAAAACGCCTTACTATACTATGTCGAAAAAAAAAGCGATTTTTCAAACATGTTGTAAAAACGTGCCAAATGATGAAATGATGTAAAGGAGGGCGTGAAAAACACTCCAGAAAGGTTTTCTTCTGAAAAAAAATCATCATGAATTTTGGCGCAAAAAAAACGCCTTACTATACTATGTCGAAAAAAAAAGCGATTTTTCAAACATGTTGTAAAAACGTGCCAAATGATGAAATGATGTAAAGGAGGGCGTGAAAAACACTCCAGAAAGGTTTTCTTCTGAAAAAAAATCATCATGAATTTTGGCGCAAAAAAAACGCCTTACTATACTATGTCGAAAAAAAAAGCGATTTTTCAAACATGTTGTAAAAACGTGCCAAATGATGAAATGATGTAAAGGAGGGCGTGAAAAACACTCCAGAAAGGTTTTCTTTGAAAAAAAATCATCATGAATTTTGGCGCAAAAAAAACGCCTTACTATACTATGTCGAAAAAAAAAAGCGATTTTTCAAACATGTTGTAAAAACGTGCCAAATGATGAAATGATGTAAAGGAGGGCGTGAAAAACACTCCAGAAAGGTTTTCTTCTGAAAAAAAATCATCATGAATTTTGGCGCAAAAAAAACGCCTTACTATACTATGTCGAAAAAAAAAGCGATTTTTCAAACATGTTGTAAAAACGTGCCAAATGATGAAATGATGTAAAGGAGGGCGTGAAAAACACTCCAGAAAGGTTTTCTTCTGAAAAAAAATCATCATGAATTTTGGCGCAAAAAAAACGCCTTACTATACTATGTCGAAAAAAAAAAGCGATTTTTCAAACATGTTGTAAAAACGTGCCAAATGATGAAATGATGTAAAGGAGGGCGTGAAAAACACTCCAGAAAGGTTTTCTTCTGAAAAAAAATCATCATGAATTTTGGCGCAAAAAAAACGCCTTACTATACTATGTCGAAAAAAAAAAGCGATTTTTCAAACATGTTGTAAAAACGTGCCAAATGATGAAATGATGTAAAGGAGGGCGTGAAAAACACTCCAGAAAGGTTTTCTTCTGAAAAAAAATCATCATGAATTTTGGCGCAAAAAAAACGCCTTACTATACTATGTCGAAAAAAAAAAGCGATTTTTCAAACATGTTGTAAAAACGTGCCAAATGATGAAATGATGTAAAGGAGGGCGTGAAAAACACTCCAGAAAGGTTTTCTTTGAAAAAAAATCATCATGAATTTTGGCGCAAAAAAAACGCCTTACTATACTATGTCGAAAAAAAAAGCGATTTTTCAAACATGTTGTAAAAACGTGCCAAATGATGAAATGATGTAAAGGAGGGCGTGAAAAACACTCCAGAAAGGTTTTCTTTGAAAAAAAATCATCATGAATTTTGGCGCAAAAAAAACGCCTTACTATACTATGTCGAAAAAAAAAAGCGATTTTTCAAACATGTTGTAAAAACGTGCCAAATGATGAAATGATGTAAAGGAGGGCGTGAAAAACACTCCAGAAAGGTTTTCTTCTGAAAAAAAATCATCATGAATTTTGGCGCAAAAAAAACGCCTTACTATACTATGTCGAAAAAAAAAGCGATTTTTCAAACATGTTGTAAAAACGTGCCAAATGATGAAATGATGTAAAGGAGGGCGTGAAAAACACTCCAGAAAGGTTTTCTTCTGAAAAAAAATCATCATGAATTTTGGCGCAAAAAAAACGCCTTACTATACTATGTCGAAAAAAAAAAGCGATTTTTCAAACATGTTGTAAAAACGTGCCAAATGATGAAATGATGTAAAGGAGGGCGTGAAAAACACTCCAGAAAGGTTTTCTTCTGAAAAAAAATCATCATGAATTTTGGCGCAAAAAAAACGCCTTACTATACTATGTCGAAAAAAAAAGCGATTTTTCAAACATGTTGTAAAAACGTGCCAAATGATGAAATGATGTAAAGGAGGGCGTGAAAAACACTCCAGAAAGGTTTTCTTTGAAAAAAAAATCATCATGAATTTTGGCGCAAAAAAAACGCCTTACTATACTATGTCGAAAAAAAAAGCGATTTTTCAAACATGTTGTAAAAACGTGCCAAATGATGAAATGATGTAAAGGAGGGCGTGAAAAACACTCCAGAAAGGTTTTCTTCTGAAAAAAAATCATCATGAATTTTGGCGCAAAAAAAACGCCTTACTATACTATGTCGAAAAAAAAAGCGATTTTTCAAACATGTTGTAAAAACGTGCCAAATGATGAAATGATGTAAAGGAGGGCGTGAAAAACACTCCAGAAAGGTTTTCTTCTGAAAAAAAATCATCATGAATTTTGGCGCAAAAAAAACGCCTTACTATACTATGTCGAAAAAAAAAAGCGATTTTTCAAACATGTTGTAAAAACGTGCCAAATGATGAAATGATGTAAAGGAGGGCGTGAAAAACACTCCAGAAAGGTTTTCTTTGAAAAAAAAATCATCATGAATTTTGGCGCAAAAAAAACGCCTTACTATACTATGTCGAAAAAAAAAGCGATTTTTCAAACATGTTGTAAAAACGTGCCAAATGATGAAATGATGTAAAGGAGGGCGTGAAAAACACTCCAGAAAGGTTTTCTTCTGAAAAAAAATCATCATGAATTTTGGCGCAAAAAAAACGCCTTACTATACTATGTCGAAAAAAAAAAAGCGATTTTTCAAACATGTTGTAAAAACGTGCCAAATGATGAAATGATGTAAAGGAGGGCGTGAAAAACACTCCAGAAAGGTTTTCTTCTGAAAAAAAATCATCATGAATTTTGGCGCAAAAAAAACGCCTTACTATACTATGTCGAAAAAAAAAGCGATTTTTCAAACATGTTGTAAAAACGTGCCAAATGATGAAATGATGTAAAGGAGGGCGTGAAAAACACTCCAGAAAGGTTTTCTTCTGAAAAAAAATCATCATGAATTTTGGCGCAAAAAAAACGCCTTACTATACTATGTCGAAAAAAAAAAGCGATTTTTCAAACATGTTGTAAAAACGTGCCAAATGATGAAATGATGTAAAGGAGGGCGTGAAAAACACTCCAGAAAGGTTTTCTTCTGAAAAAAAATCATCATGAATTTTGGCGCAAAAAAAACGCCTTACTATACTATGTCGAAAAAAAAAGCGATTTTTCAAACATGTTGTAAAAACGTGCCAAATGATGAAATGATGTAAAGGAGGGCGTGAAAAACACTCCAGAAAGGTTTTCTTTGAAAAAAAAATCATCATGAATTTTGGCGCAAAAAAAACGCCTTACTATACTATGTCGAAAAAAAAAAGCGATTTTTCAAACATGTTGTAAAAACGTGCCAAATGATGAAATGATGTAAAGGAGGGCGTGAAAAACACTCCAGAAAGGTTTTCTTCTGAAAAAAAATCATCATGAATTTTGGCGCAAAAAAAACGCCTTACTATACTATGTCGAAAAAAAAAGCGATTTTTCAAACATGTTGTAAAAACGTGCCAAATGATGAAATGATGTAAAGGAGGGCGTGAAAAACACTCCAGAAAGGTTTTCTTTGAAAAAAAATCATCATGAATTTTGGCGCAAAAAAAACGCCTTACTATACTATGTCGAAAAAAAAAAGCGATTTTTCAAACATGTTGTAAAAACGTGCCAAATGATGAAATGATGTAAAGGAGGGCGTGAAAAACACTCCAGAAAGGTTTTCTTTGAAAAAAAAATCATCATGAATTTTGGCGCAAAAAAAACGCCTTACTATACTATGTCGAAAAAAAAAGCGATTTTTCAAACATGTTGTAAAAACGTGCCAAATGATGAAATGATGTAAAGGAGGGCGTGAAAAACACTCCAGAAAGGTTTTCTTCTGAAAAAAAATCATCATGAATTTTGGCGCAAAAAAAACGCCTTACTATACTATGTCGAAAAAAAAAGCGATTTTTCAAACATGTTGTAAAAACGTGCCAAATGATGAAATGATGTAAAGGAGGGCGTGAAAAACACTCCAGAAAGGTTTTCTTCTGAAAAAAAATCATCATGAATTTTGGCGCAAAAAAAACGCCTTACTATACTATGTCGAAAAAAAAAGCGATTTTTCAAACATGTTGTAAAAACGTGCCAAATGATGAAATGATGTAAAGGAGGGCGTGAAAAACACTCCAGAAAGGTTTTCTTTGAAAAAAAAATCATCATGAATTTTGGCGCAAAAAAAACGCCTTACTATACTATGTCGAAAAAAAAAGCGATTTTTCAAACATGTTGTAAAAACGTGCCAAATGATGAAATGATGTAAAGGAGGGCGTGAAAAACACTCCAGAAAGGTTTTCTTCTGAAAAAAAATCATCATGAATTTTGGCGCAAAAAAAACGCCTTACTATACTATGTCGAAAAAAAAAAGCGATTTTTCAAACATGTTGTAAAAACGTGCCAAATGATGAAATGATGTAAAGGAGGGCGTGAAAAACACTCCAGAAAGGTTTTCTTCTGAAAAAAAATCATCATGAATTTTGGCGCAAAAAAAACGCCTTACTATACTATGTCGAAAAAAAAAGCGATTTTTCAAACATGTTGTAAAAACGTGCCAAATGATGAAATGATGTAAAGGAGGGCGTGAAAAACACTCCAGAAAGGTTTTCTTCTGAAAAAAAATCATCATGAATTTTGGCGCAAAAAAAACGCCTTACTATACTATGTCGAAAAAAAAAAGCGATTTTTCAAACATGTTGTAAAAACGTGCCAAATGATGAAATGATGTAAAGGAGGGCGTGAAAAACACTCCAGAAAGGTTTTCTTCTGAAAAAAAATCATCATGAATTTTGGCGCAAAAAAAACGCCTTACTATACTATGTCGAAAAAAAAAGCGATTTTTCAAACATGTTGTAAAAACGTGCCAAATGATGAAATGATGTAAAGGAGGGCGTGAAAAACACTCCAGAAAGGTTTTCTTCTGAAAAAAAATCATCATGAATTTTGGCGCAAAAAAAACGCCTTACTATACTATGTCGAAAAAAAAAGCGATTTTTCAAACATGTTGTAAAAACGTGCCAAATGATGAAATGATGTAAAGGAGGGCGTGAAAAACACTCCAGAAAGGTTTTCTTTGAAAAAAAATCATCATGAATTTTGGCGCAAAAAAAACGCCTTACTATACTATGTCGAAAAAAAAAAGCGATTTTTCAAACATGTTGTAAAAACGTGCCAAATGATGAAATGATGTAAAGGAGGGCGTGAAAAACACTCCAGAAAGGTTTTCTTCTGAAAAAAAATCATCATGAATTTTGGCGCAAAAAAAACGCCTTACTATACTATGTCGAAAAAAAAAGCGATTTTTCAAACATGTTGTAAAAACGTGCCAAATGATGAAATGATGTAAAGGAGGGCGTGAAAAACACTCCAGAAAGGTTTTCTTCTGAAAAAAAATCATCATGAATTTTGGCGCAAAAAAAACGCCTTACTATACTATGTCGAAAAAAAAAGCGATTTTTCAAACATGTTGTAAAAACGTGCCAAATGATGAAATGATGTAAAGGAGGGCGTGAAAAACACTCCAGAAAGGTTTTCTTCTGAAAAAAAATCATCATGAATTTTGGCGCAAAAAAAACGCCTTACTATACTATGTCGAAAAAAAAAAGCGATTTTTCAAACATGTTGTAAAAACGTGCCAAATGATGAAATGATGTAAAGGAGGGCGTGAAAAACACTCCAGAAAGGTTTTCTTCTGAAAAAAAATCATCATGAATTTTGGCGCAAAAAAAACGCCTTACTATACTATGTCGAAAAAAAAAGCGATTTTTCAAACATGTTGTAAAAACGTGCCAAATGATGAAATGATGTAAAGGAGGGCGTGAAAAACACTCCAGAAAGGTTTTCTTTGAAAAAAAAATCATCATGAATTTTGGCGCAAAAAAAACGCCTTACTATACTATGTCGAAAAAAAAAGCGATTTTTCAAACATGTTGTAAAAACGTGCCAAATGATGAAATGATGTAAAGGAGGGCGTGAAAAACACTCCAGAAAGGTTTTCTTCTGAAAAAAAATCATCATGAATTTTGGCGCAAAAAAAACGCCTTACTATACTATGTCGAAAAAAAAAGCGATTTTTCAAACATGTTGTAAAAACGTGCCAAATGATGAAATGATGTAAAGGAGGGCGTGAAAAACACTCCAGAAAGGTTTTCTTCTGAAAAAAAAATCATCATGAATTTTGGCGCAAAAAAAACGCCTTACTATACTATGTCGAAAAAAAAAGCGATTTTTCAAACATGTTGTAAAAACGTGCCAAATGATGAAATGATGTAAAGGAGGGCGTGAAAAACACTCCAGAAAGGTTTTCTTTGAAAAAAAAATCATCATGAATTTTGGCGCAAAAAAAACGCCTTACTATACTATGTCGAAAAAAAAAAAGCGATTTTTCAAACATGTTGTAAAAACGTGCCAAATGATGAAATGATGTAAAGGAGGGCGTGAAAAACACTCCAGAAAGGTTTTCTTCTGAAAAAAAATCATCATGAATTTTGGCGCAAAAAAAACGCCTTACTATACTATGTCGAAAAAAAAAGCGATTTTTCAAACATGTTGTAAAAACGTGCCAAATGATGAAATGATGTAAAGGAGGGCGTGAAAAACACTCCAGAAAGGTTTTCTTCTGAAAAAAAATCATCATGAATTTTGGCGCAAAAAAAACGCCTTACTATACTATGTCGAAAAAAAAAGCGATTTTTCAAACATGTTGTAAAAACGTGCCAAATGATGAAATGATGTAAAGGAGGGCGTGAAAAACACTCCAGAAAGGTTTTCTTTTGAAAAAAAATCATCATGAATTTTGGCGCAAAAAAAACGCCTTACTATACTATGTCGAAAAAAAAAGCGATTTTTCAAACATGTTGTAAAAACGTGCCAAATGATGAAATGATGTAAAGGAGGGCGTGAAAAACACTCCAGAAAGGTTTTCTTTGAAAAAAAAATCATCATGAATTTTGGCGCAAAAAAAACGCCTTACTATACTATGTCGAAAAAAAAAGCGATTTTTCAAACATGTTGTAAAAACGTGCCAAATGATGAAATGATGTAAAGGAGGGCGTGAAAAACACTCCAGAAAGGTTTTCTTCTGAAAAAAAATCATCATGAATTTTGGCGCAAAAAAAACGCCTTACTATACTATGTCGAAAAAAAAAGCGATTTTTCAAACATGTTGTAAAAACGTGCCAAATGATGAAATGATGTAAAGGAGGGCGTGAAAAACACTCCAGAAAGGTTTTCTTCTGAAAAAAAATCATCATGAATTTTGGCGCAAAAAAAACGCCTTACTATACTATGTCGAAAAAAAAAGCGATTTTTCAAACATGTTGTAAAAACGTGCCAAATGATGAAATGATGTAAAGGAGGGCGTGAAAAACACTCCAGAAAGGTTTTCTTCTGAAAAAAAATCATCATGAATTTTGGCGCAAAAAAAACGCCTTACTATACTATGTCGAAAAAAAAAGCGATTTTTCAAACATGTTGTAAAAACGTGCCAAATGATGAAATGATGTAAAGGAGGGCGTGAAAAACACTCCAGAAAGGTTTTCTTCTGAAAAAAAATCATCATGAATTTTGGCGCAAAAAAAACGCCTTACTATACTATGTCGAAAAAAAAAGCGATTTTTCAAACATGTTGTAAAAACGTGCCAAATGATGAAATGATGTAAAGGAGGGCGTGAAAAACACTCCAGAAAGGTTTTCTTTGAAAAAAAAATCATCATGAATTTTGGCGCAAAAAAAACGCCTTACTATACTATGTCGAAAAAAAAAAGCGATTTTTCAAACATGTTGTAAAAACGTGCCAAATGATGAAATGATGTAAAGGAGGGCGTGAAAAACACTCCAGAAAGGTTTTCTTCTGAAAAAAAATCATCATGAATTTTGGCGCAAAAAAAACGCCTTACTATACTATGTCGAAAAAAAAAAGCGATTTTTCAAACATGTTGTAAAAACGTGCCAAATGATGAAATGATGTAAAGGAGGGCGTGAAAAACACTCCAGAAAGGTTTTCTTCTGAAAAAAAATCATCATGAATTTTGGCGCAAAAAAAACGCCTTACTATACTATGTCGAAAAAAAAAGCGATTTTTCAAACATGTTGTAAAAACGTGCCAAATGATGAAATGATGTAAAGGAGGGCGTGAAAAACACTCCAGAAAGGTTTTCTTCTGAAAAAAAATCATCATGAATTTTGGCGCAAAAAAAAACGCCTTACTATACTATGTCGAAAAAAAAAAGCGATTTTTCAAACATGTTGTAAAAACGTGCCAAATGATGAAATGATGTAAAGGAGGGCGTGAAAAACACTCCAGAAAGGTTTTCTTTGAAAAAAAAATCATCATGAATTTTGGCGCAAAAAAAACGCCTTACTATACTATGTCGAAAAAAAAAGCGATTTTTCAAACATGTTGTAAAAACGTGCCAAATGATGAAATGATGTAAAGGAGGGCGTGAAAAACACTCCAGAAAGGTTTTCTTTGAAAAAAAAATCATCATGAATTTTGGCGCAAAAAAAACGCCTTACTATACTATGTCGAAAAAAAAAAGCGATTTTTCAAACATGTTGTAAAAACGTGCCAAATGATGAAATGATGTAAAGGAGGGCGTGAAAAACACTCCAGAAAGGTTTTCTTCTGAAAAAAAATCATCATGAATTTTGGCGCAAAAAAAACGCCTTACTATACTATGTCGAAAAAAAAAGCGATTTTTCAAACATGTTGTAAAAACGTGCCAAATGATGAAATGATGTAAAGGAGGGCGTGAAAAACACTCCAGAAAGGTTTTCTTCTGAAAAAAAATCATCATGAATTTTGGCGCAAAAAAAACGCCTTACTATACTATGTCGAAAAAAAAAGCGATTTTTCAAACATGTTGTAAAAACGTGCCAAATGATGAAATGATGTAAAGGAGGGCGTGAAAAACACTCCAGAAAGGTTTTCTTTGAAAAAAAATCATCATGAATTTTGGCGCAAAAAAAACGCCTTACTATACTATGTCGAAAAAAAAAGCGATTTTTCAAACATGTTGTAAAAACGTGCCAAATGATGAAATGATGTAAAGGAGGGCGTGAAAAACACTCCAGAAAGGTTTTCTTTGAAAAAAAAATCATCATGAATTTTGGCGCAAAAAAAACGCCTTACTATACTATGTCGAAAAAAAAAAGCGATTTTTCAAACATGTTGTAAAAACGTGCCAAATGATGAAATGATGTAAAGGAGGGCGTGAAAAACACTCCAGAAAGGTTTTCTTCTGAAAAAAAATCATCATGAATTTTGGCGCAAAAAAAACGCCTTACTATACTATGTCGAAAAAAAAAAGCGATTTTTCAAACATGTTGTAAAAACGTGCCAAATGATGAAATGATGTAAAGGAGGGCGTGAAAAACACTCCAGAAAGGTTTTCTTCTGAAAAAAAAATCATCATGAATTTTGGCGCAAAAAAAACGCCTTACTATACTATGTCGAAAAAAAAAGCGATTTTTCAAACATGTTGTAAAAACGTGCCAAATGATGAAATGATGTAAAGGAGGGCGTGAAAAACACTCCAGAAAGGTTTTCTTTGAAAAAAAAATCATCATGAATTTTGGCGCAAAAAAAACGCCTTACTATACTATGTCGAAAAAAAAAGCGATTTTTCAAACATGTTGTAAAAACGTGCCAAATGATGAAATGATGTAAAGGAGGGCGTGAAAAACACTCCAGAAAGGTTTTCTTTGAAAAAAAAATCATCATGAATTTTGGCGCAAAAAAAACGCCTTACTATACTATGTCGAAAAAAAAAGCGATTTTTCAAACATGTTGTAAAAACGTGCCAAATGATGAAATGATGTAAAGGAGGGCGTGAAAAACACTCCAGAAAGGTTTTCTTTGAAAAAAAATCATCATGAATTTTGGCGCAAAAAAAACGCCTTACTATACTATGTCGAAAAAAAAGCGATTTTTCAAACATGTTGTAAAAACGTGCCAAATGATGAAATGATGTAAAGGAGGGCGTGAAAAACACTCCAGAAAGGTTTTCTTCTGAAAAAAAATCATGAATTTTGGCGCAAAAAAAACGCCTTACTATACTATGTCGAAAAAAAAAGCGATTTTTCAAACATGTTGTAAAAACGTGCCAAATGATGAAATGATGTAAAGGAGGGCGTGAAAAACACTCCAGAAAGGTTTTCTTTGAAAAAAAAATCATCATGAATTTTGGCGCAAAAAAAACGCCTTACTATACTATGTCGAAAAAAAAAGCGATTTTTCAAACATGTTGTAAAAACGTGCCAAATGATGAAATGATGTAAAGGAGGGCGTGAAAAACACTCCAGAAAGGTTTTCTTTGAAAAAAAAATCATCATGAATTTTGGCGCAAAAAAAACGCCTTACTATACTATGTCGAAAAAAAACGCGATTTTTCAAACGTTGTACTATAGAACCAGTTTGACATGTTCAGGCGTTCTTTGTGTGAAAAGTCAGAGATTTCAGGGATCAGAAGGTGGTTTTCAACTTTCTTTGTTAACTTTCTGCTTCAACTTTAAATTTCCTTCACTAACCCAGCCCTCTGGACTTCCAGTAAGCTGTGTTCCTATTGGCTGTCCAGGTGGCTGCTTGGTGTTATCAGGAACACCTGAGCAGCTCACTGTCTTCCTGCTTTATTTAGCTGCAGACAAACATTTCCTCTGCTTCTGTTCACCACTGAACCGGGTTTGGCTCCGTTGTTTTAGTTTGTTCTTTAGGCGTTGGCTTGCAGCTTCCAGCAGTAAAATCATCTTTAATGTGTTTCTTGGTGTGCTTTAGGGCTTTGTACTGGATAGTTGTCTTGGTAAATGTGGTTCTTTAGCCACAGTTAGCACATGGTGCTACTGTGTGCAGTGATTAGTGGATTTGGTACAGCTGAGTTGTGTCTTTATCTTGGCTGTAGTGAGCCTTCAGAGGTTTTTGGTCAGACACATTCCGTATTCTCATTTCAGAACCAGCGTTGGTTGTCCAGAAGGTAAGAGTTCCTGTCCTGATTCTCTGTTCTCAGAGGTTCTCTGGTAGGCTGCAGGAGACTTTAGTGTTTGGGTTGTGCTAGTTTGGTTTTTGTACGGTTTCATTTGGACGACTATCTTGAGGCCCCTCCATGTGGTTTAGTGAGGTTTTCTGGAACAGTTCTACAAAGCAACCTGCAGCAGAAGAGACTTTGAGAGTTTTTAGGAAGTTCTGGAGACCAGACTTTAGAGCAGCAGAAACATTTGTCAGCAGTTTGAGCAGGAGAAGGTGAGCTTCAGAGTAGATATGAGACGGAAACCTTCTTGACCCGTGTGGTGAGGTCCTGTACCAAGAGTTTGAGCAGGTTGTGAAGAGTCTGTAGTTCTTTGGTCTGAAAGCACAAGAAGAGTCGACTCATTAAAGGAGAAAACAGGAGATATTGGTTCTTCTGTTGCTCTGCAGTTTCCAGTTTCCTTGAATTGAATATCAAGTTTATATTTTAAATGATTTCCCATGTGAGCCCAAGAAGACTTCAATAAACTCCCTCCATCCCCTGGACACAACAGATTTTATTACCATGTTAAATCTTTCATTTTTTAAAATGTTTTTGAGTTTTAATCATAGTTTTAGCATAGTTTTTTTTCTCTTTGCTTGTTGAGTTTTGTCATCTGTGTGAAAGGTGCTCAACAAATAAAGTTGAATTGATAAACTGAATAATTGACTAACTCATGATTGTGACAACAGAAGTATTTTCATTGTCATTTAAGGGTTTGTTTCATTTTCAAGGTTGGGGTTAAAATCTTCACAGAAAAAAACAGATTAAAGAAATAAACTACATTAAAAAAGCAATTAAATCAAAGGAAAAAACATAAGATAAAACTTTTAAAAAGAAAATTAAACATTAAATACAATGAAATTATGTTAAACAGACAAAATATTTAATTAGATAATTAAACAGAAGATACAAAATATGTAATTATGAAATTAAACAATTTTTTTGAACAAAAATATTAATCATGAAAGATGAAATATTTTAGATAATTAAACATTTAAAAAATACAATAAACAAGAAGAATATTTAACATTTAAAAAATACAAAACATTTAATTAGATTATTAAACCTTTAAAAAGACAAAATATTGAATTAAAAAATTTAATGTCTAAATAGAAAACTAAATCTTAAAGACAATAAAACTTGAAATAGCATTTAAAAAGAAAAACATTAAAAGGTGGTACAACATTTAAAAAGATAAACCTTAAAGATTTCATCGAAAAATTAAACATTGGGAAAGAAAAGGAAATTCTTCAAACAAGCTGATAAAACATTTGAAAAAACAATTAAACATTAAAAAGACCAAACATTTGGAAATCAAATCAGACATTAGAAAAGAATAAAAGGTGAGAAACGAGCAAAACTAAACATTTAAGAAGAATCAATCTAAAGACAAAACATTTGAAAAGACACCAGTTAGACTTTAGAAGATCAAATTAAACAGAAGAGACAAAACCATCAAAAAGAGCAAAAACAGATGAAGGTCTTAAAACCTTTTCTAGTCTGAAATAAAAACATCAAGTTGTTTCTTCAAACATGTCCTCTTTCTATGTTCTTGGTTTGATTGTGTGATTTACTAAGAACTCATTTCAGAAAACTACTTTCCGGATAAAGTCTAGTAGTAGTTGAAGGCATCGATCAAACTAATGTTAACTTCTGATCTCCACAAACGTTACTGTTCAGTGAAGAGAATCAAAGTTTGTTGAGGAATTCTAAAAAAAACCACAGGTGAAGGTCTGAGAAGAACTCAGATGGATGATCTAAATGTGAAATCAAGACTCATGGTCACAAGTTTTAAGGCTTCTGTTAACCAGAAAGTTCAAACTAACAGAGACATACTGAGAAACTTTTAAAACTTCAGTCCTCAGACTGTCTCAAGGTTCAAACTAATAGAGAAGTACTCAAGAACTTTCAGGATTTCAGTCCTCAGACTGTCTGAAGGTTCAAACTAACAGAGAACTACTCAGGAACTTAGAAGATATCAGTCCTTGGACTGTTTGAAAGTTCAATCTAACAGAGAACTACTGTGAGACTTAGAAAATTTCAGCCCTCAGACTGTGTGAAAGCTCAGGTCCTGAGGACTCGGGAGGTGTGGAGGCTTTGGAAAGTCTTGGAAGTGAGGGTTCAACCCTCCAGGACAGAGGCTGAAGTCCAACCTCCTGAGAAAAACGGTCGAGTCGAGACTCGAGTTAAAAAAAACTCGAAAATGACAAAAATTAGATGACAAATGCGCAAAAAAAAGAAAAATTAGTATCTGAGCGAATAGCTCAGGGGGATAAGAGACAGACTACCAAGTGGAAGGTCGCAGGTTCAAGACCCGCCACAGGCCTATTTCTTTCTTTGTCTTTGTCAGGATTTTGAGAAAAATTTAAGAAGGGTCTGGTCTTGAACCAGCGACCTGCAGCTCCACAGGCAAATCCTTAACTCACTGAGCTACAGATCAGATACAAAGAAATAATTTCGTCGTCCCTTTGGCATCGCAGTTGCTGAAGTCACCACATGGGTGGAGCCAAGGTGGAGTCTGGGTGGAGCCAGGGCGGAGAGTAGGCGGGGAGGTGGGTGGCGGCCTCCCCCCTCTACTCCCCCACCTCCCCCCACCACCCACCACACTTTCCCCCGCCCGACGAGTTCTTCAAGTCTCCACGAGTTCTTCGAGTCTCCATGGGTTTTCCCGAGTTTCTGGAGTTTCCACCAGGTCAGAGGCAGAACAAGTTGTCATGAAGAGGTGTTGAAGTCGGCCAGGATGGACTGACTTTTTACAGCGAGTAGAAGGAAGACCACTAGAAGAGCAGGTCTTTAACCGCCATCCAGAAAATCCATGGAGTCGACTCCACAGAAATAAAGGGAGAGAAACTTTTATCAACCTCCATCCAGATGTTCAACTTCATATCTTTACTTTGACATTTTTAGCACCACAAACCTTTAGTATCACACTTTATTATCATTTATTAGGACTTTAATGGAATCCACCAGCAGATTTACTTTTTGTTGACAAACTTTATTCTGCAGTATTTAAAACTGTTCCTATCTATTTGACCTCATGTTTATTAGTTTTAGTGGAGAAAGTTACTTTAGTTGTCCAATAGTCTCTTAAAAACCAAATAATAAATTGGATTAGTCAAAACGTTTCAATTTGTTATTTTGTCATATTTGAAATATGACAAAAAAATATAAAAATAAAGCATCTTGAGACAATTTGACCTGTAATTGGCTTTATATAAATAAAATTGAATTAAAATTGTATGTACCTTATAATGTTGGAGTAATTCAGCCATATATGTTGGAAAACACATTTTGTTTGTCCATTAATTTGTTGATTGTTTTCTCCAGTAACTCATTTCTTGTTTTGGTTTATAAAATGTCAAACCTAAATATATTCAGTTTACTGTCCTACAAACCAAAAAGATTTACATTCATGATGCAGGAATCAGACAGTTTTTCACTTTTTATCTTAGTTTAGTCAGAAAGATAGTTGATAATGTGTGAATTGTTGCAGCTTGTGAGCCGTAAAAGGTTTTAATCTTTGGGGCCGAGTGTCAAAAAACATTTAGAAACAAACATCAACAAAACACTCAACAAAGATTTGAACATCATTAAAGGGAAATACAACTTTTGCATGACAATGTCAAATTAAAGGGCATTTATTTCCAACGTAAATGTGTGATATTCATCCTCTGGAGCTTTCTCTTCACATCGTCTTCCACCTGGACTGGTTTGGTCGGGAGCATGTGCAACAAACATTTGAAAAACTGCACTTTAACATCAATGAATGACACTGAAGTTTAATCTCTACATAAATGAGACTGAGTCTGGATGTGCTGCTCTGTCATTAACTCCTAAGTTTAGGGAAAGTTCAAACAAAAGAGGACAGTTCAGATAAGACTTGAGAATGAGCTTATTCTGAACAAACATCTCAGACTTTCTGAGCTTCAGCACCTCTAGCAAGATATTTTAACAACAAGCAACTCAAGAGATCCAGAAGTTGGAGAGAGTTAGCTTTAGCTGAGCCAAAGAACATGTGGGACGCTAACCTAGAAAACATTTCAGACTTTTCTCTGTGAATTCTGGGAAATAATTTCCTATTTAATGACAGAGCTACACATCTTAACTCAGTCTCATTAAAACAGACTCTAATTCAGTGTCATCCATCCATATTAAAGTGCAGTTACCCAAAATGTTTGTTGCATGAGCTCCAACAAAACCTGTCCAGGTAGAAGGCCACTTTGACAAACAGGAAGTGGAAGATTCCAAGCAGATTTATAGAAGGGGGAACCGGACTGTACTAAGTGTGGTGGAGTATAGAGGGGTGTTTTGTGGGTTTTTAAGGCTGATAATGATTATTAGTGAGACATTTGGAGTAGATATTCATTTGCAGTAAATGAAAGTATTTAAAATCTTGGAGTTAAACTTAGAAGAACACAAACTCTAACAGAAAACTTTGTTGATACGTTTTTGTTTTGTTTACAGATGTTAAGTTAAAGGAGTTTTATTTGTGACGTATAACCAATCAAATCACTCCAGAAGACAGAGTGACCACAGGTAGATAAAGGTTCAGAGCCAAAGTAGCGCCATTTTTAAATGTATTTATTACCGTAAATCAGTAAAAAATAAAATACTGATAATCATTAAATCAGTCAGAACACAATTACTACAATTCTACAATGTATGTCTCTTTCCTTTGACTTGTTATTTATACAACATACGATGTATATTTTATACTATACTACTACATTTGTTTTATCCTCCTCTGTTGTTTTCTGGATTGTACTCAGCTGCATGCCTTCGTCCATCCGGCCTCCGTTGACTCGTCCCGCCTGCCGTCTCTGGAGCTGAAGCTGGATTGGAACAGACCAAAGTACAGTCCAATCACGATGCCAGCTGCCTCTCAAAAGGCTCCTTCATCTGGCAGGTGGTGCCACTTCTTCTGAGGGGAAGCTGAGCTGGCCCGGCAGAACTTTGGAGATGTGTTCCAGTGGCTGGTGGATGTGTGGGGAGATAGAGAGGGACCTTTGAATTGTTCAGAAAGGAAAACAGGGAACCCATTGGTAGTGTTAGTTTAGGCTGCTACTGCGGTGTGTTTTTGGATTTTAAGAGGTGAACAGGAAGAGTTTTTTTTCGTATTGATCATCTTTTACTTTGTTCCTGGTTGGAATTCCCATCAATGTCAATGTGAAGTTCACTTTTAGTTCTGTTTATTTTTCTTTTACGAACACCCATTTGCTTTCAACTCCCTCTCATGTTGTGTTGTTGTAAATTTACTCTTTCAAATAAATACTCGTCTAACCCTCTGGAAACCAGCGTTTGCACTGTTTCTGTGTTGCTCCTTTTTTTTTTTTTTTTTTTTTAAAAATGACGTTTTTAGAGCGACATGCTAAACTATGACTTTTAAATAAATAAAAGCTGCTTTTCCTTCATAGACTTTTCAGGAAATTATTCTCTCAGGTTTTCTCTGCTATTTATGTTTTTATTATCTGTGATTATTTAATTATTTCATTATTGTAAAATAAAGTTTGAGGCATAAAGACTCATTTAGCTATTTTATTCCTGAAATCTTTGACATAGCAGAACTAAGCTTCCATTTTCCTTCTTGTACTTCTGATACTAGAACTAAACATATCTTCAACACGGATCATCTGCTTTTAATGAATCAGCAGCAACATCACAACAACAGAGGAGACAATTTTCAACAAATTAATGAAACTGATGTCATTTAAAACTATCAGTCTGTTTTAGTGTCAAATTAAAGCTGATTACTGACAACTAGAACATTAAATTTACTGTTTTAATCACATTTAAGTTTCCTGAACGTTACATTAACATCAACCAGCCACAGTTTCATGAACTTAATGAACCACATTACAGGAACACAACACACTTCAGCTGTTGACAGGAAACAACACACACATCATTAGCTTGATGTTACATTTAGCTGCTAATCAGGACTGGTCAGCTAGCTCGGTTAGCATCGCTAATTCACATTAAAGCTAATATTCACTGGATGCTAACTCTTTTCTCTGGTCAACACACACAAATAAACTCCACCAACTCCTGGGGTTCACTGCTCACATTATGTCTGACTCTGAAGTTGAACATAAAGTTCATTAAAACCGACGCCGATCAGAAAATTATCATTTATTACCAACCAGCTGTCGGAGTCCTTCAGTGTCTGTTGGTCCAATCAGGTGATGGACTGAATTACTGAACTGAAAACTGATTAAAACACGACAACGGACAGTAAAACTGTCTGTGGAAAATGTGCTGCTGCTCCACCCATAAATACCAACAAACTAAAACAAACTTGGTGGAAGTGTTGCTTTTAGTGATTTTTTAATAAATAGCAAATATGAGGCTTTTATTTTTCTGGAAGTAAAAGGAAACGTTGCTTATCCATAGTCTCACTAACTTAACTTTAGCTGCACTTTAACCATTTTCTGATAGAGTTTTTATTTATTTTTTAATATTAAAATAGCTGCACTTCCTTTGTATATTTGGTCGTTTCTTATGTTGCTGCTGTTTCATTGCAATTATATTTTAATAATATAACTTTAAATACAGATAACTGAAAAGAAAAAAACTGGCTCTGAAATACTCAATGAACTGATACGTCATCTAGTGTTAAACTGAATAAGAATTCTTAATAATATAAAATGTAACTGACTGAGCTGTATTAATTAAGTCAAGATATTTCTAACTGAAAGAAACACAACATTGACTGAAAGATTTCAGTCAATTAAACCTTAAATTCATTTACCCTAAGAAAACCATCCTTTAATGTCTTACCTTAAAATGACCTACATTTTTAAAAAATATAGGTGCAAAGTAAAATTTTCACACTAAAGATGAATCACTGATGAACATTTAATTGCTCAGCAGATATTTAGGACTACTGACAACACAGAACCTTAACCTTAACGTTCTAATCACATTTAGGTTTTCTAAACGTTACATTAATGTGAACCAGCATCTCCATAAACAGTTCTATTAACTAAATGCACCACATTACACTAACACAACACACTTCAGCTGTTTACATGAAACTCAACACAAACATCGTTAGCTTAATGCTACGTTAGCTTAATGCTACGTTAGCTTTAATCAGACTACGACGGAGCAGCTAGCTTGGTTAGTATCGCTAACATTAAAACTAATATTTACCGGATGCCAACTTTCTTCTCTGGTCAACACACACTGAAACAAACTCCACCAACATCTGGAGTGCATGGCACACATTATATCTGACACTAAAGCTGCATATAAAGTGCATTAAAAGCGGCACCGATAGGAAAATAAACATTAACTTACCGAACAATCAGAGTCCTTTCAGTGTCTGCTGGTAGAATCAGCCGAAGGTAGAAAACTGGTTAAAACAAGCCAACGGGCAGGAAAACTGTCTGTGGAAAATGTTCTGCTGCTGCACCGATAAATAAACCAACAGTTATTATGTCAGAATTAATCCAAACGAGGAGAGCAGAGACTGCTGGGTGGAGACTTGAATTGGGAATGAATATCCTCTGAACTGGGCAGAGTTTTAAGCATGATTTTGCCCAAATAACACTCACTTAACTGCATTAAATGGCAGCTATTTGGCCAAAAATGCCTAGAAAATGCCAACAACAAAATATTGACGATGGGTAAACGGACGCCTTTAAGTTTCCAAAAAATGCCGTTTTGACATCTGACAGTGACTCTGGAAAGAGTAATTTAAATTTTTCTGAAGTTTGTTGTGAAACCTTCTAACTTAAAACTACCTATTGATGTCTTTATTTCTGTACAGAGCTGCAGCAGAGGAGAGAGGAAATGAAATCTATCAATCAAATCAAATCAAATAAAATGTCCTTTTAACTTGGGGAATAGTTCCATTAAAAAGAGGGTAGCCACTTTTAACAGCCAAACTAGTGTGACACCAGAAGTAAATAAAGAAATTCACAGAAAAAGTTTGGGATTCTGAAATAGGATTGAAATGTTTCCCATAAACCTCAATACTTTCATTTCTTGCAATTTTCATTATTGTTTTTTAAATTGACTTTCCATTGAACAAAAAAAAAAAAAAACCAACAAAATTTAGTGACGGTCTTTTGTTTCTTAGAGTTTATTCAGCAGAATTTGTACATGCATTCCCCTTTAACTTCTCCGTCACCCTGATAATTTATAGGTCCAACATGATTCGAGTACATTCAGAAATTACAGCTATTTTTTTTTTTAACCAAAAGCTAATATTTTTCCACCTAAATATACACAATAAAATCCACTAAATTCTTCTCTTTGGTCGAACAGAAAACGTCACATGAACACTTGGCCTACAGTGAGATAATAATCTGCCTTCTGCTGTCGCACGGCGGACAGTCGACTGTACAGATTAAGGCAAGTCAAGTGATATAAATGAGGAGGAGGAGGGCTGAAAACGACGGGACAGATGTGGTGCGAAGAGAGAAAAGTTTGTGTTCAGATGTAAACCGGTTGCTCCTGCGCTGTCAGCAGACGGTACATGGCTGCAGGCATCGTCTTCATGTGGATCTGGAGCAGAAACGAAAAGCAAATTAGACTCCACTCAAAGGAATCCCAGCGTGAAAATGATCATTTAACAGTTTGTGTGTTTGATTCTTGTGTTGATATGCGGGTCATTTAAATCACCCGCTGGGGAGCAAAACAAGCGAGCTTATACTGAAGGTTTTAATATTTACAAAGGATAAAAAGAAAAAAACTGAAGAAAGTTGTGACTACATAAGCAATGTCGACTTATTTGTTGTTTTTTGATTGTTAATGATTGAAAAAAATGGCACAAGCAAGTAGAATTTGATGTCAAACAGCCACTAAAATACACGTTAAAACAGATTTTAAGATTAAGGGAGGTCTTTAGTAGAAATTTCTCTTAAATGTTGGATAAAATAAAAGGGTTTTTTTACCTCTCCCATGGCATTGGACAGGATCTGGACGATTTTCTCATGAGGAGTCGCCACGACGCTCTGGCTGTTGATCTCGATGATTCGGTGGCCGACGCGAACGCCTCCTCTCTCAGCGATTCCTCCTCTCATCAGGCTGCAGATCTGTGTGACAGTTAAAAACAAGAGAAGCACTCAGAGAGCAGTACTCCTCTAAGGCTGCTCAGTCACTGTATCGTTTCTGACAGATAAGTCCTGATAAATCTGCAGCGGTGGATTTGTAGTAGGATCGCAATCGTGTGATCATCAGCAGGCAGTAGCGTTCACTTGTTGTCATGGTTACAGTGACGCCATGCCACTATCTCATGATACAGAAATCTTTAACATCCATGGAACCACACTATAAGCTGCATCACTGACAAAATCTAATCACTTGGTCCTTGTGTCATTTCTGACCTTCCCTGAAAATTACTTCCAAATTTGTTGGTCTGTTTTTGAGTAATGTTGCTAACAGACAGACAGACAAACAAACCAACAACGTCACATAACTCCGCCGTGTTCCTTGGTGGTACAAGAAAAAATAAGACACATGGAGAGTCAAAAAAATTGCCAAAATTTAACCCATTAGCAGCCTGAAATTGTAAAAAACTGAAAGAAACTGGCAGATTTTCTGCTTTACCGCAGTCTTTGAACTAATTTGTTCAGAAAAACAACCAAAACTAAGCTTAAAATCTGGTTGTTTATTGTTAAAATCACTTTATTCTACACGTTTAATGTTTAAAAATTCTCCAACAAATAAAGCATTTGCACCACAACTTATAAAAAAGTAAAACTACTGAACTCCTTGGTGCACCTAAAAGGACAAAAATCCAGTGATTTTTCGTTTGAACTGCAGGCAGTGTTTCCACAGAGCAGAAAAGATACGACTAAAGAGACTGAGAGGAAAATAAAACAAATTTCAGCAATAAAATAAATGCAGCATGGATCAAAAAACGGATACGGAGAAATTTAAAGGTTAAGCTGGTGGTTTTTGGAGTTTTGCAGTGAAAAATGAACCTACAGAAAATAGAAATGTAACTGAAAGGAGGCTCATATTTAAACATTTAATGATCATCATCAGATCAATCGCTGCTTCACATCTGTTGTTAAGAAATTGATGCTGCCTCTTAGAAGGACAAATGAGAACTTAGAGCAGTACTACCAAAATAAAAGCCCCTCCAAAGTGTTTAAAAAGCAGAGCCACATCTGTGTTCAGTCCTGGTACTCACGATGCCGTTCTGGACGCTGAAGCCCAGCTGGTATCGGAGGTCCGGCCTGCGGATGAGCACCATGGTAACAGGAGGACACCTGACGATGTTCATCTTGATCCTGGACTGAGACTTGAGACCCTGAAGGAGGTCAGTTAAAAGAGAAAAACGTCAGAATAAAGATGAACATCAACTAGAGGGAGCTAAAGCTAACATGCTGCGATGTAGCTCAGTAGTTATTGGTGGCATTAACGTTGTAACTTTCTGCCCTAAATGTCGCTGTTACAACTTCTTAAAATAGAAACGAATTTACAAAGCATACAAATTAACTGCTTCATGTACTGTCCGCTCATGTTTTATTATTTTTATTGAAGCTCTACATAATGCTGAAGGTCTCTGACCCCTATTTACTTCCATTTACTTCAGATATTTGTATTTTTTTTGCTCCATTTTTCTTTGTTGAATTGCAATAATCATGTATCCACCTCCTGACTTTTATGTCTACTTCTAATAAAACACAGTTAATAAACAGCTGTACAGTTTAAAGTGATGTAGACGAGGCTCTGCAATGAGGTTGAATCAGTAAAGTAATAATATATAACATGCTAATCTTCTCTAAGCAGTCACTTTCCTCACTACAAGTCACTTTTACTGTTTAATATCAGAAATCTCGCAAATTTAACAAGGAACTTTTAAATGTAATCAAGACAACGCTTTACAGGACAAATAGTGAGACAATTACTATCACCATCGACCAATCTCATGATTAATTTGCAGATAATTGATTATTTAGTCTGTAAAATGTCAGAAAATGGTGTCAAATTTCCAAATCTACTGCAATACCTTGTTTACTGTTGTTGTTTGTGCACAAAATAATTCATTTTGATATTTTAACATCCAGTTTTGAACATAATTTGATTTTTTTTGCGTTTTTTTTTTCAGAAGATGCTGGAATTATTTCACCACTAACATAAAATACTAACTAGATTATGAATATTGAAGGCCTGTTGTGCAGATTTTGTAAATAAAACATCTGTTTCTAAAGCTGTATCTAACACTTAAGCAGGTTTTTGTTATTAAAATAAGGAGTAAAAAGGGAATAAACGTCCACGGTACCTTGATGATGCTCTGGCAGGTGCTCAGCGGTAAACCCACCAGACTCGTCCCGTTTATGGTCATGATCTGATCTCCGATGTTGAGCCGACCGGACTTCTCTGCCGGGCCGGCGTGCATCATGCTGGCGATGATGACGGTGGGAAGGATGGAGCCCCAGCCGGACTCCACGATCACCACGCCCAGGATCTCACCTTTCTGCTTCTCGATGTAAACCTGTAGGGAAACGTTGAGTAGAATCACTTTCCTCATCACTGTTTAACTGTTGCACCCTCCTGTTCTGCTGCAGGTCAAATTGACCCATTTTAAAGCTAAAAAAAAAAAAAAAAAAATCTAAAAAAAACAAAAAAAACTTTAAAGTAATTTTTCGGTGTGAAACCTCTTCTACTAAGTGTGATCAACATATGAAAAAATGACATAAAAAAAGTTTGACCAGTATTTCCTTAGAAGCTACAATTTAAATTACAACATCATCACTCAGGAAAATATGCAACAGATTTTGATGCAGCATGATGATTGAGACTCAGCACTGGCTTAGAGAGGACACAGCAGAGCAGGACAGTGGACTGATAGTCTGCTCAGGTTCACCTCTCTGGAGAGTCAGGAAGTAGCAGCTGGTACTGAGTACTGTGATAAATGTCATGGTGACAGTCAGAGGTTTACGGGTTCAGGACTTCAGTCTTTTTTGTTACTGCTGCTTCCACTGCTGCTCCTCTTATAACAGCAGGAGAAGAAGGGATGTCGCTCAGCTGGGTCCATCATCCTCCTGCTGGTGGTTCAAAAGGGTTCAGAAACAGTGTTTAAATAAAGTTTGCTTTCAACATAAATCCTCGTGTCTCATTTGTCTTGATTTTTCATGTCCATAAAAAGAAACAATTTCAAAACCCATCCATCATCTATACTCTATGCAGAAAGATCCCAGGAAGGTCGGAACGCGAACCAGGGATCTTCTAGCTGCAAGATCAAACTGCTAACCACCAACCACTGTGCAACCCCAATTTCAAAATGTCAAATACAATTTAAAAAAAAAAAAAAATCAGTGTCATGTAAAACTACTGTATTTTACATGTAGGTCTTTCCTGTGCCCTCAGAGAATTCCATGGAGGTGTTAAAGTAGGTGAACAAATTTAAGATGTGCTGACGACACCACCCTGGCCCGTAAAAGACCATGAAAAAGACCAAAATCATGGTTGTTGATGAAGGCCACAGTGACGCAGAGAGAATCTTTTCTCTGGACAGTGATGCAACAGAGGAGGTGGAAAACTCTGAGTTCCTGGGTTGGGTCATCAACATAAAAGGGAACTACACCCAGGATATCAAAAGAAGACGAGCAACGGCCCGAAGCGTAGTGCTAAACATGACCAAGCTATGGAAAAGTAAACTTCCTTCATCCCTCAAGCTCAGACTACTGACATCAACAGCCTTTACAGTGGCATCATATGGCTCCAAATCCTGGACTATGAAGTCAGCAGATAAAGAGAGAAGGGATCCTTTTGGAATGTGCAGGATCCTGAGGATACCATGGACAGACAAGAGAACAAATGCATGTGAACTCAAGGAAACACTGCGGGCTAGCACCATTGCAGGGAAACTCAGCTACTTTGGTCATGCTAGCAGACATCACTGCCTAGAGAAAACAATCATTCAAGAGATGGTTAATGGAAAGAGAAAGTTAGACCTGCAGAGAGTTGTCTCTCCAGAGCTGCTGCTGACCGTAAACAACGGTGCTCTCTCATTCCAACAACACCAATGTTTACTTTTGCTACGTGACTTTAGAGAGAGAGTCTTTCCTATGTACACTTAAAAAGATTTAATATTCATTTTTTATGAAAAACAAGTGACTGAGCCTCGCCGATCCATGATCTGTGAGGTAAAGAACACTAAATATTGATAGAAATGTTAAGTAATGGAGTTAATAATGAGATATAAACAATGTTTATTGGGGATGTTTTGTTTTTGTGGATAATTAAACAAGCCCCAGGTCAAACATCATTGCTGCTCCTGAGAAACGAACGTAACAAGAGGGTTGAACGATTAAAACAACCTGAAACAGCACCACTGCAGCCAGTTAAATGCACTTTTCTAACAACAAAAAGAGCAGCAAGACAAACAATCAGAGCCTCAAATTCACCTTCACATTGAGGTTTTTTATTTACTAAACTGTCACACAGCTGCGACTCCTAAACCAGCTGCTCGTTTGAAACCACTGGGAGGCAAATTAACAGCAGAGTGAGCAGAAAATAATCACAGTTTGACCTGAACTGAAGGGCTGAGTTGCTCTTTAAATGAACAAAAGCTGCAGGAATCCTCCCAAACATGCAGGTTTATCACTACATAAAGTGGGATATTTTCATTTTTTGTGCTGAAACTGAAGCCGGTGAATTAAAATCTCTGGCGTTTGCCGCCCCCTGCTGGTCCACTCACGTCTCTGCAGTTCTCGGACTTGGAGAAGTGGATGAGGTCGTCGTTGTACATGTCCTGAGTGTTGAGCAGGTCGCTGTACTCCCTCTGGCTCAGGTCCTCGGGGTCGATGCCGTTGGCTCGGAGGAACTCCTGGTAGGCGACACTGAACGACTGGCCGATGGACTGAGCGATGAGCTGGGCCTGAAACACACAAACACACATCAGACTGAATGGATTCCAGCCGCCTTTTGGGAAATCTGTCAGCAGGAAAACTGAGCACAGACCTCAAGTTTAACGGGATTATTTACATCCCATTTAAAGGCAAACGCATGCTTTAAACCGCTAGACTTGTGGGGACCGTAAACGTAATTTTTGTCCTTTTTACCCTGAAAAGATATCTAAAAATGTTCAAAATCAAAAGTTTGAAGGTTTCTCTCAGAGTACAAAGTGATTTTTTTTAATCCATGTTGATTTACAGCATCAGTAGTTGATTTTCCTTCTTTTATTGGAAAATAGTAAAGGAATACTCTGACAATATGTAAAGATTTTATTTCTTTTGACATAAACTGTGAAGCTTAATGTCAGTTTTGCTGTTTTTTCCAAACGACTCATATTTAACTTTCCTGTTGTCTTCATTTACGGCCACCAAAAAATATTGTTTCCTTGTCTGGAAAAAATCCAAAAAATCAGCAAAAAATTCCTCAAATTTATAAAAATTTGCAAAACCTTCAGGCAGAACATTCCAATCATTCCATAAAAGTTTCCCTTAAAAGTTTTATTTTTAAAAAAAATCCCCCAAATTTGGCAAGAAAACTTTTGTAAATATTTTCAAAAAATTCACAAAAATCTTCCAAAAAAAAATCCTAAAAATATCTAAAGTGATTACATATATATCAGTAAAACGTCTAATATTTTCTTTCAGAACATTCACCAAAAAATCTACCAAAATCCAGCGAATTTTGCTGGATTTTGTGAATGTTCTTAAGAAACATTTTCAACATTTTTTTTCCCACCAAAAATGTTCCAAGATTTCCCCAAAATGTTGAAAATGTGGACATCAGAAATTTCACTGTGAAAATATATTTTTTCCCACATTTTCAAACTTTAAAACGGGTCAATTTTGACCCCCAGGAAGATACGAGGGTTAAAGGAATTCCTCACATTTACAGAGTCATAATTTTAGTTTTAGTGTTGACTAGAAAATGTGTGTATGCCATAATGTTCAAAAATCACAAGATTTTTCTCTCAGTAGGTCAGACTATACTTAGTTTTTACCTTTAACTTCTATTCATGAGTGGATTATCAGAAAAAGACATGAAGGCACAACTGTTAGTATGAACAATAAAAGGCATGAACAAATTCTCTCCTCTCCTCATTTGTTCGCTATGTTTTGTTACTATGATGCAGGAAGCCTAGAAATCGTGCCTCTGACTGAAACGCTCTGTTTTAGGTGGTAATTCAGGTCGTGTACAGGAATGCAACTCTAACAGAAGCAGCTCAGTGAGGAAATAATGCAAAGAAGCTGCTCCTTCTTCACTTGTGCCAAACGAGCTGCTATTCAGGCGTTATGCAAATGTGCTGCACGGTGATGCAGATAAGAAAAGCCTCGACTTTAAACAAGGCGTTCTGGCAGAGATGTTTTTGCAGGAGAGAAAAACACTCAATTTGGGATAGACTTTGAGTTGTCTAAGTTTTTCTTTGCAAGTTTGTAAGTTTTTGAGCATTTAGAGGAACAAAACACAGCTATAAAACGCACTAAAGCAAAAGGAAACATAAAAAAACTAAATTTAGGCTCGGCTGATTCTTGAATGCAAATGACATTAAGAAAATGTGTTTCTTCCCAATTTTGGCAGAGGCTAGCAGTTATCACTTTACCTGCACTTAATTGACAACAGCAAGGTTTTTCCAACAAAGAGGGATTTTTGGCACCTGCTAAACAAGTTTTAGTCAGCACCAAGGGAAGAAAAACTGACTTTTAAACCAGTTTTGTTATTTGGGGTTTCAGTTACTCATCCATAATATGCATTTTTGTAATCAAATCAGAAACAACATGAAAATGTGTAGATTCCCACCAAGTTAGTGGCCACAGACTAACTGCTATTACTGTATGTGAACCAATCATGTTTACAGTCATACTAAAGGCTCAACCTGAGCCAAACTGATCAGTAACTCACATCCTCAGACTCGAACACGTGACAGATCATCCTGTACAGCCTCCTGTCGTCGTGGTTCATGGTGGTCTGCTCTGCTGTGTGGTCCAGGTTCTCCTGGGCGCTGCGGGACCGGACCATCTTCCCCCGGGCCATCAGGACCACCATGTTGCCGATGTCGGCGATGTAGGAGATCGTCCTCAGCGGTAGGTCCATCAGAGACTCCTGGTGGCCAGAAACACCGGAGATTATGCACCGAAGTTTGGAGCCACTTAGAAATGCAATTTTTTTCAGTGAAGATGACATTAAATGAATGATAAATCCAGTGTAGTCATTGTTAATGTGGTAAATGACTATTCTAGCTGGAAACAGCTGATTTTTAATGGAATATCTCCATAGAGGTACAGAGGAACATTTCCAGCAACCATCACTCCTGTGTTCTAATGCTACATTGTGTTAGCTAATGGTGTTGAAAGGCTCATTGATGATTAGAAAACCCTTGTGTAGTTATATTAGTACATTACGTTTTCAACGAAAACATGAAATTGTCTGGGTGACCCCAAACTTTTGAGCAGTAGTGTATGTATATACAGAGGTTCAGAAAATTCAGGTTGCTCAAACTGTATAAATAAAGTTGATATAAGTGAGTAGAGGTGGGTTTAGTGAACAGAAACCACTTGTAGTTGACTTTTATTAGGGGAAATACTTCAATTTGTCCCCGTCTCAGTGGGAGAATATAAATATTTAAACTGTGTGCATTCAGTATAGAGGGAGGAAAGTTTAGCCTAGCTTAGCACAAACACTGGAAGCGGGTGGAAACTGCTAGCCTCTACCAAAAGTGGAAAAATACAGGTGTTTGCATTCAAGAATCAGCAGGGTTTGCTTCAGAGTTAAAGAAAATGCTCCATTTTTCTGGTAAATTCATTTATTAAAGACCCCAAATTTTGCTTTTTGGGGTTTAGTGTGTTTTCTACCTGCTTTTTCTGTGGCTGCAAATGCACAATAACAGTTTAGTTTTAAGTTTAAAAGGAAAACTTGCATGCAAATTTACTAAATGGGAAAGTTATTAGTGTTTTAAGTGTTTTTTGTTGGTGTTATTTTTATACCTGAGTGTCGGCATTGAGGACTTTGATCCTCTGCGTGGACATGAACAGATCAACCTCAGCGGTGGACGGAGCCTCGCTGTCGGGGCTCTGCAGGAAAACAACGAGATGACTTAAACAGAAGAAGCAACAGGTTGAGCAGCTGCTTATAAGATTCTAATAAAAGCATCATGCAATCTGTACGCAACAAGCAAGAAAAATCATGCAGGGAGTAACAAAAACATGAATCTGTCCTCCAATATCATCATTTCACCATAAATAAATCATTATTCTGCACAAATAAATCATGATACTTTGCAATAAAATGATCAAACTCACCTTTTTCCTGTTCTTTGCCTGTTTCTGAGCAGCCTGCAGTGGTCAGAAAGCAGAAAACACACTCAGACAACAAAAAATCAAAGACAGTAAATAGCTTTTCAGGCGGCTGGATGGAGACCAAATCCCCTCGTTCGCTGTCTCCATCCCAAATGCCAAATTAAGGAACAAAATAAACCCCTCAAAGGTTCGTGTTGTGTGTGTGGGAGGACTGATGCTGCCGTCTATCACTTCTGACAACAGCAGCCTGCCAGAGGCCTTGGCAGCGAACGTTATCAAAAGTCTCCCCTTCATCGATGTGACAAACGACCCCGAAGACAGGAACAGCGACTCTGGTGTGTTTTTGGCCTCGTCGCAGCGCAGAGGTTCCTAATGTTGGACTGAATCGTGCCACCAATTTGTTCTTTAAAATCAAAGTTAAAAATCCAAACCTGTCTGCTCAGTTTTTCAGCAGAACAGATGTGATTAAAGGGGATTTAATCCGTGATATCAGAGGGATTAGAGCCTCCACGTGGATTCAAACTACGGTTTATTTCAGCAAAAGCAACAGAGGTCGCACTAGTATTATTGTACAGTTTATGTTATATTGAAGTAAAATGATTTAGAAGGATTAACATCACATCTTTTAATAGAATAAGAGATGCAAGAATAGTCTGTTGTAGTGAATTACTGTTAATGTTAAAGCTTTAGAGAAGGATTTTTAAACATAAATGAACATTAAGTCTACAAGCTACAGGTAAATTTCTGTGTATTTAACAGAACAACAGGGTTTTAAATCTGGTGTTTGTGGCAAATTTCTCCAGTTTTGCACCTGCATCGATGCATTTTATGTAAAACAAACAATATTGGTTTGCCAGAGATGAAAACTGAAAGCCCTTCATTTACTTTTTCTGAAGTTTACTCCATTACTTTTCCCTTTTAAGACACTGTAGTAGCTGCACAAATTGCAAATTTGTGATACTGGGACACATAGTACAGATATTACACTTATTAAACTAACCTGGTACTAACCTGAGCCACTGAAAATACAGTTTTCAGCTCTGATTTGTTCATTTTCTACATACTCATGTCAGTTTGTGACTGAAGTCTCAGCTTCTCTGGACTATTTTGACATTTTAACTGTATTTATATCTAATCCTTGTTGGCCCTTTAAAAATAACAAATGTTTTAAAAATATATATCATAGATATTGGCAATATAATATATATAAACTGCATAAGCATTGATGATTACTCAGTAAATATTGTTTTTTTCTCTGCTTGTGGCTTTTTAAATGTACTTTTATGATGTACTGTTGAACAACTATTACAGTTCAAAACACTGGATCAACTGTAGCCACGATTTCACAGAAAAGTTGGACAGAGTTTGAATATTTCAGACAAAAAAAAAAATTATTCAGAAGTGTTTAAAGGAAATATTTCAGTCTAAAAAAGAAACAAAACCACAGAGGCTGATTTTTACCAAAGTCAACAACTGTTTTACTAACAACAGTTTGATCACATCACTCCCTAAAATGTGACTTTTTAAATGTTTTTTTTTTCACATTTAATAACTTGAGACAATGATCTGTAGATTAATCAATAACAGAAATAATAATTATTTGTCGTTCTAAACCCATACAAGGTTAAACTCTTGGCTGTTTTTGTGGTTATCTGCTCTCTGCATTCTAGCATCGGTACTACTTACATCAGCCACAGAAGTTTTTGTTTCAAAGAATTCATTCTGCAACTCTTTGACAACAGAGTAAAGATTCTTTTTCTGAATAAATGACTTAACCAGAGCTTATAAATCTGAATTATTGCCTCTATCATGCATGAATCCTGTGGATTTTAAAATATTACCAACTTAAAAGCTACAAACATGTGAAATTATACGTTTATGAGCACTGCTGTTCTTTTATAAATAATTAATAAAATCTCCTGCAAACCTCCTTTAATTTTCATTACAAAGAAGTGCATCATGTGTTCATATTAAAACCTGAGTAATTTTAGATATTAACGGAAATTTGGTACATTTGAGGCCAACTAACAGTTTTTGCAACCATTAAGTGTGAAACTTTTAGGTTTTTAAAACTTCTATTTTAGCGTGCCAACTGTAAAATAAAACACAATTTACTGCATATCCATGTAGATTAATAAATTATATTACAAGACATTGAGCATTTTTTGTGCGATTTAAAGTTAATAAGCATTAAACTGTGAAATGAGCTGCTGCAGAAAGAGAATAAACTGGGATGAAATGACTATAACTGATTGCTGCGAGCCTTTATCACAACTCAGTCCACAAAATATCTGTATAGAAGCAGAAGCAACAAACCAGCCTTCTAAAGGGTCAGTCAAGTGTCACCAAATCAGCTTTTTCTCACAATGCATTTTATTTGTTTTTAATCTTGTTTACGTTTCCTGATTAGAGATTGCGCTGCTCAAATGTTAGCGATGGATGAAGGTTATGTAACCGGCAAAAAACTGCTTAATGCTGTAAAATGATGATTAAAAATGAAGTCTGTGCAAAAACATGCAGGTTGAACTGTAGTTAGAGCAGCTGAATTATCTTTCACATCAGATATTTAAAAGCAGTTATTATTTCTTAGAGATTATATCACTTTTTCTTCACGTCTCTTTTCAGTTTCTTAGACTGGCAGCTCGTTCCTGCTGTGAAAACTGACTTCATGCCGTCTCTAAAACACACTTCTATAAATGGTGAATATCAGATTTCTATTGAAGCTGATTTTTCTGATTGCGGTGAGAGAATATTTTGTATCAACACTCCCAGGTGCTGCTGTGAGTCAGTAGAAAACACATCTGTGAGTTGAGCAGCTCTGCAGGCTGAGCGTCATCATCATCATCATCATCATCATCATCATCATCATCATCATCGTCACTCGGTGGACTCTGACTCCTGACCTGTGGCCGACGTCAACTTTCATCTCGGCTCAGAGCGTCGCATCGCTGTCAGTGTTTCATGTTTTAGTCGGCAGACAGCTGGGATAATAATCAGCGTCCATCTTTGTAGGCTGTTGTAGTCCTTTATCACAAAACATATGTTTACAGAGTTAAATGAAATTTATTTGGGCTTATTTATTAACTGTATATTCCTGCTTTAAGTCTGCATTATGTCAGTTTGATGGCTGTTTTACATTTTAATTTTAATAATTAAAAAATAACAAATGTTTTTGAAATATATCTTATAGATATTGGCAATTTAATATATTTAAACTGCGTACGCACTGATGATTACAAAGAAAAATGTGTCAAATATTTCTTGAAGTATAGATTACAGATGTCAGCAATTTATTTTACTTAAATTGCTTCAGCATTGATGATTACCAAGAGGAATGCTGTTATTGTTCCGCTTCTGGCTTTTTAAATGTATTCATGCATTACTTTTATGATACACTGTTGAATAACTATTATAATACAAGCAGAAATGTGAGAAAAGATTAATTCCATGCACATATCTATGGCTTCATACTTAGATTTCTGATTAAGGAGGACTGGATAGACAGAAATATACTGCTTTTAATGTTTTATGGAGGCCGTTTGTTGACACTCTTTCTCTATGTTCACACTGTGAATCTATTTTTACTTTTCTGTTCGCATGATGTATCTATTGCATGTCTATCCATCTGAAAAAAAATACCTCCGTTGCTTTTCCTAAACTTTTTTCCACTACTTTTTGCCTTGTCAGATTGTAAGACGGCCTGATGCAATTTTCTGACACAGGGACAGATAATTTACAAAAGATATATTTATGTCAGTTTGTGAGCTTGTCTGGACTATTTTGACATCCAAGATGGATATTTTAACTGTATTTATAGCTAATCCTCGTTGGCCCTTCAAAAATAACAAATAGTTTCTACAATACAGATATTAGCTATTTACTTTATATAAATTGCTTGAGTATTGATGGTTACAAAGAAAAAAAAATGTTGTTTTTCTTTTGCTTGTGGCTTTTTAAATGCATCCATGCATTATTATTATGATGCACTGTTGAATAACTATTATATAAGCAACAGAAAAGATCAGAAATATGAGAAAATATCAATTCACATCACATATTTATGACCTTATAATTGTAATGGACAATTTTTGAGGTTTTGTGGAGGATGTTAAAATTTAGATTCTTCCTTTATGTTGACACTCTAAATCTTTTGTCATTTTTCTGTACACATGGCGTATCTATTGCATGTCTATCCATCTGAAAAAAGCCCCTCAGTTGTTTTTGCTGAAGTTTATTCCACTATTTTTCCCCTTTAAGACACTCCAGACACTCTCTGGGGTGCCAATGAAATCACAATGTGAGGCATAACCTCCTTCAACAGTGTTCATTTTTGACAGTTTGGTCAATATTTGTGCAATATACTTCTATCACTGACATAGGATATGCTCTTTTAAGAAGCATTTTTACATTAAATTTTTTGCATAAAGTTGCTTTTGTGATCTTTTTCGTTTTTTCCCCTTGTGGCTATTGTCCGTGAGGCGCGGAACACACTGTAAGACAGCCTGATGCAATTTTTTGACATGGGGACAGATAATTTACTGCAGATAATCACCACTTCCTGCATTGAAAATAATAAATGCAACACACAGTGCCACTAAATATTCATTTAGGTGATTTTTCTCCATGTTGGTACAGATGCTAAACTTATTAAACTGACCTGGAATCAGCGAGACACGACTGAGCTACTGTAAATACATTTTCAGTACTGATCTGTTGATTTTCCACCATGAGCAACATAAATGCATAAAACCACCGCTGATACTGAGTCAACACTTGCTGCACAAGTGGTGCAATAAAAGCACTTTATGAGACACAGAGTCTAGTGTGTGGACGTGACTGCAGCTCCACACAGAAGGATGCGAATGAATCCATTCCACACTGAAAGCTTTACAGATTTTAAACCAGGCAGTAAAACGCAGCATCCTGACTCACAGCCCTGAATTCAGCTCCTCTGTTTGTGCCAGTAAAAAAAAAAAAGATGATAAAAAACAACTTATACATCCCTCTCATCTCTATACAGTGTCGAACCTTCTCCCTCCTCTGTAGGTTTGTCAGACCTTAGCGGAGGCGATGTCCTGGAACTGCCAGTCAACCATCCAGAAAGCAGAGTCTGGCTCGGCTTCCGTCCTCCTCCTGACTTTCTCCATTCGTCTCTCCAACAAAGCATCTCGCTGCTGGTCTCTTTGTACTCGAATAATTCTACATGTGAAAAGTCACTGTAAGAGACCTAACTCGCGCCCTCACCCTCACTGGCGCCACTGCCTCAAACTAGTATCCTCTCCGGATCCTTCTTCTCATGTTAGCAAACAAACACAAAACCACAAGAAATCCTATCTGATACCAGCGACATTGATTGGCTCCAGTTGATCACTGAAGTCAAAAGTATTTGCCGCCTTTGTGTGATGCATGTTTGAGTTCATGCACTGTGACTGGAGAAGAAAGTACAGTCGCTGGCTCCTACGGTGGTTTATATAACGTCCAGTGGAGCTGAGGAGAAAAGCCTGTGTGACTCCGGATCAGAAGCAGTGATCTGTGGATGATGCACTGTGCATAAACCCGGGGATGTTCGCCCGCCGGCCGTGTCGCCTGCTGAGGCTTTCTGACTTTAAAAGATCCAAATATGAAGCGAACCTGAGTTACATCACTGATGGTATATCAGTGAAAATGTACAGGATGTTGTGTAGTAGCTGTGTTGTGAGTTCTATTATTATCTCAAACATGTAAACATGTAGGGTCGTTAAACCTTGGCTTTATTTTCCTACATTTTTTTTGTGAAATGATTAATTAATAAGCATAAAAATGTTTGGAATCAGTCCGATACAGAGCCAGAAAGTTACAATGGATAACTGAAAAACAACTGCAATGCAAATAGAGCATTTCTACAAACCACTGGCTTATTAAGTGATTTTTTTTTGTCTTATTCCTGCCGTACTTTCTTGTGCGCTGATGCCAGGTCAACTGAATAAATATAACTCATAACAATGCCTCCATTCTGCCTGCAGCAGATCCTCTCTACCCTTGGAAAAGAGCTTTTCCTCGACAAATAGGTGCTTTTTTTTGCTTTTTTTTTTTTTTGAAGGATTTCTTCTCCTATTTGACTGTCAGTAGTCACCCCGGTCATAAAACGGTCACTTCAAACACACTCAGACACAGACTGAAGTGCTTTTATCCATTTGAAGCACAACTTCAGCATGTTTTTGTCCCCTAAAGGTCATCTGTGAAAGTGAGTGTAACGTCTTTTTATCACCACAATACAGAAACTCACAAACCCAAACAAGCACTTGCTTTTTTAAAACTTTAAGATGACAGCTAGCCAAGACTTCTGTACTTGAACTGTGTGACGTTGTTCTTTGTCATGTCTACACTGTCGTCTAAATGCAACAACTCACCCACAAGGTTTCAGAGTGAGACTTCTGTTAAATGTTAGATGCAGTTGTGCCTCTCAGTAACATAGTCAGAAACATACAATAACAATTTGAACCCGTAAGTGTGAAAACCAAGCAGTTTTACATTGAAATGGACAAATGCACTCAGACTGTACGCTCCATACTGGACTGATTCGAAACATTTTTGTCCCTTTTAATCATTTACATCCAAAAATAATCCAAAAAATAGGATCCATGTTTAAAAATACTGACATCACTCCTTAAAGTTTGAAGTTAAAGGAATTTTCTACTATATTTTGTCCTTATGATTCCATAAAGCGATAAACTGTATTTTAGAGATGAAAGCATTATAGATGGTGAACTCTGGTGGATGCTAGAAAATAACGAAGAGTGAGAGCTGTCTAAAATTACATTTTACTGTTTAATTTAGAGTAAAAAAATCTGTGTTTATTATATAATTAATAGCGAGTAAATGCACCAACGAGACTATTCAGAAAAACACTAGCAATGGAGGGAAATAATGAAGAGTGATATCTGTCTAAAATTACATTTTACTGTTTAGTTCAGTGTTTTTCATATAAAGAATAGAGACATGATGATAATAATGATGACTGTTATGTATCTAAAATCACATTTTACTGTTTACTGTAGACTTAACAGTTCAGTATTTACTTTTTAATGAATATTAAGGAAATGCATCAGGGAGGTTATTCAGAACAAGACAACAAACATCAGATATGGCTTAAAAATAATGAAAACTGATGTGTCTAAAAATCCCGTTTTACTGTTCACTTTAGAGTAAAAAAAACTGTGTTTAATATATAATTAATAGCGAGTAAATGCACCAGGGAGGAAAAAGACTGTACAACTACTCATGGTGGAGGAAAATAACCGTTCAAGTGTGTGTATTTTATAAGGAATAATAGCCCTTCCTCTGTTGCTATGATATGAACACAGAAGGAATGAAACGTGCACTCACCCGGACTCGGCTCATGGCCTCTTGAGCCTGCTGCATGCGGGCGCTCTTCGTGGGCGTCCTCTCCGACAGCAGGTGGGTGCAGCCCAGGTAGGTCGCTGCAAAGATGATGCCGTCGATCAGGTCCTCTGGGTCACATGGCCCCGGCACTGCAGGGACCAGATGTTAGCCGAGTTAGCCGCACACAAACACTACAGATGTAGATTAAAGATACGATCTAGTGAAACTACACCCAACATCTGCAATCGTGCACAGAAAATCAACTAAACCCGCGCAGATTCCAAACTATTCAAGTATTTGTCTTGATCTGAGATAAAAAGAAGAGAGGTGGAGCTGAGAATGAAAGCGTGACTTTCACATGGGAATCCACTCACCGTCAACAAACGTGGGAAAGGGGGGAAGAGATCTGCGAATCTGAGGAGGCACAAAAAAGAAAAACATCCTTATTATTTCTACTCACATACTGCGGGTCTCCACGAACTCATTGAAATTCTGCAGGACTTTTACTGCTGTCAGCCATTTAGCTGCTGGCAGATTAACACCTTATAAAAGATTCCTGCCTGTGCAAGATTTATCGTCATACTTGAGTCTCGGTTTTACACACCCCAACCATTGATTTTTTAAAAATTTGTCAAGATTTGGAATGACTTTCATGGGGCTGAAGGTCAGAGGATTATTTCTAAAAGCTATAAATTAGCAAAACTTGGCAAGTGGTAATTTTTAGATTTATTTCATTGGCATATCATGATCTATATATATATATTAAAAAAAATAGATGTCACTACTTTAAAACCTCTTAAAAGCAGAAAATTGGACTAGACTTGATGTGATCTGTGTTTTACAAGCAATATCAAAGCTCAAAGCCAAACTGTAAAATAAAAATCCTGTAAGAAATAAGGGAAAGTCTGACTCGCAAAAATATATGTTAAAAAACTGGGAGATTCAAAAACAAAAAAAATTTGTGCAAATAACGCCTAAAATCTGGGAAATAATAACATTTTTAGCACACATTTTTAAAGTGAATAGTTCAGTTTGGACGTGCATTTTTTGTTCTTTTTTTGCACTCGACAGGTAAATTAATGCTATTTTTCTGTGATTTTTCTACATATAATTAGGTAAAGCCTGTAAAATAACACTTAAATAATTGTTTACAAATTTTCAATCCTAAACAGACATAATTTTTTCAAATAACAGCATATAATTCCAGAATGACGTTATTTTTTTGCTGATTTAAATTAATTAAAATAAATTATCATTTGATGTGGACATTGTTTACAGTCTTGGCTTTTGTTTTCACAGTTAACATGTTCATCAATAGTTAGTTTTTCTGAGATCCTGCCACTTATTATGTGTAATTTAGCAGAACAGGACAAACTAAAAGTAAGTTGTTAAAAGAATACAGCTAAAAACTGTCTTAAAAAAGGATTTTTTCAGTGCAGTATGTTGGTATGGATACTGGGAGGTTAAACTCTCACCTCCTGGACAGTCGGTTTCTGAGGAGGCGACTGTGGCTGAACTTGTGTTCGCGGCTGCTGCTGAGGGGGAAGATGCTGCTGCTGAGGGGGAAGATGCTGCTGCTGAGGGGGAAGATGCTGCTGCTGAGGGGGAAGATGCTGCTGCTGCTGTTGCTGCTGCTGCTGTTGCTGCTGCTGTTGCTGCTGCTGTTGCTGATGTTGACACTGTGGATGCTGATTCGGGGGCAGGTGTGGATACGGCTGCTGCTGAGCGTACGTCTGCGGCGGCCTGGCGATGTCCCTCTGCTGCAACTGGTGGCCCTGGTGGTGGTGGTGGTGGTTGTGTTGGGGCTGTTGTTGGTGATAATGTTGATGGTTCGGAGCTCTGGAGGACTCGGCTCTCAGAGGACTGACCGGATCCCGAACCGGCTGGGAGGTGTAGCGGGACGGAGACTCGGAAGCTGACTGGGAGGGGGAGTGAGGAGAAGACTGGGAGAAGGAGAATAAAGATGTGAAAAACCTTGAAAGCTGTAATCCATCTACAGCTACTAACACGGGCACCTTGTTCAGACAATACATGCGTCAGTGTTTGGGCTGCAGTCCAAGTATCATTAAATGGAATGAGAGCCAGGGATGTAAATCTTGTTGTTCAACTTCCCGGAAGGCATGAAATAATTTAATCATTGCAATGCTGCAGACCAAACTCAGTGGGCAAAGTCAGGCAAAACCTGAACATTTTTTGGAAATCAATACAGTAACTAAAAGAAACATAAAAAAATCCTACAATGTATCACTAAAAATCACACCTATAATGTGTTTTTTTCAGCAGCAAGGATTTAAGAGATAAAAAGAACTGAGTCATTGCAACACTGCAGACTAAACTAATTGGACAACATGAGGCAAACTATACATATTATAGAAAATAAATACCTTTAGCTAGCAGAAATATGAAAAATAGTCCTAAACTGTAACACTCAAATTACATCTTTAATGTGCTTGTTTGGCAAACAAGAGCCAAGAGGTTAAAAAAGGAGCTAATTATTGAAATACTGCAGACTAAACTCACAGGGCAACCTTCAGGGAAAACATTTTAGGAAATGAATACCTACAATTAAAATGATAAATAATCCTAAAACGTAACCCTACATTCAATAGCAATAACTGGCAGAAATAAGAAAAATAACCCTAAAATGTAACACTCAAATCACATCTATTGTGTTTGTTCTACAAGCAAGATTAAAAAAAATAATCATTACAAGACTGCAGATCAAACTGTGAGGGAAATTACAAGAAAAATCTAATATTTTGGAAAATAAATACCTACAACTAAAAGAAATATGAAAAAGAAATCCTAAATTCTAACACTAAAATCACATCTCTAATGTGTCGACAAACAAGATTTAAAGAGATAAGCACTATGTAATCATTGTAACACTGCAGATCAAACTTATGGGGAAAAATTAGGCAAAACATCAACATTTTGGGAATGAAGTGCCAAAAACTAAAAGAAATATGAAAAAAAAAAAACTAAAATGTAACACTAAAATTACATTTCTAGTGTGTCTGTTTACCAAAAAAAGATTTAAAAAGTTCAAAATAAAATAATCATAGTAAAACTGCAGACAAAACTCACTGGGCAACATCATGCAAAATAATTACCTATAACTGAAAAGAAATATGAAAAATAATCCTCAAACGTGACACTAAAATTTCATCAATAATATATTTGTTCTGCAAACAAGATTCAAAGGATTAAAACTAATACAATTATTGCAGTACTGCAGACTAAACTTATTGAATAGTATCAGGCAAAACCTCAACATTTTGGGAAATAAATACATAAAACTAGAAAAAAATGTGAAGAATAATCCTAAAATGTTACACTAAAATGCCTTCTCTAATGAGTTTGTTCAGCAAACAACATTCAAAAAGATAAAAAAAATATATATATTAATAATAATCGTTGCCTAAATCTAAACACTTCAGGAAATAAAAATGTAAAACTAAAAGAAATGTGAAAAATAACCTTAAAGTAAAAGAGTAATCACATGACGAATGTGTTTCTTTAACAAACACAATTTTTAAAAAAAGATAAATATGGCTTTAGATTTGACTGTATGTGTATTTTTTCTCTGTAGACAGCCTTCTTTACTCACTTGCCTACACTTGTCATGCAAAGCTAGAAAAAAAACACAATCTGACTCAATTACTAAATGATATTAAGCTTTCAAATGCAGTTTCAGAGAGAAAGAAATCTGCATATTTTCCAAAAATGTTGAACTGTTCCTCTAGTTCTTACATCATGTGTCTTTGAGTGTTTTTTTTTCTAAACCTGGAAATTTATGGGAATTTATTCTGAATATATCAGATTAAAAAAAAATTTCTTAACAGCACAAACATTCAGCAGTTTAATAATCACTATGAGGGCTGCTGGCTGATTACGGCAGCATCAGCAGAGATTCAGCCTTTCTGCTCAGTTTGTGTTTGATGAATCTTATTTTTAGCTGCCGCCAACACAAGACGAAGCCTTAACTGCTTAGAACC
Source organism: Amphiprion clarkii (assembly GCA_027123335.1). Taxonomy (NCBI): domain Eukaryota; kingdom Metazoa; phylum Chordata; class Actinopteri; family Pomacentridae; genus Amphiprion; species Amphiprion clarkii. The sequence goes on along the minus strand of CM049585.1, from coordinate 28,016,757 downwards.
AGTTGGTAGAAATCATCCTAAGAGAAAGCACTAATAATAAGTCATACTAACATGGTCGGTTGGAGTTTGCAGAGGGTATGTATCCTCCGTGGGGCTGACCTCCTGCCTCATCACCCAGATTGGCTCCACAGGCTGGTCCGGTGTGTACGGAGAGCGCACCGTCTTCGTCTTCACCCCTTCTATCGCCTCCTTGATGTCTTTAATCGCCAGGCTGATGGCGTCTCCTGAGCCCTTTGGACCTTCCTCTCCAGAGAAACCCACCACGTGTCGCTCATCGTGGGCCTCACCTGAGCTGCTCTGCCCAGACGTCGGGGTCCTGGCTTGGGTTTCCGTTTGCCTCGGTGCCTGCCTTCGACTTTTGGGAACGGGGCTTTGATCGGCGCTGTTCCCCTCGCCGTCGGACTGACCGTCGTAGTGGTGCAGGCGGCAGCCGACAGAGCGGTCCAGAGGGGAGTGATGTGACCTGCGGTCCATGCCCTGCCTTGGGGCATGATGGGAGCCCTTGTTGGGGGAGTGTGGAGCCCCTTTATGTACATTCTCCTGTCTATGGCTGGTAGGGGGCTCCTGCTGGGCCTCGGACCTCCGACCAGATTGCCTGCGAGGTTCCCTGTGCAGCTCGGGGTAGGAGGTCTTCAAGGGTTCAGGGAAAGAGTTGGGATGTGATTTCGGCTCTGAGTACAACTCGTAAACCGGCTCTGAGTAAGACTTTTGGTGGGACTCTGTATAAAAGTCTGCATAGGTTTTTGGATAAGATTCAGAGCAGGAAGTAGAGTGGGACAGCGAGCACGATTCAGAGCAATCCTCGTCTTCCTCTTCTTCTTCTTCATCTTCTTCTTCTTCTTCAGGTAGCAGGTCGTTGTCGGGTATGGGGCTCATGCTGGGCTCCTCGCTGAAGTGGTCCAGCTGTGGGAAAGGTGGAACATCTGGGGAGGAAGGAGGAGTCGGTGACTGGAGCGGTGGCGGGCTGTGGAGAGGTCCGTCCATGCTGAGCGAGGCGGCGCTCTCTGTGTCAGAGCAGAGATCTGTGATTTCACTTCCCTGAGCTGCAGGATCCTCCCCCACGTTGTCCCTCACCTCTTCCAGATCCTCCTCCACGTTGTCCATCACTTCTTCTTGATCCTCCTCGATATTGTCCACCACTTCTTCCTGATCCTCCTCGACATTGTCCATCACTTCTTCCTGATCCTCCTCCACGTTGTCCCTCACTTTCTGCTGATCCTCCTCCACCTTTTCGGTAAATTCTTCTGCTTCGTTATCACGGTTGCAGCTGGAAGGATCTACGGCTGAACAATCTGCATCAGCCACCACCTGCTCTTGTTCCACATCTTCTTTAACTTTCTCAGCTTTCTCTTCATGCTCCACTTCATGCTCCTGGAGGTCTTCTTCTGCAGCAGGAGCATCATGTTGGGGGTGAAGCTGATCGTTGTTGGTTGTGGTAGCAGGTGAGAGGGGAGTCGGGTTAACAACAGCAACAGGAGTCTGGTGAGGAGATCCCGTCCCTTGTGATCGATCCACTACAGAATCCGCTGATGAGTGCTGCTGCACCTCTGCTGGACCTTCCCTGTCCTCCACACCAGGTGAAGAGTCGTGGACCTCTCTGAATGGTTGCCGCTGTCGGTGACTTCTAAGTCTTGGGTTAGGGTCACCATGGCGACGGTAGCGGGTGACAGCAGGGCGGTGCTGCTGGACGGGACGAGGTTGAGCGTCCGGACTCTCGCCTCCATCTGGCCTCGATGGAACCACCGCCGCTGGACCCGCACCAGGACTCTGAGCCTGGCTGTGGCCCTGACCCGATGGAGGACGCCTGCGGTGCCGAGGGGGTCCACGTCCATGGTGGTGGTGGTGAGGAGGGTTATGATGGTGATGATGGTGGTGATGATGGGGATCCAGTTCTCCGTCCTGGTTGAGCATCTGACACGGCCTCCATGACCGACGTACAGGAGGATCGGCAGAGGTCCCGTTGGGCTGCCTGCTCCTCTGGGGTATCGGCGCCACCTTGTGGTCCTCGCCTGCTTCGCCCGTCACCTCTCCCTGATACTTGTGGCTCATGGCTGGGGTGTGATTCAACTCAGTTTTCAAAACATGCTCATCGTGTCTCCAGGGAAACGATGATTTTTCTAGATATCTGTAATGAAAAAGAACAGACAAATACTTCAATACACAATCTTTCTTTGAAACAACAGCAAATATCTGTAAAATAATACTCTTTTTTGCTGATTTAAATAGAGTAAAAAAAATAACACTCTGTAAAAGAACAAATGACTTTATAAAAATGGATATTTTTTATGTGGATAGTATTTACATATTTGGTCTTTCTATGTGACAAAATGTAAATTAATACTTTAATACTTTTTGCAGTTGTTTATATATATGTATATATGTATATATATATATATATATATATATATATATATATATATATATATATATATATATATATATACATATATATATATATATATATATATATATATATATATATATATATATATATATATATACATATATATATATATATATATATATATAATTGGTAATTCAACAAAACGAGGAAGGACCTGTAAAATAACAGTTGAAAAAAAATATTTATATTATTATATATTATATATATATATATATATATATTATTTTAAAAACTTTTGTATGCACATTTTTCTTTCATACAATTGCAAATTTCAGCTAAATAATATTCTTTGATGCTGATTTAAATACAGTTGAAAGATTAGTGTCATTTTATAGTCACACTGTAAAAGAACAAATGACCATTTATTTTTAAAAATACTAATTTCCATGTGGATAGTATTTATTTGTTATTATTTATTCAGGGTCTTTCAATTTGAAAGTCAAAATGTAAATTAATACTATTTTTTCTGTTTTTTTTTTTAAGATATTATTGGTAATTTAACAAAACATGGATGAATATGTAAAATAACAGTAGATAAAGTATTTATCATTTTTAAATATACACATATACTCATATACAAATTTTGTTGTATAACAGCAAATATCTGCAAAATAATGTCTTTGCTGGTTTAAATACAGTTTAAAAATGTGTAATTTTACGGTCACACACTGTAAAAGAACAAGTTAGTATTTATAGGAAATATGGATATTTGAAGTTTGGGCCTGTCTTTATTTTTCTTTTTTACAGTTCACAAGACAGTTACTTGTCTTGTGAACTGCAATTTAACCTAATCAGTGTACTTTTGTATATATTCTTTAACCATTTTTCTATCCTTAAAATACATATTTTTTCCTTTTTTACATGTATTTAACTTTACATTTAATTTTACAGTCACACTGTGAAAAAAAACGAATTGCTATTTTAAAAAAGTACAGATATTTGTATGTGGATATCATTTACAGTTTGGGCCTGTTTTTCCTTTATAACAATCAATATGTAAATTAATACTATTTTTTCTGTGATTTTTGTAGATATTACGTACAGGGACCAGTTAAAAAATATATCTTTCTTTTTCACAGCACAACAGCTCTAAGATGGACTCAGGTTATCAACAAGAAATGTCAAGAAATGAATAGTCAACAGAAACAATAGGTCCAAGGAATGCTTAAAGGTTAAATGCAAAACAAGCATAATCGGGGTGAATATTAAATGTCAACACTTTCTGAAAACTAGTGTATTGGAAAGCGGCACTGAAGCTTATTATATTTATTATGTCGACTTTTTATATTTTTTACTTTGTGATCAGATATTTTAGCATTTCAAAGCATACTTCTGGACTGAATTTCATGCAAAACAGCAAGCTTATACATCAACTTGTTTATTAAATCAAACATTTTGTCAGTGATATGTGAAAAAAAAAATCCCATTTTCAACTCTTTACTGTTTCATATCACTGCAAATTCATTCTCTTTGGGTTTCTGAACCGTTGGTCACACACTAGGTAATAAAGATACCACCGAAGTGAATGTGGTGACCTTTGTTTCGCACTTTTGTATGACATTTTATAAAATATACTGCTGAGGTCACAACATGTATTAAACAGTGTCCTTGTTGGACTGAAACTCCCTTTACAACAGTGGAATCATAGTTATTAGCAGAGGTGTGGAAGTGGGCCGAATCTGAAGGTCTCTTTAGTCATTACTCACACAACTGCTTGTCAGAGGTCCCCATTGGAATAACTGACTGTGTAAATGGGATTTAAAGCTACTAAAGACAGAATTCTTTCAGCTAAAACAGGAAAGTACTATGATTCAGCGAACGTATTGAGTGCAACCACATGTATAGACACTTTTGCCTTTAGATTAGGTTAGATGACACATTACACAGCTTAATTTGAAACATATTGAGGCATTTAATCAACTAATTAAAAGTTAAAAAAAAATGCATATGACTGTTTGAAACAACCCTACTTACAAGCCAAAGAAATTCAAGGCCATTCCCTTTCTACCAAGACTGATTTATTACTGTAATCTGCCTCCACCACTGACCACCTCCAATATCTTAATTACCTCCCTTTCAGTAAGTCTGTCCTGACATTGACAGTTAACTTAAATTGCATAAATCAAGTGTACATATGCAGGTCCTTCCTTTTTGCGAGTTTACATGCTACTATGGCTAATGAGCGTCTGTCAAAGAAAGGAAATATCGCAGTGATAGCTGAAAATCACATCGGGAACTACCCGTCTCTATACCGCTAATAGCAAAAAAATCTAAATCCTCTGGGATACACCGCACTTTAATCCATGCCACATTCATCCGTCCACCAGCAGCTGGCAGATGGCAAGAGGATGGGAGAGTAAAGGATGAGGAGGAGGAGGAGGAGGAGGAGGAGGCAGGGCAAGAGGACAAGGAGGGACCTTTATCTGCCATCTGATAAGACCTGACAGAGAGGAATGGATAGGCCAGCGATCTGAATAATAAATGGCCTGTGCGAACGAGAAGCTCAGTTTTGATATTTATTTAATCTGACGAGGCTATCGGGGTATCCATCGGTTATCTCCACGCCTCGCCATGTCCGAGGTCAACAAGCTGAGAAAGGACACGAGGACGCAACCCTGCTAGATGCTTCAGGAACAATAAAGTGCTTCAAGAAAAGGTCACTGATGGGGGAAAACTGCTGATTTAAAGGAAGAAAAAAGGCTTGTTTATGAAGCGCTACATGAAAACTTAAAAGCATCTCCCATTGTTTCTACAACACATGTTTTACTCATAAATTATTTATCCAACCTTAATCATCTGAAGAATAAAAAATGTATGATCATATACACAAGAAATGTTCTCTTTTAGAAGCCTTTATTCAAATCAGTACTTGATGTTTTCTGTACATTTCTGCTTTTTAAGTGATCTGAAGAAGAATTTAGACCATTAATGTGGTTTTTATATTGACATTATTGCAAATACACAGCAAAAATCTGAGAAAAAGGTGAGTCAAACCAGTCTGAGGCAAGAAATCTAGTGTTATCCTTAGACTTCAACCTCGACTATACATAGAAGATCTTCAGGATTTAAGATTTCTTGCATCAGTACTACACTTTATGTTTAGGTAGGTCGTATTATCGGTCATCATTGGACAAAAAATCCCACACTAAACTTTACAGAAAGTGGTGTCTGAGAAAATTTGATTTTTAACCATCTCCTTGGCTCCAATTCCTTCCTAACCTTTAAGGCAATTGTAATTCACATGGTGTAAGAGCATACTACTTCTGCACTTTCTCCTTTTTTGGCTTCATTTTCAGGCTTTACATGGTCTGGCCCTGGAGATTTTAACCAATCAAAGGTCTTTTTATCCAGAGCAGGTAAGATAAGGTAAAAGAGCATAATATTCCATTATGATTCTTTAAAATTCTGCATCAAAAAGTGGGACCGAGGCTGAGCCAAGGAGCAAAATCAAGTGTTAATTTTTATCATGTTCTTTTAACTTTAACCTTAAACCTGTGATAACTGGAAAGAAACAAGTGTTGTTAACAAAATAAGGCAAATGTGTTAGCTTATTTACTAATTAAACAGATAAAAAGCAACATCATTATTCATGTTTTTGACCACCTGAGGAATTGAAATCCAATATTCACATTCCTTTTTCTCTTTGTTGGTCTCCAAGAAATCCTAAGGAGAATATATGTCTCTTTAACACTCCAATGTGTTCACTAACTAGTTGTTGTGTCTTTCAGTTGTTGCTGGGCAGATAATCAACACAGGATTTAGAGCTTCTTCTCTAATAACAGCTGTCTACCAAAAGAGTTAACTTGCAGGCCAAAACAGCTGAAGAGTTAGCTTAAAGACACTATCAGGTCAGAGTAAAGCCAAGGAAGATTCTGGCGATAATTCTCTGGAGGTTCATCATCACCCATTTTCCCGCTGTCGTACTCTTGTCATTTGAGGCATTAGTATTATAAAAGTATTGATAATAGCTTCCTTAGTGGTACCATAATCACTGCAACAGGCGTAAGAATGCAACATAATTTGGTTAGGAGAATTGGCTTAAGCTGAATTTATGCATTTTTATTTTTAACTAGGAAAATGTTGCTAAAGGGAAAAAAAATAAAGATTCTTAGCATGTTTTATAAACAAATATGGAGTCATTTGCGCTCTTAATTCTTGCTTTCACCTTCATAAGTTTATTTCCATTCTATTTGATCGATTAAATCTACGTAAGTGAATTAGCAGTACCCCTTGTAAGCTGTTACCAATCAACATGTTTTATATTTGCAGGTGAATAATTTGGAAATATAAGAATTGAAAGCGCTGGCCACAGATGAGACACAGAGAGGGTAAAGGTTAATGTAGATCCTGTAATCTGAGCACTGAGCCCAACTGCTAGGGCGGGAACATGATGGGACACAGCAGGAGTGAGGGTGGACTCCCAGAGCAGCTAATGTCCCTCTCGGTCTGGAATTTAGGCTTGGATGGCGGTGGCTGGGCGACTCGATGGGGGCGGTCGGGGAGGAGGGGTTGCCCGGGTCACAGATGGCCCTGGCAGCGGCGGCGGATAGTCGGACCGGGCCTGAGGAGCTGTGAGCCGAGCGCTGCGCCTCCATCTGTCAGGCTTCAGTGAAAGCTGCCGGGTGGGGGGATTTACTAGCCCATTAACTCACTGATCTTACACTGACAAACAAACACTGACAACGACACACGTGTGCCGCACGAACTTGCAAGAACCTTGAATGTTTACATCCGCTCGCGAGCATTTAACCTTCCTCGTGACACGCTTCGAATTAGGACTCCGTGACAGTGAAAGCCACATTTGACAATCAGGTAGCTGTCATTGTGTTGTTAATCAACAGATTAATAGTATAGTATATAAAATGTCAGGAAATTACGAAAAATTACCAACATAACTTCCCAGGTATCAAGGCACTGACTGACTGATGATGCTATTTGTGTTTTCTTGAGGTATTGGCACAAATCTAATTACTGAAAAACAACTGACTGTAAGACTATCAAACATCGTCACTTCAAAAAATTCAATATTTATCTGTTTACTGGCAACACCTACTGCCGCCTACCGACTAGCAACACTTTTTAAAATCTATATTCTACTGTTTATTGTAATGTACTAAAACACCAAGTCAAATTCTTTGTGCGTGAAAGCCTACTTGTCAATAAAGCCTTTCTGATTTCAAATTTTTTACTGTTAACATCTTGTTTATCAAATACAAAAATTAACAATAACTCTGGCTATAAGAAGGGTTAAAAAAAAACATCCTGGATATTGCTGAGGCAGTTTTTCATATTCAATAACCTAAATTTATCTGGATTGCAGACTGCAATGATAAAGAAAAAGGTGCGATTTAAGATACATCCATAAAATTAATAACCAGCGTCACACAGGGGGCATCTAGCCTCATATCGCATTATGAGATTGTATCAACACATTTAATCATGAGTTTAAAACCATATCCCAATGCTGCACTTAAAATTAGGTCTCCGCTCTGTCCTAAAATCCAGACTTTTTCTGGTTGATTAACTGGCAGCAATTTAAGACAGCAATTTTGATGATGGTTTTGCGTATTTCAGGTATAAAATTGACTGTGCAAGGTTCTGAGTTGTGACAATTAGCATTTTCTTTGCCTTATGTAACAGCAAATTGAAGAAAACCAAGCGCCTGTGGGGATTTGGACTGAGGGCATCGTGAATACATTTTCTAAAGCATGAGTAACTAAGAAAATAACTAGCAGACCAATAAATAATGCCACCAATCGTGAGGTGCACCTGTCCTCACCTCTCTATTCTTGGCAACACGATTCTTCCTCCCTCTCCTGCACACAAACACAGCACCACATCGTGACAGAACACACTCACTCAGCAAGCATATGGCCCGTGTTGGGATGCATCAACAGCCACATTACTTGCATTGTGTTACAAGTAGACTACTCCCTTGCTCTGGAGGGAGAAGATTAATCATTGAACAGGAGCCAAACTGGCAAGTGCTTTTATTTTGAAGGCTTACTGGGCTCCTTAAATCCCTTACCATGGCTCTGAACGGGTTTATTATGTTAAAAGGCCACAAGCCTGACCTTTGGGAAGGGTGCTCATTATCAATTAGTGATCCAAATCTTTGACATGTTGTCCAGTTCGTTCCTAAATGATCAGTGCTGTTTAGGAGAAGATGCGCATTTCTTGTGAATCAAACACACTGTTCTTCACTGTATCCCGAGTTGTCAAACGCCTGTTTTTGGTTAAAAGATAAATGTGCAGCAAACTGTCACCTGTCTAAAAGCCTCTTTTTCTTTTCTATGACGGTCCGGATTAAATCTCGGCAGGTGTCGGATCCGCCATCAGTGAACACAACCCGAACACATTCCTCGGTCCCGGCCCACTCTTAAACACGCTAAAACCCCGGGTTTCCCCGTTAGCTGACCGTCTGTCGGACGTGACATTCACTCATTTACCTGCATGTCAGTGGAGGACAGGCCCGGCTCCGGCTGCTGGAGTACACATCGCCCCTGTCCCTGTACGCTCTCGCCTGGCTCGGCTCGGTTTGTCCCTCCTGACAACTTGCTGGGATTAAAGCGGAGAGCTCAGCCCCTCCTTCTGCACCGTGACATCAGAGCGGATTAGCGATGCACAAAGCGCCTTTATAAACACTGCTGATGCCGGTGGTGCAGACACGGGCGGTTCTTTACGGCCCCGAGTGCGGCTCCATCCCGCCTCCTCCTCCTCCTCCATCAGCAGCCCGCAGAGAGCCGCTGCGCTGCTACACCGTCGGCTGTCAGCCTCCGTCGATGGGGTCGCTGTTATCTGCTTGTAGATCTTCCGAGAGTAATCAATGCGCCCTTGCTCCTTGTAAAACACCTGTACGAGCTGTCCAGGTAGAAAAATTAAATCCCACCAGCTCTCCTTTCTGTCCAAACATGGTTTTCACAGGTCTGTCTGCTAAAAAAAAAAAAGGAAGTTGGCTAACATTCGGCTATGTTTTGACAGTTAGCTAACGGCAGTTAGTTAACGGCTCCGCTAAACTAGCTACCTTTGGACAAAAGATAAATGACGAAGATAAATGACCATGAAACTTCACAAAAATAGCATAGGTCTTGAATATCACCAACCGCCTTTTAAAAAGGTTCTAAGAACTTTCTGTAAAGACTTTCTAGCTCAAATAAAGCTAATTTCCAACTCTTAAATTAAATAAGGTAAGACGCTATTCATCAGCCGCTACTCTAAGATGGCGACCGGAAGTGGCATACTCTATTTCCTTCCACTCAGCAAAGATAACCTGTGAATGGTCCATTAAATTCTAGCTAATTTAAAAGTCTGAAATTTAGTCTTTTAAGCTTATTAATAATAAAACATTTTTATTTTTAATAATATATTTTGTAATAGGCTACCCAAGTTCGGTCTTTCAGTTCGCCATACATAGAGGAACTTACATATTTCATTGTGGCGCAACCTGAAAACATTCAACCTGTGTATTTATGAATATTTAGTACACTCTGATGAGTATATAATATGGATTTTCTACATTTACAGCATTCTGGCATTATTATTGTTAAGCTTGTAAAAATCTAACAAGTGCTCACCGCTTAGTTCCAATTTATTTTCTAATGGGATGTGATTATGTATCTAAACAATCAAGAATCAATTCTATACTTGCTTTGACCTTTTGAAAAATACACATTTTGTCAGTGTCCATTTTGCCGGTTGCCAAAAATTGATAAGAAAACCCATTTATATATATCTGACCCTACAACAGCGTTTTAGCAGTCATTATGTGCAAATCCACATAACTTTATGTGAGTTTGTGGTAACGGCAGGGGCAAAGTATGTCTTTGCAGAACATTTACCCAGCCATTTGACCCAGAATTTCTCAAAGCATACAAAAATATGACATTGTTCTTGCAGGAATATTGTTGCTATTCTGTCTTTAAACAGTGAAGTACAAAACACATGCCTTACCCCACTATATGGACAACTTGAGTATAATCTCTTCTTTTTGGAAGTCATCTATCACTTGTAGTAATGTGCCGCAGTGATGGTGAATCAGGCGGTGGGATGAAGTGTTCCACTTTGGCCTCCTCAACCAGTTCTGGCTATTCATGTAATGATACTTGGACATTACACTACAGACTGAATTTGTCCAGCCGCAATGAGAGGCATCCAACCAGCTGCACAGACCAACACTGCACCAAAGCCCAGCACAATTTTCATCACTGTTTAATGCCCCTTTGCCTGAATGACTAACCATGCACTGCATTCAGCAAGAGTTCCCATGGCCCCACATTTGGGTCTGGTTAAAATATCTGCTCTGCAAAATGCCTTAAACCTTCAATATGTGTCCAAAAAAACCCCATCCATTCATCCAAGTTCTTCTGCTTATCAGGGGTTAGGTCGCAGTGGCAGCAAGTGAAGCAGGTCATCCCAGATGCCCTTCTCACAAGCTTCTGTTGGGGGATCTTGGGGTGATGAGGAGATGAGATATATAATCCCTCCAGCAAGGTCTGGGTCTACAATGGGTTCTCCTCTCGTTTGGACGTGTCTGGAAAACCTCCAAAAGAAGTCACCGAGGAGTCATCCTAATTAGATGTTAGAATCACTTCAGCTGGCTCCTTTCGGTATGAACGAGCAGCGACTGTATTTCGTACCCTCTGGATGTCCGACCCCTTTGTGCTATCTTCTAAAGCTTACAGTGGCCTCTTGTATCTGCAACATCGTTGTTTTGGTCACTACCTACAGCTTATGATCATAGATCATGCCAAAAGTCAAACAGTTGTTGCAGTATTCCCACATATGTTCGTATTTCATTGCACTGATTTAATTTACCTGCTAGTATATTCTTTCCACATTGGGGCATCTGTTTATAACACGGAATTTTACCAGCGTCTGTCTTCATCTAACACGTTGGTGGTTTAATCTTAATGTATATTTTAATGGGTGACAAAAGACAAATTCATGAAGAATTATTCCCATCTTTTTTGCTACCTTTCCTGCTTTTATGTAACGGTCATAAAGTTTAATAAGACATACAGTAACTCATCATGGCTGATACATAATGTACAGAACAGAGTCTGAAACAGGGAGCAGTGCTGGTTGTTGCTCCTGGTACGATGATCCAGGCACATTCCGGTGTCACCGGTGGATCAGATCAATAGAGTCAGTGTCTATATTGCCGAGCATTCTCACCTTGGTCACGTGCACCTTTTCTGCAGGAGCACCCGTTACCGTGACAACAATACGTGATGAAGAATGGCGATGGTGTCGAGTGGTAACCATGGCATCCAATCTGTTATTACCATCTCTGCAGCCTCACATCTCCGATCCCACACGAAAACAACACAGCCTGCACACTTCTTTTTTTCTAAAACGCAGGCTGTGAACTTTTGGGCGAACGTGGAGGCGTGTGTGACACATTTTAAAGAACTGAGCCAATCACGGGGCTGCAGAATATAGAGTGCAACGTGCAGAATCAGGTCATCAGAGAGTATCTGAGGTCACGTTATCGCTCTGCTGCCAGCATTAACTCATGTCACACAGCCTATATTTCATGCTCAGAGTCCAGGTCACTGCTGTTCTATTTCCAGAAGAGACATCAATAATTTCTCTCTCTCTCTCTCACTCCCTGCCTCTATCTATCTCTTCTCTGCATACATACATAAATGAAGTTATACTGTATGCATTCCGTCCAGGTCCATAGCATGCGGTGAGCAGAGGCTGAACCCATTACTGGAATTAACACACATTAATGTTTCATCATGGCCCATCACGCAGAAAACCAGTGGAAACCATTTACAACACACTCCAGCTCCCAGTATGCTCACGAGACAACCATAAAGGATCCATGTTTACCCATCCAGGGCCTGTATTTCAGTTGGTCTGCAGGTGGCGCCCTTCAGCAGGATGGGAGGGGAGCAATGGCAGGATGGTGTTACATTACCATGTGTTTTTTGTCATCTATCATGGAAGGATTCCCTATTTTTCTCCTCACCTAGACGCTACCCCATGCAGTTATTTTCTGGCTACACACTATTCAAGAGTCCTCTTTATCCCTTTCATGCAGGGAATCCACAGTTAGTCAAACTTCAATCAACGCCATATTATTTACAATAATTATTCCAAACCAGCAGGAAACAGTCTGCCAACATTTCTCTGTATTGCTGCATAAACATTATCTTTAATAATATTTGAAAAATTGCACCAGAAATTCAAAAATGGCATATTTTGTTGAAAATATGCCTGTCATCTGTGGAATAGCTGTTCAGACATACTCTACAAGAATAGAAACTATTTTAATCAACGTTCTCCAGTGTGGCTTTTGTCAGTTTTTTCTGCCAATGAAAAGATTATTTTCTACTGCCAAATTGTAGTTTAGATAGATGGATATATATACTTATATATATATATACTTTCTTTGACAGAATAAAATCTTTTCTTAATGTAAATAATCAACTGGGAAAGTTTCAGGGTGATATCTATGAATCAAAATTGTAGTATTTTACTTTAAGGTGCATTTCAAACCATGAATGCGGGGTTTCCTGTTACAATTAGATACATACAACAGATATGCAACAATGTATGGTTGTATATCTCACTCACAAAAATTAATATTTAAAAAAAAAAATCCAATTTGACACATTTTAAGTCTTGTTGGGGAGTACTAAAATACTTAATCATTTGTAAATTACCAATAAATATAACTGTAATTTTGCAAAACAAATTACAGATTTCCGCCAAACTAATACTATTGGTACATTAATTAACAACCATAAATCTCCAGTGCATGTTTTTTTTTTGTCATGCTAGAGGCTCCATGAATGGCAACGTCACTCTAAAAGTCAGTCGATCCACTGCTACATTAATCACTATACAAGTCAAAACTTTACAAACTACTGGTAAATCATTTCTGATATGATCAACTTACAGAAATGTTTTCTTTAAAAATGCTGTATGGTTTGCCATTTGTCTTGTTTTGTGGTATAATGAAGGCATGAGAAGATTAAAGGTTCCAAAAGGATCTTAACTTTTTATGTAATTCAGATTAATTACCTTTCATTGACTGTTTTACTATTATAATTACGTGGCAGAGTCTTTATTGACTGTTCCATCCTGTTTTTCTTGGTGGTCTACAAGTCACTGTGATGAAATGTGGTGTTAAGAAAAGCCAGCAGGAGAGAATAGTGTTACTGCAAAATAGAAAACAGGTGGAATAACATAAAACAAGGATGAAATTACATTTCATAGCACTGAGCCTTACATGTAAGTGATCATTATTATAAATGGTCACTTGGATTCCCAACAGGCTTAGTAAAAGTGCAGCATCGGAGTCAGGTTTTCTCTACAAAAACTTATTTTTGTCCACCACAGACGGCTCTCATTTATGGGCTTTACATAAAGATCAAACCTTTTGTCATAAAAATATCTTGTGATAACAGTTATTCCAGTTGGAGGCACTGGTCCGGGGTGTTCCCAGCTGAAGGGTGGAGGCCAGAGGGGACATAACTCGGTGATCCCTTTGGCAGCGAATCACATACTGAAGAGAACATGTAATAACTGTAGCATCATGCAAACAATAACCTCTGCACATGACAGATTCTGGCAGCCTTCACTTATCTATTGAAGCTCCGTCTTGTTGTTTCCACAGACAACCAGGAAATTGAAAGAGACGATGACTGATGGAAGATAGAAAATTCAAAGCAGTTGAAAATTACATTTGTCTGTGTGACTGAATGATGCGGAAATCTGTGGACGCAAAAAGACGAATGCTACCAACTCTTTCATTATTTATGAGAAAATAATTAGCACTGTTTAAATTTAAAAATAATTATTCTTTTGAGTCATTTTCTCTTTAAAAACCCAGCAGGAGATGAGTCATATCTTTAGTGTTTGCTCAGTGAAAATTGATGGCTGCAGTCAGATTTTCTGGCTACATAATCAGGAGAGAATTCATCTCCCCATCTGGCCCGAAACTGCTCTTGGTTCCTTGAAAAAAATGCTGATGACCAAAGGAGAAAGGAAGGCAGAGTGCTGACCATGTACGAGACAACTGCAGAAAAAGGAGAAAAAACACCGAGGCAGAAGAGAAAGCATGTCAGACAGATGGAACACAAATGTGGACGGGAGTTCTTCCTCTAAAAAAATACAACTAAGTCTAATCTTCCATATCCAGCATGCTGCATTTTTTCCTCGTCTATCGCTCAAATTCATTCCCCTTCTGCAAGGACACTGAACTGTGAGAGTTCACCAATCACTCGTCCAAAAGTCGTATTTCTTGCATTTGGGATGAGCACAGTTCTTTTTCTAACTTTGAGTCAGAGTCTTTCAGCGCTTAAGAATGTCTGCAAACTTTTGTCCAGGACACATGTAGGATTAAGGCAGGATTTCTTTCTGTTCTCGATCACAGCTACACAAAGCCTGCAAGATGTTCAAGGCTGAAGCCAGGAGAAATATTTTAAATGGTTGCAAAATGTTTTGACCCTTCTGGTTTGTAAAGTACGTCGTAGATCATTTGTGTATTCAGGCCTCGCCTCAAACAGCGAAGCACCTTCATATCACCGCAGGAAGGTTTGTTTTCATTCAGTTCTAGCATACCATTCCCAAGACATGCAGAATAAAAACTATATGCCAAAGTATGTTCACGCTCAACATGCATATGGTACCGCTGAACATGATTCAGAGCAGTTGGCATTAAGATGATGCAATAGCAAGTCGCCAAGTGCTTGCTCAAAGGGAATCGCTGGGTTTCTCTTTATAGTATCATAAAATCTTGACCTTATTATGCGAACTGGCATCATATACATAAAATTATATGTAAATGAATTAAAAGATTTGCTTCTAGTTCCATTCCTTGCTAAATGGGTTGAGGTGCGATTGAGGTCATGTTCTATGCAAGCCAGTGAAGTATATCCATATAAAACTGGGAAAACCATGTCAGTATGGACCTGGCTTTGTGCAGAAGGTGGATTATCATGTTGAAAAGGGAAAGAGGTGTCCCCAATCTGTTGCTATAAAGTTTAAAACAGGTGCACTGTTGTCTGAGATAGAACTAAAATGTTCCTCCAGTGGAACTAAGGAACTGAGAAATCCTCATTCTTGGCCTAATCAATGGAAGAAGAGGGAAACATGGTAAAATTTGCAAAAAAAGTCAATTCTGGACTTTATTTGGTGCATTTAGAACATGTTCTCAAGACACGTGATCACTAAAAAATGACTGATCAGCTGCCTACAATTAAGGTTTGGTCAATTTAAAGAAATTACTTTGGTGATTGTTAGGAGGCACAGTGACAAAATGGTTAAAAGTAACAAATAGATAATAAATTGTATAAAATAGTTGATTAAAGTAATAAATAGTAAGCTAATGGTAATATAAAGTTAGTTACATGTAAGAAACAGCTAAATGTAATAAATAGTTTTCTAAGTGGAATAAATAGTTGACTAAAACAAATACTTGGCTAAAAGTTTAAAGTCTTCAGATAAAACTATTAAATAGTAGGCAAATGGAAATTAATAGCTAAAAATAATAAAAGTAACAGTTACCTAAACATAGCAAAAAGCTGATGACAAGTAATAAACAATTCGCTAAAAGGAACAAATAGATAGTTAAAACTAAGAAATAGTGGACTAAATGTAAAAAAAAAAAAAAAAAGTTGGCTAAAGGTAATAAATAGCTAAAAATAGTAAATAGTCCACTAAAAGTAACAAATAGTGAGCTAAATGTAGTAAACAGCTAAAAGTAACAAATAGCTAGTTAAAACTGACAGTGTGTTAAATGTAACAAACATTTGGCTAAAAATAATAAATAGTTATCTAAAAGTAACAAATAGATAAATGTAGCAAACATTTGCCTAAAAGTAACAAAAGTTAGCGAAATGTTGCAAATAGTTGGCTAAAAGCACTAAATAGGTAGCTAAAGGTAACAAATAGTTAGCAACACATAGCAAACAGCTGGGTAACAGTAATTAATGTTTGGCTGAAAGTATTAAATAGTTAGCTAAACCTAATAAACAGTTAAAAGAAAAAATAGGTTGGCATTTATTTAGCCAATCATTCATTTGGTTATGCTTATCTATATATTACGTTTAGCTAATGCAGTACTTTAATCTATTTGGTAGTTTTAACTAACCATTGAAGCCATTGTTTTTAGCTAGCTATTCATTTTTCTGAGCATTTGACAATAATTGATAATAATAATAACAATAATAATAATAATTTCCTTGAGAAACCACTTTCAGCTTTAAAGGTTTCTCTAGAGTGGCAATAGTGAGAAACCCTTAAAGGTTCCACAAGGCTTTTCTTCTTCTAAGAGTGCAAGATGTTTTGGGACCAGTATCTCCTGTTAGATAACAGTCACACAAACACAAGGAGGCCACATGTCGACACATGTAAATACAGACCCCTTTAAGTGTTAAAATGAATGAATTATCTGATAAGGACAGTCCCATTTATTCTCATTAAGGTGATAGCAGCTGACAGTCAAGACTTGCAGGATAAATCTGGTAGGTGAGCAGAGTGACTTTGAAAATCTCCTACTGAGGTGCACTTGAGGAAGGTGTTGGACCTCTAACTCTGAAGTAGTTTAGTGTAAAACTTATCAGTTTAATACAGAATTCTGTCCCTGTTTATACATTATGATCAACTTTCTCTCCTTTGTTTCCTCCTTTATCACCTCCTCTCTCATCTCTCTCTGTTCTGCCGCCCACTTCTTTCTCCTCCCTCCATTTCCTTCTTTGCCTTCCATCAGCTCATCTCTGACCCTGGTTTTTCTCCTCCTCCTCCTCCTTCTCTTCATCACTCCCACATCTCCACCTCCTTGCAGAAACTCTGCAGTGTGCTGCCAGTCTGAGAGCTGGAGAGACACTCAGCCCGATCAACATAAGACAAATCTTCAGAAACAAACTTTACTGCAACTTCTATTTTCCACAACTCTGGATGCAAGAACTTCTTTTTACTTATTTCCTCTGAGGGTGTTTTTTTGTTTGTTTTGTTTGTTTTTCTGCGATGTTTCCATTCTACCTCCTAACTTTAGCTGGTGAGTACGTTGTGCCAGTGCTGGTGCATGAGGGCATGTTTCTGTTGATGCCAGTTGCTATGATTCATACTTACCATTCCCTCTTTCTCATTTTCTCTGCGCTCCAAAAGCCACCATCCAAGCCCACAAGCAGCTGCTGCCAGGCTCATGCAACTTTGAGTCCAACACCTGCGGATACACGTCAGACGCAGACTTTACGAGCTGGACGCTGCACAGAGATGGTAATTTTTTTAAAAGATGCCACTCTGCATCTTCAATCCTTTGACTTTTTTTCAGTTTAGAAGTTTCTAACTGGCTCTTATAGTGGCAGTTTTGGTGCTGTTTTGGCTGCACCACTGAAGCACGCTGGTGAAAAGGAGCCCATCTGGATTGCATTGATTCCACGAACATCTGGAGTCAGTGAAATAACAGATTTAAGCATTCTCGTCGGGTTGGTAGTGCAGCTGATATAAATGAGCGCCGCACACACCCATATCTGAGTTGTATCACTGTCCTTATTTAAAGTGATCAAAGGCAGCAGGTGAATGGAGATTAGATTTCATGACTGTCATTACCTCCAATTGCTTTTAAAACAAATGTGTGGTAAGTGAAGTCCACATACAAATATTAAGAAGCGTCTGGCTGCCAAAAAGCACTGAAATTTGTTGGTGCAGCAGCAGCAGGATCTTGTCATGTCAGTTGTGACAGGAAGCAAGAGATTAAGATTATGTTGATGCTAAAGAAAAAAGATTTACAACGTGTCTCCAAATCTCATCTAAACCTTAACGTAAAATACCTCAATGTGGCCGACTATTTCTGCCAAACTCCTAAAAATACGGCAGAGTCAGGAAAAGTTCTGGTGTGATTCCAGCTGTTGATTCTGGCTCACAGGTGGTTCATGTTCAGCAGCAACACTTAATTCTCTGCATGAATTGGCTCCATCTGTACAACGTTTCTAGGGAAATTCTGGTGAAATTCTGATCTGGAGGCCATATAATTCCTGCACTTGATCCTACTGTGCCAGAACATTTTTTTTTTGTTGCAACAGACCATGCACAATAATAATCTGAACTACATAACAAAAACAATTTGCTGCACAGTAGCAGAGATAGACTAAAGCTCATTTTTACATGTGGTCCCCTGCTGGTCAGAATTAAAACACAATTAAACTAACTTAAATATTAAAGTGCACTGACTGTAGAGGCTAATTTGACTGGTCTAATACCAAAATCAGTCACTCAGAGGTAGAATGGCAACTAAACAAATAGAAATAACATAACCGTGTGTTTATTCGCCTAGCTTAGCAAAAGCTAATTACATACTGCAACTATTTCTTGTCCAACAAAAGGTGGATGCAGTGATTTCTTGCATCTGTCCAGCAGATAAAATATACATTTTTGTGTCATTTCAAATGTTAGCTTGACGCTGATACTTTTTGTTTTGACAAGTATTGAATCTATTACCGTAAAATTCACTTTTTCCCTCAGGATAAATTAAAATGATGTAAATTAACTTTGAATCAGGTCAAAATTTTAAGTAGTCCACTATTTTGGTTCATGACCAAACACCTACAAAGCCAATGACAATTTGTGAGCCTCAGCTGTTATTTGTGATTAAATAACAAATACATTAGCATGCTAAAAGGCTAAACTGAAATTAGCATAGCAGCAATGCCACTGTAGTATCTTGTCTTGCTGACATTAGCATTTAGCTCAAAGTACTGTAGCCTACAGTGCTGCTACTGTTGAGAATGCTTGTTTGCTAACATGCTAAGCTAAAGTTGTGATGATGGTAAGCATTATGCAGGATTATACATCAGCATTTTAAGTTAAAACGCTTCACAAATCTTAAAAATACTTATTTGGAATCAACTCATCCAATAAACAACACCACTACAAAAACAAAAACAAAAAGCTGTAGCTATCTCAGGATTATAAAAGCTCTAGAGGTAGCACCACCATTTTGCTTGTCCTTACTGATGAATGGATAATTTGTTTTAGCACAGAAATCTCTCTCTAAAAGTGGCATATTTACAATTTTGTTTTTAAAATGTGCCAATATGAGTTTTACTGCTGCTGTAGGTGTATTTTTTTTAAACTCTGGACTGGACTAGCCTGTCTTTTTTGCTATACTTCCAGTTTTTATGCTAAGCTAGGCTAACTACAGACAATTAACCCAGCAGCATTAGGACACCTGAAGAAAGAAAAACAGCCAATGATCTGTTTATTTATCATTTTTTTCCTTAGTCAAGCATTGGTTTCCACAAACTGTGTATATTTTATAAGCTGCAATCATAAAAAAAATTAACAGAATTTATAACTATTTCTAATCTATATCTATGACAACATCCTGCTACCAGACCCAGTTGGAAAAACCACCTCAGACTTTATTTTTCCCCACCATAATCCTCACTCATACTTGTCTGCAAATCGTTCAGCGCTTTCTGTTTTGTCGCTTTTCTCCCTGGGATACGTCAACTACTTTCTCTCTTCCTGTTTCCATCCTCGTTGCCGCCGGCTTGTTAAAAAGGTCACTGTGGTTGGTTCGCTCAGTTCATTTATTCGCTTCTCATTACTTTCCCTTCTGTGCACATACGAGAGGTGAAGTCATATCAAAAATACAGTGCACTGTCTATGTTGATTTTTCATCTAAATCAAAAATCAATACTGATTTAATCAAGATTTACGTCAGTTTGAGTGCAATCTGCTCAGCCAAGTTAAGTTTGGTTCAATTAAATGCGTAAATACAAACATTTGCAAACAATTGTAATTGTTTACTGGCAAAAAAAAGAAGAAGAAGCAATTGTATTTTCCAAGCAAAAGGTGACCTGAGCTCAGTAAGTGTGTTTGTCAGGATCCAGGAGCCCCGGGCAACAGGGCATTCCACAGGGACAAATAATAAATGACAGACCGCTGAGGAGAGCTCAGAGCGCCCTGCAGCTAAAAACAGTAGCTGAAGTGGATTTTACGTCTCAACTCTGGACATAAATCATAATGCAAAATGTCCCATTCAGTAAGTTGAGCTTTCTGGACCTTGTTCCTGATAAAGATTCCAATATAAACAGGATCTAGATTTGAACATGATTCCCTTCTGTACTGTTCTTTTTATATGAAAAGAAACTGCTTGGAAAATGATTGATGTCGTGTGTTGCCGAGATGGAGCTGGGAAAAACAACTTTCACAACAATGCCACGTATTTTACTTCAACCAGAAGCCAGCTGAAGAGCAGATTGTAGCTCTGAATAGATTCTGCAAAAATCTCAGTCTTTTATAGTTGCTAGCATGTCTGCATGGTGTTTTTTATATGTTAGAAGTCACACCATTTGCAAAATAAGCAGTCAACACCATGGCTAAATATTTGCATATTGAAACTGCAGTCAACTAATGATAATCTTAAATCTTTCATACATAACAAACCTAAAGAACCAATCCTGTCGACTTGAAGGGTGGGACTGAATGACTCCAATACAACAACTTGGCATTGTGTAGTGCAGAATAGTTGTTATGTTTTAGTAGAGTTATAGGTGAGCTGGTGTGCTCAAGTGGCAGAGGTGTGTAACTTTGATAGACAGAGATAGGTTTTTAATGGTGTAATCAGTGACCACAGATGGACTTAAAGGTTTTAAATAATGAGTCAGCTTATTTAACCATTAGTTCTCATGCTTGAAATAGCAATACTCTTGTAAGGACTTGCCAGAATTGAACCCAAGTGCAGAAACAAACACGACACAAACTTCAATATACAAACTTACTGAGTGTTATAGGTGAACGAATGAAAGACGGCTGGTAATGCAGGCAGAAATACGTCCATAAATGAAAAAGACAACTGAAAGTAGTAATAGAAAACATAATCTAAATATTCACAGAACTCAAAAAGGAACAAAAACACAAACCTGAGATGCATGTGAGGAGCATCGGGAGAATCAGGCAGCTGAACATCAGGTAGCCAACAGGACGAACTGAGAAAAACAGAGGGAAAACGAGACCTTTCATGCATCGAAAACGGAATTGGGAGACACACGGGTGGAACTAATGAGGGCCATCAAAAAAGGAGGGAAATAGAGACAAAGGGAGGGAGTGAAAAAACAAGCAACACAGAAAGAAAAGTGTATTTACTATAAAACAGGAAGGAAACAGAAAACAAAAACAAAAAAGCCCCTGACAGATGTGTTCAGTTCTTTGCTTTATGATCAAGTTGTAATTTTGTATTGCCAGTAATCAAATGTTAGAATACTAATATGCTGTAATATGATGGTAGAAATGCTATTTGCTATATGGCGACAAAGTCGAGTCGCTCCTCCAACACATCACCTGTCTGCGTGACTTTGCTTGGATTAGTTCATAAACACAATGAGCTTTCCTGTTTACAAACATGGTGTAAATAAGAAGCTTCATGCATCCGATTCACCTTTTTTTAGGCCGTTTTGTCGCAGTGGACGGTGCCACCAGCGACCAGGAGGCCGGTTCAGGTGCAGAACCACCGCGGGAGACCACAGGGGTCCTGCAGAGTCCAGTTCTGGAGAACAGCGAGTGGAGCTGCCTGAGGCTCGTCTACCAGATCACCGGGTCGGGAAGCCTGGAGGTCCTGAAACGCACCAATGGAGAGAGTTTCGATAAACCGCTGTGGAGCAGCCAGGAACCGTCCGACAGCTGGGTCATCTCAAGCATGGACCTGCAGAACAGCACTGAGCCCTACAGGGTAAAAATGCCTTTAGATAGTGATTTATCGTCGTTTAACAAGCTGGAAATATGAGAGCAGCAGAGAAAAAAAAAGGTCCTTCATGGTCCAAAATGGAAAATGCTCACCCTCAAATATATTTTGATGCTTCAAGATCCTAATGTGATCAGAAATTGCAAAGAGATGGATGCACATTTCAGACTAGAGCTTCCATTACATTATGTAAACTGAACCTCCATCTGGCCACAAGGTTAACATATACAGTGCATGAGCAGACTTTCAAAGTGGTTCTAAAAGCAACAGTTCTGCTCTCCTGAGTGCTCACTCCCATCGCCACACCATTTATAGATTAAAGATGAATAAAAACTGATAATATTTTGAAACAAAGTTGAAGTCATGCAAGAAAAAGTTGCAACATTGTGGGAATAAAGTTCTAATTTTGCACAAAATCATTCGCACAAGTTGTTTAATGTGGAAAACAAGGTCAAAGCAAGGTGAAATGGAAAACCAAATTCTTGGATTGGGTCACAAGACACCTAAATAAGACAAACCATTATTACATATTATCTGTTTTTAGAATGTCAGAGACTAAAAGAGTCACAGTTAATTTTCCGACCTGCTTTAGCTTAAAACAACAGCATCGGAGCAGAAAACATTTCAGCGTCTTGTTGCTACGACAGATATAGGTTGACATTATGCATGCACACCCAAATGGAGGCCAATGCGAAGTGTGTAATCATTGTCCAAACACTGTGAGAGTAGCACAGCAGATGGTTTACATCATATGCAGAGGCAGGGCTGACTGTGACGGGGTCTCGACCTACATGATTTGGAGCCAGACCTATGCTATGTGTGGGCCCCTCGGCACATAAACATGGTGAAATAAATTAATGCTGCAGAGGTTTAGACTTAACACTGACTGCTAAAGTGTTCTTCCATTTCCTCAAAACAACAAACTCACACAGCCTTAACCTCGCACAGAAGTGACAGTCTGCTTTTCAAAGCTCAAATGACCGTAACAAAAATAACATTTTACCATTATTTTGGTTAAAACAACTTTACTAACTTTATTTTTCAGACAGCAAGAATACTTTCACATTTTGAAGACATGTTTATTTGTTTTCTTTCAAGATCTAGAAGAGAGGTTGGGTCAGGGTGCAGTTAGCTTAGCTTAGCATAAAGGCTGGAAACAGGTTGAAACAGCTAGCCAGGCTTTATAGTTTCACAAGTCACTCCTGCAAAATAGATTTATTTTATTTTTCTTAACATTTATGTTGATCAGGTCCAGTTTCGGAACAAAATAACTTTGGAACACATAGCTCTACGTCCATCTTTGCCAACAGCTAAAGTGTGTCTTTGTCAAACTTGAATTTTCGAGTGATCAAATAATGAAAGCAGTTTACAGTGTAATCAGGCATAACATATGCTATAGTATTGTTTGTTTATGCTTATGTGTGTGAGGTTTAGATATGTTTTATGTGTTCAATATTCTTGTTTGGAAACTAGGCTGTAGTTAACATGATTTACAGATGAGATCTACAGTATATTACAGAACACAAGCAACAGCAATGATAAATAGACTGTTACTGGTCACGTCATAGTGGAGCTTTTTACCATTCATTAGCTTATAGTCTTGGTGTTTACGGCACATTTAATGTATAGTTCAATTTCATGAACTCCCTTATCAGCACCAATTTTTCTGCAAACCGATTCTACTTTACCTCAGACATGCACAAGGCCTGACCTCATATTTTAACAAATACCTCTGTCTTCCTGTGTGTCGACTCTGCTTTCACATCAAACCTGCTGCTCACCACAGCTTTCATCAGTAAATTACATTCTGTACGTTTCGTGTGTGCACTGTTTTTGACCCTGTATGATGTCATTGCGGTGTCACTCCTTATTGCTGGGTATTAGCTGAACATGTGTTGTTGATTAGGTTGTTATCGAAGGTAAACCCGGGCCCACTGCTGGGAGCAGCGTGGCCATGTTTGAGATCCACATCAGCCCCGGATACTGCCTGGGTCAGTGAATCCACACATACATCACTCGCACATTTCTGTTTAAACAAAAAGGAAAACAAGATCCACATATATCTGGATAAAAGCCATCTGCATGCATGAAAACCTTTCGTACGCACCCATGTAATGGATGTTCTGTTGCTGGTTTCCTTTTAGAGTGTGATTTTGAGGAGTCTCACCTGTGCGGATACAGCAACCAGTGGAATGCCAATGTAAACTGGTATGTGGGAGGAGGTGGAGTCCAGCTGCTGCTCAACAATATACCAAATGATCACACTTACAACAACAAGACAGGTGAGTGGGATTTCCACTGTATTCATACCCAATTAGCTGTTCATTTTAGATTAAATGAGCCATCATTTAAGTGTATTTCATCAACATTTACTCCCAAACTTAAAGGAAATCTAATGCAAATACAGATACCAATGAAATCTGATTTCATTTTACTTATACAATACCATTTCACAACATATGTCATCTCATAGCACTTCACATAGTAAGGTAAAGACCTTACAAATTTTAAGTAAAGAACAGAGAATCTAGCAATCGAAAGTTGCCTTTGGATTCCCTTTGAGCAAGCAGTCAGTTGTGGTGGAAGGCAGGTTGTGTTGAAACCAACAATATATTAGCTTATCTCTCAATACTTTCCTCGTTTCTTTATATGTCTGTTGCACTGTGATGTCATCTCTGCTTGTTTCTGTCTTTATACAAGTAGGCAGGATAATTTCAAATGCCTCTAGAAAGTAGAGACCAACAGATAACACTACATTTTAGAACAGTAAACATGTTATTAAACCCATTTTCAGAAAGAAACATGGTGATTTTAAGTGCTGTGAAATACACAAAACACCAAACTGTGCAATCTAGACAACTAAAAAACTTTAATGTAGTGGTAGATGATGCTTACTGGGTTGTGTCATTGAAGTCTCTGAACTCTTCTCAGGTCACTTCATGTACGTGGACTCCGTCTACGCCGAGACGTTCAAAGAAGTGGCCAAACTGGTGACTCCCATGACGACGGTGCCGATGTCTGGCTGCCTGAGTTTCCAGTACCAACGTAGTGAGGAGAGAGGAAACCTGTTCTCTGTCTTTACCCGGGACCGACTGGGCCAGTACCAGGAGCTGTGGAGGGCGGGTGAGGAAAACCAGGACAACTGGGGCGAGACTGTTGGAGAGTGGATACCTGTTCAGCTGGACCTGAAAGCACCGTATTCCATACAGGTCAGTACATGGTGAAGCTTTATGTGAAGACTTTTTCATAAACTGACAAACTTTTAAGACAGTGACAACACATTTGCCTTCTTACAAGTGTAAAGGTCGATGAATCATTAGTAGTAGCTGTAGTAACTAAAGTCAGTTCAATAGACTTAGGAGTTTTACCGCTACAGTCTCAAGTGGTCTGGAATTACCAGAAGCTCATGGTGGCCAATGTAATGTAGACCCTTGTAGATAGACATTTAGGTTAGAAACTGCTGTGTCAGGTACCATATTGTGGTAGTATTTTGATGTGTCGGTAGCTTACTGACTCTCTGTTAGTCTTATGGTCTGTTATAACTCAAGATATCACAAAAAATGAGGCGCCACAAGAAATGTGGTTTGTGATTGTCACTTTTTACAGCAGATTAGTTTGTAGATTTCAGCTAAAAGTAAGTTCAGGTCTACCTTTAGTAATGACCAACATTTAGGGGCCACCTACCATAAAGAAGTGTGTTGTCCAGTAGTTGGTTTCCCTACCAAACACATTTACTGTAGCCAATGAGCATGTTCCCATTGGGAAATCTTGCATTTGAAAGGGACATCAACTTTATCATCATCAGCTCTGCTTGATGATGATAAAATGGTGAATAGTTAATGAAAAATGGAAACTTGTGCCACTTTTGACTGAATTCTGTTGGGTGCAATTTTCCACAATTTCCCTGCAGTTCTACAAGATGGTTGAGGTAAATGTTATGCACCTAAAGGTTGGTCATTGCTGGAGATAAAGCAGAATGTGCATGTTGATGTGTTTTTCATGCTGCTAAAAGTGACGCAACCCAAGTAAATTTCTCGTGATAGCATCAGTTTGGAAGCACTAAAATTGTGATATAAGATAGAACATTACTTACCTTGTTTTCTGAGACACGTGTAGTTGGAACAGTAAGTAAAACTGGGCCCCTTCTCATGTATATAAGCAGGAAGGACAAAAAATGTAAATAATGTGGTCCAGTATGACATGCATATAAAATGTATGGAAAGGTAATAAATAGTACAGATTTGCTTAATAAACTGGCTATTGCATCTGCTGGTTTATTTTTTAGTACATCTCAGTGAACTAGTTATACTTGTGCAAACTAAAGAGTTGAATAAAATTGTACAGTAATATTTAAAATGTAAATCTGAGTGTGTTTGCATCCGTGTGAACATCATGCATGCAGCTGTGTTCATGACTTTCTGTCTCCATGTGTGCGTCTGCTCCTTCAGGTCGTCTTTGAAGTGGTGTTTAACAGCCAAAGAGGCGGACGTGTTGCACTTGATGACATTTCCTTTTCTCCAGACTTTTGCAGCACAGACACTGGTGAGCTGAAGTCAAACCACTGTTCCCATGTTAAGGTCGCTAATAAAACATCTCAGTTATGAGGTAAAGCTTTCTGGCAAACTTTGTAAGTCAGCTATACAATAATAAATCTGGATTTCAAAAGGACTAGCTGCATAGAAGCTGCAATGAGATGTTTGACAGATCTGGCTTTAGAGGTTTGCATGTAGTGGAGGATAAAAATACTGAGTTTGGCCTGAGGTGACTGAAAAATTCCTCCTCAGGGATCTATAAATACCCATAACAAATGCAATGCAAATGTGAATCTTTCTAAAGCAGTAAAACAGGAACAGTAAAAGTGGTTTTTGACCACATTAAACTGTTGCTTTCGTGCTTTTGTTCCACAGAGCCGACTTTTGATCCGTCCACCGCCAACTGTGATTTTGAGTCGGGTTTCTGCCGCTACATCCAGGATGAGATATTAGGTTCATCGTGGAGGAGGGTGTCTGTGAAGCCCAACATATTTAGGAATGGAGACCACACCACAGGGGCAGGTCTGAGCAAAGCAACTGATTGTATGGATTTTATAGCTCGTCTAATATCTAAACCTGCACTAAATGGAAACTGCACAGATTTTCCACCTCAAAAACTTGCATGCAGGTCTTGGGGAGTCCAACAACATGTGTGAAAATAAGTTGTACGAAGCCTTTTGTGGCTCCAGAGGACTACAGGATTCAAAATGAAAAAAAAAAATCTATGAATTCTGGAGCTACCAGGGCTCCATTGACCAGTAGAGCCTCAGGGCTACATTAGCCTCTGCTAGCATAATGTCTGGAACTGTACAGTCAAGTGAACTCAGTCATAAATGGCCTGTTTTGACAAGAAACAAACAAGAGCTTGGCTTCTGTTACATAACATACTGACACAGTTACAGTTGTGCCGAGCTAAATAAGAGGTATCGCTGAGCCAAATGACTGGAGAGATGCTGAAATCATTCATTCACTGCTTCCTTTAAGTCAGAGTTTTGGTTGTGCAGCACATTAACTGTCTGGGTCAGTAAATATTTCCACCTCCTACCAGACAGACTCAGTTAGCAAGTAGCTGGTGAACACAGTGAAGCATTTAGCAGCTAAAGATTCTGCTGAATATGGGATTTTTAAGCTAATTGTAAAGAGCAGTTGCATGTTTTTGACCAACATGAAAGCCATTACAACTTGATAAGCCAGTGAATTGGTTTTGGCTTCGTGTTTATCAGACTGCAACCAAAAAAAAAAAAAAAAACAATATATGGGTCAATATATAATTGAGTGACTTTTGAAGTCCATGGGATATATCTTGCATACATTTTTGTTAAAAGTAAAAAAAAAAAACCAACTGTTTTTTTATGTTTATTATGATCATGTCTTTACAAATTGCATAATTATTTATTATGGAAACAATCTCTTATTAAGAAAAAAAATGACTGGATATCGTTAAAATGTCAACTAAATAACCGTCCAGATTTAATAACAACCACCTTCTAATTAGTTAAACAATAATAAAATGAATTTATTCAAAAATAGTTTTGATTGTGTTCTTTTTATTTAGTTAAGATAATCATGACAGATATTTCTTTTTTGTCAATATGTCAAATTTTATACGGAAAATAACTAATTAAATCACTTTCAACTAAGTTCCCCATTACAAAAACACCTCTCAAGGAAGTGTGTTCATTCCAGATCACATGACCTGCTCCACATGATGTCATTTCCTCTGAAGAAAAGATTGGCCAGACTCCAAGGCTTTCTGAGTTATTTAATATAAAGTAGTGTGTGAGTCAAGTGAGGATTTATCACATGTTAACAGGTTTACTGCAGTATCTTTAGAAATAACTTTCAATTTTACTCAAATGCATATATAATGTTTTAGAAGACTCTGTAAAAATGCCATGTGGTGTTTGGTTATAGGCGGCCATGTTGATTTTAGGCCTGAAAACAACAAAAATATCAACTATGACACCTGTCAACTTTGATACAAAAAGTCCCGCAATTATATATTGACCCATATACAGTTTTAGGGAACAAACGAACCGCTGGATGCAGATGTTAAAGAGGGTAAAATAAATAGGCAGCTAATAAACTATTGAAAGGGAGCTGAACTGAGGCGTTAATAGCCAGTAGCTTGAGAGGAAGACACAGAGTTCTGCAAGAAAACAAAACCTGTCTTCTGCTTCCAGGATCTTTCCTGTTGGCCCACTCCCGGCTCGGCCCACGCTCCGGCTACGTTAGCCGCCTGGTCGGTCCCACTCTGCCAGGGAACATGAAGTACTGCCTCAGATTCTACTTCTCCCTGAGGGGTGAGCGGCACCCAGCAGCTCGCCAGACTGATAGATCATCATCGACACTCTTTATTCCTTGTGTTTGATCTTAGTGGTGTTTGGGTCCATGTGTGAATGTTTCGCTGCATCTGACTGACTCAGCGACCAGAAATAACTCCTGGCTTCCACTGCAGGCTTCAACCAGACGGACCAGGCTCTGGCCGTTTATCTGCTGCAGCAGCAGAGTGGCGGCAAAGAGAAGATCTGGACTCAGGGCGAGAAGTCCAGAGGAATCTGGATCGCGGCGGACGTCACCTTCCAGACGTCGCAGCCTGCCAAGGTCAGACCAGAAGAAGTGGAAATATCGCTTCAAGTCTGCATGTGGATGGAGAATCAACGGAGGATGAGTGAGAAAATAAACAGGGGGATGAAAAAAAGAGGGGAAAGAGGGAATGAAGGGAAGAAGCAGGAAGGAAAATGAAAAAAAATAGTGAAAGTAGGAGCAAGCAGAATAAAGGAATAACAATCAAGCACAAGTGGAATTAAATGAGGAAGGAAAGCCAGAGGAGTGAAGGAAAAATAAAGAAACGTGAAGGCTGGATGGAAGGAAAAGAAAGAATAAATGGTGCAAAAGGGTAAAAAAAAAAAAGTTGGAAGAAGACTGGAAGCTAGTGTGCCCAATATAATAGCACAGAAGAACTACTACTAATTTATGAAAATCAGGGTCACTAATGCTAAAAGTCCAGAGGTTTTGCTGCTGTCTGCTAATTTGAGTGTGCTACTAGTGAAGCAGTAACCAAAAATATTTTCCATTTTGTTCCAGAAAACACCCAAACTAACACCAGTGCCTCAACAGTAAAACATAAATCCAGTCCCAGCAAATGGAAAAACCCGCTTTAGCCATTACTGCTATTGGAGGCCAACACCACTTTAATCTCCAAGAACACTCAGCAGATTACCAACTAACCTGACAACTACTAAAAACATGACAATATATAAGAAATAATCATATATAGCAACCAGCGTTTTGCCTATGAATTTAACATGGTACAAAGTATGGATAGACCGATTAAAAACCATTAGAAGACCCATGTTTTATAAACAAGCCAGTCGAATCCCATATAAAAAGAGTTTCCCCCATACATCTCCCTAAGAATTAATAAAACTAGAGTCTGTTTGGCAACTGTGGAAGTTTAAATCCATGTTCTGAAATGTTCAACTGCTTGTTTTGCTCTAAAATATGAAAAAAAAACCCCACACATTATGGACACGCCATCAAGGTAAAAAAACTGTTTTTTCACCAGAGAAAGTCTTTAAGCAACTTAAACCTGAATGAACCACCAGAGGGATCATCAAAAAAAAAAGTACGAAACTGAATGAATGCAGTGAAGAGAGATGAGCAAACATTCCAAACAGATGGAAACACCAAATAGTAAAACAAATTTCAAGTACAACCTTGTCTTGGTGTTGGAGCCTTTAGGGTTCTGATTTTTATTTTGGCTACCGAACAGATGCTGTTTCAGGACTCCATTATCATCATAATGGGCTCTGCATGATGAAAGTGATTTCATCCAGATGCCAAAACGCTCAAAGGACTTCCCCACACTGGTCCTTTGTTCCTGCGCTGATGATTTCTTTTCATCCTGACAAAGGATTCATGAGTCTGACGAACAACAAGCCAGACATAGTGTCTGTGGTTTTGGCTCTGTTCAGCAGCTGATCTGTAAACAATTTTCCGTTGTACCGCTGACGTCTCCGCTCACTGTTCAGGTGGTTTTCGTCAGCACCTGCAGGAGCTTCTGGGATTGTGGATCGGTGGCGTTGGACGACATCAGTTTGAGCTTCGGGGACTGTGAGCTGACGGCAGGTAAGATAATCATCTGCATTTTTAAAAATACTTTTAATGTGGAAGTTTGTCAGGGTAGAAGTTGGTTTTACTTGACTGTAAAATTGGAAAACACTCAAGATCTTACATCCACCAGTGCTACATGGTCACCAACATACTACATTTTGCATAAAAGTACACAAAATGATTCAGCAGCTGGGATTTTTTTTGGAGAATAACTCAATATCCTCAGAGTCAAGTCTGTTTTTAATGAGCAACACAGGCTGTTTTAGAAGTCTTCACTCCCAATATGGGTTTTTGTAAGATTTATTTGGGAATTTGTGTCACAGAAGCACAATAGCAACAACTTTTTAAACCTAAAAACCCAATAATCCCAAGTGCCCATTCTTTATTCTTCTTCCTATTTCTATACTGTTCTAGTCTTTTATATTGTAAATACCATCAATTTTGGCACCGTATGTCTTCTACTACCATGATTTGCATGTTAACTGCACGTTCTTTTGCACACTGGTTTCCTTATTTTTCTTAAATATAACGTGTGAGATGCTGGACATCTTGAATTTCCCCAAGTGCATGAATAAACTACCGTATCTTTCTACTTTAATATTTTCTGCAACAATAACTGTACTATAAACATTAGATACCAGGACACCAGATGTGCAGTGCACAGGGAGCATTGGGTAGGAGCCCCAACATTCTGTGCAGAGTAAATAAACTCCTTACCTGTTTACTTTGGGTCGCTGATAGCTGCAATATTTGTTGAGTAAATACAGACCAAGTCATCCAAGATTAACAAAGTTCTCATGGAGTGTTCAGATATGGATCCAAACACAGCAGGCAGCTTGTGGCAAAAAGAAATTCTAATCAAACAAAAGTTACTTAGAAAAGGCGGAAAGACAGGATAGTAAGAAAAGACGCAAAATATAACTGGAAGTCTAGGAAAAAATCCAACCTAGATGTCCAGGTGAGTATCAAAAGGAAAAATACAAACTGGTGGAAGACAAGACTATTTATACACAAAGAAGTAATTAGGGAGACAAGATAAAGGTGAAACTAAACAGGGCAATCAAAAGAGGAGGGAGACAGATAACTGGAGAAAGTGAAGCAACATAAGACACACAAGGACTGGGAATGTCAAAATAAAACAAGAAATAAACAGAACAAAAACTCAAGAAAATGACACCAGCTTGATGTTTCCAGTCAAGAGAATTAAAAAGTCAGTTTTCAATTAAATTATCTAGCAATGCAGTCAAAAACTGACTTTTTGTTCACTTTGTACGGTCACAATGAACTGCCGTTTAATCTTACTTCCATTGTTTCCCTCCTGCAGGTTCGCTGTCGTCGCCTCTCCCTGGACACTGTGACTTTGAAGCAGGACTTTGTGGTTATATTCAGGATAAGCTGAGTGATGCTGGTGACTGGGAGTGGAGGAGAGGAAACACCCCGACATCGTACACCGGACCCAGAGGAGATCACACCACCGGACTGGGTGAGGGTCAACGCTGCCTCCAATCTCTTCTGTAACACAAAAACACACACAGTGTAACTGAAAGTCAACATTTGGTTATTCCATCTCAAATCATCAGGGATGTTCTACTCAACCATCTCCGATTTGCTTGAAACGTTTGAAACATAAAGTAAAAATATTTAAAATGCTATCTGTGAAATTTTAGCTTGATCTATCAAATACTTTCCAAGATAACTTATTTTAAAAACTGCCTCACATGTTGAAATTTACGGCTGTTTGAACAACAATATCTGATGAACTATTAAAGATAAAATAATTTCTCATCATGTCATTGATTCAGAATCAACTTTTATGAACTATATCTAGCTGAGTGTTGTAATAATACAAAACAAAACCTATAGAATAATTTTAACATGACAAATCAAATCACAAAAATGGGGAAATAAGTTATTTTCCTTTAACTTTCAGAACTGATTGAGCAGGTCTGACAAACAAATATTGATAGATAGTCTAATATATATCAAACATTCAACACATTCATCATGAGAATAAGTTTACCAACGCAAACCTGGTCACATCAGTGGATTACAAAATAAAAATATATCCACACTAAAAATAATATTTTCTTAGTTGTATTTGGAGAACAACTTTAAAACTCCAGAACTCTGCTCTACTTGGATTAAACCACCTAGCAATATATTTGTTTTTGTGGCACAATTTGCCCAATCTGCTCGATCAGTTATGAAAGATCAACAAATATAAGTTTGTTTTTAAATTTTTCTAAGTATTTAAAATTAAAACTATTCTGTGTGATTAGTTTTGTATTATTGTGACACGCAGCTACCAATGAAAATGTCACTGGTTGACTTCTGCATTATCATTTGTTTTGTTAATATGAGCTCAAGGATGGGACTTTTCATGACAGCTTCAATTTCAGTTTCAACTATAATCAGAGATGTTTGATCCACTTGTCCAGTATTGCAGATTCAGAATCAATGACATGATGAGAAATAACAGTGAAAATGTTGAAATATTGTTGTTCAAACGGCCTCAAATTTTAAAGTGCAAAAAATGGGCTATAAGTGAGTTGATTGGCAGTTATTTTCCCCACAATTATCTCTGAAAGTATTTGATATATGAAGCTAAAATTTCAAATATCCTTATAAAGATCCACATCTTATAAAAATTCCAGGCAAATCAGAAATGGCTGAGCAGAGACTGTTGTAGAAGTTTGCTGATTTTCGATGGAATGAGCCCATCATAAACCTGTAAACTCCCTCTCTTACCTGTCAGGATACTACCTGTACATGGAGGCGTCCCCCATGCTGCCCGGCCAGAACGTCCGCCTGCTGTCTCGTCCTCTCAGGGGAACCAGAGGACCTCAGTGTTTGCGCTTCTTCTACCACATGTACGGCTCGGGGACAGGCCAGCTCAGAGTTCACATCCACAAGGATGGAGAGGACGGGTTGCTGTGGCAACGGAGCGGCGAGCAGAGCATCGCCTGGCTGAGGGCCCAAGTGGAGTACCAGTGTGACAGCCAGCATCAGGCAAGAGTGCAATGAAACCTCTCCTCATGGTTTTTAATTATAGACTGGTTTATATTTAGACTTTCCAGGTTCAAGAATGCAAATGCATCAATTCCCCTGCAAACCAACAGGCCAAACCTCACTCTTATACAGGTATTCTACCATAGTTAAAGCTCATCTCACCTCTCTGCTTTGAGCCTCTTCGTGACCTCTGTCATCCATCCTTTTGCTTCTGATTGATTTCAGCATTCTACCCTGAAGGATTTCTCAATTCCTGAAATGCAACTCAAGAACAGAAGAGGCTTGTCAGAGTAGCTCTTAGTGAGGATGTCGTTTTAAAACGAGAGCTGCCAAGTCTCCTTTTGTTAAAAGCCTGTTGCCTCAACTCATTACCTCTTCATCTCAGGTAGCAAGGAATAAGATACAATGAGAAGAGCTGAGGAGAGGAACTCACAAACTGAGAAACAAGGAAGAGCCCTGTTGCTCGCCACATTCTTGCTTGCAAGTGGACGGATCTCTTCATTTTGACCCCATAACCTTTATTTTAGCACCACCTTCATGCTAACCTCACCCTCAAAAAGTTATTCAGAGCCTTAAAACTGTTAAGAAGCTGAAAAAAGCTTTGTGTTTCTGTACCAGATTGTGTTCGAAGCAACCAGGGGTTCCTCAGTCAGGAGTGACATCGCCATTGATGACATTATCTTGGAAGGTGGACCTTGCCCAGGTAAACAAATGATTACTTTTGAAAACACTGCTAAAGAAAATGCACAATGATTTTAGGATCTGCAGCAGCTTCCTGATCTTTTTGTTCCTCTGCAGAAATGGAGATCATGGCCACCGTGGGAACCTCCAATGAGATCGAGTAGAAACAGGAGAACGGAACCCAGCTGCGTAGGATGCATGAACCCCCTCCCTACATTTGTTTTTGCACAATACAGGCAACTCAAAGTGTTGTCGACTCCTGACTCCTACATGTCAGTCCGAACATGTAGACAACAGAAACTTCTCATGTAGTTTGTTTTTCTTTATGGAGCAACACATATCAGATGTCAGCATTCCTCTCTGCACTGTAGCAACAGAGAGCGTGTTAAACTGTGTTTTTCTTCACATTTATATGCATTAGATTAATGCTCATTGCTCTAATAAAGCGAGAAGGTTCTTCAAAACATGGCTTTTTGTGTTTCTTTCACTCATAATTTGGTGGACAAGAGAAATACTTGATACTGCTGTCACCTAGTGGGAATACAGTGCAGCATACTGCACCAGTTAGTTAGAAAATAAAGGTTGATATTGGTATTAAAAGGTCAATATTGCAGTTATGATTGAGCCAAGACCCAAGAAATATGAGCTGTTTAGATGTCTGCTCAAACAAAAAGGTTATTTCCTGTTTGTTAAATGACAACAAAAAAACCTGTAGCCAACAGGAAAATAAAAGCAATATATTCATATTTATTTAAACCACATACGTACACTGTACATTTCAATGAGAAACAGACTCGGAGTTGAGCCCTTAAAGTTTCCTTTGGTCCCACCGATATAAGCGTTACATGATGCGCGTCCCGTCATTCAGATATTTCATGGATTCCATCTGCTGCGTCATTGCCAGAACCTCTTGAAATCCGGTGCTGAGTCCAGACATGTGCTGGAAGTACGCCTCCTTCTCCACCTGGACCGACAGATTATTCACCCCCGCATCTTTCAAAATGGCCGTCACCTACCGCCGAGGAGGAAGACGGTCAAAATCAAATCAGAGCCAACGGTCTGTTCGCTCTGTCAAACCGGACAACCCCGGAGAAAGTTGGACTGACTATGGAAATCAAATGTCTTTAAATAGCTAACTTTCATGGTAAGGGGCACATTAGAAGTAAAAACTAGTGGATTACTTGCATAAAATTGCACAATATACATTACTGTTGACAGATATTTTGACTCCAACTTGGACCCTGTCGGTCAATAAAACATTTTTTGTGGCATTGAGGAATTGTGCAGGCAACCTTCATTTCTTTTCTTCATTTCTTATTAAAACAATGTAATATGCGTTTATTTGCATTCCTAAACTGCCCATTGACAACTTGATTCTTGCAAAAGAGTGAAATCTTTGGTTGAAAAAAGGTTGTGTGATACTAAACATTAGGATTCATTTAGTGTTAAGCTAGGCCTTTAGATCATAGACATCAAAAAGTTACCCGTTGATTTGCAGACTACTGTTTTGAAGCCTCTAGTTTGGAATTTGCCATCTTTGGAAATGCCATTTTGCTTTTTTAAAACCAGATGTGACAAGTAGAGTGTATCCGCCTGAGAACTTGAGGACATTATGAAATGACAACAATCTATTACTCCGTAATAAGGCAGCTACAACCTAAAGCAAGCAGCACTTTATCGTCTACTTTACTTTGAAAGGGACCATAATTTACAAACTTAACATCGTTCTGTATTAAAGTAAACTTTAAACTAGCAACTGAAACCATAAACTCAATAGGAAAATGTTCACTGAGGTCGCAAATTAAGTGAGAAGTTGGGTCACTTCCTCATAGACTTCTATACAATCGATTTCTCTTTTGCAACCAGAGGCGTCACCCCCTGCTGGTTGTTAGGAAGAATGCAGGTTTAAGGCACTTTCATATTGGCTTCACTTTGCAGACCTGGAGTCTGTTACTTAAAGCAAATTAATCAAATTCTAAGCTTATTACAGTTAGTCTGACTTATGGTACCACAACATTGGACACTTGATGGGTGTATAACTCGGCAGTGTCATGACAGACAATTTGCATCTTCTCTTCAACGGAAATCAACACAGGATTCACAAACTTATGGCCTCGCAAACATTGGATGCATCTGATTGGAAGACGCTTTACTTGGAGGGTGTGTGCTCCTGCATTTCAAACCAGACCAACATGGTGGCCTGACCCAAAACTTCGCAACAGTTCAGCGAAATATGTTTCTGAAAACATCAGATGTGAGGAATAAGCTGTGCAGTTGCTAAATTTGCTGTCATTTTAGATTAACAATAGTTAGTTTAAAGGGTTTGACACTCATAGTTTGTATAAATCTCAACTTTATGCAAATGAGGAGCAGGCAACGTGACGCCCCATCCCTCGAAACGCAATATGAAGCTGCCAGAATGCATTGCAGGGCGGCTAAAATAGACAATGGATGGGTTGCACTGGATTATTTTAGCCTGTGAACATACACCATAACTTTAAAGCTATTTCCGTCCCATAAAGCACATTAAACACACTTCAAGCTCAGTTACTCAGCTGGCTCATGCTAGCGATCTGTCAAGCAAACTGCCAGTTTAAGCCTGACTTGTAGATTAATCAGAGTTCCTGCAATACTCACCTGACAAAAAAGGCCAAGATTTTACAGCTGACTCTGATGTGCTGCCATAGTTTAAAGTCCAAAAACTTAAGTTTACAGAAAATCTACTTGAGAAAAGCCCACAATTATCTCAACTGCTTGAACCTGTATTAAATTAGCCTGACCCCATGAACTTAACCTGACCTTTATGGAACCAGTTTATCCCTGATTGATTTGTTGGGTACATTAAATTCAGAGTTTGGACTGTAATCCCTACTTTTCTCAATGCGTTTTACGTTTCCCAGCATGAATTTGCGTTATAGAATTGAAATAACCTGAAAGTAAGTCAGGTTAACTGATATAATCCTGGTTTATTTGGAAAATACACTCTATGGAACAGGTTTCTGGAGGCTTGTCCATCTTTTATATACATACAGTTTTCAGATATGGAGCTTGCAGTAATTCCACAGTTTGTAAAGAAACAACATACAAATTGTCACATAATAAAGTAGTAGAACAAGACACCCACCTGCTGTATGATCCTCTGCTCCACCACATCCGACATGATCTGCAGGTGGATGGTTCCAGCGATCATGTTGGCCGAATGCCTCCAGAAATGCGGATCTCTGTACGACAAAACACCTTCGATCTTCTCGATCTGAAACACGGAAATGAACATCAGGAGAACTGTTCTTTAAAGCACAAATGTGGTGATAAAGTTTTAAGTCTTGCAGATGACGGTCGTCAAAGGACTTCCTAGAGCGAGTTACCTCATTCTGATGCAATTTGTGACTCCATCTCAAGAAATTAGCCTTTTTCTTAAGAACGTGGGTAATTTGGGGCACATTCTCCGAACCTCTAAAATGTAGAAACTAATCCCACGCAATTCTCATCATTATTCAATCATGAGCAGATTCTTTAAAAGAAGCGGAAATTTGTTCCTTAGCTCATAGTTTAACTTTCAACCAAATTAAAACCATCTGTCGTGTTGTTTTTGAGTGAATAGGCCAACAAATAAACATGACTCCATGACATAATCTCACCAGTGGAGGTAAAAAGCATCACATGCAACTGATTTTAGATGTAATCAATATGCAACGGCGGATAATCTGCCATCATTCGTTCAATATATGTAAAAAACAAAAGACATTTCCTTTAATGGCTGCATATTCCTGTAATAGATACGCAGTTATTTTAATGAGCATTAAATTCATGACCTGTTAAAGAAATCTGGAGTGAGTTTGTCCTCATTTACCTTTTCCAGCGCACTGTTCAGGTCCTTCTCGTGTTCTGGTGGAGTTCGCAGAAGAAGAACCTCGCAGGCGTCCTTCAGCAGCGGGATGACGCTGAGGAAAATGAGTGTGGCGATGAAGAGCGAGCAAATGGGGTCGGCGATCAGCCAGCCGAACTGACGGATGAGGATGGTGGAGATGATGACGCCGACGCTGCCCAGAGTGTCGGCGAGGACATGAAGGAAAACGCCTGGAAGGACGAAAAAACATCAGGATGTTGTCGGGTTGGAACTGTAACTCTCTATGCAGAGACTCAAGAACACAAACCTCTCATGTTGGCGTTCATGCCTCCACCTCCTGAGCCGTGGGAGTGTCCGTGTCCACCGTGTCCGTGTCCACCGTGACCGTGTCCACCGTGACCGTGTCCTCCGTGAGAGTGTCCGTGACCTCCGTGGCTGTGCTCGCCGTGGGAGTGGCCGTGATGCGAGTGACCGTGGTCTTGTGACGAGCAGCTTTTGCCGCCGTGGGAGTGGGCGTGACTGAAGGCGCAGATTCCCACCAGGTTGACCAGTAAACCTCCGACAGACACCGGCTGCAGAGATTCAACATTCAAGAACTTTATTGTCATACACACAGCAGAAACACAATGGTCACCCTGACTGATGAAATTCTTATTTTGCGAGTTCCCTTCACACAACTGAAATAACAAATAAAATGAGATTAAGATTAAAACTTAACAAAGAGACATTTTTACTGATATGAACCAACATCCCAAATGTTTTAATATGAAGCATGTCCTGGGTAAATCTGAGGAATGTGTACCAAAACTAATCAGGACATATTTCAAGATATCACTAGAAACAAAAATTACACTTGGTTTTGACATTTTGCTTTGGAGAGTTGCAAGCTTAAAGGAACATATATCTACTTTCAATAAATCATATTAAATTAGTTTGTTCATTGGAGTGTTTGAATGTTTTTATTGTAGGAGCCATTAAAGGATTTGACTTGAATCAGGCTGAAAGTGAAAAGCATTTCAGATTCTATTCCCCATTTGTCTTATCTTCAAGTTAAGCTTTTCCAGAAAATGTGTACCAGACATCCCTGTTTGTTTGAGGTAACTTTCATTAAATATAGGAGCATCTCAACATGGTAAATGTATTGCAATAAGGTTAAATATATTCTATCAGTTAATATATTCTAGACTCATTATACACAAAGTTAAAAGTTTCAAGTATTGTTCTATTTAATTTTTTATAATTATGGCCTCCAGCACAAAAGGGTTTTTTTTTTTAAATAAATAAATAAATAAATAAATAAATCTTAAAATATTAATATATTTCATTCAGAGTTTGAGCAAATTATACAATCAAACAGTAGACTATGCTTATAAGTCTGGTACCTGGTGTTTTCCATGTTTACCTTTACTTCCCTTCACCTCTGTGGGTAATTTAAGTTGTGTTGAAGATCTTCAACAACATCTTACAACATCTAAGTAATTCTCAATTCATTCTGAAAGTGCTTCCCTCCATTTTATGCTTTTTGGTGTTTCGCTTCCTTGATGGTGTTTAAGGGTGCTTTTGATGTACGTAAAATTATCTCCCACTGCACCTTATCGGTCTGAAACACCTAATTTGAAATCCAGGCTTTTGTTCCGTTACTTTTCGACATCAACACTGAACATATTTGCATAACTGCTCCATAGCAGCTTGTTTGACATGTCCGCTTCCTCGCAGTCCACCATTGTTTCCTCAAATACAGCGGCGTTTGCTAACATTAGCTTTGATTGTATGTCAACAGGCCAGAGCTTTGTCCAAACAGCAACGCAGAGAGACTCTTTGAGTCACATAGCGACTTCTACAGGAGTCTCTAATAGTTCTGGGTGGTTCAAACTGGGCTTTTTGGAGTTCATAAAGAGGCAGGAGCTAAAACAAAGTGATTCAGACAGAAGGCAAGGAGAGGAAACATACAGTATGAGAATAATAGTGTGCTTTTTGAGAACTAAAACATGTGAATTTAATATAGTGGACTCCAAAAATGAAAATGATAAACCTGTAAATGAGAATAATATTGGCTCTCTAGGTACAAAGCATCCATTTGACTGGATGAGAAAGAAAAGAGGATGAAAAGAACGGTTCAAACTGATGCTTAGGTGGATGGTACAGTTCCAATAATGCTAAATAAAAGGTGCCAGATAGCATCTTTCCATTAAATCCTCCCTGTCTGATAACTCTATTTTAAACTCAGCACAGCCTTTCAGTTAAACATTTGTACATCAAGATAAAACTGACAGCAAGGTTTATTTTTAGCAGGCTGGAAAAAAGCTCCACATAAAACATTACACAACAGTTTCCACACCGACCTACTGGTTGAGTTTGTTCTTTTATTTTACATTTGAGGAGAAGAAATGTGTCCGAACAGACAACATGCAGCTGTATTAACTACTAGATGCTCATATTAACAAGAAGCATCTCAGGTTTTAGAAGCAGTTTACTCACCGTCAGCATGTCAGTATTTATGTTCGGAGGATCCAACAAACGAGTGACCGACTCCATAAAGACGAAGAAAGCGATGACCATCAGAAACAGGCCGTTGATGAATCCGGAAAGTATTTCAACTCGACCGTACCTGCAAAAAAACCGACTGATCAGACATCCAGCTGTGTCTGAAACGCATTATTATGACATTATTCTTCATGTGTTTTACCCGTAGGAGAAGATCCTGGTGGCTTTCCAGCGGGTCATGAGGGCAGCGAACAGGCCGAGGACCAGAGCAGAGCAGTCGAACAGCATGTGGAAGCCGTCGGAGATTAATCCCAGACTGTTGGTCCAAACGCCGTAAAACAGCTCCACGAAGGTGAAGGCCTGAAAGACGCATAGCAGCAAGTTTAATGAAATAAAAACAAATCCAACTCTATTCACCAACACTGACATTTAATGAGCATCTGGAAAGTAAACTGAAATAACATTTGATTCTTTTTCTCCTGATATGATCATCTGAATGCCATTTTATTGTTCAAATTGTTGCTTGATAGCAGTCTGAATATGTTGAGTTTACGTTGTGAGATGTATTTTAGGAGCAGATAACAGCATGTGTCGATGAAAAAATACCTTAAGGACAATAAATTTCATCTTTTCTGCAATTTAATTCAAACCATATCAAAAACCTAAAATAACACCTGAAAACAAGTAGGATGAGTTTAACTTATTATCATAACCTGCTAAATATTTGTACGTCTCATATCGTACTGTTTCCTGTTTGCATCAAACCTCCAAGAACACATTTACTGTTTTTACATTATCAAATTTTACAAGCAATCT
Source organism: Amphiprion clarkii (assembly GCA_027123335.1). Lineage (NCBI taxonomy): Eukaryota > Metazoa > Chordata > Actinopteri > Pomacentridae > Amphiprion > Amphiprion clarkii. The sequence continues at coordinate 27,975,166 of CM049585.1, read as the reverse complement.
TTTCTTGCATTTTTTAAAAATGATTTCATAGTTGTGCTCATTCTAAGACTGTTGTCCAGAATGGTACATAAGTTCACCCCCTAAAATGATAAACATCTACTCTTCATTAAATTTTTACTTTAATATATAGTTTTACAATGCTGCTTGCTTTGAACAGTATTTGCATGGTTTTAAATTGAAGCAAATCAATACATTTCACAGTATTTGTTTTGTAAAACAGTACATTAGTGTGTTCGTTATATCCCACATTGTGTATTGTGTTCGTAGTTTATTTTTTTGTAATGTGTTTATTGGGTGTAAGAGCTGCTCCGTCCGTCTGACTGTACGTACCAGGTTGAGACAGAGGAAGTAGAAGATCTGTCTGGAGTCGTACTCCTCCAGGATCTGCTTCAGCGAATCTTTGATGAATCGTGGGAGCGACTGCGACGTGTGCTGCAGGGCGTCGCCCATGAAGTTGTACAGCGGCGTCCCTTCAGGGGAATAACCCACCAAGGTGCCCTTCTGGCCTTTCTTCGATGGAGACGAGAGAATACTGGAGGCTGCAGAGAGAAAGATGAAGATGGGCAGAAAGGGCAGAGAAATGAAGGTTCATCTCACAGCTTTGATTAGCTTTGATTGTATGTAAAGAGGCCAGAGATATGAGATGTTATTGTATGAAAATATTGTGAAATGTGTAGCACAGCGACTTCTACAGGAGTTTAAATGTTCTGGGTTCAATTCTAGTCAAAACTGGGTTTAAAATGGTGCTACAGCACCAAATAAAAGAAGAGAAAAATCATGTTTCTTTTGAAGATTAAATCATGTGAATAATTCTAGCAGGCTCCAAAACTAACATGATGATCCTGTAAATAAGCATTATGTGGGCTCTTTCAGCAAAATGTACCAATTTGACTGGATAAAAGAAAAGAAATATGAAAAAATGGTTAAAATTAATGCAAAAATGTCATTTTAAAGCTGCTCATGTGTACCATACAGTTCCATTAATGCTAAATAAAAGGTGCTAGATAGCATCTTTCCATTCCTCTTTATGTACAGCTATCATGTGCTTTCATGTAGATGTGATTGAAACTCCAGTTTCTTTGTGATATCTCAAATTATTATTATTCCTAGTATTAACTGTCATGTTTCACAACCATACTGTAAGTTTGCCCACACCATCTGAAATGTAGAAATGACCTTTATTGCTGGACTAAACTGGGGCAAAAGCTTATTAGATCATGATTTTGTGAATATGTGTATGTTTACAACCACTCTTGTGTTCTCTGTATTTGTACAGGTTTGTTTTTCTACTCACTGTCTGATAACACTAGTTTAAACTTAGCACAACCTTTATCTTAAACATGTAAACCAAGACAATACTGACATCAAGGTTTATTTTTATCAAGCTGGAAAAACTCCTTTCAGAGAAACACAAAACTGTTTCCACTGGTTTTATTTTACTTTATGTTTAAGGGCAGGGAATGTGGGAGACCATTTATGTGCAATGTGCAGCTTTATTATACAAAAAATCTGGAAATATCTGAGAAAAAAAGTCTAGTATCAGAAGCTAACTTCAATATTAAAAGTCTCAATATTAAAGAAAAAAAGAGAATACTGGATGCTGCAGAAATAGATGAAGAAAGGCAGAAATTAAGATTATTTTCCCACTGTAATCGCAGTCTAATAAAACAGCATTTGTGTATTTCATTGGTCTGATTTCATGAATGCAAACTAACCTTTCTGTTCTTGCTCTGCATTTCATTTTTACTGGTAAATTTCAAATGTTAAAGAGTCCAAAGTTGTGCTGCTACTCACACATGATGAAGAAGATGGCGCTGACCAGCACTCCTCCAGACAGCACATGCTCAGTGCTGACCTGCTGAGGAGGTTTGCCTATGGAGCGAAGCTGGTCCGTCAGCGGATGAGTCCAGAAGTTTGCCAGCAGCAGAGCGCTCAGGAAGAGGGCGATGGCGCCGTATCGGGCGCATCTCGGCGTCTCCATCTTGGAGCAGCAGATGGCCTCGACGTAAAACTCCAGGATCATGACGGAGAAGATGATCATCCCGAACGGCAGGACGAGGGACGACCACGATTCTACTTTGCTCTGAGTGAGAACGAGAGGAAAACGGTGGCTGAGGTTAAATCTAAAGGTCAAGTGAAAGTGATAATAGTAAAAATAGAGAAAGTATGAACAGACATTTGCAGTTAACCCTCTAAACTACAAGGAGTTTTTTGCTCATTTTGACTCACTGTAGCCTCATTTTTCATAAAGTCCTGCAACTCTATAGAAAACAGCACAACCATGACTAGAAGCACAAGGAACTCATTTTATCATAGATTTGGGAAGTCTATCTGACATAACTGAAAGCGAAACACGTTCAAGGATGGGCAGGAAGTTTAAAATCTGACAATTCTTCCTGTTTTTACAGTATCTGGCTCAGATAAACGGTATATACATGTAGTTTTTGAGAAAAATGTCAGCTTTTCAAGGCAGCCCCTGGGATTTGTGATTCAGAGGATAAATACAAAATGTGGAGAAGTGGAGCTTGTTTTCAAAATTGAGGAGTTCACTAAAATCATTAAGAGACATTTTTTAGGGATTACAGGCATCATATTAGATGGAAATGTGGCTGGTAGTTGTGATGATACCTTGCTCTATATTAAAGTATCGAAAGGACCACAACACTGAGTGGCATCAACAGCTGGGGAAATAATTTAGATTACAGGTCCAAGGCAGCAATTTGTTAACTTGAAACGGTACCTGTGGTTCATCTTTTATTCTGTTGGATAAAAAATAAGTTCTCCCTGATTAAATTTAAAGCTGTAAAAGTACAAAAAACATCTTCTTGCATCTTAAATGTTGTTTTAATGGAGTTTTTTCACATCTTTTAGACTTCTCCAAGTCCCCCAATTCTCCAAAATGACAAAATGTTTAACACGCATGTAGTATTTTCTCATTTCGTCACATGGTCTGTTGTCGCTTACTTCTGTGGTTGCTGAGAGCACTATGACCCACGGCAGCAGCACCATCGCAGAAACCAGGTTGTCCAGGGCGTAGAGACGTTTAGCGCCACCGATTTCCACTGACAGCTTCCTGGACACCGTGTGGAAGCCGACTTTCAGACACAGAGAGGCCACCAGCAACACAACACCACCCTGACAAGAACAGGAGGAATTTTTTAAAGCACAGGCAACACTTTACTGTGCTTCTGAAGGCAGAATTAAGCAGAAAATTTGAAGTTGGAGTGTTGGCTCTGCTTACTTTGTGATCTGCAACTCCTAAAAACGCGATGGCAGTGTAGAGGAAGTGAGTGAGCGCACTGTCATGATGTCCTTCAGCTGTTTACAGCACGAGTCAAGGCGAACACAGAACAAAACATCAACACAACACTAAGAGATCACATCAATAAACAGTGAAAACAGATGCAACTGTTGTGTTTTATGAGGCTCAAAGGATACGGTGCTCGGCCATCTTCGCCATCAGATCATCGTTGTCGAAGAGCAGGAGGCAGATCACAGCGATGATGAAGAAAGCGGCACCTCTGGTCTAAACAACGTCACAGACAAAACAACAGAAATGCATTTTACAAACCACAACCACAGTGTTATATTACAGTCGTTTCAGTTCAGATTTACCTCCTAATGAAACAGTGTAACCTCCACTTTCTTGTTTAAATACTTTCAAACGTTTAAATTATACTGCTGACCTTCATCCATGAGAAAACCAAAAAAAATGCTCTCTGATAACAAGAATTTTAGTTATTTACAACTTCTTACTTTGAGGATTAGTCTTATTTCTGTTACTTGTGATGAATTTCTAGTCACCAAACTAACTGCTGACAATCAGACAGGTTGTAAGGAAGTAAAATCACCTAAACTAGGCTATTTGGAGTTAAAGCTGAAACTGAACACACCAAAAATGTTACGACTCTGAGTGTTTACTGTTGACAGTTTCAGTTGTCCTTGTAAAGTTCGTCTTTCTTTCCTTTTTCCAATACGTTTCGTTAAACTCTGAGTTTGTTTACAACACTTTTTGACTGTCTGACTACTCACGTTTCCCGATCAGTCAGGCTTCTTTTAAGTGATAAAACCATCTTCCAGTATCTCATCAATTAAGTTGGTTAATAAGAAGTAAAATTTTCTGACAGGAATATGGACAAAACCCAGAAAAGTAGACTCTTGTTGTATGACAGTAAAACTAACTTTCAAAAAATGCCAAAGTGAGTGAGTAGCTTCTTTTACCTGCATACTCTTGTCAAACTGCTCTGTGGATTAATACAAACGCAACATGCCATTATAATACATAAAAACCGACTCTGACTGCTACAGGTTTCTAATTTACCACAGAGCACACACAACAGGAATAGCTTTAGTGAACTAAGCTGCATTCAACTCTACTCCAAACATCATCATATGAAGCAAAAAATCTGTTTTGAGGTAAATATATACCTGTAATAAAACCTATATTACATTATCACGACAAAATTGAACGACTAGTGCAGTGTAAAATAGTTCAATCATTTCAAACCAGGTCTATGGATGTGCAGCTCCGTACCTTGGAAGGTCCTCCTCCTGAGTTTGTAAACAGGACACCAAGCAGAGCGATGACCACAACATCACTGTGCTCAAAAAGCAATAACGTCCTGAGAAAGACACGATTCAAATGTTTATGACATCCTAAACACAAACACTCACAGCTAAAAGCACACAAATATTCTCACGTACAGTATTGTTGTATTCAGATTGTAGGAAACGTCAGATATTTACCTCAGAGGTCCACAGAGAGTTAGACCGAAGAAGCCCAGGAGAGAAATAACACAGCTGAAAACAGCGTGTTTTAGCAATTTTATCCACTACAAAGGAAAACAGATTAAAAAGAAATCAGATAAATGACTATGCAGGTTGATTTTTAAGCATTTAAACATTTCTTTTTACTTTAGTAAAGTTAAATGTTAAAATATTTAGAACTCTAAAGGCAACAGAACAACATTCAGAGGTGTGCAGAAGATTTAACAAACATGTATGTGTCACGACCGTTGAATGAAGCTGAGCTGGCACATAAAGGTGGAGATGTAATGAAAATTATTGTATTGTACAAGGACACAAGCTGCTCGCACAGGAGAACAAACCAGTCCTAACCACCCGCCTGTAGCGACCAAGAGATAACACATACCAAGATGTGTAACTCATGTTTATGTGTCTGTATAAAAGCTGTGCAATTTTCCACCTTTGCCAGTCACTTGTTCAGACTGTGTTCTGTGCAGGTTGAATCTTTGCGCAAGTAAAACTTTGCTTTGACGACTCTGAGTATTAATTTGGAGAAGTCAGGACTCCACTGAAGAATTTTCCTGACAGGGGACCAATTTATTTGCTCTAATAAAACAGAGGCTTAAAAGCTCACCAACTAAACTAATCCAACACACCTGTCTTTTTGAGATGACTTTTCCAGATGAAAAAGGCTTTTGAAAGAATAGCAGAATAACAGCGCTCCTATAAAACAAACAGATAAGGATCACTTTGTTGTCACATTTATAAATCCAAAAACAATCACAATAAACAATCAATGACATAAAATTATTGCACGTAAGAGAAGTCAGAGGACTTACCCTAATTTTAATATGAAGATAAACTGAACTATGTGAACAACTTTGAGGATATCGTACGACTCAAAGATCCCAAGAGCCTTGAGGACCTTCGAGATGACCAGTAGAACAATGTACCTGGTTAACCTGCAGAAGACAAAGAAGAGCAAAACAATATATCAGTGCTTGTGTGGGTGACAGAGGGGGCATAAATATACCGACACACAGTCCTATTTAAGGTTTTGCATCTAGTTGCATGCAGGAGGACAGTTTTTGCACTATTTTACAATGTAAGTGTTGACACTAAGCCAGTTAATCGACAAGTCAACAGATAATTATTGACCCGTCTAACAATAAACTAATCATTAAACTCATTTATCAACCAAAAATGACCATTCTAGCTTTTCAAATGTGAGGATGAATGGCATATATTGGACACAGACAATTGAATGAAGTCCTTGGGCTCTGACCTATTGTGATTTTAACTGGTTTGGACACTTTTACACTCAAACAACTAAGCAACAAACTGATAAAACGCCCAACAGTGACATCAGAGAAGTGTGCTGCAGCTACAGTGATAAGACTTAACTGACTCAATCACATGAGATTAACTTAATCCAAAGAGAACAGAGATATACCTGGAATCAGGCACTTCCACCATGCCCAGCTTCCCCCCAGACAGGACGTTGCTGCTGTATTTATCCTCCATTTTCAAGCCCCAAAAACTTCCAGGTCCAGTAACAGAATTTATGCTCCCAAAATCCTTTACATCACTATTCCCAGAATAGTGGCAACAAACCGCAGCTTATTTACCGCTGGAGGACATAAACAAGCCGATTCTGCCTCTTGTTCATCCTCCTGTGGTGACTTTTTTAGTCTTTAAAGTAAACTGGACACAATCAGAAAGCTGCAGTCAGCTGCCAGCCTTCCTAGCCCGTTAGCCGGCTAGCTAAACAGCATGCCAGTTAGGATTAAATCCAAAGTTTCCGGCTTCGTTAGTCCTCTGAGTTCGGTGTGGCTCAAAGAAAAACATGTGGGCGCTTAGTTAGAGCCAGAAAAAATCACAGTGTTTAAGTTCAGTTGATCAAAATGAAGGAAAAAGTCCGGAATGAGGAGATAAAGCACCCGAGGTGTCCATGAAGCCACGACACTTCCGGACACGGTAAACAGCCCACGTCACTGGCGTGTGTTCGCGAGCGCTGCTCCTGCGCAGTTCGGCTTTCTGCGCAGACGGGGAAGAGAATGGCGGCGGTGAAAAATAACTAAAATAGACTTTAAATGCAGTTTATGGCGACTGAACATCTTTCAAGTAATTTATTATTTTAAAATGTATTTCACTGCACTATTTTTTATTTTTTGACGCTTTTAATGACACTTCCTTTGAGTTCAGGGCACTGAAAACTAACAGCCGGATCAAAAATCTTAGGATGAAAATCTAGATTTCAGTAACCACACAAAAACTGCCACTAAATCCTAATTGTGGCTACTGAAAAACAAACTTAGACCCTTTATGTCCAAGCAAGACTTACAAAAAGTAATCTATGCTTCTATTAGTTGTAGAACTGACTCCTTACTGGCTTCCCTAATAACACAGTGCTTCCAAAATGTTGCCCTGAAATCTCATCTTCCACCCCTAATCTCATAAGTAAAGTTTCAGAGCACACAAGTGTTAACACAGGGGTAGTTCGATAAAGACAGACCTTCTTTGTGTGAACCGTTTCGACAAAACCTGAAACCTCAGAGATGATCGTATCACGGTGGTAGTTATCAACTTTCTTTGTTAAACAACTTTTCTTCTTCAATCTTAGGGCATATTGACATAAAAAAATTGGGCATTTAAGATGTCATGTGATTCTTCTTCTGCACAAAATGGACCAAACATGTGCCACCTACCTCAGTCAGCAGATAGTTTTAATGGAGAAGAAGTAATATTAAAAATTATGACTTAAAATTTCAACCAAACATAAAAACTAATTTGAATACATGTTTCCATGGCCACACAAGGCAAAGTACACAACACTGTAACAGCACAACTTGGTTCAGTAGGAATACTAACAAAGCTCAACAAGTTTGCAAATATAATTCCTTAGCTGAGAATCTAATTAATATGGTTCATGCTTTTTCAATCTTTCCACTTCTCCTCCACAATAAAACATAGGAAGTTAATGTAACTGACCATGCAAATTTAGAGCTCAATGCACTGAATTCACTGTAAAAAAAGAAAGAAAAGAAAAATACATAAAGTACAAGGCTACCTTATTCTCATCTCTCATGTGCTGAAACAGATATGGATTTTGATAAATGAGGAAATTAAACGGGACTACACTAAGATGTTATGCATTGGATTTAAAGACTGCAGACAAATATTTACGCTTTCTTTTTTTATCTTCAGCATCACTTACAATTGTTTACCAAATATATCAAACATGGGACTACAGCATCTTCCCAAAAGGTAAAAACACAACATCTGAGAACATGAAAAAAGCTGAGACAAATGGGTTTTGCCAGAAAGAAGGTATGAAATACTTCCAGTATTATTGCTGTGATAATGGCTTTATTTGAACATCAGCTCAGAAGGACAGATTAGTCAAGAATTCATCATGATTATTAAAGATGTGAGATTTTAGTGGCATCCGAGATTATTTTGGCCTCCATTTCCAAAGCGGTGATGATAAAACTTCAATAAGGTCCACACAATCCCAGCAGCACTTGCTCATAATGTCCCTTAGTGTCCTTCTATAAAAACACAGACAAGTATATGGTCAGCTGAAATACTATACATTAATCATATTTACTTAATTAGTGAAAAACACATCACTCATGAACCATTTGGAAACATCTGATTATTTATATATTTACCAGTATGTCCTCCTGTAGACTGAAGTCATACATGGCCCGGTACTCCTCCACGATCTTCTTCAGGTCGACCTCAGAGCGACTCACCAGTACTCTGATCAAAGTGTCCTCACAGGTGCCATGACCCTGGAAAAACAGATGCAACAGGTGGAAAACATCTCATTACGATGTACTGGTCAGTCAAGTGTGGTTCAGTTCCAAAATAATATCAAGAAAAGGTTTGTACCATTGCTGCCTAATTTGTATATGGTCAACTATAGTTCAGGTATGTTTTTCCAGATGGAAATCAAACTCTTGTGGTGGTAAAAGCTCCAGAATCTGTCCCGTGAGAGTTAGCTGCAAAATAGCCATTAACGTCTGTGGATCGACCACTTAACATTCATGTTGTCTTTAAGCCATTTCTGTGTAGCTTTTGTTGCGCCATTGTCTTGCTGGAAAACAAAATTTCTCTCAAGTTGCGTACCTCTTGCTGACTATCAAGTTGTCCTCCGGGGTTTCCCTATACGTTGATGCAGTCGTTTTACCCTCTAACTTCATAAAACTTCTAAGGCCTGCTGCCACCAAACATCCCCACATGATGATGCTGCCACCACCATGCTTTGCAGTGCATGTGGTGTGTTGTGATGATGTGCAGTGTGGCGTCTGGCTAATGTAGCGCCTAGTTTGATGGCCAAAAAGATCTCTTTTAAATCTGTTCTGAAAACATACTTTTATATTCCAGAACCAGGATTAGTGGATTTTTCCCAGCTTGGCCAACATGGCTTTAGGGTTATGCTTATATGACCTACTCTTGATGTACTATGCTCTTCACAGCACTAAAATTGCATTTCAATGCTGATTTTTTTGACAATGAAGGAGCCAAAACTATCTGAGACATCCTTTGAGGCACTATAGGATTAGTCTCCAAAAATACTGGATGCTTTATGTCCCATAATGCACCTCATACAGTCCATTCAATGCACCAAATACTTTTCCAAATCCACACCACCAGTTTTTTCCACAGACTTTTGTTTAAAACGGTGTCAGGCCCAATCCAAGACAACCAAGAGGTATTTATTTAGACTCTGAAGCTCAAACTAGACCACATTTTACCATTTTCACAGAAGGAGACGTACTGATTGTCAAACTGCTCGTAGAGTAAATTAAAAGACATTGACAAGCCTGTGTCACTAGAGAAACAGTGAAAACCTTTAGGGAATGAAACACTGCACATTTATGTAAATAAAATCTTCCAGCAAATCAAAACCTCCTGACTAAGTGTGGAAAAGTCAGAACTGCTGCCTCTACCACACACAGATATTATTGTAGTGGAACATATGGTGAGGAAGAGCAGCGGAGATGTGGTCATACTCACCTTCATGGCCAGATGCAGCTTCTCAGCGAAGAAAGCTGGTGTGTTCCAGGCACATTTCACTAGACATCAAAGCGGGATATAAACACACAGTCACAAACTGAAAATATCATGCAGCGTCCAGATGCTGCTCACAGATAGCTCATCTTGTAACTACAGGAGTCCATACGAAAGTTTAAAAAGCTCCACAAAATGCCAGAGAATGTGTAGATAGTGTCATTCAAATCTGCTTTGTGCAGCTGGAAATTATTTTTGAAATTTTTGCATTCAAGTTTTTTTTTTCCCCAGTCTGGTTCTTCATAGACACCCTCTTTCCAGTGTTTTCTCTGGACACCATATGTTGCAGCTGGAACTAAACAGTACAATCATATTCCTTCAAGTGTTAGGGAGTTGAACACTTTTGTCACAGTTCTCTATCTGCATTCATTTCACTCTCCACCTTTACAATCATTCCAGGATCTGCTGTCTAAAAGCATCTCCACATCACGATGATGCCACCACCATGCTTCAGTGGTGTGTAGATGTGCAGTCATTTGCTTTTACTATACACAGTGCAACAATTAAAATTAAAGACTTGAACAATAAAATGCTAAGTTTATCTACTCCATAAACACTGTGCAAGTGTGTTTTGGTTGTCAACATGCAGAAACAGCTTTCAGCTGTTGTTACAGACTGTATATTATGTAATGATCATTTCTGATTGGATCACCAAAATGTGCAACATCACTGTTATCCAACTGAGCATTGCCTCATTTACAGAAAGACAAAACAAAAACAGACAGAATCTTGATATCTCAAGACTTAGAAAACAGGTTTTTTTTCTGCATGCCCTGCAAAACTGAAATTATAAATCCTGCTACATTCCACTAATTGGGAAAGGTAAAACGGCATCAACCTACCGATATCAATGAGACAGTCTTCAATGTCTCCACTCAGCTCCAAGTTCAGGGCTTTAGGTAACGTGATGTCGCTGACGGCGGCGTACTGCTGGAACGCTGGCAGGTGAACAGACAGAAGTTTACAGGTGAAAGGACGACTGAAAGCAGATGTTCCTCTGAAAGGAACTGTAGTCAAGCTCTGAGAGTGCTAGGACATTTGTGGAATTTAAAAGCAGTTTCAGAGGATCCACAGACAAAAACATCCAGATTTCACGAGTCACCAAGTAAATGTTGATTTAAGTCCAAAAGAAGAAGAATTCTACAGCAGAACATCAGCTCAAGCAACTGGAGATATTTAAAGAACCTTTAACAGCTCGGTTTGATAAAGAGGTTGTTGGAGGAACCTGTTGTAAGTCAAAGGAGTTCCTAGAGGAGTTTCTTTGCAGAGTGAGGTGTGGGGAAACTATATTTTATTTGTTTAATTTTAAAACTGCAAGTGTCTAGATTTCAGTATTTAATCACACACTAATATAAGCTCATGTTATTATTTTTTTTAAAAGAGTGACAAAGCTGAAAGTCTTATAAATCTTAGCTGTAGTCAACTATAAAACATTTTTGAAAAGCTCCAACAACTAAACATATACTGAGCCATTGCTTCAGGTTGTGTTTATTTTTGCCAATAACGGAACCTTTCTGTCGAATATTAGAGATGTTACTCACTAAATGCAAGTTTTTATTTTTTGTATATTTGGGCAAACTGGGATATTTTCAGACTCAAAACAAATCCCAAAATCATTAATTGCCAAAATGTTTAGATTTTTTGTATGTTTAAGTATGTTTTGTTCAGGAACCTCTGCAATATTGTTTTGTTCATTTATTTCTTAGGTTTAGGGTAAGAAAATATCCCTCAATAATAAAAACAATGCCGATAATGATTTCAAAACCACACAAAATGTTTCTTAGAAGAACCTTTCTGATTAGTTCCTCGGTTCCTCAAGAAACTCAAAAGGTTCCTCATCAGTGGCAATGGTGGGGAACCCTACAAGGTTCCTCGAAGCTCTTCTACTTCTAAGAGTGTAAATATGTGGACATGTGGCATAAACTCTTCTGTTTTAGAGGTTTGTAATGCAGATTTTGTGCTTTAAGTGCAAGCTGCCAACATTTCTGGTCTTTGGCCACCATCACTATCATATTAAAAAGGCAACAGTATCTATTTTGCTTTTTTTCACCACTTGTCATGTAAAACTGGAGACTAAATCTAAACAGAACCTCATATCAAGTCCTCAGACAACACAATCATTTTAAAATCAGGTTGGTATGTGTTGTTCCCACAGTGCTGGGTGTGTTCCACCTGTTACCTGGATGGGTGCGGTTCCACCTGTTTGTCCAGGTGTGTTAACCCTGAATGAAGGTGTCTGATGAGTCAAACCCAACAGGCCGAGTTTCATTTCCAGGACTCACTTTTAGAGAGCTGAGGGCCGCTCCGTGTGGTCAGGATGTCGATGAACGTGGAGACGTCGATTCCTTTAGTGTTCTCACCTGCTTCGAACAGAGTCTGCAGGTAGAAAGAGAAACATTCTGGCATTAAGATATAACCGAGGGGATGTTTTATACTTCTACTTACGAACCAGGATTGTCTGTGACCTGTTTTTTTTTTCCCCAATTATCATGAACCCACACTGTAGTTTATTTTGAAAGTGCCCCTAATAAATGCACCACTTCCTCCTGTTTCAGTAACAAAGAAGAGGGTTTTCCTGTAGAATTAAACTGTAAAATTGTGACTTTTGGAACTTTTGGATTAATGCCAGCAGCTTAAAGTTTAAAATCTGTTTTTTCTTATTTTACCTCTGCATCCTTTCGGGCCAGATCGACGTCTACTTCGTGGTCCTCGTCTTTTTTTCCATCCATCATGGCCAGAAGAGCTTTGGTGAAGTCGCCGCTGGTCTCATCTTCAATAACTTCCTTCAGATCTCTTCCATACTCTGAGAAACCAAGAACATCTCAGTGCAACGATAACAGACTTTGCAGCAGTAAAATAGCACAAACTCACTGCAGTTGCTGCTGTTTAAAAGCCTCATAACTGTGTGATTACAGTGCAGCACTGTGTAGGAATTTGTTCTGTTGTTTGTCAGCTACATACCAAAGATGTTATGTAAAAAATTCAAAGCTCAGCATGCAGACGAACAAATAACAAAGTGTCCGAGTTAAAAACCTTCTTTAAAGACCCTCTTGATCTCCTGAATCTCTTGGTTTGTTCTGGTTGCAAAAATCTCCACCAGGACGTCCTCGTCTGTCCCCAGACGCTGTTCAATTAGAGACAAATGATGAAATCCAAATCAAATAAACAGCAACAGCTGATATTTATTGGCAAAACTACAACAGTACATTACAAAGCAAGTTAATTTTAACAGGCTTTCAATACCTTCTGTGGAATATTTCTTTAGTTTTAGCTAGATTGTCAATAAATGCCTCAAAAACACCTACATTTGCTTAAGTATTTAGATTTTTTTTAAATTGTTTTATTGATAATGTATTTCCTGTTACACTATGTAAGTAAAAATTAAAACCCTTCTCCACTTAAGAATACTAATCTTGCATAATAAGGATATTTTTATAGCACAACAAGAAATTGCACTAATGTCTACAGTTCATTAGGAAAGTTTTAACTAAAAATCAGCACATTGTGAGATGCACGGTTTTACTGAAATGGAAAAATATTAAAATTTGTAATCTGAAAATTAACTACATCGTCCAGGAGGTAGAAAATAGAAGCCTAAAGCTGCATCCATTGGAAAATCTCAAGTACAAGTACTTTGAATTTATACTTAACTGCAGTATTTAAGAAAACGTACTTTGGACACCAGAAGAACATTTACATTTTTGCTCAAATTAAACTCAAATAAAAGATACAAACGTAACATTTTATTGAGTCTAATGCAGAAACGGAGAAGTAGCAAAACTATATGTAAGGTACCAAATAAACAAGGGTTTTTAGACTGACCAAGAACTATTGCTCTTAATATAAGATGTATTATTTAGCATGTTATTTACCTTGGTGGCTTTCCTGAGCAGGTAGGCATCAAAGTGAGCCGGAGGCATCAGCAGAGCCAGAGAGACGTCCTCTAAATCTGACCTGAGAACTGATTTCAGGTCTTTTTCCAGCCTCTGAAACACAACGGTCAGAAACATGAAGGATAGTAGAAGTCAGATCTTCTTTTTACATCTTGAAATGACTTTTAAATTCCACTCACTGGGTCCACAGTCACTGTAATGAGGAATTACAGGATGATAGAACATTGAATTTGCTTTGAGGTTCTTTGAAGTCCACAAGAATCACAAGTATGAAACAAACTTCTGGTGTCTCCCAGTTAGAATGTTTTTGGTCCAAAAACCTGAGTAGGTTCTACAAAATTCTACTAATATTTTTATGAGGAAATTTGCTTTTAGTTCCCAGAATGTTCTTCTTTAAAAGGTACAACAACTAAAGACGTTCTCAAGATGTTGGACCATTATTCCCCAACGTTCTAGAAACGTTTTCCAAATGTTGATTTGTTGTCGTGCAACATTGCAGGAAGGTTTTATGGAAGAATTTCAGACCAAATGTTCCACCTTTGTTTACATGTCACTTTACACGAACATTTTATAAAGAAAGTTCCATCATCAGAAGCCTCTAGAAAATGTTTTGACTGTTGCTTTACGAACGTTCTTCCTTTGTTTTTGTAGAACATAATCCAACAGCGTCCTCCAAACATCCTTTGAACGTTCTGTCTTCACTTTAAACCTCACAGGAACATTTCTGGAAACATTCTGAGATAGTTCCAAAGAGTTCTAGTAATATTTTCAGTTGGAAGCTTTCTTTTTTAGTTCCTAGAAAGTTTAGCTCCTTCTGAAAGATAGGATCACTAAAGACATTCTCAAAATGTTTGGTGACAACATTGTTGGACTGTTATGCCCCATCGTTCTCAAAACATTTATAGCATTGAGAACATCCTTCCTCTGTTTAACCTTTAACAGAAGAATGTAACACTATATCTCCCCAAAACATCCCCAGAACATTGTAGGCCAAATGTTCCACCTTTGTTAATATAGAACGTTACAGGAACACCTCATAAGAATCATCTGAGGCCCTGACAAGATCTGGAAAACAGAACGTTCTTCCTTTGATATCAGGGAACATGATCTGACAGCATCCTCCAAACATCCTCTGAATGTTTTTTCTTAATTCACTTCTAACCTCACAGGAACTTTTTTGGAAACTTCCAAAGAGTTCCAGTAAAATTTTCAGCAGGAAGCTTTCTTTTAGCTCCCAGAATGTTCTTCCAGCTCCCAGAATGTTCTTCCTTAAAGGTAGGATAACTAAAGAAGTTGTAGAAATCTGCATTGGTAGACCCAATGTTCTCCAAACTGACAATGCTGGGGTGGAAAGAGTCAAGGAAGGGCTAAAAGTGACTTAAAAATATATATCAATGAGGGAAAGTTGGTGTCAGGATGAGAATTTTCCAAAACTCAGTTTTTGAGTGTCTGAATATCTTCAACCATGAAGGACTTTCACAAAAAAAAATCATTTTTCAGTAGCTTAAAACTGTGTTGAATGTCAACAAAAGGCCCAGAAAGGTTTCTATGTTACATATGTGTGTGCAAGACCTTAAACCAAGAGAGTTAATGTGGGAAAATAGGTGCAACTCCAACTTTAATTGCAGTTCAAACCAGTTTATGTTGTGAAATCAGAATGATTGGTGACTTTTAGGTTCCTTCTGCTGCTGATTTCCTGGTATTTGTACATATTTGACTGTTTTCATGACTCACCTGCCCAGTGGAAGCTTCATAAACCGTCTTGATCTTCTGCCTCTGTTCGTTGTTTCTCTTCACCAGAACTGCAATGATCACGTCCTCGTCCACATCTGCAGGACAAATTGGACTCTTGTTTCATTAAAGGGAAATTTTGTGTCTTAAGAGTACAAAAAGGTGCATCAACATCCACTTAAACATCAAATATGTGCCTATTGTTGCACATCTCATCTCTACAGGAACATCTGTAGATCAGGATGACTTCAGACCTTTGCTTTCAATGGCGCTCTGGAGGACTGAAGCGTCGCTGCTGGCGTTGAAGTTTGGATATGGAGGGACTGTTCCATAAAATTTAGGCTTCACTTTACCCTTCACCTACAACAACAAGCACAAATACAGATGTTTTACCAACTCTGGCTGCTGCAAACAGTCTGGAATCAAAAGTTACAGAGAAGTTTTCAGTGTTTTTGTTATTTGAATTCCTAATACTGCAATAAACAGACGGCTTCTCATTAAAACTGGAGTTATGGTGCATTTTCAGGAGTGGTTTTTACTACACTGCAAACAAAAAACAACATTTCCAGTTATTAAATTGTAGTTTTTTTATGAGTAACTTGCTGGTATTTTACAAAATTTTTCCCCCCAGTTCTGTGAAATTATAATATCTAGTTGAAATCACAGACAAGAAGTCATTCACTTCCATGTTTATCATTAAAAAATAAATAAATAAACAGACCAGAACTGTAAAGAAAAAACAAACTCATCAAAAAATGAATATGTTTTATGAAAAGTAATATGTTCTTTTAAAATGTATGACTGTGAATAACATTTTTTTAAAACCGCTTTAAATAAAAAATAACTTTACAGATATTTGTTATTTGAAAGAGAAATTAATGTTCAAAAAAATGCAAATAATTCTTTCAACTATTATTTTACAGATTTTGTCAGTTGTGTTCACTTATATCTATTATAATTACAAAAAATAAACCATTTGCTTACATGTAAATAATGTCCACATTAAATATCTGTACTATTACAAATAGTAATTTGTTTTACAGTGTATGACAGCAACTTTTCAAACAGTATTTAAATTAAAAATATATAATTATTTTACAATCTGGGGTTATTTGAAAGAGAAATTAATGCCTGAAAAATTTTAAACAATTCTTTCAACTATTGTATGGATTTTGCCAGTTTTGTGAAATTACGGACAATATCTAGTGAAATTACAGAAAAAAAAATTCATGTACATGTTGTAAATAAATGTAAATAATGTCCACTTCAAAAATCTATATTTTTCAAGTAGTAGTTTGTTGTTTTATGTGTCACTATAAAATAAAAAATACAGCGTGTTTAAGTCAACAAAATATTTTATTTGACAAATATTTGCCAATATTTTTCAGAGATTTTACAGTTTTAAGGTGTTTCAGTTTTATTTTTTTTGCTGCTCACCTTCACCGTGTCGTCTGTGGGGTTTCTGTCATGGACGATGCCTTTGAGGAACTTTCCGAAGATGGACATCTTTACTCGGCTGGGAAGTTAAAACCACAAACAGAAGCTCTCACTGTAAAGAGAAACGAGAAGAAGCTTCACATCTGCAACCTGCCGCCTCTCTTCATGTGTGATTGTTTAAATGGAGGCAGGTGAGTCAGCAGCTTCACTTCATCTCCTCCAGTCCGTCTGAACTTCTATTCTGAACTTTCCACCTCCAGCCTGTCAGTCGTCGTCTAAATCCTGACCTTCATCTCCTTCATCCACCTGCTGGATCCTCATCATGGCTCCTCTCATCACCTTTCAACAAGTTACCTGCCTCACCTTACCTGTGTTTCCCCCTGGAGTCACCAAACTCTCCTAACTTTAAGGCTTGGAGGTGATTTTCATGTTTCTTTGTCAAGTTTAAGGATCCTGAATCCTCACCTGTGCAGATGACGTCCGTCCTCACACCTGAGTCTGGAGCTCTGAGCTGTCAGGTGGAGTTTTTAACTCTGCAGAGTCTCCACCCGTCTCTGTCTACCTGCATGCAGGATGTTCAGGTGGTTTTATTTCCACCTGCGGATGATCAGCCAATCAACAGCGTCTGAGGCGACGTTCCTGCTGGCCGACTGGTTCGGTGACTCTCCTGTCTGTTCAGACTTGTGCAGTAAATCTTGTGTTTCAGCCTTTAATCAAACGTTATGATTCACCTGGACATGCAGAGAAACAGCTAAATGAAGGGAGTTCATGTTTAAGAGGAGCTGCTGAAGTACAAACACACAAACACAAACCTGAGACGATGTGTTGTTTTTGGATAATTACATGGTTGAACTTGCTGTTCTGCATTTTTCTGTTGTTGTTAAATGAAGTCTGTGGTTAAAGGAGAATGGCAGGTGGAGTGATTCGAGGTTTTCAGATGAGTCAGACGAGGACCTCAGGTTTGGAAATGAAATAATCAACCCACCACCCATCAGCTTCTCCTCTATATTATTATATCCACTCAGTGTGTAGGCGTAGGAGGCAGCAGGTTTTGATATGGAAGAAGAAAAAACACAACACATCTGGTTCTGCTGCATTTATTCTGACAGTAGTGCAAAACTCAGACTTTCAGGGAAATAATTCTCTTATCAGCTCTGTTAAATTACAGATAATAACTAGTAAAATCATGTTAAGGCCAAAATAAACAGGCCAAAGCTATAAATAATAGCGTCCTCTTTCAAAAAATAAAAGATAAAAAATCTGTCATTTTACAAATGATTTTTGTTTTTATACCACTTTTTTAAACAGTGTAATTGACCATAAAATTACACTTTTTACAATATTTTAAACAGGAAAAATATGTTATTTTACAGATATTTGCCATTATTTAATAGAAAAATTGTGTGTACTAGGAATTGAAAAACAGCAATTTTTTAAAACTTTTAGTATAAAGACTTTTCTTGTTTTGTTAATTACACCTAATAACTTGTAAAATCATAGAATAAAAGATAATTATTTACTTGTTAGGCCTTATGTTTAGGCCAAAACTTTCAATAACTGCCACATCAAAAAACTGTATTTTTAAAAGTGTATTTTCATTTTTAAAAATATATTATTATTATTATTATTATTATTATTATTATTTATTTATTTTGTTTTAGTTCTAATAATACTTTATTTATTAGTTATTTTTTGCACCAAAATATATCTATTTTATTATTAGTTTTTTAAAATATATATATATATATGTATATATATATATATATATATATATATATATATATATATATATATATATATATATATATATATACATATATATATATAAATAAAAATAAAATGTTTATTGTAAATATATTTTATGCATATATTTTATATGTATACAAGAAACATTTTGCACATTAGGGACTGAAAAGGGATAAAAAAAAATCCTATTCAGATTTTTTCTCGGTTGTTAATACATTTTAACAAATTATTTGTTCTTTTACAAAGTTTGACCATAAAATCACACTATAAAACATCATTTTATAGAAATGTGCTATTATTCAAAATAAAATTGATGTATATTTTTACAGTGGAAATCTGGTAAATCATTTTTTTAACTGCGATTTTACCGATTTTCCTGTTTGGTAAATTCTTCCTAAAATCCCAGGGTAAAGTAATAATTTACATGTTAAGCCTAAAAACTGTCCAAACTGTCAATAATGTCCACATCAGAAATGGTAATTTGTTCTTTTATCTGACTGTAAAATTCTGCAATTTTTTCTTCTATTTAAATGAGCAACAAGGTTAATTTACAGATATTTCCCATTTTATAGTTATTTATATCGATTTTTCCTGGCTGTTACGTTACACATAATATCTGGTAAAAATCCCAGAAAGAAAGTGTTAATTCACAGGATGAGCCCTAAGAAAGGCTGATATCATAATGACCAGATTAAAATGTGCGTTTCTACAAATTAGGATTTAGTATTTCTACTTGAGTGAAAGATCTGAAAACTTCCTCCACCACTGTGAGAAATAAATGAATATTAACGAATCTATTGCAAATGTTATTAAAAGATTTTACTCTTTATTGGAAAGTCAGAATCATACAATGAATTACAAAGTAAGAAAAGTTAGAAAAAAATCAAAAAAGACCGAATGTGAGAATGAATATCAGTCGTAACCACAAACTGTGTTTATGTGAAGAATATGAACAAACCAAATTTATAACGGTGTGGAAATGTGTTCAATATTATTAACAAACTGACATTTAATTAGTGAATAACTAGCTTGGCTTCATCTGTTTACTTTAACTGTTGGGTTTTAGCTTCATGTATCAAATATTTACTGAGAAATTCTTAAAAACTTCAATTTTTTTCTTAAAAATTGCCCGCTGACCCACTTTAAGCATGTTTTTTCATACAGTTGATGACATTTTATATTCTAACGTTTGATTTCCTTCAACTACAAGAAAAAACATCCACTTTCATGAATTTACGGCTGGAACTTTTCTCTTTTCGTCACTTTTAGCCCATTTGTTTGTGTCGCTGTCGTGAAAATACAACACTCAAATATCTACAAACTCTCTCAGGAATTGCTTACTTCACATTTAAATAGGGTTAAAAAAATGCTCATACAAGCTCAACATGTACACTGAGAACTAATAAAGAACCTGAGCAACATTAAATGTCAGAATAAAAGTTCATCTTTAACCTCGAAAACAAGAAAATCTTAATTTAATACCATTCATTAATGAAGACTGTGAGAGGACGAAACCAAATATTAGCTTATAAAATCACATTTAAAGAGTCCTGATAGAAGATTTCAACAGAAACCTGCCAGCCAAAACAAAAAACAAGCGAGTTCTCCTTGTATTTCATGAATAAGCTTGAACCAAAACACTATATTTGGGTCATAAATGTTCTCCAAAAGGCCCAACAAGGTGCCAACAGACCTATAAACACAGATCAACACAGACTTTGTTTGGACTTTAGAGGTTGCTCAAGACAAAATTGAGGTTTTTACAGCATTGAGTTTCAAAACTGTACTTCAGGCTACAGTTTAAAGAAAAATACTTGTTGTTGATGCCAGTCAGGAAACATGAAAACCTCTTAAAAGTCCTTTTTAAACACCACTATCTGAGAAAAGCCTGTTGAATGTGTTTAGACCTGTTTTGCTTCTCTAAAGAGGAGTTCTGAGGGATAAAAACAACCCACAGTAATGTTTTCTCACACTGTTATCTTGGAGGAGGCCCTCTGCCGCGGCCTCGACCCGGTCCAGGTCCAGGTCCAGGTCCAGGTCCTGGTCCTGGTCCTGGTCCTCTCGGTCTTGGTGCTCGACTCACCGGCCCTCGAGCGTTGGGGTTGGGTGAAGCCAGAGCCACGTCTTTCTGCAGGTTTACGCCTTTACCGGCCGCCCCGGGTTTGGTCTTAGTCGGCTTCGGCTCCGGTTCTGGAGGTTTTTCTGTTTGGATAAAGAAGAAAGTGTTAACCCGGTTCAATCTCTAGAGTTCCAGGTAAACATGTTGGTTCCACGACCAACTAAGTCTTTCATGTTTTGGTGCGTTCGGGAGGAAACTGACCCGGTTCTGGTGGAGGAGCCAGGGATCGGTTGGGCAGCAGGTCCTCCAGGTCCTTCATGACCTGGTTGGTGCTGTCAGTGTTGTTCCTCCGGTTCTTCTCTTCATCTCGAGCCTGGACAGTAAGAAACATTGATGTGTTTTAGTAGTTACTGGAGCTCAGTGGCACCAAAAATAAGATCTAACAGGGTTTGGATGCATAGAAAATCCATGTTAGTTTGATTATTTATTGCTGGGTTTGGTTTTCATGTGTGACGTGAACAAAAAGTCAAATAAAGACCAACACCAATGTGGTAGAAGTTACTAAACGGTTCCTTTAATGAGGTATTTCACCCAAAACAGGAAAAAAACACTTCTTTACAACTGTATTACTAGGGCCTTTCATGGGGCAACATGATATTTTCATATTTACAATTTTTTTCCACTTGTTTTGGACTCATTTTAAGTCATTGTAGACGATTTTTAGCTGGTGATGGAAATATTTTGAATCATATTAAACTATTTTTAAGTGGTGTTGGAAAAAGTTGGACTCATTGTGGACAATTCAAACTGGTTCTGGACACATTTTAAGTCATTTTAGACTATTTCAACTGGTGTTGGACATGTTTGAGGCATTTTAGACAATTTGAAACTTCTGTTACAAATATTTTGAGTAATTTTGGACCATTCTGTGCTTGTTTTGGACAAATTTCAAGTCGTTTAAGAAAATCTGTAACTCGTCTTGGAAATCATTGGAGTCATTTTGGACATTTTTAGCTTGTTTTGGACACATTTTAAGTCATTTTAGACCATTTTAAATGTGTTGGGGATATTTTCAGTCATTTTAGACCATTTCTTTGCGTGTGTTGGAAAAAAGTGGAGGCTGAGGCTGTTGAAGAACTCACAGTGTTGAGGAATCGTTGGTTTTACAAGATTTAATTTCAGGACAAAAAATGAAATCTTGGCCTTGTTATGATGTCAGGGTAAAAAAAAAAAAATTCAACCTAACCAAATGTCCAACTGAAATGATCATCCCTGGAAGTGAAGTAGTAAGTTTTTAGCTATGTGCACTTGTAAAGCATCACCACTCTGTATATTATTTCTATCTACTCACCAGCTGCATCTTCTTCTTCAGCTCCATGTTGGAGTTTTTGTAGGCTTCAGACACTGAGTTCAGATAATAAATAGCCAGTCTATAGAGGAGAGATGACAGATTTAGTATTTTCAGTGATTTCTAAGACATTGAGAGTCTGACTTGCTGACTTGACACAGCAACAGCAATTTATTTATAAAACTGCACCTTCATGTCGGCACTTTTGAACATATTTATGTTGTCCAGAGAGACTTAGCAGGAATGTGCAATACACTGCTATAAGAGTAGATCAAATCTACATAGAAATGCAATTAAATGAGTAAAATGAAAGGGATTTGTCTGTGTTTCTGTGTCCACACTCACACCATGAGCAGTACAGCCGGTATGATGAGTCCTGGATTGGCTGCGTAGCTGAACAACGTCCCCATGAAGGCCGGCAGGTCCAGGTCGATCGTCTCCATGACGACGTCAAACATCTTTGATTTCCCGCTGTGATGACAACTCAGTCACACTCGTGTTTCAACAAATCATCAGTTTCCTTCTGCTCAACCATCTCTGATGTACTTGAAAGTTGTTTTTTTTTATCACAAACTAGGGATATTTAAAATGGTATCTGTGAACTTTTAGAATAATATTTCAAATGGTGTTTTTAGTAGAAATAAATCTAAAAACTCCGTGATTTCATGTGGAACAACCCCATTAGCACTTGTTCATCTCTACAGACTTTCATTTATTTCCTTTCAGGTACTTTTGTACTTGCTACTACCTGAAAGGCCCGCAGTCAAACGAAGGCGGCAGCGTCATGATGGTGTAGACGACCGGCAGCAGGCTGAGGAAGAGGACGAGCAGCAGCAGACCCATGTAGAAGTTGTTGGACTTGGAGGCCTTGAAGACTCGCTCATGGGGGACGTTGGTGGCCATGACGGCCCAGCACTGGTAGTACATGGAGCTGAGCAGGCGCAGGACGTTGATGCCGACCAGACCTGGAGCATAAAACGCTCCCATCCTGAAACCAAGCATATTTATGATGCTTTTACTGTGAAAGGATGTTTTTCCTGTACAACACTTGGCATGACAGCACTGCATAGTCACTGGAAGAAGTTCTATTTGTAATAAAACACCTGACACAATAATTAATAATACTGATTTACTATGAGATGACGGGTTGTGAACTGGCCCTCTAGAAATGAAATTTAATTAAACTGAATGCAGAGACTCTGACTTTTTGTGGGGCAACATGATAGTTTAACTAAAGGAAAATGCACCTTTTTTGTAGAAAAAATAATTTTGGACAATTTTTAGTGTGTTTTGGACACATTTTAAGCCAATTTCGACCATTTTTAGCTTATGCTGGAAAAAGTGGAATAATTTTTGACACTTTTAGCTTGTTTTGGTCAAATTTCAAGTCGTTTCAGACTATTTTTAACTTACTTTGGAAATATTTTAAGTCACTTTAAACCATTTTTAACTATGTTAGAAATAATTTGAGTCATTTTGGACAATTTTTAATTGGTGTTGGAAATAATTTGGGTCATTTTGGACAATTTTGTACTTGTTTTGGACAAATTTCAAGTCAGATTAGACAATTTTTAACTCATGCTGGATATAAGTTGAGTCATCTGGGACATTTGTAGCATGTTTTGAACTTAATTGAAGTCATTTTAGACAATTTTTAACTGGTGTTGGAAATAATTTGAGTCATTTTGGACATTTTTGTTTGTTTTGGACAAATTTCAAGTAATTTTAGACGAATTTTAACTCATGCTGGAAATAAACAGAGTCATTCTGGACTGTTTCTAAGTTGTTAGGAAAAATATAAATTGAAAACCTGTCAAATACTTTTAAATACATCATATTTTGTATCTGCTGATAAACTGAAATCACCATCTGACACCTCTGATTCACATGAATATATATACAAGGTCCATAAGCCATAATAAAAATATAGCCATTAAATGGATGTTTGTAATGAAAAACAGCTAAATTATAAATATGAATATAGTACAATGTGGTCTAACTTAAGCAACAAAGTTTTTTAAAAAGAAGGAAAAAGCAATACAGTGTACAATAATGTGACCTACTACTAAATGTATCATATAAGCAGTGACACTATTTCTGTTCATAGAGCTGATAATAAAGCCGTGCAGAGGCGGTCCAGTGCAACCTGAAGCCCATCGCTGGCAGAGTCGTGGACTCCGTCTGTCCACTCACTGATACCAGATCCATGCAGCGACACACACCTGCACATGTAAACACACAGCGCAGACTGAGCATGCTCAGTGCAAACACAGTCTGTACCAGATCATCCCTTGGTTGAAGACGAGTCCGAGAACATTTCCACTGATGTCGAACTCTCCGTACGACGGCTGAAAGAGACCAGAGACGATTGTTACTCCCTGAATGATAAAATTATTGAAAAAGTCCTCGGGTCAGCAGGGAGAGAACTGGTTTACAGAAACAAATAAGGACATCATATTTCTCCAGTGATTATTGATTTAAGAGGCAGCTGCAGACATGCTGGAGGTTCTGTGAGGCTGAATTGTTGCTGCTGTACGTTCACTATCTTAGTTTTAGTTTTAGTATGCTGATATTAGAAAATTAGCACGAAACACAAAGTCCAATGCTGATGGGTTTACTGTTAGTTTTGCAGGCTTTTGTTGACCAAAGTACAAAATTTTACTGCTAATTTTACTGGCATTATATAAACTCGAACCTGGATTTTTACATGGTCACAAGATGATCCAGTGAAATATTTCTAAATAAGAGACTTAAATATTATTAATGTGAGAAATATTTTGAATAATTTTGGATATTTCTAGCTTGTTTTGGACAGTTTTCAACTCATTTTGGAAATAATCCGAGTATTTGGGACATTTGTAGCATATTTTGAACAAATTTTAAAACATTTTACACAAATTTTAACTGGTATTGGAAATAGAGTCATTTTGGACAATTTTGTACTTGTTTTGGACAAATTTCAAGTCTGTTTAGACCATTTTTAACTCATGTTGGATATATGTTGAGTCAGTTTGGACATTTTTAGCTTGTTTTAGGCACATTTTAAGGCATTTCTCAAATTTTAACTGGTGCTGGAAATAGTTTAAGTCATTTTGAACATTTTTAGCTTGTTTTGGACAAATTTCAAGTAATTTTAGAGCATTTTTATCTCATGCTAGACATAATTTGAGTCATTTTGGACATTTTTAGCTTATTTTAGACAAATTTTAAGGCATTTTAAACAATTTTAACTTGTGTTTAACATTTTTTGAGCAACATTTTTGAACTTACATACTTGAAAATACATCATATTTTATATATGCTGATAAATTCAATAGAAGTCATTTTGGCCTGTCAGCAAAGCTCAAGTGTAAGGAACCAAATGAATGATGGCTGAATTCCATTTAGCTGCTTCAGTATCAGGCTTCCATTGTGAACGTTGGCTCACCGTCACCCTGTCACGGCTCATTAGGACGCTTGAATAGAACAGAGTCATTGCTAGTCTTATCAGTAACACCCATGCTTCTCCTAATCCTCTGTCAACGTTGAACCGGTACTGTCAAAAAGGCCTGTTCTGCAGTGTTGACTTGCTAAGAGGAGCACTAAAAGGAGGAGCTGTGGACTATTTCTTTGTCATATCCACATTAGATTTCAAATCACAGCAGCTGACGGACTTACAAATCCAGCTTCCAGGTCCCAGCACCAGCAGTAGTTGAGGAACCGGACGATGACGGCTCTGGCGAAGTCACCGATCAGGATGGTCAGGTAGGACACCTGGATGTCCGACACCGTCAGCTTCACGAACTCCTGCAACAGCACAGTTTATCATTAGTGCTATCTAATGCCTTCTTTAGCAGTTAGTGTTGTATCTGGATGTTCAAGCTTAGTTTTTATTTCCATTACTATGCCGACGGCCGTCTCCCAGCAGGGTCCTCTGATGACATCGGCCGGGTCCATCGGCGGAGGCGTGGCCTCGCTGTCGTTGACCAAACGTGAGTAGTTGGCGTAGTATTCCTTCATGGCATAGATGGAAGCATTCTTTATGGCCTGTTCTTCTTCCAGCTGAAGGGAACAAAGACGCTAATCAGCCAGAATATTTCTTTACAGGAAACAGAGGAAAGGTGGTCAAAAGATGGTCAAATTCATCAATGTGTTAAGGAGAAATTGATAATGGATGCCAAGGATGGTGCCTTCTGACTCAACAGACAATTAGTTTGTAGCTTCCAGGTTTACTTTCATACACATACTCTGTGTCTATAAACTTTAAATTTTGTTTACGGCATAAAAAATCCCTCATTTTTCTAGGTGTTAGGAAGGTTTTCCAACTGTGGAGTCTTTATGGATAGAAAGACTAAAGGGCAACTCCTTTATAACTGCCTTTGGGAAAAGCTTTTTTGGCTGCACATTTCTTTTACTTGCAATGCCACAAATGACCACTAGGAGATGTTTGGCAGCAGCAATGCCATCTTTCTTTATACATCTGTGGTTAACTTTTAAGATTGAGAGTTTTAGTCCAGACCTGTAATGACATCAGGCTTGAAGGCAGGATCTCATTGGGGCTTGATGAATTCTGGTAAAACCGCAGAGTCTAGCAACAAGGACGTCACCGATTGGTGATTCATCGATTTGTGGACTTTGAAACCTTGCATTTGGTATTTGGCCCTCACCATCTTGTTCTTTTGCAACAAGACATAACCAGAAAGGGTATATCTGGGAACTCCAGTAGATTATGTACATCAATACGAAATCAACCTGCTAACCACATAATAACCTCACCCTAAAACCTAACCAGCTGTATCATCTATTGTTCTCTAAATGTGACCACAATTTACAAAATATACACCATGCTGCATTAAAAAAGTTTTGAAACTAGCAATTGAGACCATAAAATCATTAGGAAAATGTTAAATTAAGTGAGAAACGGTCATTTTCTCTGCAATCTGATTTCTTTTTGTAACTAGAGGAGTCGCACCCTGCTGGTCATTAAACAGAATGCTATTTTAGGTCACTTCATTGGCTTTCCTTTTCAGACAAGGAGGTTACGCCCATTTTTCATATTCAGTCTATGGATAAAACTAGTCTGTAGCATTTTCCAAGAGTCCCCTAGTGGTCAAAATGTCCATTACAGTCCACAATACAGAAGTGAAGTTAGAAAAGTTTAACCCAAAGTTGAAGGAACATGATCATTTAAATGTACAAAATGTCATGTGCGCACCTTGACATTTTGGGGTCTGATGGATGTATGATGACGTAAATTTAATTTGAGTCATTTTGGACATTTTTCGCTTGTTTTGGACAAATTTTAAGTCATTTAAGATCATTTTTAACTTGCATTAGAAATATTTCTAACCATTTTGGACAATTTTTCACTTGTTTTGGAACGATTTGAGTCATCTTAGACAGTTTTTCGCTTGTTTTGGAAAAAAATAAAGTCATTTTAGAACTCATGTTGGTAAGAAATTGACTCATTTTTGACCTTTTTAGCTTGTTTTGGACACATTCAAAGGCATTTTAGACATTTTTTAACTCATTTTGGAAATAATTTGAGTATTTGGGACATGGTAAAAACTGGAAAACTGGTAATTAAATGTGAGTATTCACAGTAGATTGATAGATTTCTGTCCGCTAGTTTTTGTATCTCTGGATCAAAATATGATTTGGACAAACTGATTGGCCAACATCCTTAAGCCACTCATGGAACAAAAACAAGACTTACCATAACGTAACTGTGGAAAATGTGCCCAGTTGGACAATTTGGAAAGAGAAGACAAACCCACACATACCTTGGTGTTGACTTCATCAAACAGGGCGAACAGAAAGGTGTAGAGGTTTCCCAGGAAGAGGGCAAAGATGCGTCCAAGCTGCCATTTGAGGCCGATTCGAGGGTGGTAGTCCTCCAGCTCAGCGATGGTCTCGAACAGAGGAGGACACACCAGACCCAGCAGAGACATGATGATCTCCAGCTGGACAAACAGCCCAAAATCACCAATAATTCACTTTTTTTTTTCTGTGAAAGCCACACAAACGGAGCTTTAGCAATAAACAAGCATCTTTACCTCGTTCTTCTCGTACCAGCTGAGGTCGTCCCTGGTGGCGAACTCCTGAGACCTTTTCACGACAAAGTAGATGAGGTAGCCGCTGCCGCCAAGGCTGCAGGTGATCAGGAAGTTAGCCAGGACTCTGAGGAACCTCCTCAGGTGAATGTTCTCATCCTTCTGGTTCTCCTGCTCGTCCACGATGGACTCCTGTTCTTATCAAAACATGTAGAGGGTTGACTGTTAGAAGAGCACGCTTTCACTATCATGAGCTCCACTGGTTGGTAAAAATATAGCATGCAAGGAAGGTATATTCAGCACGCTTTTGTAAGCATAAAGATATTTGAGCATCTTATGGGCTGTAAGGTTGCCGTGGTTACCTTGAAGCTGGTGGTAATGGAGGCGTACTTGTTGTCTGCAGTCTCTGCGTTGCCGATGAGGTAATCCCAGCTGGTGAACATCTTCCAGGCGAAGGTGAACTCTCCTTCCTCTCCGTCTCCACCACCAACATCAGCATTCTTGGCCATTCTGACAAACGAACAAGCAAAAACATCATTATGAGGTCAGACAGTCCTAAAATAATTTTGTTTCTCGCACAATTAAGGAAAAATTAAACCACTGCAGTCATTCTATCCAAATGTCTGCATTTGCTGGTTAAAGTTGTTTACCTTTAATGTACAAATTATCCAGTTATGACATGGTTCTCACAACATTGGCTAACATTACATACAAGTTCTAATAATGTCTGAAAGAAAACATTTTAATCTAATGTTTGAGAACTTTTTAAGGATATTTATAATTTCAGATAATGTCCCATAAGAAATGTTGTTAAACTAAAATTCAAAAAATATTTTCAAGATGTTATCAGAGCCTCAAAAGGTGGAAGGTGGAACATTTGCCTGTTATATTCTTGGTATGTTGCTGTTGAAAACACCGTTCTATGAAACGCTGCCATGATTTCACATGATAAAATAAGAGGGACATTTTTTTTATGCAACATTTGTTTTAAGAACATTTTAAGAGTATCTTTAGAGAACTTGATATTTTATTTAGGGAACTAAATTAAAGTTTCCAATGAAAACATTACCAGAACTTTCCAGAGAAAGCCATTTTTCACGAATCAAACTATCCTCCATTTTCAGTGAAAACATCCAAGAAATCAAACTTGAAAATGTGAATGTTGACGTTGCTCTGATGTAGCTAAAGCAAACTGTCTTCTTGCATTTTTCTGAACTTCTTTGACAGCAAATATCTAAAAGGTAAATATACAAATTCAGTTCCCTGAGCTGGATGCTGCCGTTCTTCGGACTCACGTGCGAATCACGAGCATCAGGCTGTAGCCGAATGTACCGATCCCAACCATGAGGTAGGACAGAGGCAGCCTGAACTTCAGCAAACCGATGGTCCTCTCGTTGTTGTAAAACCCATAGAACAAGACTGAATATTTGCAGTATCCCTGAGAGAGAAAGAGAGCCGTTAATGTTCTCCTTTACGTTGGTCCTCACTCATGTTTTTTTGCTTGGTTTGCACACCATAGTTAGAAGCTTCATTTCTGTACTTTCGGACTCTTTGTTGTACTAAAATAGTAGGAGCTCTATCCTTAATCTAGTTTATATTAATCAGGGTATGTAGACGAATTTGATAATCATAAAAAAACATTTATATTCATTGTATATTTGACTCACGTTGAAGTCCATGAGGACAGAATAGTCTTGAGCTGTGTCCTGCTCCTCTCTGGGTACCGTCTTCCTGGGGATAGATCCATATGGAAGACCCATCAGGACCTGCAAGGTTTAATTACTCATTTTATTTATGGTCTTGAAATGCAAATATAAGCTTTTTCCCAGCAATCAGCCCAAAAACATATAGTGTATCCTTTCTTCTTGATGTATTTAACCCCCAGAAACTGGATTACAAAGACTTCACCTCTGGAATGACCACGAGTCCAAAAGTGAAGCCAAACAGGACGAGGTTCATGCCATACATCCAGCGCAGGAAGATAAAGTAAGACGCCACGGATGACCCAAAGTGACCTGAAGACATTGACACATAAATTCAACATCTGTCCATAGGGTGTTGCTGTTCATTCTGTAAACACAGCTATGGTGTAAAGAAAACTTACTTTCAACCTCTTTGATCTTCCTCTCCCAGGGGATACAGGCTGTTCTGAAGTTTTCAAAATCCCTCTGAAACTTGATCCATTTCTGAGACAAAAAAGAGAAAATTATAGCAGGAGAAGGCAGAAATACACAAAAGCAGAGAGAGTTTGAACTCTGTGCCTCACCTTCGTCATCATCACTTTATAAGCGTACCACTTCCTGCCTTTTCCTTTGCCCAAAGCTCCTTCAAACTTATCCACGAATGCCTGAGCCTCCCTGTGAACAAACACTTATTAGAACCCAGTAAAACAGTCAAATATAAATATTACCTCTGTGAGAAGTTTCGAATGCTTGTGAGAAAGAATTGACTTCAGGTGTGTCAGCCGTCGCTTCATCCTCCACGGCTTGTTCCTGATGTTGGCGATCAGCTTCTTCTTCTCCTCCACCTCCTCCATCAGTCGGGCCATCTCGCCCTCCGACATGGACTCCTCCTCCTCGTCCGAGTTTGAACTGGAATCAGATGAACTAAAACAAAAATGGACAGAGATAGGAGCTAAAGTGAGGCTTCATAAAGTTCATACACAGACCTTTCAACCATTTTGGCCGATAAATGTTGGGTAAGGTTACGTCAGTGTAAGTTACGTGAGTGTAATTCATAAATTATTATGTAATTTGCTGAAAGAATTCAAGCTTTATAGAAGATGAAAAATGTCATATTTACGCTAATAACATCCATTCATTTGTGGTGCAATTAACACTGTTTAAAAGTGTGGTATCATCAATAGTGGTTTATAAACTACTATTATGACTCGGTAAGAGATCACAGGTTAGTGTATTTGTATTGTATGTATTGGTACTAATATTGTTAAAGTAATTTAAGTCAAAATATGGTGTTTACTGTATCTGACATGTTGTTTTGTCCTCTTTCCTACCTGTCATCCTTCTTTTTCTTCTTTTTCTTGTCCTTGTCATCATCCTTGTCTTTGCCCTTGTCCTTTCCTTTGGCATCTCCCTTTTTCCCCTTAGTCTCCTCTTCCTCCTTCCCTCCTTTCTTTCCTCCCTTCCCTCCTCTTCCTTTCTGTCCTTTCGGAGCATCACTGTCCTCCTCGTCACTGTCCTGAGCTTTGCCTCCTTTCTTCTTGTTGGCTGCACCTCCTCGTTTCCTCTTCGGAGCTTCGTCCTCGCTGTCGTCATCATTGTCATCACCACGTTTCTTGGCTGGTTTCTTCTTGTTCGCTCCCCTTCGTCCCCTGGGAGCTTCATCTTCCTCCTCGTCGTCCTCATCCTCCTCATCGCTGGCTGGTTTCTTGCCTCGGCCTCGTCCTTTTGCACCTCCTCTTCCAGCCGCCTGCCTCCTGTTGTTTCTCCTCTGGGCCACACCGTCTACATTATAGAGCACATTTGGCACCACATTTGATCTTCTAGACATTTGATCAGACTCCACCGTTCATTGTTTGGTGAAATGCTGATATATGGACTCACCATCACTGTCGCTCACCTCCCCGTCTATCTCTATCCCAACTGCAGGTAGAAAAACGGAGTAAAATATTCAGTGTGTTCAACAGACCTTGAGAACATCCATCTATATAATAGCTTCTATTAGAATCCTTTTCAACAGTGAGCATTTCACAATGAAATTTCAGTAGTTTGGCTTCCAAAAAGTCCAATTTTGTCAAACCAATTTAGGTCTACTTAAGGAGTCATGGCTTTAGAGATGGAAATCGACTGTTTTCCACTGAAGGAACTTGTTGTGGTTTGAGAGAAGCCTGAAGTGCAGGAACTGCCCCTGTAGAACCACTTTTGGGGCTGTTTTCAAGGAGAAAGAAGTAACTATCCCAAGGAAGGTATACTTCTAAGAGACCTGGGTCTCAACATTGATTGGTTGAACTCAAAGACAAACGCTGATTGGAAGAATTTGGAGAGGAAAAACAATCAACTTCTTGCTCTTTCCCCAATGTTTTTTTCTTGGGTGGTAGCCTTGTCCTCATAAACATCACAATTTCAAACTTAAAATGCACCCTTAGAGTTAACATAATAAGCCATCTATTATTCTATGTTTTACGTACTCATAAAACTGAAGTAATAGAACTACTATCTGTTGTTGTTTTGGCAAATTCTGAGTTAAAATTGCAACAAAAAGGCTGAAATGGTCGATTATGGGATTGTTCCAGTAGAAGTTCATGCAACCCCTTGTGCTGAAAAGCTAAACCTAATGTCAGTACCTGCCTCACTCCGTCCCTTTCCCCATCTCCGGTTGTTGGATTCTTATTCTCATTATAATGAACTGTAATAACTTTGTTGATGCAGTAATTCTTCAAAATTAATGTATTCCGAATTTGCTGCTGTCAACATGCCAAACTAAGACGGTGGACATGTCAGTACTGCAACTGTGAGCATGTTAGCAAAGTGTCGTTAGCATTTACCGCAAAGCAACGCCTTGAGTAAACTCAGATGTGTTATTGTCATTGCATTTAGAGTTTTCTTTCTTGTTGATGTTTCTTCTTTCTCATGGATGGGCTACAACTTTTGAAGAAGTAACGTCTTTCTCGAGTGCAAGAGTCAAACGGATCGAAAGTGTCAGGTCACCCAGAGAGTTCCTGTTTGCTTGGTGAGGTCCTTCAGGTACTGAATTCCCTGATTTGTGTAATCACTTGCTTTTGTTGGAGCCTCGGAAAGACTTGAGATGGTCCACCGCATTCCAGAGTTCCACGATTCACCAGTGTTCATTTTTTTTGTGAATGTTCTTAAGAAGCATTTTTAACATTTCTTTTTTTCCACCAAAAACTGTTCAAAGATTTCTCAAAAATTTTGAAAATGTGGACATCAGTAGTTTCACTGTGAAAATATATATATTTTCCCACATTTTCAAACTTTAGAATGGGTCAGTTTTGACCCGCAGGATGACATGAGGGTTAATGAACATCTTAAACAGAAATTGGTGGGAGAATTCTATCATATCAAAGATGGCAGTCTTCTCTCCCGAAAAACACCCAGCCAATCATCTTGTAGCACTAACTTAAGCCTAGTCATGTAAAATTGTCGAATAAATAGTGGAAGCATAACCTGTTGTGAAAAAAACCCCACACATTTTAAACCTTATTGTTTGTGCAAAGTCATGCATCGTTTTTAGCAGACATGCATTATTTATGTCCCAGTGACCACTGAAATTGCTGTTAAGGTTCTCTCCCCATTCATTTAGATAGAGGACCCGGTCTTGTTAGCCCAAATTAATTGGTGGAAACCAATAAAACCTAAATGAGAACCTTTAATGGCAGCTACACACTGAGTAACACTTTGGTCCTGCTGTGGAAAAAAAGTTCCATGATTTGATTCCACAACTCTGGTGTTTAAGCATTGATTTAAGAGGATAACTGCTCACAACAGAGTTTAAATCCACAGTAAATAGAATGTGCATTTTAGAACAGAAATTCCTTGTACAAACTTGTTTTACACACAAAACCACAATTTAAATCATTACAATCTACAAAAAAACCCCAACTCCTCCAGTCCTCTGATCTTCAGCTCACCTTCGTCCATTTTTGCTGTGTCATTTTTCCTCGGCATGATGAATAAAAATAAAAAGTCTTCCTGTCCTGATGTCCTCTGCTGCTTCTAGCTTCTAACTATCCATCCGTCCGGCTGCCTCGGCTTCCAGCCAGCACCATACTCAGGTATCTGAAATCGCCGTCACTATGACGACTGCTGCATGTGACCTGCTGTCGACAGGTGCAGCAAACTCTGGAAAGCAAAGGTGATCCCTGTGACTTATCAAGCAGAAAAGATGCATCATTCTCCCTGAGCTGGGACGTTTATATTTAAATCTATCCACATGGAGGTGATGATAAACAGCTGGCGGTCACAGCAGTGGTTAATATCAGGTTTAAGATGATTCTAAGAGGTGAAGTGAGGCTTTAATCTGCCTTTAGCTTAATGGTTGTTCCCTAAATGAACGTAGAGAACCACATCCAAAGTGGCCTGAAACTCTCACTCGTCTTGTTATTGGAGACGGCAGCAGAAGACCAGACGGCCTAAAGATTTAATGAAGGTGTAGGTTTCTCTGCGTGAGGCTCATCAGTGGATCCCCTGATCTGACCCGGCAACACGTTTTTTAGTGTTTAATAGGAATACAGCAGATACAGGAGTCAGACTGACAGCGACTTGTGCAGGAAACCGTGCAGAGCGACACCTCCGAGCCTCATTAAATAATAGAGCAGAGCTCATTTTTCACATTTAAATGATTCCATTACACGCCTGTCGGTTCCCACAGGTGAGATGATCGCAGCCTTTAAGGCCTGTGCTGAGTCCAGGTGATGCTTTACTTTACAGAATACGAACACAGGTGGTCAACAAACTGATCGTATTTGATGCTAAAACCTAAGATCCTCCATTACTGCTGCTATTTGGAACATTTTTGGTCCAATATATATATAAATTTTCTATACAGTATATGGCTTGTGAGCAATGCTCCTTTGCTAGTCCTTTTCCATATTTTCTAAATGAATTTAACAGATTTTTTTGGCCACTTGTTGGCAGCAAAAACAGAAGTTTAACAGATAGAACTCGAGCTTAATGAATATGTTAAATACTCCGAGCTTATAACCCATCAGTGTCAGAAGTAAAACCATCAATTTGCATCTTGTTTTGGCCAATTTCCATTTCCTGTTCCACATTTTGAGTGTATCTTTGGACATTTTACATCTGGTTTTAGTCATTTTATGTCTTGTTGAGGACATTTTTGGAGACCTTGTGGTCATTTTATATCTTGTTTTGTAAATTTTGGTCATTTTTATGTCCTTGTGGTTGTTCTTAAGATAATTTTATGACTTGTTTCGGACATTCAGTGCTTTCGCAACTTATTTGGATCATTTTGTATTTCTTTTTAGACATTTTGAATGTATGTTTGGCCATTTTGCATCTGGTTTTGGTCATTTAATGTCTTATTTAGGACGTTTTTTGTGTCCTTGTGGTCATTTTATATCTTATTTCGTACATTTTGGCTACTTACCTATCCTGTTGTTTGCTTATAATCTCACTTTGGTCATTGTGTGTCTCTTTGGGGTTGTTTTGCATCTTGTTTTTGAACATTTTTAATGACCCTGTCTTCAAACACCATCAGATGTTGTTCAATCAATATGTCATGCATGAATAACATAAAAAATGTTTAGATGGTGTTTTAATTTGACCGTACATCTATCAAACATTCAATATTAAGTAGAATTTATAGTCACACCTTTTAAAACTTAGTTTAAAGTTAGTATAATTCCTCCAGGTACCGACAGACACAAGACTGATGAATTTATTGAATCCACAGATTCATAAATTACACTGTGAAAACTAAAAAACACAGACGAGACAAAAATTAGCTTAAAGAAAATGAAGACAATTGGTAAAATAAAACTACTACAAAATAAAACAGACAAAATACCTCGTTGGCTGAGTACCGAGAGAGGAATTAGCCTGGGTTTTCTTCTTTCTTCTTATTTATCTTAAATCTTCTTAAACTTTTAACCTTTTGTCTTAGCTTTTTCATGCTTCCTTTTCTCTCTCAGCTCGCTTCTTCTGGTGTAATTAACCTCTTACTCAGCAGACAAAGGCTGACTCTAGCGCCACGGCGCCCTCTAGTGGCGGTAAACCACAATAACATCAATTTACACAGAGAATACAGGGAAATGTGGCAGTTACAGTTAGTTTCCACACTGAAGCCGTCCTTATTGATGAGCTTAACCTTCATTTTTGAAAATTTCTTCAAGATTTTTTAGAATTTTACTCCAACTCTGCACTCTGTTTACATTACAATAAGGAGTTTACAGTAATGTTTGAGTCTTTGTTCTAATCTTAGTGTATGTTAAATGGGATTATATGTTTCTGTTGTGCCACCTGGTGGTTAAAACGTAATGACGCTGCCGGTTCTAATCCTCTGACATGAACTCTGTATGCCACCTTTAAATACAAACACATGTATGTATATATAAGTCTAATAGGATTCTAAGTTCAGGATAAAATGTTAAGTAATGATTTAAAAGTGTGTGGCTGCGCATTACTCTTCATGTGAGATTAAAAATGTGCAATGAAGGAATTTTAGGCATAAAATATTGCATTTATCTGTAAAATCGGGGTCTAAAATTGTTCTTTTATCAAAGTTCATACATTAGGAGGAACGTCACACACAATTTGCACACAAAAAAATTCAGTTTCTGTCTTTTTGTTGCACCAAAATTTGTCTAAAACTGATGCAGATATTCTGACTTTAACCACCCTGCTAGTCATGATTTGTCTGTTTTATCGCTGCAGAAGGAGGTTTTCATATCTGGTGCTAATGAACTGATGAAACTCTTATTTTAATCAACATATTTTTTTTGCATCCACTTATGCAAATTACTGAGTTAAAAGCACAAGATCTTTAAATGTTTCCGGAACATCCTCTGAAAGATCTTGACCTTTCTTTGCCTCCATATTTCATTTGCAGATTACTGAGATGTGAAAGCTTTGACACCTTCTGTCCTCGTTTCTCTGCAGATTACTCAACACTCATTATGATGCATGACTGTTGGAGTGGAGCCCTGAATTAAAAACCCTCAGCCTGTTTTAGATGCTTTTTCCTGCAGAGAATTGTTCTGCTGGTTTGTCGAAGCCTCAGACCTGCAGTGAACAGCAACGTTATGTAAAGTGAAGAGGCTCAACTTTCACTCTGTCTGAGTGCAGAAGTGATTTTTCTGCAGAGATAATTCAGTGGAGAGATTTATTTCTGTGTAATGTAGCACTTATGGAGCATTTGTTGGACTTCACAGCTCTCACTTCACTTCGAAATTCATCCGACAGCAGCAGCTTTACTAGCAAAAGCAAAAAATATTAACATGTATTATCCTGAAAATGAATAAATAGGTGTGGTTTTTATGAGCAAGATTTAAAACTCAGCGAAAGTGAAAAAATAATAAAATATAATAATTTTATCGCATTTTACTTGAAATAAAAATGCACTGAACAAGAAATAATACTTCATCTGAAAAAATGCTTTTGCTAATAAGTGACATATTCCATACTGTGATTAAAATAAAGAACTTACCACTAATTATATGTAAAATAAATATTTTTTCCATAAAAACAACATTGACATGATGTAAACTAAAAAGCATTTAATGAGCTAAAATCTTGAAAATAAATAAATATTTGGAAAATATGATCAGGACTGATATTGATGTTTGAACTCAGTTAAAGTGGGGAAAAATATCATTATATAATATTTTTAGGCCAGTTTTTGACATTTTTGTCCTTTATATCTGAAGTGTGAGATTTATTTTTAACTTGGTGCGGCACAAAAAAAAAAATGCATCTGAATAAATGTTATTGTTAATCATTTACATATTCCAGACTGTGTTAATCAAATAATAATAATAATAATAATAATAATAATAATAATAATAATAATAATAATAATAATAATAATAATAATAATAATAATAATAATAATAATAATAATAATAAATAAAATGAATTATTTTTCCAATAAAAACAACATTGACATGATGTAAAATAACTAGCATTCAAAGGAATAAAATTCTGAAAATAAATAAATATTTGGAAGGACTGATGTTTAAACTCTAACGCTACAAATTGGAAAATAATGTTAAAATAAATAAATTTAACTTTATAAATAGGAAAATAATGTTAATATATACCATTTTTATGACAGTTTTTAAAAATTGGATATTTTTGTCTTTAAAGTCCAAGTTGTGTACGTTTTTTTTTGCTTTCTTTTTTTGTTGTTGTTTTTGTTTTACCTGACAACGAGGGAAAAACTATTTATCAGAATCAATACTGTGGCTAATTATTGACATATCTCAGACTATGATAATCAAATAAAGAAATTACCACTAGTCATATGTAAAATATTTTTTTGTGGTTGTTCATAAAAGCAACAGTGACATTATGTTAAAAATAAATAAATAAACTAATTTTAAAAAATCTTGCTTTTAAAGGAATAAAATTCTAAAAAATAATGAATAATAATGAAGGACTGATGTTAATTAAAATCTAACTCAATAAATTGGAAAATAATGTTAATATATAACGTTTATATGGCATTTTTTATTCTTTAAGCTTTTTTGGAAGACAACATTGTTACTTTTAAGGTCCTTATTGTGTAACTTTTTTTTATCAAACACTGCTAAAAAAAAATTTAAATATTTTTGTTGTTTTTTCATTAAAAAGCAACAATAGAGACACCATATAAACAAAGTGACATTTAAAAGGTAAAAATCCTGACGATAAACATTTTGTAATGATCAGGACTGATGTGGGATCAAATATTAACCTCAGTGGAAGAGGAAAATAATACTAATATATAAGATTTTCATGGCAGTTCTTTTGCTCTTAAGATCCTCCGCATGACGTCTGTTTATTTTTATTTTTTTATTTTTTTTTACAATTTGACACTGGAAAAGCAACAATAAAATGCTTCAGAATCAATGTTGTTGCTGATCAGGGACATAGCTCTGATTAAAAAAAAAAAAGAAGAAGAAATATACAGTAAAATTTACCAATAAATTAATGTATATAAAAAATGAGTGACATAATGCAAAAACAATCTCAGTGAAAGTGAAAAATAACATTAATATATACTTACTATACAACATTATAATGCAGATTTTCTAAAAAGACATTTTTGTCGTTTTTAAATCTGACACTGCCTGTAATTGTTTATTTTTCAGATAATGTACACTGCCTGTTAATAAAACTATTTAACTGTCGCTAACGCAGGATCATTAACACCCAAACTGCCACCAGAGGAAACCGCGAGGCTCCATAAATAACCTGCTGTGTACCGACTGACCAGATAAACCTGCTGCTGGTCAGAGTTCTCTCTGGACTGACGACTATTTCCACTAATCCTGGAGGTGGTGAGGAGGGAGGCCGTCTGTGTTGGTGGTGTTTTCTTGCGCTGATGAATGAGGACGGCGTCCACGTGTGTCTGTATGAAAACATCCAGCAGCAGCAGGCGTCATAACGTGATCCGAGGCTGCAGATCCAGTTTCCCTGCTGGGACCAGAGTCACATGGAGCTGGATGTCAGCTGGACGCTCTGCAGAACGTCTCAGCCGGTTCGAGGAAACCTCGGTTTATGTATCGGGTAAACGCTCCGCTTTTAAATAAATACAGACGGTCCTCTGACACTCCTGTGGTGCAGTGCAACGGTTGTATTATAGTAGATTTTATTTAACCCTCCTGCTGTCTTCATTTATGGGCACCAAAAAATAGTTTCCTTGTCTAAAAAAAAAAAATTTGAAAATTCTGCAAAAAAAATTCCCCAAATTTCTGACAATTTGCAAAACCTTCAGGAAGAAAATTCCAATAATTCCTTAAAAGTTTCCCTTAAAAGTTTTTTTATTTAACAAAAAAAAAAAAAAAAATCCCCCAAATTTGGCAAGAAAATTCTTGTAAATATTTTCAAAAAATTAGTAAAAATCTTCTAAAAAAAAATCCTGAAAATGTCTAAAGTGACTACATATATATCAGTAAAATTTGTAGCATTTTCTTTAACAACATTCACAAAAAAAAAATCAACCAAAATCCAGCGAATTTTGGATTTTTTAAAAAGGTTTTCACTATATTTCCCTAATGATCAAAATTTGTACAAAACTTTTTTCATTCCAATCAAAAATTCCATTCAAAAACCTGGTTAGTTTTTCCAGAATTGGGATAAATTTTAGACTGGATTTCTGATTAATTTAATGTTATCTTCATTGAATAAAAACTGCTTTTCTTTCAAAAATAAGGACATTTCTAAGTGACCCCAAACTTTTGAACGGTAGCGTAGCTACGGTCAGGCATGGAGGTGGTATTATCATACTTTGAGCATCATCATCCATCAATGACCCTCCAGTTTTTCTTGATTTCTTTGATTCATTTAATGTTATTTTCACTAAAAAAAAATGCTTTTCTTTCAAAAATAAAGACAACGACCCCAGACTTTTAAACAGTAGTGTATGTAGAGTTTCATTTTTGAGTTATTTAGAAGAATGTGTTTTCTCTTTCGTTTTCTTCCTATTTGTGCAATAATGGAATTTTCCACATCCAGAGGAAGCTGTGCAAGATCTGAATGTCACATACAGCAACATCTGTACAGCAGTACTTGTGTATGTTTTCATTTTCTACTGATGTTCCAACACATTTGCATGATCTCTTCTGCTGCTGTAACGCTACAAATCCTCCTGTTGTTGGATCAATAAAGGCTTATCTTATTTTATCTGTTGCAAATCATTTCAAGATCCCATCCAGTGAAAGTTGAGCTTTTTTTACCGAGTTAATACGTCAAAATAGTGTTTTTTTATGTAGTGTTCTTTACGCAAAAAGAGACATCATGACAGAAACAACACCATGGTTGAGCCATTCAAGCCTCAAGAATACAGATTCAAATTTCTATACGTAACAATAATAAAGAAAAAATCCTATTTAAGAAGGATTTTTCTCATTGAAAAACTTTATAATTGTGCAAATTTGATACACAGAGTTGAATTTTTGAGTTTAATCAATGACCAGCGGAGCTTTAAAAAGAAAGAGATCAGTAACAAAACTCATCCATGGAAGAGAAGTAAAGTAAACAAGAAATATTCAGACAATTATCAGAAAAATGTGAATTAAACACTAATATTTTGTCTCCTCTATATGCATTTTTCTCAGGCTATTTGAATCACTTGTATACCCAAGCTAACAGTTCCGACTGAATGGGAAGACAGCAGCATCAGATGAAGGGCCATGGATCCCTTTTGGTACATTTGTGAACATAATTTATTTACGTCGAACAATTTATTCTGTTTTATTGGAAGATTACGCGCACTGCAGTATATAAATAAAGAGGTTTGTACAAACTTGCATAACTAAAGGGTAAAAAACAAAAACACACAGATTAAGCAGCCAGACCAAAAAAAAAAAAAAAGGAGAAAAAAAAAAGAAAGAAAATCAACAAAAAATGGATAAAATTATTAATAAACTACTGGTCTCACTAAGTCACTGCAGCACACAACCGTTCAGCCTCGTATGATATTCATTCACCGGTACGCAGCGCTCCCAACGCCGCGGATTCATCAAAGTCACATTAAAAATAGAAGAAAACATTCAATAGTGAAGTAAAAGACGAATATGTTAGTGGAGCTAAACCCTTCCGAAGGCTACTCGTCGTACAACAACACGCCACTTCTCTGGAGAACAAAATAAAAGCAAAATAATGTTGGAAAACAGCCGGGCGACGTGTATCCTCGGTGGACGGTTTAAAAGACCGAAAAGGTAAAGAACACGGGAGTCCACAGGCGGTCCATCCAGAGCAGAGAGCCACAGCGTCATCAATGGCAGAGGAGAAAGTCAGAAAATCAGCAAAACAAAAAGGCTTTTTCCTTAGAGTCTAGCAACAAGTCTGAGTTGTGTGATTCCGGTGGCACAGAGAAGCATTTTCAGATCGATTCAAAACCTCCAGGAGTTGAGGTCAAACACACAAAAAAAGCAAGATATCCATTTTTTTGCTACTCAAGCCAGCAGAGAGCAAGCACGGCCGAGATTTCACCGTCAGCCGACAGCAGGAACAGTTTTCAAACAGGCTCCGAAAGTCCGAGCCCCTTTTTCCAAACAGAGCTCAAGCGATTTCAGGAGGAAACAGACTCATCTCTTTTTTTTTCTTCGCCTCCCATCACCTTCATCCTCTCATACAGTATTTCTTTGTTCAACACAACCCTGCAAAAAAAATAACAAACTCACACACAAACAAGAATGAAAGCTGAAAATAGATGTGAACTTTTCATGCACTGTGGAGGCAAAAAGTCCTGAATGTGTAACGAAGGAACGGAAAACAAAAACAGGCCCTTCGAGGAGAAGGTTGGGCTCAAGTCCACTTCTGAAAGCCTCTCGGTGTTTAAAGTCCTCTTCATATTCTCTGGATCTTGTCTGCCACCACGACGGGGTTC
Organism: Amphiprion clarkii; assembly: GCA_027123335.1. Lineage (NCBI taxonomy): Eukaryota > Metazoa > Chordata > Actinopteri > Pomacentridae > Amphiprion > Amphiprion clarkii. The sequence continues at coordinate 27,933,064 of CM049585.1, read as the reverse complement.
TCTTTGCGGATCTTGGCGGCAGCTTCGGCTTTGTAGTCGTACGGACAGTTGTGCTTATCGGAGTAACGGTGGAGTCCGCAGAACAGATTCCCACAGCGGCAGTCGAAACCTGAGAGGCAGCAGACGGAAAAAAAATCTAATGAAAACCGACAACACATCCCCTGGAGGTAGACAAACTGTCACACTGACAAGAAATGCATCAATGTTTTCACTTGAACCTCTCATGAAAATGTTATTGTGGCTCCAACAAACCCTCCACTTGTGGGAAATCTGAAATCAACACCAATATTAACCCTGAACGCTGTCTTCCTATTTCATTTTTGTTCTTTTTTTGCAGTAGATGTAGTGACAAAACTGCCATTTTTCCAGTTAAATGAGCCATTGTGGAGCTTATAAAGCATATTCACTGTTCTGCTGTAGGTCTATGAGATACTCTTTGCTGAAATCGTTCTAGTTTGTCCAGATTTAATCGCCACGTAGCAGCAACTCAGAGCAATTAGGCTGCAGACTGGAGTCCAACCACAGTAAACATTCCCATCTGAAAACCTGAGTTTAAACTTCTCAGAACACAGCGGCTCAAACTTTACTCCGGTGATCGGTGCCGTCTCTTACCTGTAAGGCCAACCTTCTTGCGGCACATAAAGCAGCGGTTCTTCTTGGGCTTCGGGGGCTCTGGGGATTTGGAGTCTTCACTGCCAGCAGTGGAGGGGTGAGGGCTTGAGACGGTGGGCTGAGTCACCACTGGAACACAGACAAAAAGCATTTCACTCGCTGCAATGTCCGTCTTACTCACCAAACTGAGGTATTACACATCCGTCAGTAAAAAAATACAAGGCATTTCTTAGACTACAAGCTCTTTTTGTGTATGTTTACAGTGCAAAGTGGACATTTTTTGCAATACGGCACATTTCTCTAACCTTTACATTTAAAATAACAGCGATAAACAGTGTTAAAACAACAATAAAGTGACTGTTTTATCTGTCACATAAAGGGAATTTTTCATAATGAAAAAAGAAACTGCTCAGCACACTGATATATAACTTTGCTATCAATGATTACATACAACTAGACATATTAAATTATTTTTGCTTCAGTAGAAACTATTTTTTTCTCATTTCATGGTGAAACATGAGAAAAATTTGATTATACCGTTAGCTTCACAATATTTCTCACAGGACTGCATTATGCTGCAAAGTTGCACCCAGAACTAGTAATTTAACTAAATAAAATCAATAAATAACAGCATCTGTGATTAGAAAAAACAAGTTTAGAATCTAACATAAATATATATATTGCAATAAGGCACATTCATTGAATCATTACACCAAAAATAATAGCAATAAACAGAGTTAAAATGACAATAAAAGTGAGTGCGTTTGACAGAGAATTTAATATCTGTCACATAAAGGTATTTTTTCACAGTGACAGTGCCATAAAACAGCTCTGCACACCCATATACAACTTTGTTCTCAATGATAACATACAACTAGACATATTAAAGTAAAATGTACCTTAGTAGAAACATTTTCTTCTCGTATTAGGGTTAAATGAAAGAAAAAGCTGATTACATCATTAGCTTTTATTGCATTATAATGCACAGATGCGCCCAGTGAACTCAGAGTATAATCAATAAATACCAGTGTCAGTAATTAGTAACTGGTCCCCACCTGGCTCTGTGAGATCTACTTTGCTTCCCGATGCTTCTTTCTCCTCAGAGGACAGACTCATCTCTGTCATCTGCTGTGTTACTGATATGGCAGTTGAAATTCCACTTCAAAAAAGGAAGGAAAACACAATAAGTAAGAAGATTAATGTTGCAACAGTTAGATAACCCCATTTTTGGATATATGTATACACTACCATTCAAAAGTTTGGGGTCATTTAGAAATCTTGTTATTTTTTTTAAAGAAAATCATTTTTTTTCTATGTTTTTTTTCATTAAATTAATCAGAAATCCAGTCTAGGCATTGCTAATGTGGTAAATGACTATTCTAGCTGGAAACAGCTGATTTTTAATGGAATATCTCCATAGGGGTGCAGAGGAACATTTCCAGCAACCATCACTCCTGTGTTCTAATGCTACATTGTGTTAGCTAATGCTGTTGAAAGGCTAATTGATGATTAGAAAACCCTTGTATTTTTACAATAGAGATGTGTTTATGAGTTGGGAAAAGTCACTGTTTAATGCCATAAACTTTACAAACGCTGATGTCTGCTCATGTTTTCTTAAGATGCCATGCTAGGAAAAGCACTCATCCCTTAAATGTCAGGCATATTGTGCACTCAATTTCTGTTTTGAGACCTGAATCCTACTGTATAACTCCTGCTCACCTGAGAGCCTCGGTGACGGCAGCAGCGTCGGCCGAGGCGGCGGCGGCGGCTTCAGCTGCCACCTCTGCAGCAGCGACTGCAGCGGCCGCGGCATTATTCAACGTGGCCTCTAACCTCTGGATGGCAGAAGCCTCAGCTGTGGGGCTGCTGCTGCTGCTGCCTGAGGGGAGGAGAAAAAAATAAATAAAAAATATCACAAAGCACGTCACAGTCAGACTCCGGAGACAAAAGCCGGGCAGCCGGAGGAAACAAAGAAAGAAAGTAAACTGTGACAGGCACAGCAGGTCTCACCCACGGCGCTCAGAGAACTGACTCCTCCATTGTTCTGTCTCGATAGGTGCTCCTTGTGGCACACAGAGCACATGCCATTAGTCCTGGGGTTGCCATAGAAACCACAGCCGGTGGCACAGAGCATAGGAACCGGGCTCTGATTGGTCTCCTGGGCCATAGCTTTGTCTGCAACCTGGTGAGCTGACCTGGCGACACAAACAAAGACACACACCGTTAGCACAGCTGTTAGCATAGTTTACCACGCAAAGGTTTTCCTTCGCTACCTGACTGAATCACTTTAAATCACTCCGCCTTGAAATGTGTAAATACTGTATACTGACTTTTGGGTTTGCATTGAGTATTTCTATAGATATTAATATTTGAAGTTTTTTGTTTTTAGTATTGTAGAGCGTGTCTTTTAGCATATATACTACCCTGTAATGTTAATAATGTTGTTACTAACCTGCCTTTATTGTTGTATGTAAGCTGCTGAATAAAGTGAATAAATAAAGTATCTATCTATCTGGAAAAAGTGACCTGAAGAAAGTATAAATCCAGCTCTGGAAAGAATTACTTTGAACGCCACTGAGCAGGAAAATGGAAGAAAGAAATATACACTCACTCAGAAACTACTCAGACACTGTGAAGATGATCAATAACCCTGGCTGAGAGCAGACACTATCAGTCTGATGACTTGACAACCTCTGTGATAATCAATAAATCGCCTTTTCTCAAGCAAAACATTCCTACTTTTGCTCGAACTGGAGATTTTTTTTGCTAAATCGCACTCAACTCTGGTTTAACTTCACTCAACACCCTCATACCACGATATGAGCCAAATTAGCATTCGCTAGCTTGTAATCATTATCAGCTATTAACATGATTACATCTGATTAGCTGTTGCGCTAGATACCGTAATAAACACATTATATTCCAATTTACACAGCTGGAAATCACTGATCCTCACTGACAAAAGCCACTCTCTCCACCCAGCTAATCCTTCAACAGCTGAAGGAAAAAAGCCCAGACAGTCCACTATTAGTCCTGAACAATATGCACCACCGGTAGACTCTTAATCAATACAATAAGAAATAGTTTCACTTGCATTAGATGCAAAATGCCACAAAAGCACACAACAAAAACTCAAAGTTTAGGTTGCATTGGCACAAAGCTGGCCTCTTATCACCCCAACTGGTGGCTTTCCTTGCTAGACATATTCAACTTTTATTCATCGCGTCTTTATCTAAAATAGATCATTAAACATGATCAATATAGAATAAATTTAAACACTACATCATAAAAAATTTTCAGCTGTATCAACAACCTACCAGAACAATGACATTTCTGTCATTTAAGCTATGAAACTACAAAAAAGTAAAATACGTTAATGGCACAAATGACTAATAATTGCACACAAACTTAGCATCAAATGCCTGCTCAGATTTGTGGTCAAGAGAAGTTCATTTTTACCCCTAGAATCAATATACTATATGTGACATAATAATGCCACTGAAGGTGAACTTATTAGCTTTTTTTGGAGTGATTTAAGCCACATCTCTTCTTTTATAATCAAATGGGATAGCTCCGGTGTCACAGCCTGCATGGAATGTCAGTCACAGGATAATAGTTCGAGGGTCATGTTGCAACCTATTCTGGTATTTAGCGGCAAATAAAGGCAGCCTCTTTGATCACAAAGACAGGCGCTGGTAAGACATTTGGCCGACTGGCGTTTTGAAAACAGTCAAGATTTGGTTAAAATAAGCACAAATTTTCACTCGTCACACTGCTAAAAGGGAGTCTGAAACTGAAAAACGTATCAAAACAGCACCAGCGTCAGCATCACTCATATGGTAAGTAGAAATTTCAACATTTAGCATCAAAAATGTGCCTCTTAAAGACGTATGTGTAAAGAACAGAAAGTTTCCCAAACCCTGGCACAAATGCTGTTTACTCAAAGTCCAAGCACAGCAAGTCATGTAAACATGAAGTTGCATCAGCCTTGCATCTGTAAAGGAAGTGGTGGTGATATTGCTTAAGGGTCGCAGAAGCTGTTTATAGCCTTTGTCAGAACACGGAGGGAACCAGAAAGGGAAATATTCACACCACCAAGGTTCAGGTTTCGGTGAATTGCATCAGTCTTCCTCCACTCCCCAAAACTGTCAATACAACACCACTGCAATCTGCAGCTTCACGTGTGCGAGCCTGCAGACTGCAGTGCTGCATGCAGCTCTGGGCTCACATGGACCTGTGGATGACTGCTTTTCCACTGTCACAGGAGCGCAATGTGACACTGATCTCAAAGGCACACACACACTCACGAGTTACCTCAATACAGTAAGGCTGTGAACACGTCTATTTATAGACAACCTCAGGAGTCTTGCAGTCAGGGCTGGTGTCGTGCCAAGATGTGTATCCTAGTGGGAGCAAGTTTCTCCTTGTGAGGAAGCATTAACAAGGCAGCCAAAGCCCACAAAGTTTGGCGGAATAAACAGGAAGGCAGAACAGATCCTGACATTTGTACACAAATCACCACAACACCTGTAGACCGAGTCAAGCACGTTTATCACAGAGACAAAAGGCAAAATCAGTCCACAACCCAGGAGTGTTCATTAGTGCTACTAACTAGCAACCTTAAAGTTAGATGCCATAAATAACAAGAGCAACTTCCCTACTCTTTGTTTAGTCAAGCTACTAACCACTATCACCCATCTGAGCTACAGTCCTCGGTTGCTTCCTGACAAACATCGGGCCATCGCCGTGGTACTTCTACAAATCCACTGAGTCATGCTAGCAAGCTAATGTCTGCCTGCTAACGTTTAACGCTCGAAAACTCAAGCCCACGTTAGCATGGACATTTTTATAATCGAGTCGTGTTTGAAAAGTTTCAAATATTAGTTGAGACACACACACAATCAAACCTCAGATCCTGCGGTTTGGTCCAACTGCTTGTAAGCTAGTTAGCCACAGCTAGCTGATTCCCTTTAATGTTAGCATGCTAGGGGCTACTTAAAACACCACTGTTAGCAGGGTTGTTTGCTTTGTCTTTGTTTTAGTTCCGTAGCCCATTAGAGCTACACACAACAACATTAACCGACAAATAAGTGGCTTTATGTGTATTTAAACGAGAAATAAAAGGATTACTAAAACTGTTAAGCTAACAAAATAAACAAAAGTTAAAAAAAAAAAAAAACCTCAGCGTAAGTTAGCCAACAGGACGCAGTAAACTTACATAGATACTGGAAGAGCTGCTAGCAGATTAACATTAGCCAAGTAAAATATAGATTTCTCTATTTTCAGACAGATTGAAACGACAAATATATTAAAGTTAATCTTAGGGGTAATCAGTAGATGTTACCCTGTGGGGAAATTTCACGTAATTTAATGTATAATCTCGTAGTTGGTGAAGAAAAGTTTTCGTCGACACGTGTTAAGTTAACAAAGTGGAGTATTTTTGAATCCTCACTAGTTAACTGGGGTAACTTTACACCAGTGTCGTGACTGTTTGGTTCAGAAGATGTGCCTTCAAGAGAGTTTTTAGTAGTTTTCAGTGCTAACTTCCCAAACAACCACCTAAGCTAGCTGGCTACGGTTAACTACTTACCTTCTTTGTCAAAGAAACGTCGATTTTTCCGGAGAGTTTTTTTCCCAATTGACTGAATAACCTGTTTAATCTGGGAGCTAACTAACTAGGGCCGTCTAGGAGAGTGGTCGCTGGTGTCTCTTCTCCTCGGTCGTCTCGGGGAAATGTGTGGGCTCCCGTCCGCCTCGGGCTGCTAGCTGCTCGGCTGACGTCCTCCTGCTGCCATCTGTTTTGTTTTACGTGTTGCGTTTACGTCCTCTCTGTCGCCGGCGGACGTCACGGAAACTGTGATCCTGCGCTTGGAAGGCCGCGGAACTGGAGCGCCGCCACCGAAGATTTCCAGGGGCTTTACGGGAGACGCTTCCTCTCCAGCTTCCACCACGCAGTCAGATCCTGTCGTTGCCTCATTAAATGTAGTGCAGCCAGTAAGAGATGATGTGGGCGAATCCGAGAAAACAACTTGGAAAGGAAACGTTGCCTTCAAAGGCGCCTCGTAAGCTCCGGGGTCACCCAGGTTGTTTTTTTTTTTTTTTAACCTCAAGTACCCAGCTTTGACTAGGCATTGCACAAAATAAAAGCACAGTAAGATAATATAATATAAGATAAGATAAGATAAGATAAGATAAGATACCAGAAGAAATAGTTTTGCCAGAGGACAATAAACAAAGGTTGGTGAAATTTACAGAGAGGTTAGAAATTAAATAGAAATCCATTTAAAAAAAAAAATACAAAGAACAAAATGTAAAATGTCTATGTGTGTAAAATGTCTAAGTGGATGCCAAGGAATAGTGTGTTTAAAAAATTCGATAAAAAGTAATAAATAGTAAATAAATAAATAAAATACATAATGAGTAAATAAATACAGTAACATAAGTACAAACTGTAAACTGTAAATTAAGATAAGATGACATCCCGGAGGAAACTGTTTTGCCAGAGTACAAGAAACAAAAGGTTAGTGAAATATAGACAATTACAGAGAGGTTAGTAATTAAATAGAAATAATAATAATAAAAAAGAGCACAAAATGCAGAAGTGTCTAAGTGGATGCAAGGAATAGTGTCTAAAATAACAACAATTAAAATAAATAAATAAACATAAGTACGAAATAATAAGTAATAAATGATAATAAAAAATAAATAAAAATAAAACAACAGTACAAAGTCATAATAAGTAATGAATAGATTAATAAACAAATCATAAAAATAAATAATAAATAAATAAACTAACATCAGTACAAAATGTAAACCGTAAATTAAATAACAAGAAACAGATCGATAACCAGAAGGTGAATTGAAAGTAAACAGATGTATCGCACTTGACAATGATGATTTTTTCAAGTTTATTTGTATAGCACCCTTCATGTCCAAGACAATTTAAAGTGCTTTTCATAAAACATTAAGAGCATTACAGTGAGGTGCAGACAGTTGAACAATATCATGCAGATTTCATGCATAGGCGCGTAAGAAAAGAAATGTCTTAAACCTGGATTTAAAAGTGTTAACATTTGTTGAAAGTTTAATCTCCACTGGCAGTTTGTTCCACTTGTTTGCAGCAGAACAGCTAATGCTACTTCTCCATGTTTAGTCCGGATTCTGGCCTTTAGCTTACCTGAGTCCTTAGATCTAAGAGCCCTGCTAGGTTTATATTCTCTGAACAAGTGTAAACTATTGCACCTGATTAAAAAAAAATTGCAGAAGATATAGAAGCGTGTGATAATATTACACATGACACTGAATGAGATCACACAGCTCTCATTGCAGAAGGGGGAGGAATTATACAGTGAGTAGGATGGACCTCCTGTGGCTTTCACCTTCTACGCCTGAAGGCGCATCTTTTTACACAGTGAGATTTGTGTAAAGAATTCTTGCACACTGTAAATACTTCTATAATTTGTATAATTCCTTGTATATGCCACAGTTGCTGTTGATTTGACTTGTAACACTTGCTTCTTGTTTTTCTCGAAAAACCTACTGTCTACTGAGTAGCAAAAGCTAATTCTGGGTTTCGATTTTTAAAAATTATTTCTCAGGAATTTGAATGAAGATATGCAGGTACTGATGGAGGGGGAAAGTTCTGCCATAAAGTCGCCTAACACAACACTCCAAATAAATAACTAAGGTCAACTGATCACAAATATATTGGCAATGTATCAGTATTCATATTCTTATTTTTGTAAAAACAAATAAACAAACACAAATATTTTGTTCTGGAGCTATTCATACAGCATTTAAATCTATAGTCTCAGATGCATAGTCTAAGGGATCAAAACACCCAAGGTTCAGGAGGCTCATCGAAATTATTCATGTTTCATGCTAGAGTCACAGGGTTCATGGTGAAACTAGGGACACCTTATGAGCATTTTAAAACCTGATCATTTAAGTTTTAGTTGCCTTAGATACAGACCTTATTCTGTTTAAATGTTATTTTAATAGTGACAAGTGCGTCATTGACTACTGCCACATGCCACAGCATTCACAGCCTAACTTTATCTGCAATGCCTATTCCTCACTAGGCCTTTATATAATACAGTAAACTGTGAAATTCATGATCTAAAAATATTGTGTTGTTCTGTAGTCACGTGTTAGTAAGAAAGGAAGAAAGAAAGAAAGACACTATGTTTATGGAAAATCTATATTTGTTCAAGTACTAGTCTACACATACTTTTGTCTTATTTCAACATACTCTTGTCCCATGTAATGGTCAAGTTGGGTTTTGGGTTTTTTTTTTTTGTCAAAATGCCTTCAAAAAATTCTTGATACCAATCGGTAAAGACAGGTAAGAACGAATGCGTTCTTTGCAGGAAACAGAAATAGGAATGCAGTATTTTTTCCTATTATTTGATTACAAACGAGTTAAAAATTGAAAATAAGAAAAAGTACTTGGCGCTGAGATTTTATATCACTGTTTGCATAAATTTAGGGAGGCAGTCCTGGTAAGTTGTTAGAGTACTGCTTATCAAAACGCTCATAAACTGCATGAAACTGTCAGACGATTATAAACGCGTCATTCATTTTAGTTTTTTCAATTTAATTAAATTTTTGTTTGACATACCACATATAAACAACTAAAATGTAATATATATCATATATTGTTTATTAAAAATCGAAAAAGATAAAAATAAAAATTAGAAGGACGCGACCGGAGACGGAAGTGAACGAATAGAATGTGAGTCATGTGACCGCTGGTTGCCTGGGGAACGCATTCGAAGCAGATGCGCTCAACCAATCAGACGCTCGGAGAATTCAGAGAGCATCCAATCAGCTTGAAGCCAGCGAGGATTTAAACCAAGACGCTGAATCTAAAAAGTACACCGCAGCATTCACCATTACGACTCTTCCTTTGCTTTGTGGAAGCAACGCACACTTCGAAATGGCTCTTCGAGTGACTAGAGTGAGTATTTTTGACTTTAATTTATTTATATAATGTTTAAATAGTTAGTCATTGAAATATATTACGATTTAATGTGTCTTTATCGGATTATTCTTAAATATATTAGCAGTGTTAAATGCCCTCGTGTGTCGCTGAATGGTTGCCTCTCTTACAGCTGTGCTGTAATTCGGCTAAAAGAGCATCATTTTAATGTGAATTAGCAGCATGCAGCTTTATTTAAATTTTCTTTGTTTCTGCAGAACCGCTTGGCTTCTACCAGGAATGAGCTCGCCGGAAAGGCCTGCTCGGTGGCCGGGCCCACACAGAAGCCTCGGGCCGCCCTGGGAGAAATTGGAAACATCGCAGCAAATAAAGAAGTACAGAAAAAGGTAGGTATAAAAGTAGCTTTTCTATTAAAAACTATAGTGTTTGTGTGTGGGTAAGCCTTGGATGCAGATTAGTTTAGTTTAATGACACAAGTAAAAACCCTAAATGCAAAGTAATCCGTAGTTTTTCCTCATTCAAGGCCTCAAGATTTCTAAAAATGTGTAAAAGTGAAAGTGTACCAGTTCATTTCCAGTAGCTCAGCATGTTTTTGCATTTAAGCTGCTGGGCAGATAGCACTGCTGTTATCTATGGCTGTTTGCATAAAGGTTAAACGGTGGAACAAAACGCCCTTTTAGCACATTTCAGAAGTAGATTTGCAACATTTAGAAAATAAAATCAATTGCTGAATGTTGAAAGTAAATATTCAAGTCAAAATTCTGATTCTAGCTTCTTTAATTTGACCATTTTCTAGCTTGTTTTGTCCTTTTGTACCAGTAACCAGAACATTTTAGGGTGGTGACTAAAACCAAGACATTTGAGGATGCTGTTTTAGACATTTTTTCCACGTTTTGATATTTCATGGATGGAATAGCTTTGTTAATATAGCTGCTGCTCTGTTTAGAACCCAAGGGGAACTTTTAAAACCATTTTTGTCAGACATTCATTGACCTGCAACTTCTAACTACTGGGGAAATGGTCAAATCTTAAACAAAATCTACTGGGATTGAAGGCTTAACTCTTATGGAGCAGTTTTTTTCTTATATTTTAAGCTGTAAAATGAAACCCCCCTTCTTTTAGAATGTCAAGACGGAAGCTACCAAGAAGACCAAAGTTGCCGCCAAAGTTGAGAAAGCCGAACCGCCGAAACCTGTCGTGGTTCCTGAGCCTGAGGTGCAGGTGAGCTACAACCACCCTGTTAGGTGATCAGTTTACTGCTGGGTGTGGTGCATCTGTTTGCTTGAACACATGTTTGTATCTCCACTGTTCCAGGTTGTACCTGAACCAGCATCACCCACCCCGATGGAGACTTCTGGCTGTGAGCCTGCTGAGCTCTGTCAGGCGTTTTCAGATGTTATGCTTCACACCGCCGTCAGGGATGTAGATGCAGATGATCACGACAACCCGATGCTCTGCAGCGACTACGTGAAGGACATCTACAAGTATCTCCGTCAGCTTGAGGCAAGTGGATTAAGTAACACCAAAAATGATTATCTCTGAGAATGTTCATTTGTTTTCTTTAGCTTTTTTTCTGGTTGTAACCCATTTTCCTTTCCAACCAGATCGAGCAGAATGTCAGACCCACTTATCTGAAGGGTCAGGAGGTGACTGGAAACATGCGAGCCATCCTCATCGACTGGCTGGTGCAGGTGAATTTAAAGTTCCGTCTGCTTCAGGAGACAATGTACATGACTGTAGGAATCATCGATCGCTTTCTTCAGGTGAGCAATTCCCATGAGAAATGCAGCTTCTCCTACCTTCTGAGCCTCCTGTGAAACCCTGTCTCTAAAACTTGGCTCTGATTTTTTCCTCCAACAGGACCACCCAGTCCCCAAGAAGCAGCTGCAGCTGGTTGGTGTGACGGCCATGTTCCTCGCTTCCAAGTACGAGGAGATGTATCCCCCAGAGATCTCCGACTTCGCCTACGTGACCGACAGGGCCTACACCACCGCCCAGATCCGAGACATGGAGATGACCATCCTGCGGGTGCTGAAGTTCAAACTGGGCCGTCCTCTTCCCCTGCAGTTCCTCAGACGGGCCTCAAAGATTTATGAGGTTTGTATCGACATCTTGGTTCCATTTTTGTGAGTTTGTGCTGCACATTACTGCAGGTGGCGTTAATTCTGCTGCCTCTTTCCTCAGGTTACCGCTGAGCAACACACCCTGGCAAAGTACCTCCTGGAGCTCACCATGGTGGACTATGAGATGGCTCATTTCCCACCTTCCATGGTGGCGAGTGCTGCTTTGGCGCTTACGCTCAAGGTTTTGGATGCAGGCGACTGGGTGAGTGTAGAGATGTTTGAAGAGCAATTCTAAACGCTTAAAGCTTAGTTGATTCTGGGTTTTAGGGCAAAATTAAGTTGTAATGCAGTCATGGCAAAGGAGGTGCACACAAAATGGCTGCTACTGATTGGGGGATTTCCTCTAAATTGCATCAGTTTTTAGCATGTACTAATAAAATGCATTTGGCTATATCAGCATTACCAACCAGTTTGTCTATTAAGCTACTGGTTGCAAAGAATGGGTTGCTGCTCAAAAGTGTAGATGACCTTTTGTCTTGCAGAGCTAAAATGGCATGGCTCGAGTGGGTGGGCTAAAATCTTTCAAATGGGAACCCCATGAATTAAGTTGATAATAAAAACAGAAGATGGCAAATGTGATCACTTTGTGGCAAGAGGAAATCTGCATTATATGACTTGCATTGGACTCCTAAAGCTGTTTTACTTGGTTTAAAAAGGAGTGTGCATGTTTAAAATATTTAAATGCGGCAACCATGAAAGAAAAATGGTCATTTTGATACAAAAATTACTATAAAGATGGAACATGGTAAATAGAAGTGTATATAATTGGTGCATTAAATGTACTGAACCTAGTAGGGGACTTCCTGAGGTTTTAAATGTCGCTCTAATGTTTTCCAGGATGCTACACTGCAGCACTACATGGACTACACAGCAGAGAGTTTGATTCCTGTTATGGCTCACATTGCCAAGAATGTCGTCAGAGTGAATGACGGTCTGACTAAGCACATGGTGAGTTGTTGAACCTTCCTGTGATCTTCCACCTACCTGCTGTATTATCTCATCAGTGGACTCTAAGCTCCAGTCAGCTTTAATTTCAGCCTCACCAACTGGCTTAATTGACAGACTTCTAACAGCAGTTTGTCCTTCCTGCAGGCCATCAAAGGCAAATACTCGACCTCGAAGCAGATGAGAATCGCCACCATCTCGCAGCTCAAGTCCTCGGTGGTGAAGGATCTTGCGAAGCAGCTCACTCAGTGAGTCGACGAATGACTTTGGCACCATGTGCTGATTTTTGTACAGATGTAACTTAAACTTTCTACCACGACTGAACAATCTGTGAACCAAGGACCGTGTCAGTGATTTGTTGTGTATTTTAGGGAGAATTTTTCAAAGGATGCAATAACCTTTAATCTCTGGTTGTCTTCCACATTAAGGCTAGCTACACAAAATGGCAGTTCAGTTCAATCAGGCTGCAAAAACCTTTTCTTTGTTGTTTTTGAAGGTCTTAGTCCTGTTTCAGTCTGCTGCATTTAGTTGGGAGATTCAGTCGGCTACCACTGATTACTGTAATAACACGTCTTGTTTTCTGCAGCTAGTTTGCTTCCTTTCATTGTTTACGACTGTTGATGCACCATTTGGTAGCCGACTGAACTTTTAAAAATACTATCCTTGAGCACAGTCTAAATATCCCAACTCAATGTTATCACACTAACTTCACCAGAGTCACAGAAGATGCACAATCCAGCTTTTTAAAAGTCATTTTATTGCTTTAACTGCTCCCAAATGTTGCAGGTCTGAAACTTGTGGCAGGATTTCAAAATGGTCGATTGTGTAGAAGGGTCCTGTGGACAGATGACACTTTTAAGCCTTTTTCTTTTGGTGGGATTCTTTTCTTGTGTGTGGAAGTGAATATGTACAGCAATACTTTTTTAAAATGATTTTTACTTTCTTAAATGTCTTGTTCTTAAAGCTTCTATTAAATGGTTTTCACCAGAAAAAGTTGCTCACTTGTCATTGATTCTGATCACCACTAGAGGCTGCTGGAAGTCCAGTTCTGAGTCACTTCCAGTCATGTTGGCACAAATCCATGAAGCCACTGAGGTTCAGGTGACTCCTGGATGTCCGCGTTTAATCTAAATGGGGAAAGTGTATTGAGCGAGGAAAGCAGTATCTTGAGGTTGCGATATCTAACTTTCATACAAAGTTCTTTAAATTGAGCAACAAATTGGAGAAGGCATTAAAATTGAACTTGGACACATTAGTTGTAGTATTTTGTGCATTAATACAAGATAACTCATAATGGTGTTTCTCGTTATCTGAATGCATTTTTGCACACCTTAGTTGTGGTAGATATTATCAGTAAATTACTGTAAAGTATTCAAATGAAATTATCAACATTTCGTCCTAATGGTTCTATGATGCAGATGAAGACATGGATTTTTTTTTTTGTTTGTTCGTTTTGAAGCTCCAAGTCTTATTCAAGAAATTGAATTGATCTCAATGTTTATGGATTATTTCATTTAGCAGATGCTCTTACCCAAAGCGACGTACATCTGAGTAGATGCAACACAAGGATCTAGTCAAGAGAAAACAACCTAGATAAGTGCTGTAAAAGTTCAAGTCTGAAAATAGGACTGTGGTGTCTTCAGGCAGTGCAGACACAATAGGATGGTTTTTTTTTTTTCCCAGTCAAGTGCCAAAGTGTTCAGTGAAGAGCTGTGTTTTTTGTTTTAGTCTTAAAGACTGAGAGACTCTGCAGATTGAACAGTTTAGTAACTTGTTCCACCACTGGAGAACCACAAAGATCTAAGCTGCCAAATATTTTGTACATTTTAAAAGTGGAGTCTGCAATTGTAAAAGTTAAAATTTAGTGTGCCAGATTTAGTATTTTTCCTCCTGTAATGAGCACACGATATACTGAAATATCACTGTCTGAGCCACTTTGATTCCATTTTACAAATCCAGGGACTGTGCACGAAATGTACAAACAGCAAACTGTAAGAGATTCACTGTTTGAGCACCATCCACATCTAAAATGATGCATCCATTTGTAGCTTCTAGTTGGTTGCTAGTGAACATTCCAGACTGCCTCTTTAACCCTGCGATATACACTGATCCAAAAGTTTCAAGCAACGCTTCATTCTTATGTCAATTTATTCTCAATAAGTTAGTGTATATCAATGACTGGAGAGTGTAAAATAAAATTATGAACCCACTGAGGGTGGATTCACAATCAGTTATGGTTCCTAACTGGACAGATCGATTTCCCTGCTCGTTTGGCAGGTGAAAAACAGCATTATTTCAGTTGTAATGGTCTGTTCAACAAAAAGAAGTCATATCTTTAAAATAACACCCCCATGAAATAAATCAAGACATTTTTATGTAAAAGAACAAACAACTTTCAGACATTCAGCAGGAAATGGTAAAATCATTTTTTGGCAGGTGTAAATCTGCATTATATGATTTGTATTGATCATTTAAAGGTACTTTACTCGGTTTATAGGAGTGGATGGGATCAAACCTTTAAAATAAGACCTCCATGAATTCAATAAAGTCCTTTTTACATTAAAAACCCTTTCAGACAGAAGGTGGGAAATGGTAAGATCACGTTTTTGCAGGTGGAAAACTGCACTATTTGAGTTGTAATGGTCTATTTAACATATCTTTTCTCTATCAAAGGGAGTGGATGGGATCAAGTCTTTAAAATAAGACCCCCATGAATAAATCAAGTCATTGTGCCATAAAAAAAACCCTTTCAGACAGAAGGTAGGAGATGTGATCAGTCTTTGCAGAGTTCTATTGGTCCTTTCAAAGCTTTTGTTATTTAAAACCTTTAGAATATAAGACCCCATGGATTATAATATATATAATACTCGGGATGCTGTGAGTGTCGTGACTCATATGTGAGACTATAATCTCTAATTCTTGTGTGACACGTGCAGATCTTGTGCAAGGTGCAGATGCTGAGACTCCTCACTGTTTCAATTACATCACATCAAGCCACAAGTAGTTAAAGCTAATGGACAGGGCAGAGTGGGAGCTATTAGCACTTTAACCCGTTCACAGCTGAGACCCTCGGGGGGGAGGCAGCGCTCCCCTCCATCATCCAGCCTCGAGAGCTTTGTCGAACAAGACCACCTGCCATCTGCATGACGTGAGTCGCTGTGCACATCATCAGGATCATGAGGCTCCTAAAGGCCGCCGGATAACAGCTTGACTACATCTGCTGCTATACAGGCCGAGAGCCACAAATCATCCGCTGCTGAAAGGGGAAAAACATTATTTGGCACATTGGGAGTTTGGGTTTATTGTGGTTCATGCACAGAGTTCATCGAGTGAAATATGAGGAGTGAGCCGCACATGAAAGATCAGAGGTCCCTCCACAGCGTACTGAGGCAGAAACGCGGCCAAACGATGATGCTTTTAGTAGCGATACGTATGAAATCGCACTGATCTGAGGTCCTGTAAAGTCGTGCATCTGTTCCCTGACAACTGTGACGTATAGACACCTTAAGAGCACATCACTTTCATCCATCCAGCTCAGAGCCCGCTGTTGTTTTCCACAGAGACACATGATAATTAGTCTCAGTTATCCTGGAAAGCCTGGCTTTTAAACCCACAGATCAAACTGAGAATTCATACTTGGAGGCTGAGGTCATGACTGGGCAGCCGTATCAGTTTACAAGACAGATTCCTCCTGTGCAGAGGCTCCAAAGCGTTTCACTCGCAGCTGCCTGAAACACTTCTTTTGGCCTTTTCTGTCAGAGATTCAGCTGCGTGACATTTATGATGACGGAAAATAGAAGATAGCCACTGTACAGTTGGGGACAGCGCAGCAGCAGAACACTGGAACACCACGAATAGTAAATGACCTTAAAATTCACTTCACCGAAATTACAAAAACACGTCATCACTCAAGTCTTGTGGTATCTGGCTATGAAAATAACTTTGGTTTTATGTGCGGGGTTAAAGAAAGACCCCCAAATGTGCCACCAGTTAATGGACAACAACTGCGGCTAAAAAGAGACGCTACATGATATTTTTCCTGCATTTCACTGTTGACATGTTTGATTTATGGGACTTTCAGACATGCATTTGGGTTCATCGGGGAAAACTGAATAAAATTGTTTCACAACTTCTATTTAGCACCATTGAGGGGGAATACATAACAAACCTAAGCTATATTTACCCACACGGCGTCGTACAACAAGCTACCTGACTGTTAAAACACACCTTACATTCCTGCATGGACAGAAACCTGTTTCCTAGATGGGCCTCTCTTCCCAAGGTCTCAACACAAACATAAATGTTCTGTCGAATAGTTCTGGGAATTCACACAACATTAGCTTTTACATGTGTTAGTTTGCTACCTGGCCAGACATCCAGTTTCCACTGGTTTCATGGGTATTTGTCACAGCAGAAAAAGATGAACTAATTTGAAGTTTTAATTGAAGAAGTGACAAACCATTCAGGTGTGCTATAAGCCTGGAAATAATGGATTTCAGAGTCATTGTCATTTTGTGTCTGGAAACCCCTTTAGGTCTTGTCCACATGTGTACAGGTGTTTTTCAAAACACAATTCTTTTGTCTGACTTTTGACCTTTTGTCCAATGCAGGCACGGTTTTAGGTCACTGAAAACCGACCTTTTGGAGACTTCTTTCCAGGAGAAGATGATGTTTAGACTCTTCCATTTGCAGTGTTGGACTTTTGGAAGCAGTGACGCAGACGCCCACTTTCAGTTGTTGGTTGTTTCTGATTGGATCAGATTAGATCAATACTACGTTTCCTTCCTAGATAGTTGGTTTTCCAATTAACCAGCCTGTGCAACCGACCTGCTTCTGCTTCCTGCTTACATTTTGCATGATTCCTTGCATGCACATCCCCATTGTCCATTACTGATCTTGTGCTTGCAAGTGTGTTATTATGGATAGAGGTCAGGACTGAAGCAGTTCTATAACAATCATCTTGATTAATTAGTGTTGATATTACCTAAGACATTGTCCTCCTGCAACAGTTGCAGGTAGATACGATCAAGTAATCAGAGCTGATAGCGATTCCACTTGAAGGCAGTCCACTACCCTAAATTTGGACACTTAACAACTCAAGTCCCGGGTTTGGTCTTGGACACTAGTAACTGAGTGGCAATAGGAAGAACTTTAACATTACACACCAGTAATATGAGGTTTTTATGATATCTAGTCTTGTATGACCAAACCGTTCAGAAGAAAATGCTCTGACTTGTTTATGTTTCTCTAAAGCAATCACAATCGTCTTGGGTGGTGCTAAGCCCATGATGTAGCGATGACATAATGGCGAAGGTGGAACTTTTGCATGCACGTAGTCAACGTCTGTCCTTAAAAAGGCTAATGCAACAGATAAAGTAGCAGGGCTATCTTATGATGTGTGTCCACAGGGGTGTTTTTTCTTGCATGGGAACGTGTTGCATCTAAATATCACCCAATTGGGTCGGCTTGCACTAGCGGGCCACTAGGTGGTCACATGACAGTCCAGACCTTCTGCCTGGTAGAGGCATCGGACCAACATGACGGCTCTGTTGCTAATTTTCTCTTTTATTAAGAGAGCAGTTCAGCAAAGAGTATTTCTGAAAGCATTTGAGGCGAGAAACAAGGTGCTGAATCAGTCGTCATTTTAGTTCAACAACAGCTAGTTTAGATGTTTTACGAAAGTTGGACCTCGCCTCATTTGCATAAAGTAGAAGTCAAGTCTACTCTATGCAAATGAGTTGCAGGCAACTCCAGGTCAGTAGCTTAAACCACACTGCAATGCAACCAGAATGCAACATGGGGCGTTTCACATAGGAAGTGTGAAATTGATGGATCCTGTGGACACACACCTTTACTGCACAATCCAAACCTTTCACACAAATTAGACAATCAATTTGGAGGTTGCTGCTTGGAGATTACTGCTGCTCCCCACAATGAAAGGAGAGTAGAAAGTGATGTGAAATGTGCAGAAGAAATGGCAGAAAGTTGGGTTTTTGCCATGTCTGACATTAGAGACACAGCTTTTAGTCCCCAACTTTCATAAAGCCTGAAATGTCTTACTGTTATGGAGGACTGATGAATCTAATTAGTAATGTTGGTATGACCTGAATCCACCCATAGCACCACCGTGGCAACTGTAAAACGTCTTGACTCTTAGATGGATTGCCATAAAACATACACAGGTACTCAAGCTTCTTGGAGGATAAATCCAAACGACTGGTTAGTCAGTGATTTGACGTATTCAGTGAAAAATGTCAAATCATCTCAAGATGAGTTGGTGTAGCATTAACTTTAGTGGCATTACATTCCCAGCAGCCTCATCTGAAGTCATTACTGTGATAAGCAGTGATTATAGATGATAGTTGTGGTGTCGGGTGTGAACGTCCTTGATTTTTCTCCAGCGATCCACTGACCCCTGTTTAATGACTCTGACCCACTCTCAGTAGATGTCGTTTTGGTCTGCCAATGTTAGGTCATTCACTGGAATCATTTCTTGGGTAGAAAGCAATTGCAGTGGCAGCTGCTCAGAATGAGGTTTGTTGATTATCTACGGTTGGTGGGACTTCATTTCAGAGATGATTAACAGAGTTCACATTGTACCTGGCTAGCAATAACATGGGGTGGATATCTTAAAACCAATGTACACAAGGCAGACTATAAATAAATGCAGGCCTAAATATCATTTAAGTTGAAAAATCTAATATATGTTGAGTAAAATCACACAGACTCAAAGGTTTTACAGGATCAGTGATATTTAACACTCATTTAGTGACAGCACTTTAAGGATGTTTATGTATTCGAGCACATTTCAGTGTCCTTAAAGCCCAAAAGCTTCTGTCCTTTTCCATGTTTTTTCAAGCCCTCCCCATTAAATGAATTTGCGAGTCAGCACTGAGGTCCAGAAGGAATGCACAGCTTGGCTTCGGTCCTCCCAGTATTTCAGCAATACAGATCTCAGCCACAAGCCGATCGTCCAAGACGAGAGTTTTAAAAGTTTGGAACTCTTTCCCAGTCTAAACATCGTCCAAGATGGCCCAAGATTTAACAAGTGCACCCTTCAACATGACTCGGTGCCCATTCTCACCTCCCATCCACCAACGTCTGCGCGTCTCAATTCAATAATGACAAAGTCAAACAAACAGGCGGCCCATGGCAGCCCTGGTCGGGTTTCTGTGGGGTGCTAATAGGCTGGCAGCTGGCATGCACAGTGAGGCCTCTGGACTGGAGAGTGGAGCGAAGCACAAATAAACACAGAGGCGTTCATTTTCACAATTTATAGATCTTCAAATAAAAATCGTGTGCTTCCTGAACTTTACTGACCTTTGACGCTCAGCGTCTCTCAGAGGGAAGAAAGGCTCCCATTGTGGCCCGAACAGTGGAGCGTTTGAGGCAGGTGTGAAAAAGGGATTTCTGCAGACCACCTTAACTTCTCTGAGAACAGATTGAATGAGAGCAGGAAGTCATCTTCTGAGTCAAGGACCTGAATGTTGGTTGGATGGAGGCAGACAGTAGGTTGATGGACACTATGTTTGAACAAAGATTTGCATGAACCGTGAACTAGACAAATAAATCATGTAAAGCTGTACACATAAAGTGTATTCATGTTGTTGTGCTTATTATGTGTTCTGCATTTGGTGTTTTAGATCATTTCATAGCTGTTCTGGAGCTTTTGATGCTACCTCATGGTCTTCATCAGCAGACGAAAGATTTTTCTGAGCCCTTGGGTTGTCTGTTTGTTCATTTTAGAAGAATTCTTCTGATCCTTTAGTTAAAAATCATAAAACAGTCATGTAGGAGAACACCGTACGAATTTTTTGGGGTAATTTTTACTTTAAGTTTTTGAAAAACTGTGCGTCATGCATTTTCTGTTAAAAAAAAAAAAATGTAAAAAAAAAAAGGAGAGGGTGCTACACAGAAGGAAAGTATATGTTTGTTTTGTTTTTTTAAAAAAAGAGTTGTTACCATTTTTTGGCAGTATTAAAAAAAACTGTTTACTATTATTTTACAGATTCTCCCAGGTTTGAAAAGTTACAGATAAGAACCATAAAATCATAGAAAAGTCTCCATCAAAATCTGTATTTTTACAAATATTAATTAGTTCATTTACAATATCTGACCATAAAATTAGACTTTAAAAAATTGGATTTAAATCAACAGAAAATATACTTATTTTGCAGATATTTGCTGTTATTTACAATACGACTGGGAATTTTTAAATTGTTTGTTTACAAATTTTCCTAGTTTTATGAAATTATCTATCTATCTATCTATCTATCTATCTATCTATCTATCTATCTATCTATCTATCTATCTATCTATCTATCTATCTATCTATCTATCTATCTATCTATCTATCTATCTATCTATCTATCTATCTATCTATCTATCTATCTATCTATCTATCTATCTATCTATCTATCTATCTATCTATCTATCTATCTGGACAAACTCAGTCTGCTGATGATCTCCAGAACAGCTACTTCTGACTACTATGGCCATTATAAGGTCTTTATTTTACTATTAGACTTGCCCTTAGATGACATACGTTTGGACTTTGCTCACTATATTTCAAACAGAAGCTGAAACTAAGTTGTAATAAACCAAAAATATCATTGAAGCCACTTTACATCAAATGTCATCATGTAAAAAAGTCCTATAACAACCATTTATTTACAGTACACAACAAAACCAACGGCCTGGAGACAGCAGCGGGGAAATTAAGTCCAAATAAAGCCTACCGTAGAAGCCAAACCTTTATTACATGCATGCTTTGGCAAGAAATGATGTTATGGGGAGACAAAAAGAAGTTATTATCTTGTTTCAGCCCCCAGAGGTTATTGTTGGCCTCTAAGCCAGTTCAGAGCAGCGTGGTGGCGGAGGGGAGAGGACCAGTTGAGATTTTTTCCACTGGCCGTCGTTACACAAGATGTGGGGATTAGTAGGTTTGGTTCAGTGACTTTTAAAGTGCCAGTAGACTTGTAGTTTACCTCAGCATAAAAGCAGACAGCTGCATTCTGACTAAGGCAGCAGCAGTTTGTTGTCGGATGCTATATAAAGCTGGATTTGAGGTGCTGAGGTCTGATCTGCATTTCAATCAGTGATCTAACAGATGCATTCCAAACTTGTTGAGGAGTATTTCTGTAATTCCCACTTGTGATGAGATGGCAGCTTTTTTTTGTTGTTGTTTGTTTGTTTTACAGCTTGCTCGCCAACATGTGAATCACCTCCCATTGCTCTGTTAAGGGTTGAGCCCAATGATGACAGTCTCACTTTGCAATCGAGCGATAATGTTTCAAGGTCAGACTAGTAATTGATTTGGAATTGTCTTCTGATTTAACTGGCTCACTACCTGCCTGGCAGCAGGTGTGCTGCATTGTAATCAGCAGACGAGCTGCAGGTGGAGCTGAGTGACTGGTCTCTGGGCGTCTCCATAAAAGCAGACTGCAGGCGTCATTCAAAGCTGGACCGTCGTCTAATCTCCAGTTAGTGCTGGGAGTAGAACTGTCCTTGCCACCAGCCTAGAATTGCCAGTAATTCTGTTTTCTGTGTTTCATTTCCTGCTCCTGAGCCTTTTGAACCTGCCGTAACACTCCTATGATTACCATGACCTGGATGACTGAGAATCTACAGACGCATCAGTCTTCCTTTTTATCATTGCCATCAACAATGTAAAATTCACCGTATGGCTAACATGACAAACCTCCTTTGTGTTCACAGAACTAGAGTTACATCAAGTACCAACTCTTTGTAGTTGTTTTGAAGCACGTGGAGATAGCAATATGATCTAAGCTGTTGGATTCGACACTGAAATGGGAACAGAAAGGTTGCTTATGGGGCCCCTCATAAAATACCTCAAGTTCTTGCAGTGGGAAGCAGTCTATGAATAAATGTCAGCGTTGTCCAACTGCAGAAAATCCATAGTTCAACTATTACTAAACCTTTATTTCCACCAAAAGTATTGTAGTTCCAGGAACTAATGTCCAGAAACTTACAAAGGAAGCGTTCAGCCCTTTGTTATCTGCATATATAACGTCCTCTGAAGCTGCATGAAGATCAGACAAATTAGCGAATGTTTCAAAAAGTGTTTAAACGGTTTAAGAAGGAGTAATTTTTACTACAACTACCTTAACAAAACTTTAAAGCAGACCCTCTCAGAAAGAAGGAATTTTTTTGGGAGTAGGCTGTGAAACTCTGTTGGAATTGCAAGCAGAGGAGCAGAGCTCTTCAAAAGGTTCTTAGTCTCTGGGGAAACTCTGCTGCATGAGTCAAAACTATTGCAGTTCTTTCACAGTTATTGATGTCAGAGTATAAAATTCTGATTATGTGTTGCTAAATCTGTAAATATAAAGAAACATACTGTACCTTTGCAGATCCTCCTGAGATTTAAGATATCCACTTCATGAAGTACAGCTTTCTAACCTCATCATAGATCACTTAGAGTTTAATTCCATCGTTGTTGATGCCGTATGTTCCTGTATTTAACTTTACGTCACGGTGAAACTTGGTGATTAAGCTAATGCTGCCATGCACCGTGACTATCAGAGGTTATATCACACAGATTTGCTTGGAGGAAACTGTGCCAGTGTTTGTGTTTTGATTTACAGATCAGTAATAATGAGTTTCCTTTGTGCATTATTTCTCTCAACATGGCAAGAACACTACATGATGTAGTTTCTTTGAGTTTTTTTTCAGTATTTATGTCACAAAAACCCTAAAAAAGAGCCATTCTTCCCACTGAACAAAGAGCAGACCTTTATATGATTATTTTCCACATTAAGTAGCCACAGCAGGGTTTCTTCCTTTAGTTTAAAGTGATTCTGCCTGACTGGTGTTTAAAGATGTGTCCTGGTATCTCCAGTGTTGTAATCGGACCTGTTTGGTGACTCAGGCTGCCTCTGATCT
Source organism: Amphiprion clarkii (assembly GCA_027123335.1). Lineage (NCBI taxonomy): Eukaryota > Metazoa > Chordata > Actinopteri > Pomacentridae > Amphiprion > Amphiprion clarkii. The sequence continues at coordinate 27,909,541 of CM049585.1, read as the reverse complement.
GTGATAAATCCTCCCAGTGTGCTGAAGGAGGGAAAAGGGCTGCAGTGCTGCTCCTGCTGACACGTTATAAATCAACCTCTGGGGTCACTCGACCTCCTCTGTTTGTCTGCATGCGACAGGCAGATTGACAAAGAAGGTCCGTCGCTGGACCTTGACACCTCCGCTGATTCTTATGTGAACCGATCCCACCTGATAAAACATAAAAGGGACTACTTTTTCCATCCAATTTTAAAATTTCACCCACTTTAACTCATGTTTTAGCCACAGATTGTGGTGAAATATACTAACCATCTACTACCAGACTTGTTAAAATCACTATATAGATGGATTTTCTGTTTTGGAGTTAGCTGAACAGCCGTCTTAAATCTCAAAAATATCCCACTAACATTGTCTTTTATTATGGTGCCAACATTAGTTAGTTATTGGATTTTATGCCATTTTAAGGAATGTACAGTATCCCTCTCTCTCTCAGAATAACTATCTTTGTCTTAAAGATAGAAAATAATTATCATTGCTTTTCACTTTTATTACAACTGTAGAAGGGGTTGATTTTTTACATAACTTACCTGTTTAAATTGTATTAAGGCTTAAAATTCTGCATACTGAAGGGCGTTGCTGCTTTGTATGACAGGAAGGTGTTGTAATGGGACAGTCCATGGTCCACCTCTTTGTTTGTTGTTGTTGTTGTTTATTGGTGAGCTGGGAGTTATTAGGAGTCAGGCACTGCCAGGATGGTGACTGAAGGAGCCACAAAGTTTAAAAATCACTGTTCAGGAAACCTTTGGGTGAAGTCCAGCAAGGCTTTTCCATCGGTGCTCAAAAACACAAATGTCATCCTCAAGGTGGCACTAGAGGAAATATCAGAGTCACTGATATTCATCCACTGGGGACCATGAATGTCCTTAAAACTTTAAATGGTAACCAAAACTTACTATACTAAAGTTATTTCCAGAATCTTTAATAATCTTTGAACCACCTGAATATAAAATATTCTGTCTGGAAATGGATTCTTTTTTTCTTCCCCAGAGAGAGATAGTAGCCAGAGGTAACATGAACCAGAATAGATTTTACCAAGTATCAGTTATATCTGTCCATTTTTGTCTAGAATATTTCAGATTATTTATTGTAATACCCAAAATGTATTAAATTTTTTTTCTAATGTCAAACAAAATGAGCAAGAGAATGTGTCATTTCTGGCTAAATCCATGAGGAAATAAAGTTGTAAATTGGTAAATGGATTACAAATCTTTTTCAGAATGCAGTGGATGGAATTTATTTGTTCACTCAGATGGTTATATGAATTTGTAATAATCTGGAAATACTTTCCAAACAGTAGTTTTCTTCTGCTTATCGATCCTGTAACTGAATACAAATGACAACAAGTGACTCTAACTCTAAATATATACGGATAAAACAATGTAAACACATTTGGAAAGTCAAAACTCAGACATATATATCCTCATATCTACATAAACGCATAACATGTGGCCTAAAAACACAATTGTATACCACAACTGGATGAGAAAGGGAATTCCTTCCACTTTAATCATCTATATTTCAATATTAAAGCTGCTTGTCGGAATATTTCCTGGAAGTAAATATCATAAATCAACATATGTTCAAATGTTTCCAGTGTAAGCAGCTTTCAAACGTATCTGAGAGTGAAAACCTGTTAATTTTTGATTGTTTCTAACAGTGGTCTTGCCGCATACACTGCTGAGTGAGCACTTTGGTAAATTAAAATGGACTCATTTCTTTCTTCAGCTTTCACCCCATGAAGGTGAGCTCCTCCTCTGAACGAGTATTTCGAGGACTCTCATCTCAGTCAAGACGTCTTGAATAATTACACTATTTATCAAGCTGCTCGTTTCTGCAAAATGACAGACTTTGCTTGATTTGAAGCCTCGTTCTTTGGTGAAATGATCCACCACGGGGGCTTTATTTTAGGTGACGTGAGGAAATTATGTTTGTGATTGTTACAAATGGCTCTCTGCTCAACAGCGTCAATGAATGAATGCAATTACTGCAGTTTTTCATCAGCTGCTTGTTTCCAGACAACATCTGCTCATTGTTTCCACAAGAATCAGCGATAAACAGATTTTCCTCAAAGCGTGATTATGTGAGGTCAGTTTTTTCTTTTCTTTTCTGGTGGCTTTTACGAGTGTTTTCTGGTAGTTCGGTCCATCTTGGCAGGAACAAACAGGAACCTCGGGGGACTCGACAGGCACAGTTATTGATTATATTAGTCAATAAAGGCTAGTTTCCTTTCCTGACTATTATACTAATGCACTTAGGCCGAATGTCCCGGCTAGCCTTGCAGGCCAGGTTATAAAGTGCACCAGAGCTCCTAAATTATTCACAAGGCCCCTCCACCAGCCCCACGCCTCCATTAGAGGCAGCAGGGGGAGATGAGGGAGATGGGGGAGATGACGATGATGTCACCCGGCCCCACGGAGCCAGACGAGGGCATCGGGGACCGGATGATGGAGTCGGATGTGGACGGCGACGAGCCTTCGGCCTCTACAGGTCACTTCAGCAGCAGAACCTGGTGGTAGGGGGCAGCTGAAGCTTATGTAACCACAGTTTATGATGACTGATGACTGCTGGGAGAGAACCGAGATGAAAAATTAAGAAAGAGACGCTTCAGGTCAGTAGTGTATGCTAAAGATATGCATGTGGAAGGTAAAGGAAGAACCAACATGTGCTTTAGCAGCGCTGTTGCCGAAAAATTATGTTCTTGCACAACTAAACTACATTCTTAATGACATTTTGACATATCTTTGCCATTTATTGAATAATTTTACCATTTACTGCCAACCAATTATATATTAGTTGGTAGTCATGACCCTGGTAACCCAGAAAATCCAGAAGTTGCTTCAAACTAGTGGTTAAAGGTTCATATTTTAATCCAAACCATGTTATTTTCCTCAAGCCAACCCAACCCAGTCTCCATGAAGTTATGTTTCTATACAACTAGCATGCATTCTCAGTGACGTTTTGACATATCTCTCCCATTTATTGAATTATTTCACTGTTGCACCTTTACAGCCAACCAATTATCTATTTGATGAGGTGGGACTTGTCGTCCTGGTAACCAAGAAAAACTTCAAACTAGCTGCAAAAGGTTCATATTTTGACCCAAACTGTGCTTTTTTTCTGAACTTATCCAAGTAATTTTGGTCCCTAAACTTGAACAACTTTATAACATGCATTTTTTGTTGTGAAAGTGTCGACCAAAGCTTGATCTTTAAGAAACATTTTTTACAGTGTAATGTAAGTAATAAAGCAACTATGGATCTGCTTCTTTTGTCTTCATCTCTTGAAAATAAAGCAAAATTCTATTTTCCAAGATGAGACAACAGAAGTTTCCCATCTATAAAAAACTTCAAAGATTTTGTGACATATTTTGACAGGATTAGCTGCAGTTTGACTGCGAGACACATGCTAGTTCTGCATATATACTCCACATCTGTTCACATCTGCAAAGCAAACAATGTAACTAAAAAAACATAAATCATAGATAAAAAAAAGAAAAGAAACTTCACATCCATTTACTGAAAACACCGAAAAGTGCATGTTTTGATGGATGGATTGCTGAAATTACACATTTTCTGTTTCATACCAGGTAGTTTTCTTCAGCCTGATGCTGACAAAGTGCCTTTCAAATCTGAAGGAATTCAGACTCTGACAGCCGTCCTCATGTAAACACGACTGTAATCGATGTGAGAGATGGTGAAGTGGAGTAAAGCCCGACTGAAATCACTTCACTGAGTCTTCAGTTTTATCACAGTCATTAGCTGCTCTTATTGTCCTCTTCCCCTGACTTGTATTTATGTGGTGTCGCTTCATAACAACCACTTGTCTTCAAATGTTCTCTCACTACTTGTTATTATATCCTGAAGTCTTGGAACCGCTGTGAGGGATCAGAATTTTAGAGCGTAAGAAATAAGCCTGGTGTGTTTTTGGTATTTTCTGCCCTCCTGCTGCTGCCGCTTCTGTCTCATTTCTGGGAAGTTTGCAGCGAAAACACTGAAAGACGGCAAAAAATCAACACAGTCAGCAGCGAAGTCAAGACAGACGAAAGCAAACCAGATGCCAAGAGTCATCTTTCTTCCTCTAAGTCGGACTGTCACTCCGACTCTCAGCCTCTGGGCTTCAAGAGGCCTGGAAATGTCTTCAGATCACCGGCATAAGCTAATATCTGCTCTGTCACTGCCTGGATGTCTGCAGGACAGGGATGGATGGATCTCTGATGATAGGAGGGTCTTCTCAGAGGGTTAGGCCGATGCAATCTCACACCAAAATGTGTAGAAGCTACATTAAAGGCTTTAAATATGAGATCTGTATGTTTTTTGGTCTGTTCTTTTCCATTGGTCTGCATCCACATAATGCAACTTGTAAGTTTCTTCCATATTAGGAGTCCTGTGATTATTTTTTTGTTGTTGATGTTATTACTACACTTCATTGCATTTTTCTGTCTTTTTCAGCCATTATTGGCTTTGGTTCACTCTACAAAGCTGCTTGGTTAACCCTCGTGTCGTCCTGCGGGTCAAATTGACCCATTTTAATGTTTGAAAATGTGGGAAAAAAAATATATATTTTCACAGTGAAAACTTCCACATTTACAAAATTTTGGGTAAATTTTTGAAATTTTTTTGGTGGAGAAAAAGAAATGTCAAAAAAAAGTTTCTTCTTCTTGCCAAATTTGGGGATTTAAAAAAAAATAAAAACTTATAAGGGAAACTTTAAAAGAATTTTTGGAATTTTCTTCCCGAAGATTTTGCAAATTTTTTAAAAATTTGGGAAATTGTTTTGCTGAATTTTTGGATTTTTTTCAGACAAAGGAACAATATTCTTTAGTGTCCATAAATGAGGACAACAGGAGGGTTAAGTTTAGACACCAAAAGTTCTTGGTTAGGGTTTGGAAAAGATCATGGTTTGGATTAAAGTCCATCCAAGGAAACACCAAGACGTACTAGCCTGGACTAAAGTGGTGAACACCCTTGTGCTACCAGTAATGTCATAAAGTCAAACAAGCAGCTGTTTTATGTTTTTTAGTCTCATCTTGAATCTTAAACTTCTAATAAATCTCATCAATCTATGTGGATGATGCTGGAGATTCAACCACGACGATGAAACTCATGTAACAGAAGGACTCAATTTGGGGTTAATGGTGATTTTTTTCCATATATTTCTTCTTTTACCCTAGTTTTCAAGCAACACCATGACATTTTATGAATCCATTATATCAGCCTTGAGGAAGGAGAGCATCTCATCCATATCATAGGTTTTATGATTTAATCTCCTCCCCAGCCACACATCCAATTACTTCTGAGTGGGAGAAGGGCAGATGATCTCGCTTGACTTTGGAAAAGTTTGAAAGGGGTGTTAAAGAGGCAAGTCGATGGGCAGGAGTGGGAGCATAAAGGTGGTATCTATTAACAAATATATGAGGCAATAAGAACCCTGGGAGCATCAACAAAATAACTTCAAATGAAGGAATAAAAAGAAACTCTAATGAAAGCTGCAGCCCCAGTTCCCCTCAGAGAATTGCATTTTATCTTTTCAGCCTCATCTAACTCGAACCTGCCCCCTCCTGAGTTACTCAACAGCGACGAGGCTTTAAAACCATACACAATAATTAACACAACACTGATACAACAGTTTTATCTTTCCCCCTACATCTCAGCAGCATCCAACGCTCACTTAAAAGGACATAATTGGCTCTTCTCATTTCTTTATTTTGTGCTACCTCGTCTAAACCGTCCGTCTTCCTGTCACCCTCAAATCGATATCAGCGTGCCGTTTTGAAGGATGTCTCAATTCTTTAAAATGCATGTTGAGGAGAGATGAGGCTGACCGGAGAGCTATGAGCAAAGAAACAGTGAAGATACATCTGTGCAAAGAGTCTAATTAGATATAACATGGCAGCATGGTGCAGCACCTGGACAGTCCAGCCAGAATCAGAAACAAACAGTTTGGTTAAAACTGCAATGAAAGCAATCAGGAGGAAAGAACAAGGCCCTGAAGGACCCCTCAGACATTTTATTTTCAGACTACAAACAACAGCTAAATCCAAACTCTTGCTGTGTCTTGTCTATATTTTATCTACAAGGGTGACGTCAGGTATTTTTGTTGGGGTGTATGGTCAGTTTAATTTACAGAAAAAAGACTGTCATGTCAAAATGAAAACTGATTTTTTAAAAGTTCTGTCACTAAATAAAAAATATGATTGTCTAAATGTTCACCACTTTAAAGTGACTCACCTAACTCAACACAGGTGAAGCCAGTTGGTGTTAGAAAGCACACAAATAGTGAAAACGAGATCATCTGAGATCAGGCGACTGAGCAAAAAAGAGTCATGAGGAAGGCCACCAAGACACCTATGAGTCCACTGAAGATGTTACAAGCTTCAAGCGGCTGAGATGGGAGAGACTGTTCATACATTCACTGTTGTCTGTTCTTAACCAGTCGAGACACTGTTGAAAAAAGCTCATATTAAATCTGGACTAGAGTTCACCAGAAGAGTTCACATGAGACATGGTGGTGGAAGCATCATGATATGAAGCATAGTGGTGGCAGCATCATTACGTGACTCATGGTGGTGGCAGCATCATGATGTCACACATGGTGGTGGCAGCATCATTACGTGACTCATGGTGGTGACATCACCATGATGTCACGCATGGTGGTGGAAGCATCATGATATGAAGCATGGTGGTGGCAGCATCATGATGTCACACATGGTGGTGGCAGCATCATTACGCGACTCATGGTGGTGACATCACCATGATGTCACGCATGGTGGTGGAAGCATCATGATGTCATGCATGGTGGTGGAAGCATCATGATATGAAGCATGGTGGTGGCAGCATCATGATGTGAAGCATGGTGGTGGCAGCATCATGATGTCACACATGGTGGTGGCAGCATCATTACGTGACTCATGGTGGTGACATCACCATGATGTCATGCATGGTGGTGGAAGCATCATGATATGAAGCATGGTGGTGGCAGCATCATGATATTTCTCTGCAGCAGGCCCTGGAAGGCTTGTGAAGGGAGAGGTTAAAATAATTGCAGCAAAACAAAGAGAAATCCTGGAAGACCACTCGACTTATTTTATATTCTCTATTTTTAGTCAACTGACATTACGTTGTTGAGATCTGTTTTCACTTTGACATGAAAGAATTTTTTGGGGGGGTAATTTCTTGTCCAAAAAGCCAAACTGAATTGACCATGATTCAATGGTAATAAAACAAATAAAGGGGAAAAAGGGGTTTAGATAGGAATATTGTAATTACCATGGTTTCATATAGCTATGGTTGTTTTTCTGTGCCTAGCTGTGTATTTTTTCTCTTTTTTTATTGTCATGTACAGTGCTGTAAAATTTGGTCTCCTGCTCATTTTAAGGACAATAAAGTATGTCTTATCATATCTTATCTTTGAGGATGGACAAACTTAGAATAATAACGGGGCAAGATGCAAAACTGTTTTCATTGACTTTGATTGAACAGCTGATCTACCTCAGCATCACAGGCAGATGAATCTCAACACACACAGGTTTAGTACAGAAAGCCTTCCATGAAGCCTTGAGCAACAATGCAGACTTCTTACTCCTCCCCTCTGAATACAACCCACGGGAGCATAATATAGCACATATGTTCTCCACCTCTGTTCATTGAGAACACTTGTTGTCATGGTTACAGTGATAAACACAAGGCTGAGGTTGTGGCCAAAAGAAATGCAGACTGTTCGACAACCTGCATTTAAGTCCAGTGTTTTGTCCACCCATCCATTCACCCTGACCTCCTCCCTACATGGCCTTTATGGTTCTTTAACTATAGCGCCTGACTACCTGCTTTGCGGCTGTCGTAATTAGCACGGCCACTAGAGGGCGCCGCAACAATGACTTGCAAATTTGGGTTGGCTTTCACAGACAAAATGACACTATTTATGTAGAAAAATAAGAATTAAAGGGATAAAAAGCAACCTTTTTCACACAAGGCTATCAATATTGAATGATAAAACTACTTAAAGTTCTGCATTGACAACTTTCTTATGTAAAAGTAAAAATTAATTAATGTAACTATGTTTTAAAGTCAGCGCTTTAACCATTAGCCTGACAGGGTTGTGAAGATAATTATTGATATATTTAAGTGTATTTAAATTGTACTTACTAGGGATAATTTTATATACACTTGGTAGGTATTATGAGTTTATAGTGTGTGTAACATCAAACAAGTAACCACAGCTGTTAAAAAAATGTAGTGCTGTAAAAGGTAGAATATTTTGTTTGGAATTTAATGGACTAGAAGTTGATACAAAAATGAAGAAATAAAGAATAAATATACAAAAAACCTCTTTACCAGGTATGTCAGACTCATCTTAGTTCAGGGGCCACATTCAGCCCAATTTCATCTCAAGTGGGCCGTACTATGGAATTATATTTGTGTCACAATCCTGAGCGCACAGTGTGAAAGTCCAGGAAAGACGAATAACGAGTGAAACTCCGATGTCCGAGTGCTTTCGAATGCACCATGTTGACGTCACGTCCTGTACAGTCTATGCTGCTACAGCTACGAGGCGACACGACCCACCTGAGGGGGCTGCTCTTAGACCTCACTCATGGATGACAGCTGGACTTCGGTGTGACAGTAAGACACCAGTTAGACTGGGTTAGACTACATGCTAATATAACTGTTCACTATGTATTAAATGCTACTAGTGTCTAAATTCACATAAAGTGTTTGCTTGCGAGACGAGCCACGGTGAGCCTGAGCCTTGCTAATGTTTACTTGTGTAGCTAGCTAATGTTAGCGAACAGCCACAGAAGGATGGTGGGGGTCGTCTGTGGAAGTTTTTCTCTCTTTTTGATAATTACAACCTGTGGTTCTGACAACAGACTGTAAGTCAAAAGAAATCACACATTCACTCAGACTTTACATGACATTAAAGTGTAACTAAACCTCCAGTCACACCAGGTTTTCATGCACTGTTTGAAAACTACATCCTGCTTGTTTAATGCTGGTTTTTTTAATTTTGGTGTCAAGATCATAATAACACCAACATTGATGTGTTTCATCATAGTACAGTCATATCATTTAGTTTACAGCTGAAAAAACGTTTACATGTTAAGTATCTCTTTGAAGGTTTAAATTGTACACGTCAGATTGTATCATAGTTAATAATGAAAATTATCAAAGGAAAAAACATAGTTCAGTCAGTGTGATTCTTGTAGGAGACAGTGAAGAGGAAGGAAACCACCAGCAGCTTTTCCCAGCCTAAAAGAAGAGAGGAGGAAGAACATCCCAGAGAGGAGATGGAGGAGGAAGAGTTCAGAGAAAGAAATGAAGGCATGCAGAGCTCAGACAGCGAAAGGTAAATCAGAGACTATCTCTGGTCCAGCTGCTCCACATGCTATGAATATTGCTTTAGTATAATATATCTGAGTAAGAGGTACACCTGTCGCAATAATTACCTTTTTGGACAAATTATTATCTGATGTAGTTAGTCTTTTAATTTTAAGATGATAAATAGGTCCTTAATTCTTAAGAATATCCAAATATTGGAATTATATAATTATTGTAAGAAATGTCTCCAATAAAGAGCATCAAAAAATAAAACCACAAATCTAAGACAATAAATAAAATGATCTGGACTCTGACTCTGTTATAGATGAATTGATAATGTAATCATTGTGGCAGGCAGAACATAAGCATAGATCACACTAATGCAGATTTCCCCAAACCCCAAATTGCTCCTGTAAACTAGGTTTTTGCCTTGAAGGCCGATAGAGGCGCCATGGATGTTTGAGCAAAAATGCACAAAAGTTATCAAAGAACATACCACCATAAATGCATCACTTAAAAATAAATATTTTCCTGAAAGTTTAACCATTAAAATCCATCTCACTCAGCAGTAATCCTCTAAAACCACCAGGTCAGCGTTGGACGTCTTATCTGATGCTTTCGTCCTCTGGTGACTAAAAGCAGGTCCAACATGTTGAGTGGTTACGCTGATTATTTAAAGTGACTGAGCGGAATCCAATTAGCGCAGCACATCGGAGAGCCCTCTGGCGCCAGATGTCATGTAACCGGTTGACCAAACCACTGCACTGATCGTATCTGGGAACGAAGACTTGAGCTGGACCAAATTAGATTTTGGTATCGGGTTTCATTCACACAGAGCCAGTCATTGTCGCTGCACTTAATGCAATAAATCTAGAGGTTAAATATGAAGCTTACGGCTCGAGACAGATGGTTGAGCAGATGTTCACCTTGAAAAGAATGGACAGTATATATCTATTTCACCAAAAATAGATCTTTTCAGGTGATAAAATGTGATTTATTAGGAAATATTAATGCCAATATCTGTCTGTGACCTTTTAATATTGCATATAAAACTCACATAAAGTCTTTTTTAATAGTACCTGTATTGTGAAACTATAAAAATATGTCCTTTGTTTAAAAAGTTACCTAAAATGAAAATGTTTCTTACCCTAATCTGTGTCTGTCCGGCCTTTAAACATGTTTTATACCACAAATTCCAAGCATCAAGATGCTATAAAACTCAACGAACACATTTTTACATTTCATTATCATTCATATTTTTCCAATATTGTCTATTTAGAGATCTTAAAATGTGATTTGATCAAACTGGACACCTGCAGTTTATGGTCCATGAGTGGTCTCGAGTGTTTTTTCTCTACAACAGCCTCCAGTCTAATGGCTGACCTTCTTACTGTAGAGTCTGTGGTCCAACTGACCCTCGTCCTCTTTCCCTGCATGGAGGCCGGAAATGCATTTCCTCCTCAGGGATCAATAAATGGCAGCAGAGGGAAACTCTACAAGTTAGTGAACAAAATTACAACCCAACCTTGTCTAAACTGCATTCTAAATTACAATTTGAGATAATTTGTGACTTGAGATGTGGTGGGATAGGCTGCCAGGCTGGAGGTAGGAGTGGTGGTTGGGGGACTAAACCAGCAGCTTTAAAACAATCATCTTTTGCTATAATTAGATGTCCATGTTGCTCATTGTGTTCTAGTTGAGGAAAATAGGCATTTTAACCAAAAAATCCAATGTATAATCAGAATGATTTCACCCTTTTGCTTCAAGCTTCTCTCCAAAACAGTAAATCCATTGGTTTGCACTTACAACATTGCCATTGAAGTCACACAGTCTATTTTTTTTATTTTCTAGATATTCAGGATTACCAACTTAACTCAAAATACTCACACTCTAAGAGCTGTTCCAGGGTTAAACGTGGAACACTGTTTTATTCAACTCCACACTTGTAGGCTTGGATAAAATATCTCAGGGGCATAAATAAATCAGAAATACTGTTGTTGTAATTTGGTAAAACAATGCAGAGATTTTTATCTTGACAGGCCAGACAGAATAATCACTTCACCAAAATGGCTTCCAGATGTTTTTCTTTTCTTTTTTTTTTCCCAAGGTGCCCCATTGAGGCTGAACGCCATTTGTTGTAAACCGCGCAAAGCGAGCGCCGTTGAACAAACAAAAATGTGCAGAAACCAAAACGCAGATGACTCCTTTCCTGCTATAATTAGCCCTCATGTGTTCACCTCCTTTCACTGCGTCAGCTGTTTCAGCCATTCCACACAATTGCAGGCTTTGGCTGCTGCAGCTCGAGTAGCGTCTCTGTCCAAAACATTAGCATGTAAAAACCATCCCTGGTTAACTACCACCGACTCTGCTCAGAGCCACATGAGGAACTGATGATCGAGATTTAAAAGGTGCTGCAGGCATCCAGAGTGATTAATTTTTGCTTCTCGTGGTCGCAGCGGTTTGTTTCCAGCAGAATGTATCATTTTAAATGTTTCTTGTTTATCATTTAGTCTTAAGACGGCTGAAAATACGTCTTTTGACCCAACAGCAGCTATTTTAGGCGACATACATAAATGTATAAATTGTTTGAGTGATGGGCTTTTCTCTTCACTGTGCACATTTTTACTTTCCTTTTTTGCAAGCCCTGTTAAGCATTTTCATCTTGTGCACATAAAGTGTTTTATTGTGTCCCCAAGACAATAAATAGGTCAAGTTGCAATAATTTAACAGTCTAATAATGCAGTATTATTAGCAAATGTTGAAAGAGCTAAATGTGGACTCATTCATGCTCACAAAACTTTATAACATCCTGATCCTTTAACCCCACAAAACATTTATTAAGGTTTAATAAAATACCATTTGTGATGAAATAAAACAACATTATGCATATTTTATCCTATATTGCAGCTTGAAACTCCACCCTGTAACTGTACAGTCGCTGTGTTTAAATGTCAGAGAAGCAGCCGACAGCGTCCAGCCTCCATTCAGGCTCCCGTTATCATAAACCTGGAAAATGTTCTGGACTTCGTCAAGTCAACACTTTGGTTAAGTGGTTTTTGGTGCCATTTTATTTGGATATTTTACAATCTTGAATATACACATTACGTCGCCGTAAGTAAAGCTGCGATTAACCGCGACTTTCACACATTTCAGAACCTCAGTTTACACCCCGTTTGTTAAATCCTGATGCATTAATGACGCTTTAATCAAATGTTGTTCATCCTGGCTTGTATCTTGTGGTAAAGCTGCACCGTGAAAAGCATACGAGCCAATTCTGTGCATTTACGGCCCTCTTTAAGTGCCAATATTCACATTCCTTCCTTTAAATCCCCACTCTAGAAGCATAATTTAATCTGACTGTCCAGAGGGCTCTTATAGTCCAAATAAAACAACACAGTTATGTTTGGGGAGAACATTTTTTTTTGAATAAATGTAATTTGTGACCTGTGACATGGTGTGAAAGGTGGCCAGTATGGAAGTAGGAGTGGTGGTCGATGGCATAAGCTTCAACTGGACTGAGAAGATTGAGGTTTGTGTCCTGTAATGGAAGAGAGATCATTAGGTTCAGAATTCAGTTTCATTTACTTTTGTGTTTCATTTTCTTCTTGGCTTGGTCCCCATTGTAAAGCACGGTGGTGGCAGCATCATGCTTCTATGGCAGCTTTATACTGTGCCTAGCTGTGTATTCGTTTTTTTGTTTTTTTTTTATCATGTTGTCTGTGGTTGTACAGAGCTGTAATGTCCAAGGCAATTTTCTGCTGTTCTCAACAACCCAAGACTTTATCTGTGAATGCTTGTTGTCTCTAGTGAGGTCCCCATTGTGAAGCATGGTAGTGGCAGCATCATAATATGGGAATGTGTCAATGGCTGTTTTATTTTTTGTTTAAAAACTGTACATTTACTGCCCTCGTAAAGTGCAAATATTCAAATTCCCTCCTTTAAATCCCCACTCTAGAAGTATCACACTTATTTAATCCGACTGTCCAGAGGCCTCCTACTGTCCTAAATGGAACAGCTCCGGTGAAAATGGAGCTGAGCTTGTAGCAGGAAGCCGACAGCCACCCTTGCTGTGCTTTGCCATCCTTTGATAATGAAGTCCAGGACAGTTTCAATGGATAGCTAACCTTTCTCCCGCTGTTCCTCGGCTATTAATAGTGCCATTCTTCCGGAAGAAACGACAGGCAGTGCAAGCAAGCTTTACAATGGCTGCCTGCGGAGGATACAAAGTGTCTTTTAATCCCTCGATTAACTGCAGCGGCTACGGTCCAAGTGTTTATTATGAAGTGTGATAGAAAAGCTCAGCAGGAAACCGTTAATAATCAACGGCCTCGATGAACACTGTTGTTGTGATTGTGTGATAATTAGAGGATCTACGTCAAATTTACATTCATATTTTCATCAGGTTGCCTGTGCTTGTTGAATTTCCAGACTAGAAACGGTTGTCTGGATACATAAAAACTTTCAAGCAGCACAGATTTAACACAGCGAGGTGGATCTTATCTGTTGATCTCGACTGTGTTTCATAGTCTCACTGTGCTGTGAGAGCTTCTTGGCAGTTACTGTTGCTATAAACTGTATGTCATTTAAATATTTAGTCCCTAAATATTTGAGTTACAAGGAGAGAGCCAGTAAAGCAATGTTGGCTTACAAATGTGACTTCTGGCAACTTGACTAAATGATGCTGAAAACCGACCTGGTTGCATACAAACTGCATTCATGGGAAATATTAACAGAAAATCCCACAAAAAATGATGCTTTGACTACAGAAATAGTAGTATAAAGTACAAAATGCAACAAATAGATCTATTTTTCAACTGGCTGAGAAGTACCACCGTGAAAAAAAATCCAATTAACAGCATTTCCTCCAACCTATATTATACCACATGTTAATATACACCAACATTTTTCTTAATATCTGGTGTTTTTGCCATCTTTACATGATTGAAATCTGATATTCTGGCAAACTCTTGTCTCCTGAAATCTGTCAAACCAATAACACTCTCAGTATGTCACATTAAAAACCACATTATAACCAACTACTGTTTAAAAAAAAGGTTGCATGGCTTTTAGTTTAACAGTTTCCAGATGCTGCTGTTGGCATTTATCAGTAAAACAAAACACCTTCCCATAAAAGGTTTATCTGAATTGCGTACGTTATGAGGTATGAAAATGCCAAAAGGCTCCTCTTGTAATTTGTCATAATCTTAAAGGGCACAGCGTTTTCTATCCGGAGCCAAGGACTCGGAGTATTATGTCATAATGTTTGAAAAAACACACTGTTGGAAATGGTTTATTTAGAATAATTCTGCTTACACTACATTAGTGCTTGTTCCCGGCATTATGAGTCATTAATTAGTCTTTGAAAAGCTTTTGTACAAAATAAAGAGCCAACTTGAGCTCTGTTGCCTCTTTTCCACAGAAACTCAAACCAGTTCTTCGTATCTCAGCAGCCAAAGAATTGACTTTCATCCAGGCAAAGTGACTCCAGAGTGGCACCAACACTGTCCTGGTCTCCAACCAATGTTAGGAGCTGAGTGCAGGATTATCGTCCCCAACCAGACCAACTGAAACTTTGTAAACACCATTTTCTAAGTGATCCAAATAAGAAGAAAAGTCAGAAGTTCAGTATGGAGAGGAAATCGAGGAACCACTCAGTCTTTGTCTAGTTTTCCTGTGTACAGAGTTCACAAACACCAACTGTTGTTTGCAAATGTCTTTATGACCACCAATTGATATTGGAAAGACCTGTACAATTGAAAATCAAATTTTTTACTTTGGCAACATGTCCAAATGATGTTTTTTTATGGTACAAGCAACCCAGTATCCAAAAAATGATGTTCTTATACAGCTAAACTGCATTCTCTATTACATTTTGGGGTTAACATATTTTCTGCTGGATTATTTTTATTGTAATGCATCACAAATACCTGTCTAATCAACGTAACTGTGCCATTTATTTTACTGCTTTAGTGTCATTACTTTTCAGCCAACCAATCATATATTAGATGTCACTTTGGTAACTCAGAAAATGGAGGAGAAACTTCAAATATATAGAACTACATTTTAACCCAAAAGGTGACATTTTCCCATTTCCTAACCAACTAATTTTGGTGCCCAACCTCAAGCTTCCAATATGTAAAATTGTTCATATGGGCTTTGTCACTCTTTCAAACGACGTAACAGGTCTCAAATTACATTTATCTGAAAACTAAATTAGCTTCTTATGTATTTCATAATGCAATTTAGTTGTATAGGAACATCGTTTTGTGAAGACAGGGTTGGCTCATAAGTAAAGAAAAAAAGCAGCCCTCTTTGACTAAACATTGAAACTTGAAACTGCAGTGTGCCAAACACAGCGTCAAAAACTCAGTTTCAAACGTACAATAGAAGAAAAAGCCTTTATTGTCATTATACATCGATCAGCCACAACATTCACACATCATATTGATACTCTGTGGTGTTCTGCTGGAGAACCTTGGATTTTCGTATCCTTGTTGATGGAAGTTAGACACTCAAACATTGTCCCAGAACAAGCACACTCCTTTGTGCAAATGGAAATCCCAAACATCACTGTCCTAGCCCCGAAGGGAAATGCACCCCCACCACTTCGCAAAAACATCAGGAACATCTTGGGGAACATGTCAATCACCCAAGATGTTGATTTGACCTCCAAGCTTCCTAGAACCCATTCTGATCAAGCATCCATAAAAACATAACTTTCAGTCAAGTAAGACAAATGTATATTAAACAGAAAAGGAACGATCTATGACACAATGCATAACATGTATGAGTAGATAAACAAGTGAAATGTTCCTATTGCTCAGTGAACTACTGGATAATGCACTTGACAATAGTTAAATGTGTTTTGGTGGAGTCTGGTGGGTGTTGGTGTGTATTGAAGTACAATAAGGTTCTGGGGAACAAACTGCTTTTAGACATGTTTGTCCTGGTTCCTGGATGGATTTGTAGCACTGAACAGGTCAAACAGGTGAAATCCAGGATGTTGTTTGCTCAACTGAGGCCGACCTTTTTGGGGTTTCATATGTAACAACCATAATGAACCAATCCTTTATGGTTACTGGTTACTATATTACTAGTAAAAGTTACTTACTAACAACCATACAGTTCTACTTGCATGTTTGAAGATGTATGTCTGGATTACAGAGCAGTCTTACAGTGCTTGAACAGAATTCTAGGTGAGCTGGTGTGCTTGAGCTGCAGCAAATAGTGCAAGACTGAGTGGAAAGAGATACAAAGACTATAGATCCATGAATTCTAGAGGAAGCAACGGTGTAGAGCAACATTCAAGCTGTTTTAGGCAAGGAAGGGATTATTTTGTTGGGAAAACATTTTAAATATATAACTTTGATACACAGAGATGAGTTTTCAGGGATTAAATCGAGCTTTTTAGGGGGATTTTAAGATTGGAAACACCAACTGCCATTTGCAAAAACCTTATTGGCCTTCCAGAAATTCTCACTGGAGAAAAAAAACTGCCTCCTTCCACTGTGGTCCTCAACAGAAGTTAGATTAAACTAGAAGAACCATCAATAATTTCAAATAGACGGTGACATAATGACTTGGCTCTAAAGTGCATGGAAAAGAGCAAATCAGTTCTTAGAAAGCTTGTGAGTTGAACCAACTTTAAACCAACCTAAAATTAGCAATAGGATTATATTACTGGAAAGAGGTTAAGTGTACATGCTGATATACTCACAATAATAACTGCCAACAATGCTAGAATAAAACTCTGAATATCCTGAAAGTGTTTGTAATTCATAGACTTGTAATCATGAATGTCTCTACAGAACTATAAGGCAATCCATCAAGTAGTCATGGAGATATTTCAGTCGGGACAACAGCGGTGAACCAACATACTGACTGACAATCTGCTATTTATAAAGAGAAATTCCAGCAACAAAGGCTGAAAATCGTGCGAATAAAACAGCTGGAGATTCTTTAAATTTAGTTCTCATAATCACTTACACTTTGTCATTCAGCAGTTAAGAGATTTAAGTCTTTTACTTTGCAGAATCTTTCCTCATGTTGTCATTAAACAGTCAGTTATACTTTCTATAGTGGCTCAGTTTAATAAACTGTGGCCTCAGAGCCGTTTTGTCAGAGTAAGCGTTCCCCTCTTCACGTGCTGGAGATCTGCCGATGTTCTTGGTCTAATTGTTTTTCCAACCAGAAGCTTATTCCCAAATACCAAAAAGGTGCAGACATTCCCAGAAACACATCCTCCTTTCTGCTGACTCACTCTGTAATTTGTGAGGAATGTTCTGCAGTTGTTGGCCGAAGCCGCTTTCTTTGACAGACCCACAACAATCCTGCAGACAGAAAAAAAAACCCTCTTTTTTAGCTTTACTGGTAAGAGGCTGTGAGCTTTATCACTTACAGTACAAGACACACACATTCACTCATCACTCTGCAGTGTTTTGTTTTTTTTTTTTGCATGTTTTGGGTGTTAAATTATCCACAGAAATCATTTATTATGTGGCCAAAAAGCACAGTTGCAGTCAAAATTATTCAACCCCATTAATCTGCAAGACATTCAGATCACTCAAATGGAATGTGTTGAACGTACATCAATTAAACCCTTGGTGAAAGAGGAGTTTAATTACACGTACTTAGGCGATTTTTCAGAATTTGATGTTAAGATAAAACTTTCATCTTGTGTTATTAAGCTAAAATAAGACTAGCATAGAAAAGCGAGAAGCAATACTGGTAATTAGGGATGTCTGATACTGGCTTTTTTGCCAATAACCGATATGCCAATATTGTCCAACTCTCAATTTCCGATTCCAATATCAACTGATACCCCATTGGATGCATTCTTAAATGCAACAAGAATTTCCAAATGTTAACATTGTCTGTGCAAAATAAGAAAACTGCTTCAACTAAGTTATGGAAAAAATGCCTTATTTGTGCCATATTTATTTTATATTGACCGTTATTACATTTTTATGCCAATATCAGACCGATAATATCGGGGACATCCCTACTGGTAATGATTCTGATGTTATAAAGTAATACGATGCATGATAATGAACTATTGCTCATAAAATTGAAATATTGCACCTAAAAAGTCAAATGTTGCACATTATTTTTGACATACTGTACATGGAAATGAAATATTGCAAATGATACTAAAATTGATATTTCAAAAATTATTGAGAAAAGTGGTGTTATGAAATTAATATGCTGAGCTTATATATAATACCAAAATAATCTAAATTTTCATCAAAAATGTCCTCCATAAACAAAACTGTTGGACTCAAAAGCCAATATTTCATAAAACCAACAATCCAACAAAGGTTTTCTGCTGCATGTGTAGTCATAAAGTTGCATATGATGCTGTTTCTTGGTGTCTTGAAAATCTCCTTGTAATAATTACCCTTTAGTAAATATTTATCTCTTAGCATTTCAGACGGCTTGTTTATCTTTGCTTCACGTGTTGCAGCTGAAGTAAACTCTGGGTGATTGTGGAGAAGCTTGTTTTTCCACAGTTTGAGGCCTCACGTACCGTAGCCGAATAAAGAGAGAACAATTACACATAGTTTGGATGATTAAGGCGAGGCTGTATTACAAAACAGTCCTGTTTTTCTTCATCAGTTTGATAAATTCAACCCATAAACATTTGAGATCGTCACACCCCGTTAGAATGCTTAACATCTAAACTCGTCGTGAAAAAGTTGTCTGAGGTTCCAGAAATATTTTCATTCAGAGGTTTTTATTTAGTTTCCAAAAAGTTCTCCCTATAGGTAGCATTTAATAATTTATCGCTTTACATGAACATTTTCTGAAAAATATCTGTCATCTGAGACCTCAATAACATCTAGAAGATGTTTTTTGAACATTGGTTCTAGAATGTTTTTCCATTTTTATCATCTAAAGCCATCTGTGGGCCTGAGATCATCCTTGAAACATCCATCCAACATTAAAACTAGTTAACTTTTATCTATATAGGAGCATTATATAACGGAGTAAATATCCTTATAATGTTCTTTGAACCTGTGAATGAAGCATTCTCTTAGAATTTGTAAACTATGTTAGCCAGTGTTCATTGCATTAGCTGGGGAAACCTTTAACATATACACTAACGTTCAAAAGTTTGGGGTCACCCAGACAATTTCCCATTTTCCATGAAAACTCACACTTTTATTCATGCGCTAACATAACTGCACAAGAGTTTTCTAACCATCAATTAGCCTTTCAACACCATTAGCTAACACAATGTAGCATTAGAACACAGGAGTGATGGTTGCTGGAAATGTTCCTCTGTACCCCTATGGAGATATTCCATTAAAAATCAGCCGTTTCCAGCTAGAATAGTCATTTACCACATTAACAAGGTCTAGACTGGATTTATGATTCATTTAATGTTATCTTTATTGAAAAAAAATTGCTTTTCTTTCAAAAATAAGGACATTTCTAAGTGACCCCAAACTTGTGTAAATCCTTAGATCCTTAGTGGGGTTGAATTAATCTTGATTTGTCATGCTAAAAAGGTGAAAATGAGACAAAACATCTTTAAAATCAGGAGGCATCTTTTATCTAGATGCAATAAAAGGTCAAAACAATTTCTCTGTAGATTTAAACATACAACATTAAAAGCCACCTGATCAAAGCTGAATGTCTAAAGCTCTGTGACTGAATATGTGCATCTTCTTTGTTAGCATTTTGCAAAACATGAACCACAGCAGCTATAATGAGCCATATTATCTGTAATTACACGTCTGTAATCTTGACTCTGATCCTGATGGACTGAAAGGTCATTTTCTAATAAATCCTGTGTGCAGATCTACCGGACACATCTGAGGAAATCACATAAGCTGAAGGCTCTGGCTTTATTACGACGCACTCTTTAATTCTTGAGGAAGATGAGCTCCCGTATGATTTCTAAATGCTCTTCCAGGATCTCGACTTTGTCCTACAGGCAGACATCCAACAACAGACGTAGCTCAGCGGTCATTTACGAGTATCCAGGATCTGACGCAACAAACTCTTTTGTCCAGATCTGTGTGCAATTTTAGAAGAAAGGGAACCACAATTACGAAACTCATAGGGGCTATCAAAGCACCTCCTTCTATAACAGATGTTTTTGTTGATTAGACCTACAAAGTTTAAACCATACTGTAGCCTCTAGATCTACTGCGAGAAGCAACCATGTTTATCAATTTCAGTTCGATTCATGGATATGGTATTAATTTACTGCGTCCCGGGGCACTACACATACTAAGATGAAGACCTTACAATTTTAGATTTTAGAGAGAGACCCAACAAACCCCAACAATTACCTTCGAGCACGAAAGGTGAAAAAAAAAAAAAAAGAAACATCTGGCAGAACCAGGTTCGGGGTGGGCGGCCATCTGCCTTAACCAGTTAGGGTGAGGACAAAGAGGAAAAAGACCAGTTGTCTGTTTGCAAAAACCTTATTGGTTTTTTAGCGGCATTCATGAGAGAAACAAACTGTCTCCTTCCATTATTGTCTTCAACAGAAGTTTAGGTGAAACTAGAAGAACCATCAACAATGAAACTGGTGTTTGAACACACATACGCAGTGACAAAATGACACGACTAGGTTTTGTGAAAAAGCAAACCAGTTTTTAGAAGGTCTGCAAGTTGAACCAACTCCAAATCAGCCACAAGGTAACACTAGGTTTACATTGCTGAAAAAGGGTTAAGAAAATTGAATTAAATGCTTACAATAAAAACTGCTAACAGGGCTAAAATTAAATTCTGAAAGGTCCTTAAAGATTATGCAATTAATATTCTTGGGGTTATGAATTTATCTTCAGCATTAAATAGCAATCTTTACACTCTTAGAGTCTTGATAAGTAGCTTAACACTTTAGAAGCTTGAAGGTGAAACACTGGAGGCAAAGGAAGACAGCTAGACTGGTTCAGTCCAATAATAAACCTTCCAGCTCCTCTACAGCTTCACTGATTAAACTACTGCATTTTCTGAATGAATCTGAAGAAATGACCTTCAACAGCTTTTGTAGAAGAAAGCTACCAACATACAAAGACATAAGGCAGAATTCACAGTTTTTTATTTTCTCATCTGCAGCAATTTAAATATAGATACATAGATTTCTAGATTATGTTACAACAGGAAAGGATTCGGCGGTTGTCCTCCATCTGGATGCCTCGAAGACTTGAAGACAAACTGTCCTAAACCTCCCAGCAGGGCCGGTACACTCGTCCCACCATGCACCTCATGGTGTCCCTCCTCAGGATGGGGATGCTCAGGTCCTGTCCGACGTCTCGATGCTCGGTGACCTGGCCGTTGTCAGCGTCGGCTCCCCGTTTGTAGAGGGAAAGTCCGCTGTGCAGCACCCGGAGGTCCCTCAGCAGGTTCGGATCGGCGGCCATGATGATCAGCCTTGATCCTCTGGTTCTGGTCACTAGATCCGCATCGCCGAGGCCGTTTTCTGTTGCCTCGTCGCTCAGCAGCAAAGCCTCTTGCTCCAAGGAGCCGTCTTCAATCTTGCCCATCGGTAACGCCGCTGACAGACGGTAACTCTCGAATAAGAGCACAGTGGCGAAGATGATTGCTATGAGCGACTGTCTCATGGTGAAGCTCTTCCAGGAGGTGTAAGGCGCTGACTTGGAAGGTTGAATTTCTTCCTCGAAGTCTTGCGTCGCTGCTCTGACTCTGACATGGCATCGTGGGCTTTTATACCATTTCGGACACATCGGATCGGCCACGTTGAATGGTTTGTCATCATGTCTCCTCCCGTTGCGTTCAGGAAATTAGTCACAAGCATTAAAAAGCAGTTGGGTAGAACTCTCACAGAGTTCAAGTACGTTGTTTTGGTGAAAAGTTAATTAAAAATCTCCAATGTGGCGCCTCGTATTAGCCACTTGACGACGAAACAGTGGGAATTCTATGAATGAGCGACACCCAAGAAAAACATTAATCCAAAATTACTGCCCTTTAAAACAACGCGGATGGATTACCCACCCGTGAAGCTCTTGTGGTATCAGATACTCTCTGATAAAAACTCTTTCCTCCTGGCATTGTTGCAGCGATGTTCAATCAGGGATTTAACCTTGGATTAGTGCAGAAAAATAGGAACAAATAGCTCTTGAAGTGTTTGTGTCGTTGTGGCAGAGGCTCTCCGTTGACGTGTCAGTGAAGAAAAAGCTGGAAAATATTCCTTGGTGGGGAGAATCTGCTCCTGAAGCCCCTGAAGAGGAAGCTGGTTTGATCTCTTGCTGGACCTCAACATGATTACAGCGCTGCCTCATTATGGCTGCCAGATGGGCGCTGCAAGAGGGCTGCACACCTGCACCTGCATAAAATCCATACAAAACGAGTTCATGTAATTTATGCAGATGACATTCCATTCGGATCAAACATGCTGACAGATTTTTGTAAAGTTTTTTTATTGGTGATTTGGATAATTTAATATGTGCCGTTTCAGAAATCCTCCTCAAACTGAGGTCTTTTAGCACATGATGTACTAACAACCTTATGTTCATGACAAGCTCATTACACTTGACAATGCTGAACACTGTAATTTAACAGAGAATGGATTTGCGAGTATACTGACAGGATTTTGCAAAGCTTTGATGGCTAGACACATAATTTGGCGTCATTAAACAAAGGCTTTATTTTTAGGGTAGAAGTTTTATGGACCATTTCTTATTAAGAAACCATGTCTGTGGATAATTCGCAAAGTCTGGTGTTTGAAAATTATCCCGTTTCTGTCTTTGTGAGGTTTTCTGGAGTCAGACAGTTTAGTTTAACTCTTATCTTTCATTCCTAGATGTCAGGTTTTGGGACATTTCATTGACGGCCGGGTGGAGTTCTTCCTATAAAGTGGGTGTTAATGGTGCAAAAGAGCCTGTCGCAGTTTCTGGATGAAAACCGCATGGATTCTGTAAAACGGAGGTGTTTTAGGAATGAAGAAAGTAATGGTTGTGCTATCCCTAAAGATAACAATTTTCTGCTAACACCTCAAATCCACACGAGTCGCCTGCCAGTAACAGGACTAATGAAAAAGATCATATTCAGAAGGGTTTCTCATTTATTCCCTGTCTTAACTACACACAGTCTGTCCATTTGTCAAGGGAAGAAAATGTTCTTTTTGTTGCTATAGTTACAATAGAAAATACCTTTTGGATGCCAGCTGTTTTTTTTTGTTAGTTTTTTTGGTTTAACATGTCCTTCTCATAATGCATCGACCCAAATATAAAATGTACAGAAACATACAAATAAAAGAAAAAGGATTATGTGTTAATGCATTATACAAGGGAACATAGAGTTCTAGTGATCAGCAAGACAAAGATGCACTTTAGTACTTTAGTTCAGACTGGAACAACTAAAAGTACTTGGTTAAGGCCAACAAAAGATTGTTTTAGCACTTTATTCTGTTTAATTTTGTTTTAAATTTTGATTTTAGAAGTTTTATCAGACAGGCAGCAACTAAATTATGTGGAAAACATTAAGACAGGATAAGACTATTATGCTATGTGTCCACTAGATGCGTTTTTCCCATATGTAAATGCACTGCATCTGAAAATCGTGTGCGTGTACTTGAGGCCGGTAGCTGGTGTTCAACTTCAGCTGACCTTCTTCTCGAACTATTCTGCCTGCTCCTGATTGGACAAACGCATCTACTCCTGGCTTTCAAGCTGGACCAACATGGCCGCTCAGTCACAAACTTGTTTTGTATGTCCCTTTTGTAGTATTTTTGAAAGCAGTTAAGGCAAGCAATAACCTGTGCAGTAGCTGAATCTGTCCTCATTTTAGTTTGCCAACAAGTAATTTAGACGTTTGACGAAAGTTTTGTGATGCATCGGACCTCCACACACCGCATCAAATTTGCATAAAGTAAAAATCTGGTCTAATTTATGCAAATGAGTTGTGGCCCACTCCGGGGAGACGCACCAGAGCGCAGCTGAAAATGCACCGCAACCGGACCAGCATGCAACTTGTTGTGCAAATTCATTTAATTTAATGTAACAAATAAAACTTGAGTTGCAGTTATGCTTAGACCACCGTCCATGTAAATACAACAGTTGGAAAAGTTTCCAAAAGGCTCAGAGAAAATCATAAAATCCAATCATCAAGATCAACGCAGCTAAATTTTAAAACTATAGTAAGCAGAAATTTTAAAAAGGCATAAAGATCCCTTAGACCAGAAAAACAAAACAATGTCCAAAGACAGAACACCTAAAAATCAAGTTTACTTGCATTTTTCTGAAATACAAGTCAACATTTAGCATTTTTATTAAATGCAAGTTGATGTAAATTGATTAATTCATGCTATAACTCTATAATAGGCTGATTATTGTGACAAACACATTTTCATCAGATGCTTCAAACTCACCTGAACTTTTCTTGTTCAGACTAATTTGGTAGAAAATCCAGGACAGAAATCAGTTTTTCAGGTTGTTTTTGGGCTACATTCCATCTGTAATTATCAGTGGTGTGATGCTCAAGTCCTCCGTGTGCTCTGTAATTCAGTAAAATCTCCTATCGCTGTTTAGATTTTTAAAACTCTTAAAACTGAACCAGGAGATGGTGGAAAATCTCATCATAGAACACTTGAATTACAATATCTGAAAGGTTTAAGTGGATTTTTTGCCCAATGATGCCAGTGAAACCTGCCTACCCCAGCTTTAAAAGATAAGAAAGGTCTAACAGGAAGTAGAAACTGATAAGTGAAGGTGACACGTTGAGGTCTTAAGGTATTGCACATCATTTTGTTGCTGCCTGTCTGACAGCATATGCAGCACTTTGGTCAACTTTGGTCATTTTAATCATGCTATATATCATTTTTCAAAATTTTTAGATTTAACAAATAAAATGTGAGTTATGGTTATGCTGAGATAACAATCTATGTAAATACAGTAGGTAGAAAATAGTCCAAGATCCAAGAAAATCGCATGGATCAAATGTAAAGATCAATTGAGTCATTTGTTTTACAACAATCAAAACTATAGTAAGCAGAAAAAAAATCCCCAAAAATTCTAAGCTAATCCCACTAAATATATATATATATATATATATATATATATATATATATATATATATATATATATATATATATATATATATATATATATATATATATATATATATATATATATATAAAATTGCAAAAATCATAAAACTAAATATTAACACTCATCTGCTGGTTCACCCAGAATTGGAACTCTTTCTAAATGTTCTTAAAGAAAACAGTAGAAGTTTTACTGATATATATGTAATCACTTTGGATATTTTTTAGGATTTTTTGGACGATTTTTACTCACTTTTTGAATTTTCTTGCCAAATAATTTATTTATTTATTTATTTATTTTTAAATAAAACTTTGAAGGGAAACTTTTAAGGAATTATTGGAATTTTCTTCCTGAAGGTTTTGAAAATTTTCAGAAATTTGGGGAATTTTTTTGCTGAATGTTGGGATTTTTTTCAGACAAGGAAACAATATTTTTTGGTGCCCGTAAATGAAGACAACAGGAGGGTTAAAAGAGAAGATGAAATGCACTTTTACACTTTGTTCCAGGTGTGTTAATAAAATAAGCCGGTAACTTTCCCCACATTCCTGTAAAAGCAGAGGCAGGGAACATTTTCCATGTTTGCCCTCGGGTGTGAAGCCGTCTGCTGAAGGTGTTTGTCTTCTGCACCTCGCCGAAAAGAAGAAGGAGAAAAAGAAACCGACTTCTAAAAGCGAGAGATGTGCTGACCAGCTGACTACACTGATGGGAGCCAGCCAAAACACAAGGCCTTGGCTGGGGATGTTTGAAGGCAGCATTAGAGGATCAACACAGCGGAGCTTCTCTTTATTACGGTACCGAGCGTCGGGCCACACGACGCAGGATCGAGTGTTATTCCAGCTACGTAAATACAGAACACGGATCCGACAGTGCTGAATGTATTAACAGGCACAAACTGAATTATGCTGCTGAAATTCCAACACGCCGCGTCCTGCCAGCCGCTTCTGAGGTCCGACCGATTGAAATCTCAGTTTTCGTTCGCTCGCAGACAGGTTAAGGGTTTCTGCACCGCAATAACATGCGCTCAGGACTTCCTTAACAGGCCAAGCAGTTCTGTCTGCGGTCAGATGTACTCAAAGGAGACTTTCTGCCGCTTGAAGCTGAATCTTATTGATTTTTATGTAAATGTGAATTGCTCAACTTAAATGATTAACATCAAAAATGGAATTTGAATCACATAAATTGAAACTGAATTCCAATAAACTTCAGTTTCTGATGGCACAAACATCTGACCATATTTCTGCTTTTACACCAAGGCAGACTTGGAAAGTAGCTCCCTATTATTTATTTCCATTTGTTACTTCTTCACATTTATGTGAGCTCTAGACAGATAAAGATTTTGACGAAGGGTGTTCGGACATCTTTCTTTTCCTATATTTCTTTCCTCTGCCTGTTCTTCTGTCCTTTATTTTTTCTTTTTTCCCTCCTTATTTACGGAGCATGCCACCATAGTGGAAAAGTGAGCTTTAGAGTGGATTGCGGTCATGGCGTGGTGCCTCCTGTCCTGCAAAACTCCTCCTTACTTAACAAATTTATCTCAAATTTAAGTAATTTAACAAAGTTTTTTTTAAAGTTGTTCAATTTTGAGGTGGGAAAATTGTTGTTGCTGGAAAGTGTTTACATAGATTAAAAGCAGACTCTGTTAGCCCAAGACACTTTAATCCACTTCTAATGGCATCTTCACATATGGTTCGGGGTGTGAAAACCTGCACTGTTTTGCTATTTGTTTTTCAAGCCGGAGAGGTTCTGTTTGTTTGTTTGTTTTTAACAGTTTTGAAAGAATTGAAAAAAAAATACATATTCCAAAGTACATGAAAAATGACACCATAAATAGCTTTAATTCATTTTTGGAGACTTACCAGTGAGTGGTGCTTTAACTAAATCTAATTTTTAGCACCACGTGTTAATGATCAGGTAATTTTATTGTCTATTTTCCTCTACACTGCATCATAACTTACAAAATAAACATCATACTGTATTGAAGGAGATTTAAAACTAGCAACTGAGACCATAAACTCATGCGGAAAATGTTTACTGAAGGAATAAATCAAGTCAGAAGAAGGATCATTTTCTCATAGACTTCTGTACGATTGGGCCTTTTATTCAAGCAGAGAAGTCGCCCCCTGCTGGCTCTTTGAAAGAATGCAGGTTGAAGACACTTAGGTATTGGCTTCACTTTTCAGACATGGAGGCTATATCTATCTTTTATATACAGTATAATGCACTAATAAGTTCACAATGAGCTGAAGTTGGTGAGCTTTTGTGAAAATGGCTCAACAAGATTGAAATTGAAAACATACTGTTGTAAGAAGGCAACAGAAAACAACTTTTAGTCAAAATAGGAGGCAGATTTCATCCAAAAGACTTCACAGTCAGCACAGAATTTCCTTTAGTTCAGCAATACAACCGTCATGTATTAAGAAATGGAATGAAGTGAATGTTGGAGATCTCAACCAGGCAACAGCAGGTTCTTCCTCTTCCTAGTCAGCATCAGATTCTGGTTCACACACATCTCCAGCTGCAGTAATTACCTGTGCTAACGATGCCATGTCAGGAAATTTGCACTATTCATTAAGTAGTACTCTGACTGGCTGGAGGCAAACCTGGAGGCCACACCTCCAGTGAATTAGTGCCAGGTGTTCATGAATAAAACAAGCAGCAAATTTTATGTAAATGTCTTCAGATAGAACCTGCTGGAGACAAGTTGGAAGGAACGATGGATGTAGAGAAATCTAAAGAACTTTTACTAATAAAATGCCAAAAATAGACTTGAATATTGGTAGAATAATAATAGAAAAGCAACAGAACAGAAGTGAAAAGAAAAGCACAATAGTCTATTGTTATGCATTCACAAATAGCTGTCAATTTAAACATCCAGCAGAAACTGAGCAACATTAATATTCATTCAGTGTTTTAATGTCCACCTGATGAATTTAGGTTCAATGTTAACTCTTATTCTGTCATGTTTTTTCTCCTCCATCTTTTCTTTAGCTGATAAATACAGGAAAACCTCAGCTTTGTCAGGATAAAAACCTTCAGCAGGAACCAGGTTTGTGCAGGACAGCCATCTGCCTCAACTGGTTGGGCTGAGAGAAGACTGGAGAGAGAAAAGATGAGCAGAGAGATAACAAACAACATAACAATAAAACCACCAGGTGAGTGAGACTAGTAACTGCAGATAAAACAAGTGCAGCTCTGGAACCAGAAATATATCCAGAGTAGAGGGTGAGAAAAGACAGAAAAGAAAACCAAACTAATGTGTGAAAAGTCCAAAAAGCCTCCAGCATTCTTTAGCTGATTCCAATGCATGCAGAGAACAGTGAGGATTCTAGAACTCTCTGCTGTTTCTCATCTCACAGTGACACCACTTATGATGTCACAGTAGAATCCAAAGGTATATAAACTGGAGTGATGAGTGAGGACTCACTCATTCCCAGACCTTCGCCAGGTGATTTACTTTGGAAGTACTGAGCAACCAAACACAGAAAACCAAGGACACCTACGCAGGTTTCGCTTTCTGGACTTTAATCTCTGAAATTTAATTTCTACACACACGTCTTTGTTTATCGCTGCTATGGCACAAAAAAACAAGAACACCACTCGCCGTGGAGGAAATGGAAAACGTGGCGTCTCAGAGCAAGAAATTTGCTCATTTGGTCATCAGGAGCAGATATTGACCCTGAAGGGCCATAATGAAGAAATGGAGCTGAGAATTAAAGAGCTTATGGATAGTAAGAAGCAGCTCACCAGAGAGGTCTACAAGCTGAAAGACCTTCTGAAGATCCAAGGAAAGGCCATGGAAGATCCGCTGGAGGCCAATGACCAGAAAATGGATGAGGCCTCAGCAGAGGACCAGGACCTTCCACCAAAGGTACAAGCTGGAAACATCCAGGAGGTTGAAGTGGACAAAAGGGTAGATGAGAAGAAAAGCCTGGAGGAAAAGAACAAGGACGAAAAAGTCATCTGGAAGAAAGAAAAAATGGAATTGGAGGCAAAAGTGGCAGATCTCCAAAAGCAAATCCATGTCCTGGAGATGAAAAAGGAAATGGAACAGAATGACTTTCTTGGCATGCAGCAAGACGACGAAGCCTTCAAAGAAGAAAAAAAAGAATTTCAGAAGGACATTAAGAAGCTGCAGGAGGATAAGAAGAAACTCCAGGAAAAAAATACAAAATTAGAGAAAGAACTGGAGGTAAAGAAGAGGAAGCTTCAGAACAAAGAAAGTATTTTGGCTGAAAAAAAACAAATCGAAGAGGAAATGACGTCTCTGATTTCTGAGAATCAAAAACTCAAATCCAGTACAAAAGCTCTGCAAAAGCAGGCCAAAGAACTGGGGGATGAGAATGAGAGGCTGATGATCGTCTTCAACGACAAAAAGCAAGAGCTTGTAGATACAAAGGTGAAAGAGGCCTTTCTGAAGCTCAAGCAAAAAATAAAGGATGACAAAAAGGCTTTCCAGGAAGAGAGTCACAAGCTTCGAGTGGAGAAGCTTGAGCTGGAGGCAAAAAATGCAGATCTCCTGAAGCAAACCGAACATCTGAAGGCCAAACGTAAAGAACAGATGGAGAAGAAGGATCTGCAGGCCAAAACCACGAAGCCAGAAGATCTGGAGGCCAAAACACAAGACCTCCAGAACGAAAAACAGCACCTGGAGGCTGAAAACAAAGACCTTCTCAGAGAAAAGGCAAATCTGGAAACCAAAACTAGAGACCTCGAGATCAAAAATGAACACCTGGAGGCTGAAAGCAAAGACCTTCACCTGGAAAAAATAAATCTGGAGGCCAAAACACAAGACCTCCAGAACGAAAAACAGCACCTGGAGGCTGAAAACAAAGACCTTCTCAGAGAAAAGGCAAATCTGGAAACCAAAACCAGAGACCTCGAAATCAAAAATGAACACCTGGAGGCTGAAAACAAAGACCTTCACATGGAAAAAATAAATCTGGAGGCCAAAACACAAGACCTCCAGAACGAAAAACAGCACCTGGAGGCCGAAAACAAAGACCTTCTCAGAGAAAAGGCAAATCTGGAAACCAAAACTAGAGACCTCGAGATCAAAAATGAACACCTGGAGGCTGAAAGCAAAGACCTTCACCTGGAAAAAATAAATCTGGAGGCCAAAACACAAGACCTCCAAAACGAAAAACAGCACCTGGAGGCTGAAAACAAAGACCTTCTCAGAGAAAAAGCAAATCTGGAAACCAAAACCAGAGACCTCGAGATCAAAACTGAACACCTGGAGGCTGAAAACAAAGACCTTCACATGGAAAAAATAAATCTGGAGGCCAAAACACAAGACCTCCAGAACGAAAAACAGCACCTGGAGGCCGAAAACAAAGACCTTCTCAGAGAAAAGGCAAATCTGGAAACCAAGACTAGAGACCTCCAGAAAGACAACGATCATCTGAACCTGGATAAGAAGGCACTTGAGGTGGAATGTCAAGCCCTTCACAAAAAGAGCGAAGAGATGATGGAAGTTACTGAAATACTGGAGAAAGAAAATGAGGAGCTGCAGGAGCTTCTCAGCAAGAAAAAGAAGAAGAAATTCTTCAGGTTCTTCAAATGCACTGAGCCAAAAGAGAAGGAAGAGCAGAAGATGGAAAAGCAGAAAAAAGAGAAGAAGTCAGCAGGTTGCTGGAGCTGGTTCCACTAAACCTGCTTTCTTCGCCTTCCACACCTTTTCCTCTCATCTTTCTTCAGCTTCCACACCTTTTCCTCTCATCTTTCTTCAATTTCCACACCTTTTCCTCTCATCTTTCTTCACCTTCTACACCTTTTCCTCTCATCTTTCTTCACCTTCTCCACCTTTTCCTCTCATCTTTCTTCGCCTTCCACACCTTTTCCTCTCATCTTTCTTCAACTTCCACACCTTTTCCTCTCATCTTTCTTCACCTTCTACACCTTTTCCTCTCATCTTTCTTCACCTTCTACACCTTTTCCTCTCATCTTTCTTCGCCTTCTACACCTTTTCCTCTCATCTTTCTTCATCTCCAGTCTACCTTCCATCTTCCTCATCTTGCCACCTCCAACCATCATCTCTCCATCCACCTTATCCCCCATTCTCCACCCCTTTCTCAGCCTTTTCTCACCCCTTTCTCACCTCTCTATCCTCTCCTATCCAAAGGGCAGCACGGTGGCTCAGTGTTCAGCGCTGTGGCCTCACAGAAACACCTCCTCCTGTTTCTGTGTGGAGTTCTGTGTTCTCCCCTGTTTCCTCCCTCATCATTAAAAAACACAAACCAAATTAGGCTAATTGGACACTCTAAATTATCTCAACTTAAAAAAAAAAAAAAAAAAAAATCATCAAATAAACAAAACAAACAACTAAAAACATTTTTCAGCATGTGTCTGCCTCTATGGGTAAAATACAACTAACTGCACCACATTGTGGCTGCTGGTTGTTGTACAAACTGTTGGTTCTGATGTCAACAAAACTAACGGTGTGTGAAGGTTTTTATAAATGTGTGTTTAGTGTTTTGATTCTTTGCAAGAAATTGTTCCAGGAGCTACAATCATGACTGCACATCTACTACTGAACATAAAACATTTAGACAGAGAATCTGCTGACAGAAGTACTAAAACATTCTAAAAACTTGTAAGATGCAATTTCAAAAGTAAACAGTGTAAATAATATACAGTGTGCAAAAATGTTTTAACAAAGGTAATGTGAAAATATACATATATACTATATACAACAATGTATAGTTACTGTGTAGAAAAAACATAATAATTTATGCAAATAATATACAGTGTAGGAGTTGTAAAGATAATCCAGTATGTTAGAATTTACTATGTAAAAAATATCCTGTAATACAAATGGTAAAATATGCTTTGTAAAAAATACACAGCATGCTAGAATGAAATTTATACAAGCATACAAAGCATATGAAAAACATCCAGTATGCAAAAGTTTAAAAACTTAGGTACTGAAAAAATATACAATGTAAAAAAATATGAAAAACAGAACAAGGTCCACATTGAAAATCTGGATCTTTAGAAATGGCAATTTGTTCATTGACAGTGTTTGACTGCTTCCTATAATACAAATATAGTAGTAAAAGTAAAAAGAAACAAACATGTATTGTAAAAATTTCCAGTGCACAAAATGTGCAAAGAAATATGTCATGTAAAAATATGATGAAACAAATCTAATGCAAAAATATTCAGATTAAAAAATATCTAGCGTACAATAAGTTTTAAAATATGTATTGTAAAAATACACAGCGTGAAAAATGTACAAAAATGTAAATGTAATGTAAAATATGCAGTGCAGAAAATGTCTTGTATACAAGTTCAAAATGTGTCTGATAAAAATATACAATGTACTGTGATTTTTGTTTTAATGTAATGTAGAAATTGACTGTGTTAAAAATATCCTGTATACAAATGGTTAAAAATATATATGGTAAAAATATGAAAATATTCAAAAAAACATGTTTTGTATAAATTTACAGTACACAAAATATGCAAAGAAATGTCATAAAAATACACAGTGTATGTGCTTTAACAATATCTAGCATGCAATAAGAAATCTGTATTGTAAAAATAAACTTTATTTATTTATTTATTTATTTATTTTACAAAAATGTAAAGATATCCAGTGTAGGAAATATCCAGTGTGGAAAAATTGTTTTTTTTTTTTTTTTTTTTAAATGTATAGTAAAAGTATACAGTGTAAAACATATGATGCTTAATGATAGTTTTTGAAAATGCATGGTACAAATATACAAGGAAAAAAAATAGATTATTTTAAACTTAAAGAAAAATGCAAAATAAAACTATACACCGTACAAAAAATATACAGTGTTAAAAATATCCAGCATGCAAACGGTTAAAAAAACATATGTATTGTAAAGAATGTACAATCTGAAAAATATAAGAAAAAAAGTCCACATTACAAATCTGGATTCTTTGAAACGGCATTTTGTTCATTTACAGTGTTCAACTACTTCCGTTAATACAAAAAAAGCAAATAAATTGAATGTGAACAATATGCAAAAAATGTAAAAATATTTAGAAAATATTCTGTATGCAGCAGGTTTAAAATATAGCAATGGCAAAAATATACTATGCAAAAAAAAATTTAAAAACACAGCATGCTTAAATAAAAAAACTGTAAAAATATATAAAGTGTGAAAAATATGCAGTGAGGCTTTAAAAATTGTACTGTAAAAATATATTATGTGAAAATCACAATAAAAACAAGTTCATGTCAAAAATCTGTATTTTTAGAAGTGGTGATACATCCATTTACTACTTCCTATAATACTAATGCTGTTGAGTGTATAAGATGGACACGATGTCATCAAACATGAAGCACACCTTTACGAGCCTGAAGATAAAAGCCGAACCTGGTTTTTAGTCATTTGAGGCTCATAGTGTCAGAGGTGTGAGCTGGTCTGAGGGTCAGGATGTGACTCTAGCGGAAGATGAAAGTAAAGAGATGAAAGCTGACGTGGTGCCACGTCTCGGGTGATTTGGCTGAAAGCACAAAGTATAAAACTCCCCACAGAAAGCGGCATCTCCATAGTGGGAGCCCATCTGAGCTGCAAGACGAATGCCAGAGAGAAAAAAGAAAAACCCAAAGAGGCACATTCATACCTCATCAATATATCTGCAGAGATGCTGGTAGCCATGGAGATGGTCAGTCAACATGTAATCACAATGTGATGTAAAAATAGCAACGTTGGCGCTCTGTGTGTTACACAGAGTGAAGACTTTCTCTCTGCGTCGTGGTTTCGTGGAACAGTGAACTACATGGATGGGATTTTGGAGAATCTGATCCCAAATCCTGCTCGCTCTCGCCTCAGTGACCGCACACCAGCCACAATGTTACCGCTGCCGGGGGAGTCTAGCTCCGAGCCTCAGGAGGTTTAGCTTCATACATGCTCTACTTGAAAAAAAAAGCTCCTAATGCACTCAGGCTTCTGCTGGGGGAAGAAATCTTTAGCTCGTTTTACAGAGTGACTGTTCACGTTGTATATGTTGGTTTTTCCACAGAACTGAAAACATAATTTCTTAATCCGCTTCCTGCTACGAGGCATGTCTTCATAAACACATTAAGATCTGCAAAGAATATGAACATTTTAGTTATTTCACTCCACAGATTCCTGTATTTGTGTTTTTGGGCCTTTTGGTGACAAAAAAAGGATTTTATCAGAGCTACTTCCATGAACCAATCAGAATATAAGAGCATAAGAATCCAACAGGGCTTTAACCCTCGTGTTGTCCTGCGGGTCAAAATTGACCCGTTTTAAAGGTGGAAAATGTGGGGGAAAAATATGTTTTCACAGTGATGTCCACATTTTCAACATTCTTGGGAAATCCTTGAACATTTTTTGGTGGAAAAAAAAAATGTTAAAAATGTTTCTTTAAGAACATTCACATAAAAATCAACCAAATTCCAGCAAAATTTGCAGGATTTTGGTTGAGTTTTGGTTGAAAAAGAAAAGCATTTTTTTTCTTTTTTTTTTTCATTTCTACACATTGTTAATGGGGTAAAAACAATCACTCCTGTGTTCTAATGCTACATTGTGTTAGCTAATGGTGTTGAAAGGCTAAGTGATGATTAGAAAACCATTGTGCAGTTAAAAAGTTAAAAAAAGTGTGAGTTTTCATGGAAAACATGAAATTGTCTGGGTGATCCCAAACTTTTGAACAGTAGTGTACATAACACGACTGTCTACATCACCAAAACTGATAATTGAAGTTGCTGTATATATTTTTGACTCAGCAGATTATTATCATATTTCTAGAAAACCGAAAATAAACCTTTAAAATAACCAAAATAGATGATCGTGACGTGTTTCAATGCTTCCATACCAGAAAATTAAGAGTCGTACTAAACTCAGGACTACCCTTATATACATGGTCTTTACAAGTGTATGTAAACTTTTGTTCATGACTTTAATAGAGAATACAGTTTAGTTGTAGAGGAATGTAATTTTGTGGAGACTAGATTGCATTGGTCCTCATGTTAAAATGTCCAAAAACATGTTTAAAGCCGAATATGTAAACCAATTTTGAACTTTACATTCTAATTTCCCCACTTTATTCATCCCCTGGGGGCAATTTAAGGCACATACAGCAATCAATAAAGTGCTAAAAATGACAGTATTTACATGAGGTATAAGTATAAATATGTATTTGTAGAGAGGGTGGTAGGAGTAGGATGTCCCTTTTTTCAGTTTCATGCTGTTTGTTTTGCCTTTTGCCACTTAAATAAACCCAACAGAATCTCATGAATTACTCTGAAGTGTTTCGTTCAAATGAAATAAGTACTTTGAGTGACTTTGCCTCCCCTCTGATGTCAGTCAGCATCACGTTGCGCTTTTGTTGCTACAGTGATTGTGGTATTTGTCACCAACGTAATCACAGCTCACCTGTGGTTTGCATGCCGGGACGAGGCGCAGGTCGACGGTCCAGCATCCATTAAAGCATCGATTCGCTTTCTGACCGACCGAGCTTCACGCTGAGCAGATAGACTGTTCCAGACACTCTGGGCCGTCTGACAGAGAAAACTCCTCTCGCTGTTTCTCGGCAACAGACCCAGTGGTTTGTTTCTCCTGTTCATATCCACGGTAACAAGCAGCGAGTGTTAAATTTAGCTGTTTGCAGTGATATGAAGAAATGGAACATGATTCTCAATGAACAAGTGATTCAACAAGGTTACTGAGCAAGTGGAAGAGAAAAAAAAGAGAAAAAAAAATTCAGATGGAGTTTTTCTCCTTCCAGTGATGATGATACTTGAATTGGCTGCAAATTACATTCACCTTCAGAGGAGAGCCGGTGAAAATGTGAAGTGATGTTTTACTTTAGAATGACATTACTGACTGCAGGTGGTGGGAAAACAGAAACAAATAGAATCTAAAGTAGCTGAGGGGATTTGTCAAAGAGCATGAGATGAGATGAGATAAGATGAGATTAGATAAGATAAGACAAGATAAGATGTCATAAGACGAGATCAGACAAGATAAGGTCAAGATATGATAATATATGACAAGATAAGACAAGAAATGACAAGATAAAATAAGATACAATTACGATGCAACAAGATAAGGTAGGATAAGATAAGATAATACAGGACAAGATAAAATAAAAGACAGATATGATAAGGACACGAGCTATGATAACATATAATACAACAGAATATGAAAAGATAAGGCGATATAAGATGAGAAAAGATGAGATCAGAGAAGAGAAAATGAGATAAAACAAGATAAGATAGAAGATAAAATGGGATAGGAGAAGGGAAGACTAGATAGAAGATAAAATGAGTTAAGACAAGATAAAATAAGATAAGACAAGATAATAGATAACACAAGATATGACAAGATAAGATGAGACAAGATAAGATATGATATAAGATAAGTTAAGATACGACACAAGACAATAAGATATGATACGATACGGTAAGACATAACAAGATAAGATATGACAAGTTATGAAAATAAGACGAGATATGACAAGATATGACAAGATTCAATAACATATGACAAGATACAATACGATGTGATAAGATAAAATAAGATACGATGAGACACAAAACGACAAGCTAAGATAAGTTAAAGTACAATAAGATAAGATAAAATAATGCGACAAGATAAAATAAGATATGATAAGATCAGATAAGATATGAGAGACTACAACAAGAGAAGATGAGATATGACAAGATAAGACAAGATACAAGAAGATACAACAAGCTGTGACAAGATAAGACAAGACACGATAAGACAAGATACAACAAGATAAGATATGATAAGATACAATAAGATAAGACGAGATAAGATACGACAAGACAGGACAAGACAAGATAAAATAAGATACGAACAAACAAGCAAAGATGTGCAAAACATTTAGGAAATGCACAAAAAATAAACCAAACTAAATCAAGTACTGATTATAGAAAACACAGTATTGCCTTTGCCAGTGGTATTGATTCTCTCTGACATAAGTATTAATATTGCACAGATTACTAACTATAATGCACAGATTTTTAGCGCAGTAGAAATATACCTATGTAGCATATGTTCTATGACATGAATGTGTCTGTATTGTACCGAGAGATGCATGACAGATTTTCGATGAGCGGTATTATAAACAGTTTTGCATGTTATAATCAAGCAATTTCAGTTTTATTTCAAAATTAAGGTGCAACAGCTGAGTTTGTGCTCAGAAAAATCCTTAATTATCAATCACATTCACATATAAATGACTTAAACCATGGTTCCCTCCATGTTTTCCTGATGATTTATTGCTATTTCTTTTGTTTACTTTGAACCCAGCCCTGCCTAATATAATCCAGGAATGTGAGAGTTCAATAGAGGAAAAAGAAAAGAAGAACTTTCCTCCTAGTTGCCACCACAACCCTCAGCTCAGCAGGATGGATGTAACAATGGGCGGTGATTGGACGGATCAATCAGCGGATGGATGTAAAACCATTTCACCAGGTGATCAAATGACAGCGGTGTCATCTTTGTTCGCTTTAATTGCACCTCATGGGACAATGCCTTCACCCACCGCCGTCTCCTGGAGACCACAAATCTCTGCTTCCCGAGCTCATCCCAGAGAATGTGTCGTGTGCACCCTCCGAACTCAAAAAACCTTCTTTCATAATTGCTGCTGTTTTCTTAACACACAACCAGTTGTTTTCATGAATTCAGATGCACTATGTGCTTTGTGTCCTTTGGGAAAAACCATCAGAAGAGATGTTTAACTGACTTTTGCTGATGTTTGACAGTACATTACTTTGAGATATACATAAGAAGAAGAAGACGTGTTTCATTAAAGGTAAACTCAGCATGTAGGAAATTAAAATTCAATGCACACCGCAACAGAAAAAAAAGCAAACCATCAAATACAGGGAAGTGCAAAAACAACAGGAGGCAGACGGAGGGAGAAAAACACCAGCATCAGAATGAATATAAATATTAGAAGAACAGTTTGGATCATATAGTGC
The DNA here is from genome assembly GCA_027123335.1 of Amphiprion clarkii. Taxonomy (NCBI): domain Eukaryota; kingdom Metazoa; phylum Chordata; class Actinopteri; family Pomacentridae; genus Amphiprion; species Amphiprion clarkii. The sequence goes on along the minus strand of CM049585.1, from coordinate 27,871,214 downwards.
AATAGTTCAACTGATGAGAACTAGAGTAATTCTTATTTTAAATCTTGAAAAAAAAGTCAGTCTTTGTGTCTTTCTGCCTGTACATTTTTATTTGTTTTTTAAAATTAGTTTAATAATTAACTTCTTTCTTTCTTTCTTTCTTTCTTTCTTTCTTTCTTTCTTTCTTTCTTTCTTTCTTTCTTTCTTTCTTTCTTTCTTTCTTTCTTTCTTTCTTTCTTTCTTTCTTTTCGTTCGAGGCACCGTCTCCGTTGTCGTGGCGACACTGCTGTCAACCGAATCCCGTTGCTAAGCGACAGCCGTAACTTCACCGAGGGGACGTGGAAAGCGCTGGAGCTACTTTTACGGTTATTCGGCGGTCTGTAGGGTCGTTTGGGCCTAATTTAGTCAGTTTTCTTGTCGCTAGAATGAGCGAACAACCAGCCGGCGAGGAGAATAAAGTTGGAAAATGTCTCCTGAGCAACAGGGTTGAAGAGGTGAGTGGAGTTAGAGCGAAGTTAGCCTCCTGAAGGTTAGCTAACGTTAGCACTCACCCAAAACTGCTAATTAAAGCGTAGAAAAGTAAAAAATACTACTTCGACAGTCATTTGTTTGTTTAATATAACAGTTCTGTGTGATGTTGTGTAGCAACATTTAACGGTTTGACCGTTTAGAGCCACTGCTGACATCTTTTGACGTAGTTTTTCAGCAGCTGTAGCATCAGTTGGCTAACATTCGAGGCTCAGGCACACCTGGAGCTCACCTGCAATTAATCTAATTAGTAGCACCTGTGTTTGTCATGTCAGAAAACTGTGGTTAGCTGTGCTCCACTGCCACGGTATGGCTTTTTTATGGTTAAAATTCACTCACTTGCTGTATTTTGGTTGCTGCTACTTAAAAAAATTGCTTCAGTTGTGTTTAGGTGAAGTCACCCACTGCTTATTTACCACTTTTCTCTCTGAGTAACATGTTTGTTCTCATACTAGATAAAACACTTACATACAGTGTTTATATATATATATTTTAAACGGTTAGAGAGAAGTTGCAGGTGTGTTGTGGTTGTATTGCTCAACTGTCTTTTCAGTGATTGTGTGCACTTTTTCCTTTATTTTTAGTATTCTTTAGACAAAGTATTGGTAAAATGGGACACTTTATGAAAATGTGTATTATGGAACAATTTACAGACTCATTCAGCTGCGCAATCCTGTAAACAATAACCCACCATCTAGAGCATACAGAAGAAAAAAATAGAGAATGACCAGACACATAACTGATGACTTTATCTCAAACACAATATGTCTTAAAAACTTAATATTCTTTTTTTTTTTTATGTAGGCGCTACTGGCAAAATAAGACACCATATATTTTGATATTAAAAACTATAGAAGATAAATTAATGTCAACAATTTAGTATGTTCAAATAGCACCCAATTAAAATACAACACAACTAAAATACTGAAAAGTGTTCACCTTCTGTGTTTTTTATAATATTCAAACAGGCCTTTCACAATAGTTTTGACAACAGTTACCACGTAGGCCTACTTACTAATTATTATTATTAATCCTAAATTTAATCTGTATTCAAATTATTTGATATCTCTCTCTATATATACATACATACATACATACATACATAGTAACTGGAGCTTTTATTGATATGGTTCTTCTTTCTAAGTAGGTGAGCTAAACCATGGCTATGCTTGCTCTTAGTTGAGTTACTAGCAGGCTGCAAAAACCTTTTTTCTGTCAAAATGGCTCAGAGTAATGTCCCATTTTATCAATATGCAATTTGCAAAATGGGACACAAAATTAGAATTTTTCAAAAGGGCAAATGGAAAATTGAATTGAATCTTAGTAACGCACAGAATTATATCCCAGTATGAAATAACTGGAGTCAAGCTGTGAATATTTATTGTTCGATTTCTGTTTTAATGTCAGAACGCTGTCATTTTAGTTACCACGGTGATTCTGGGATCAAGTGTGACTGTACACGATGTCAAGCTCACTTTTATGACATTTATGAGAACTTCTTTTATTTCCCAAATGCCTTTTCAGGAACACATTAAGCATTGCTTTTTGGTTGTTTTATGTGTCCCTTAAAAAAAAAAGATACTCATTGTAAGGCTCAACTTTACCACTTTACTGGGTGTCCCATTTTGACAAAATTCACCCCCTTTATGTATGGGATTGCAAATGCTTTACTGATTAATTGTTTGTTCTATTAAATGACAAAAACTTGCCAATCACAAGATCCAAAAACAATTTAAACAACAGCACAAACCTCAGAGTTATTCAGTTCTTGAGAAATCTTTGCATTTGAGATACTGTGACGAGTACATTTTTTATTACTTTCTCCTTTTGCCCATACATTTTCTGTGACTAATAACTAATCAACTAATTATTTCAATTCTAATCCTAAGCAAGAGTAACAATTCAGCTGATGCAACGATAAAGTCTCCGTATCAATGTCACAAGACATAAATATGATGTTTTACACAAACTGAAAGCAAAGAGTATTCATCTTAAATTGAAGCCCACCATCACCATCTTTACAAAGGTAACAGTTAGATCTTTGCTTTAGATTCTAACGTTTTCATTTTGTCCTTTTATTCAGAGAACCTCTGCAGGTATTGATGCAGAGGAGACAAAGATACACATCCAGAGACATGGACACAAAGGGATCCTCACTATGGACCAGGAGTCTAGAATGGAGACCATGACTACACTGAAAGCAGCTTATGCAGCTCCCAGGAGTCCAGGGGTGAGGTTACGGGGTACGTGTCTTTGTCTTCCACCAGCCAAAGTATGAAACTATTGAGTCTCATCCCATTATAAGCCGTGCACAGGAAAGTATTTGAAAAGAGCTGAAAGGATTTTATTCAGGTGGAGGTGTCTTATAGAATACCAGACGACAGCATAGACACTGACGGCTGCTCTGACCTCTTTTTATTTAGTTTCTGAATCTTTTTTCGGTTGACTTGCTATGCACGCTCAGTTCATCTCCTCTTTTATATTTCCATGATTCAGGCATCAGAGGCGAGCTTTTGGAAAAACACATTGCCCAGATGATAAGGTAAATCAACTATGAACAAGTCTTTTGATGCCTAATAAATTATGTCTGGAAGTGGTTTGTTTATGGAAACCAAGAACATAGCCTGACTGTGTCTAGAGGGGAACACGTTGGAGGGAAAATGATGTAATATTTACATGTCTGGGGTTGTTTTACTGTTCAATCGCAGCTGTAATACCCTTTAAATCAGATTTTATGGTGTTATTTTACATGGAGGCCAGTCATCCAAATGGGGTTTATAAAGTCTAACCCCACAGATGTGGTTATTAACATCCCGCACAAGTTAACTGCTCATAAAGAATACAAAGCATCATGTCTTCGATGAAAACAGTTTGTCCAGTAGGAGACATCCCTGTCTTGAGCTATACAGCAAATTTCCTGGATTTTATAAGCACACGCTGCACCAGTGCTGCTTGATTTATGCCAGGCTGCTGCCCAGCAGAGAGCTCAGACTGATTAGCTGTTATGTTAAACACAACGCCTTTTGTTTTTCATGGTGTCTATCACCTCAGTATGCTTGAACATATTGTGTATATGATGACTAGTGAGTGTCATGAAATGATCCGATTTCTCACATCTCCACATACCATCAGTTCTCCCACACACTTGTTTGTGTTAGACCTCTTTGCAAGACTGTGTGGGAATGAACAGACTGTACTTTACTGCTGGTGCTCTTGCACCTGCCGGAGATGGACAAGCTGCACCTTTTCTATTTCTGTGAATGCAGCAGGTCACATTATTGCACCCTTCGCTTGTGTTTGCTCACGCTATCTTTGGTGAACGTCTGGGCAATTCTAGGATGAGAAACCCATTTGTTATTTTGACTTGGGCATGTTCATTTGTCACTCCAAGGTGCTTACCCTAACAAAAAAAGGAGGTAGAAGATATAATTTAAATATTTACATTAGGAGTGTTAAGGCCTTTGTGTGGGAGTAACCTGCTTCAGTGTTGTATGTAAACTTTATTAGTTGTAAATTGATAAAACTGTATCTTTGGGGCTTGCTTTCATGATGGAGGTTTGGGCTTTTTCTGTTGTGTTTGATGCTACTCACTTTTCTACTTTTGTTTTGGAGGGGTTTTTTTTGGTAATGCACTCTGGGTTAGTGTGTTTAATTTCTGGTGGAAGACCTCCTTTTGCTGCATTATTTTCTTTCTTCTTTCGTGACTTAGTTTGTGAATTACCTACAGTCAATAAAAAACAATATCCACTCTCGTTAAACAGCATCCACCTGGCTGTTACTTCGCTTTCATCCTAGCATGCTGGGTTGCAACAGGAAGTGATATTACTCATTATTTAGTTTTTGTTATTTGTCTTAAACATTACAGGATGTAGTAGTAATGCCAGAAGAGGTGAAAACATGCAGTATGAGTGTGCAGGACTTTGCAACAAATTCTATACTAATTAAATGTATTTATGTACTCATTTAGCGACTTCATGTAACTCCTCAGAAAAACAAAAAGAAATGTTTTAGATCACAGATCGGTGCTGCCTGGTGCTCAGCTACTGTTTTCTTGTTTTCACAGCGAGAAGCTTCATGCTGAACGGAATCCGCCGATACCCAAAACTGAATACTGCTCCACAACCCAGACGGATTTCTGTGTCGAGGGATTTGTGCCTTCTACACCTGAAACAACACAAGTAAGTGTGCAGGTGTATGTTCTCAGTCTGTAGGCAGGTCATTTCATGAGCATGTTGAATATTAAAATTGTTATAATAGTTGTAAGTGTCTAAAATGTTGCTTTAGTATTTGGACTGACATTACCATAACGTTCAATATGTTGCAGCAGTTTGATATTTGGGTGATTGATGAGTGTATTTTACACATAACTGTGTAAATATAATTTTATTGTATTTAGGATTGATTATGTCACTGGGTACTATAATAATAACAAACTCTATTTCAGTAGTGCCTTTCAACGGTTGCAAGGTGTTTCACAAAAAAGAGCAAAATTAAAACTTCAAAATACAGAATTGATATTTGTTCCTGTGTCGTCCAGTTTTATTTGTTTCTGCCATTCTTCAAAGTTGTAAATTAATAAATTGGATGACAAGTGACCCATGAAAATTACATATGCTGAATAAGTCTTTAATATCAGTAGTAAAATAAGTGGGGAGACAGGTTGCTGACTGTTTTAAGTTCTAATCAATAGATCTTTCGAATGACACACATTTGGACTTGCAAGAAAATCCCAGGTGTCACTGATAACATTGATCGAGGCACCATTACCAGTGTGTGAAATCTGAAAATAAGTTCATCTGAGTCTGGATCAATTAGAACCGTCACTGTCTGGCTTTCACGAGGCTCCACGTTGGTAAACATGGTGCAGTGATGAAAATGTTCATGTGATAGAAGCAAGTTCTTAATTACGAGCCAATCACAGGCAATTTGACCAAAGCCATGATTATAGCCCTGCACATGACAGGAGATAATAGGTCTCATGTTACCCTGATGATGGAATATCAGCGTAAAAGCTGTTTGAAATCCTTTCAGAAAGGAAAGAAAATCAAAGCATCATTATAGTGCAGCAATCCCCATCCATCAGGCTCTGTGGTTACCTATAATTATCATTAGTCTGTTAGTATAAACTACTCCCTGTCTGATTGTTACTTCATCTGTTTTGAACATAGAAATGTGTAAAGAAAAGTTTAATCCATTTCTGACATAATTATGATGCAATGAAAAGTGGTTCTTTTGATCTATGAAAATGTCAAAATGCATTTTTTATGTAATGAGTCTCATTTTTGCCCACGTCATGATCCTATAAGCAGGACTGTCCAGTGATCTGACTGTCAGTAGGTAGACACTCATTTTGATCAGAGCCTCTGAACTTAAAAGGATTCTCCAACAGTTTTGCACTTTGCTTCTTGGCAGCAATTTCAGAGTCATTTCATCAGGCTATTGAAAGCTTCCTCCAGTACCACAGAAGATATTTTATAGATGTATTCACAGCAGTCAGTAGTGCAGTACACAGCATACAACGTAAGTGAGTACACATGTGTGTAATATCACTTCACAGTTAAAGAATGACTGTAGTAAAGGAGCCATACTACCACTGACCAGCGTCACAGTGATCGTCGTCCTAAAATGACTCTACGGACAGTAAACTTCTTGCACAATCAATCAGGCTCTAAAAAATAGATGAGCAAGTGATTCAGACTTCGTACCAAAGCAAATCAGAGTTCCAGTGAAAGCTCAGACAGTATGAAGGACAGTTCATAACCGATCTGCAGAATCTCTCCCAGTCTTTCAGAGAAGACTAAAGACCCAGCTCTTCACTGAACAACTTTGCACTTGACAGACTGCAAAAACAAAAACATCCTCTCGCGTCTGCACTGCCTGTAGACACCAAGGTCCTATTATCACACTTGAACTTGTTTTAAGGCTCTTATCCAGGTTGTTTTCTCCTGAATAGATCCTTGCTTGTGTTTTATCTACTCTCAGATGTACGTCGCTTTAGATTAAAGCGTCTGCTAAATGAAATTGTAGAATTGTAGAACTGCTTAACAACATGGACAGTATGCAAACAGAAAACGATTGCTTACTGCAAGATTTAAGTTTTTAACAAACCTAGAAAGAAGCCTGGTGATTGGTGAGAGAATGATCTTTGTTCACTTTAGACCAAGATAAAATAGTTTGGTTCAGATTTGGTCCAGTATGTTTGATGTGAAGCTAACCTGGACTACCACAGTGAATGCATAGTCCTGACAGTGAAGCACAAAGGAGGGAGTGTGATGATACCGGGCTGCATGAGTGCAAAAAGTTTTTGGGGAGATGATATTTACAGATTACACAATGAATGCCTGTAGATATACTAAAATACTGGCTGACAAGATGACTTGGACAGAAGGGAAATATTCCAACCTGATAACCTTTCAAAGCGCAAAATGAAACAAGATTTCCTGAATAAGAAAAAAGTGGAAATGATGGCGTGGACAAATATGTTGCCTGATTTGAATCCAATAGAAAACCTTTGGGATATTTTAAGGAGAAATGTAGATAAGACAGGAAAAAAACAGCTAAATAAAAAGATTGGCAGAACATCTCTCTAGAAATTTGGTATCCTCCATGCCGAGTAGGATTGACTACATCCAAAATAAAGGATGGACATGGAGAGTTTAAAAAGATTTAAGATTTTATTCTCAATTATGAAAGGAGTACTGGCTTTTGTTGCATCGAGGCCCTTCTGTCAGGCCTGTGTTTTTTATTACAGTACCTTTAAACTTTTAGTTTTTAATGTTACATAAGAGCAAATACTTTACTGTTCAGCTTGTTGGAATTACTGTGAGGTGATACAGTTTAGAAGCACTTTGACATTTCAGTGATATTGCACAGGGCACTTTATGCTGAATGCTGTACGCCGTGCCTCAGTTAAAAGTGAGCCAGCCTGGTGATATCAGAGAACTGAAGATAAACCCATGAATAGTCAGCTAACCCATTAATCCTACTTCACGATACTGTGTCAAGTTGACCGCTGCGTTTATGGAATTCATACTTAATGGCCTCAAACAGCCTCCAGCTGATATCAAACCTTACTATTTTTATTTTTTCCCCTAGTGCATTCTACTTCTTATATATTCCCATTCCTTCGTGTTCCTGTTTTTCATTAGCAAAAGGAAAACAGCATAGCAAACAGAGGAGGTACAGACAACACAAAGAGGACTGCAGAGAAGCAGAACACCAAAAATAATTCAGATCACAAGTACATCATCTTCGTCCCAAAATAGTCCACACTGCTTCAGAATAGAAAAAAGAAACCCGGGTTCTCAGTGCAGGTGATGTGACAGTGTGTTCTCGTCTCATTTTCAGGTACATGATTATAAAACTGACCAGGCCATCTCATTTTGGAGTGAAAATTACCAGCGGGTACAGGTGAGCCAGACAGTTCTCATCTTTTATACATACATTGTCCTGTTTTGTTTATTGTCATTCTGTATTTTTATGTGCATTATCAAATAATTCCAGCCTCTTTTAAGAGATTTATTCATGGGCCAGAAGGTACATGGTCCATATCAGAGTAATTGTCTCTGTCTGATGATGAACACTTAGGTCTGTAGTCTGTCTGCGCATAGTGCTGTATTTTCTCTTTTAAAAATAACATACAGTCACTAATGGCACCGTATAATATGTCAGAAGAGAAAGCAGCAGCAGCAGCAGCTCTAAGAAGAGTTGCACTTATCTGCCAAGGTCAAGAGGAAGATGATTATATGCGCTGTATTCAAAGCTCTTTCCCCCTATTATTGCCTCTCAGTGCAACGTGTGCTTGCGTACTTATTATTTTGCATCAGAATCTTGAGTCCCATTGTCTTTCTGTGCATGTTACACGTGAGAAATCAAGAAATAATTGATCAGTGTTACATTATTCTCGTATTGTTTTGTTTTCCAGGGTGTAACCGCCGCTCAGACCTCTCAAGCACCTTTCAGGAAGTCAGCCAAGTTCAGCACTCCCATCAGCGAGCGGCTGGATGAACCCGAGCTCCCAGCTGACGACTGAGACAGTATGTTATTACCACTTGAAAGGTTACTTTAAAGGTTAAGATTAATTCCTAGTTAATTACTAGCCATCTCTTTTTTTAAAACTGCATCCCCAGAGCTCATCTCACAGCGACTCTGACACCTGTGAACGGAAAACAAACACATTATTTACTGCAGTAAAGAACAGCGAAGCAACAACATATCGAATATATAGAGACTTATGCAAACTGCCAGTTTTCTGCTGCTAATCCTGCAAATATTCACTGAAACATGTAAATATCATGACCACATGGGAACAGATTGGATGAGTAAATTTGTATGGAAAATTAAGCACCAGATGTTATTTTCAGGTTTACTTTAGCTATAAATTAGTACTAAACTGTATGAACTGAATGTTTATACATCACCAAATTAAAGCACATTGCACCACACAAACTAGCTCTCATGTACTAGTTGTTACTAAATATTTACTTACTGAGTTTATAATACCGCAGAATACCACAGTATGACTCATTTTGCAGTGTTGAGACAATCGTAAAGTCAGACTTAATGAGCCACTGTGGTGAAGAACATTAGGTCCATGAATCCTACTTACTCTGAATCACATTTATTTGTCTGCACTGTAAGAAATTTCCCTGTAAAAGTATTTTTAGTGTTACAATTGCAATTTACTTAAACAGCCAATTACAGTATAACTGATTACTTGCAGCACTCTGCGGTCACATTTGAGGTTTGCCATTTAATGCTGTGACTAGACTTTCCAATAATAGCTGTATTTATATGTTAAATAAGCAACATTAACTGTAGTTACATGGGGCCTGGACCTCCAATTGGGCTCCAGGAATGAGCAGAAGACTCATAGCTTCTTCATATAAGCAGCGTTGGTCATATAAAGCCATAAAAGTCAACATTAAAATTCTGAAATCAGTGCAAAAACAAACAGGGAGCTTGTGCACGGAGGCCTGAATGGGAGTTAAATGATGTTGTTTATTTGAAGCGGGGATGCTCCTGGCAGCAGCTTTTTGAACCCATTGAAGGCGATGAAGGGAAGCCTGAGTAATACCTGTGTAAAGGCCATTACAGAAATCCAGACGGGGAAAGCTGAAGTACTTTCTGTACCTGTACCTCACCGTTGTTTATACTGCTTCTTCATGCTGCCTGGCCCTGGGTTTGTTTACAAGTTCCATTCATCCTTTTCCATAATTTCTCTTTTGCCTTCTGCAACCTCTAATTACTGCAATCAAACGGTGCTGAGCAACCAAAAGCCGCATTTTCCTCCTACACCGAGCGAATATCTTGCTGTCGTCCTTGAGCAGAATAACAAGAAAAATAGCAGAGACGAGCGCTTCACCACCTTTTACAGAGATTTGTACCGAGGCGACCAGATAACAGTGTTTAGGACGTGTAGCAGAGGGTCACAAATGTCCTGAACTGGCCAGACAATTTGCTGCACGTCATCCCCCATTTCTCTCCACCAATGCCATCAAATAAAGGCTTAAAAAGAGACTCAAAAAGAGAAGAACATGTGTACTTACAGGACTGTGCAGTATAAAGACGTGTAACATTACATAACATCGTTGGGAATCACCATTTATGCTACAGAGTCACATACGTGTTCTGTCAATCAGAGGACGACTCCAGCCTGTAGTTCTTTTCTGAGCTTTCAGTAGGGATTAGAAGGCGGTAGCTATGGTGACAAGTAATTTTAGCTTATATTTATGCAGCTTTTTCTCTCCAAACATTTCATTATCTCAGGGGGTGATAGAGGAAAACCAATTTGCTTCTGAAAACACAAGACCTTGGAGCGGATTTGTGCTCAACATTTCAAATGAAACGCGATACGGTAATTTTCATTTGTGCTTTCTCCCATTTAGTTGGAGTTGTGTGTCCCTCTGCTGCTTATGCATGCACAGGTATGCCATACAGTAGATACATAGAGACAACATTTATCTGATCTGGGCTCACAGATGACCCGGTGAGGCCGCTTTCAGCTCAGAAGATATTTTTGTTATCTGTATTTCAGCATGATCTTAGAAACATGCAGCAGAAACAGACTGTCTGTCCTCAACACAACAAAATGTTACTATGATTGTGGCCAGAAATGGTAGTTGATTCATGTGGGAATCACCAAATTTCTCAGCAAAGCTTCAACAGATACAAAACCACTCCATAAATTTAGACGTTCCGGCTATTTAAAGCGATTCCGAGAGCGATTAGACCCATGCACACTTTTTTGCAGCGCGCTTGGAGGACTGCTTTTGTACTTCCAAGGTCTCAGCTGCGTGTAAAAAAAAAAAAAAAAAGAAGGCAGAAAAATAACAGATGACAAGATGACAGACAGCCCGGTCAGTTGAGAGAAGTTAGCAGGTCAGCGTGGGGTTCAGCAGAGACCTTCGCTTTGGCTCTAACAGGCGCCGGCAGCGTGGCTGAGAAAGTGGGCGGTAATTACAGCCGAGCAGGAGGGGAAGATGTTCTCCTGCAGAGATGAAAATGCACACAGCAAACACACACACACAGCGCTCATTCCAAAACTGATAATGAGCATCTAATGAGCGGTGATGTCATTACCACGAAAACACAGCTGCCTGCTACTGACTCGCTTTCCTTCTTCTTCTTCTCTTATCCGTCCACAACCGCTCGCAGTTAATTAGCCTGCAGATACATGATGCTCTTTTCCTCTTCACTTGTTGTATTTTTAACCATAGTAATAACATATTAGCAGTTTGGTAAAGTGAAAAGACGAATATATTTATATATATATGTTGGCTAAAGCTGAACTAATTGGCACAAATGTGATATTTAATAAGCTTTAAAGTGCAGCTTAATTGCAGCGGAAGCTCTGAAAAGGTTATTTCAGGTAGACTGCCCCTCTTCTGAACTGCCTGCTGCACTTTCTGCCTCTTAAAACTGCAATCCTAGCGGGACATCCAGTATTTCGGAGGGATGGCACAAGGTCATTTATAAATTCTTTCTGGGTTAAAATGGGATGAAAACATTTGGGTGAGTATTGTCAGGAGGATATGGCCCAGATACATGATCAGCGTGATGCCAAAAGTTATTCTTTTCAAGCAAATATTAATATCGAAGAAATGTAAAAAATGCTACCAGGTCTGTAAATGAAAAAGAGGGTTTTACTCAGTTTATTGAACAAAATATTTTACAGTATCTTGGATATACATATATACATATTATCTTGTACTGTGTAACACGGTTGATGAACCCCTGCAGTGACACTGATTGCAGCGCTGTGCCTCCAAAACTTCAATGGATGTGTTTTTTTTTAAGGAAATAGTAAGACATCATTGACTTTCAAACACATTATACAAATCTTAATATAGAAAGCACAAAAAATAAGAATTTATCCGTGAAAAGTACCCACTCTTAGGACAGAAATTCTTCATACAAAAACAACTTTTACATTATTTTTCTGTTTTTTTTTTTTCTTTCTTTGTCTTTATTTATTTTTTTGCAGTTACAGTATGCAGGTAATAAATATACCTGGAATTCCCTCTGGGTTTTTTTTTGTGGTGTCGTTCACCTTTCCTCTGCAGGGAAATCACCATTTAAGGACTTATTCTAGAACAAATAAAGTAGCGGAGCTTCTGCTGTCGCCTCCACTGCTGCTGCTGCTGCCACAGTATCAGCAGGCCTCTCAGATAACATACACATCAGTCTTCTCCCCAAGAAGCCAATACGTTCTCATTTTGCCTTTGCCCTGGAAAAACACAGAAATCAATAGGTTCATCGGTGGAGATGAAGGGGGGCTTGATGCCTTCTATGAGGCTGCCCTTCATTTAAGCGAGACCCTGAAGCTCCACCTTTGTCTAAAATGACGCATTAGTGCATAAACCAACCATAGACACATTTAAAACTGCCTTTTCTGCTGCCAGGTTTAAATCTTGTTTCTATAAATGGTCATTTTCTTTAATCTGGTGCTAAAAATAATTGTTTATTCCATGATAAATTAATCAGAAACAGAAAATAAATCAACAGTTTTAATTTTTCTTACAAGAAGTGCAGCTTTAAAACTTTCTCTTGTTGCTAAAACAGCAGATTTTACTTATTTAACTAAAAGCTATCTCATTTATTGGTATTGATTCCTCCTCTTTAGGTTATTAGAATCAACCTCACTGCCCTAGGTCGTAGTTACAGTGCTGACTTTATGGTGTAAACTATTAATCATGATAATAATTGTCAGGCTTATTATGACTGAAAATCGTTAATTGTAGATTCATTCATGAGGCAGCATGTGGTTCTTTGTTTTTTGGGAGTTCCAATGCATATTTTCTTACTTCAAGAGAGTTTTTTATATATAAAGTATGCATTAAATGATAACTTCCTATTCTAAAGGTTTGTGAAAGCTGCAAATGAATAATTTTACTGTGCTTTTTGCGGTGTAAGCTTAGCATGATGTCGATATTTTTTCAAAAAAGCAAAAGAAAAGTCTCTTACCTTCATTTCTACATCTCCTCGTAACTGGAGATCGAAGTAACCGAACTCATCCAGCACTTCTTTGGTGGCCGATGAAACGTGGATCTTTAAGGCTGCAAGACACACAATTCAACATTTACTGAGTGTCAATGACAAGTTACAAGTCTAATAGCTGATAAAACTGCTTTTATCTCAATATTTAAGACGTGAAGTAGGCAAGGAAACGATGGATAAGCTTTCAGTTCCGTCAGGCGCCAGCAGTTATAATGCCAACGTGATGAAAATCTGTGTTGTTTCGTCCAATTAATGCATATTGTGCAGAGATGTGAGACGCTGCTGGAGCTGCAGGCTGTACAGTATATCGCTGGGTAAGGGCCCTCAGCTGTAAGTGCTATCAATTATTTACCAGAGGAGGCACAATCCAGGAAGCGACTCAGTAGTTAATCAATACATCTGATGATACACTCGCAAAATATCAAACCACAGTTTCATAACAGCAGCTCCTGTCACTGGCAGTTAAGAACAAAAATGTCAGTGTTGAAAGTATTACACTCAGCAGGTCACAGCTTCTCATACTCAGCTTAGAAATCTGATTATTTTACTGACTTTTGTTTTCATCCAACTACATTAACAGAGACTTTAGGAAAGTTGGAAAAAATGATAGTTTCGGTAAAGACAGGAAGATGAAAATACATACACTACCGTTCAGAAGTTCAGAGTCACTTAGAAATGTCCTTGTTTTTAAAAGAAAAGCAGTTTTTTTTCAATGAAGAGAACAGTAAATCAATCAGAAATCCAGTCTAGACATTGTTAATGTGGTAAATGACAGCTGATTTTTAATGGAATATCTCCATAGGGGTACAGAGGAACATTTCCAGCAACCATCACTCCTGTGTTCTAATGCTACATTGTGTTAGCTAATGGTGTTGAAAGGCTCATAGATGATTAGAAAACCCTGCAGTTATGTTAGCACATGGATAAAAGAAAACATGAAATTGTCTAGGTGACCCCAAACTTCTGAACGGTAGTGTATTTATTGTTTACTAGGACCTTCATTATTTGTGAAAAAGTGTAATCAACACATTTGCACTGATGCTACATATAGTTCATCATATACTTTAAAAAATCTATAATACTCAATAAAACATATCAGAATATCCAAATCCTGATATACTATTGTTATTCCTCTGTGCCATAGAGTTCCATTGCTGTGTGAAGACATTTCAATAAAACACACTGTAGTTTATTTTTGAGTAAATCCCACATACACCGAGTGAGTAATAATCCACAGATAAAAATAGTCCACAACAAATTTGATCTGTGTTCCTCTTTGACTAGCATTTGCTTGGTTTTAACTGTCAGTCCATTTACTGATTAATCAGTTAATTGTTTCAGCACCGTATGTGGGGTTTTCAAATGTAATTTGTAAAGAAATAGAATTGTATTGAATAATGCCAATCTTTAGCCTTTAAAAAGTAATATAATAATGATAATGATACATTTTATTTGTATAGCGCTTTTCTGGGCACTCAAAGACACTTTATAGGTAAAAGGCAAATAATAAAACATAAAATAAAGTCTGATTTTGATGCAGAAATGATAAAACCTGCAGCTCCAGTGCATTGTTTCTGCTCTACAAGGTCTGCAAATGTGTTTTCTACTTAAAAATACCAGTTTTTCTGGAAACTCAGAATATTTTTGATCATCGTGAGTAAATTGTTTGTAAAATGTTTCCTGTAGTTTGAGAAAACTTTTAATCAAAAAAAGAAAACCCTCTAAATTCAATGATTTTAGCTCCTTTTCTGGTTTCTTTCTTCCTCTGTGACACTAAACTGAAGATCTTTGGATTAAACAAGGCATTTTTAAAAAACTAAATTTAAAATTAAAGTTAAATAAATAAATAAATAAATAAACTAACAGCAGACTGCAGGTCTAATGAGTTTAAAAGCTGAAAGCTGACTAAAATGAACAATTAAATCAGTTTTTGATAGTTAATTTGCTTATGTATTTGCAAGTTTGTGCTTAGGAAAACCTCCTTCTTTACAAAATTGTGTCCTCACAATAGAAGTTAATTTGAATGTCTACATAGTCCAGACACAGAATTATCTTACACCACTTTGTCTTTAAAATATCAGTTTGGGAAAGGACAAACTTCTCAAAAAGGAAAAAGCGAAAGCAATATCAAAGCAATCTCACAGAAAAGACAAATAAGCTTCAAGTCCTCATAAATGATAGATAATGACAACGGTGTCGCTGGTGCATAGATTTGTGTAAATAATGTTCCTTCCTGTTGAAAATCTGGATCTGTGTATAAAATCCATCAGAGGGGGAAAAATAACAGATCAAAAGCCAGCGACGGGACACTCACCCTCTCCGTTGGATTCCATTCGGGACGCTGTGTTGACAGTATCTCCAAACAAACAGTATCTGGGCATTTTCAGCCCAACCACACCGGCACACACTGGACCTGGAAAACACGAGCCAAACACAGTCGGCATTTTACACCGGAAAAAGGCAATCACACCTGGAATGTCCGGAGCTGCTTTCATTACTGCACAACCACCTCGGTGTAAATGTTGTCAGATAGGAAGACAGAGGTGTGAGTGAATTGAATTTGTGCACCGAAAGCTTTAAATTACTCTGCCAATGCTAAGTAGCAGCCTACGCACGGCGACCCAGTCCTGCTGCATGTCAAGCATCTGAATAAGAGCACAAACAGCGCTGCCGTGAGCCGATACAGTCCAAATACCGTGTCAGAAGCCTCTCGTAAATTACGTCAGAGTAAAGGCAGCAGACAGGCGAGGATAGAACATCCTGAGTGTTTATGTCCACTCTGTACGTGGGCATGTGGGAAGTTACAAATCACTACGATGCACAACCAACTAAACAGCCTCGCAGTTAATCCTTAAAATATTCAAATGTTTAATTAAAAGCATTTAAAGACGTATTTACTCAACTTTATGGTCATTTTGGAGGTTTTAGAATGTGCTGCTGTTGAACTGTGTTGTGTTATAATGAGACATTTTTACCAAATGAGGTGGACAAACCGCTAAATAAACTAGATTTTCTTTTCCATTCGTTGTCTTTATAACAAAAATGTCTCTGAGCTGTAAATTACAAGAATCTGGGGACGCGTGAGAAACATGTACTTCTAGACAGACACTGTTATGTAATGCAATGACCTGGATTCACACTTCAGTCACATGTCTATTTATAATCCAGAATGTTCGAATCCCTAGTTCTCGCTAAACAGTCGTAAGACTATTTCATACTAAAATCACTTATCACACAGTAAGATTATTATTTATCATTGATTATGGAATTTGTTGATTTGTGTAGATGTTAAGAAATCTAAACTGAAAGAGTGAAATTGTTACATAATTCTGACTTATGTTATTGTATGAAAAGCAGCTAAAATAATGTGTGTCTTTCTATAAGCACGCTACTCATTTACACTGTAAAAAAAAAAAAATCCCATAAAAAAATGAAAATCTGGCAGTAAGGTTGCCACAAAGTGGTGCAAATATCTCTAAAATAATGATTTTAAAAAAAAAAATATTTAAATACAATGAAATAGTGCAATTTTACACTCACATATTGTAAAAATAAAGACTTTGATACGGACAAAATGTACAGTTTTGACTTGTTTTCTGTTTAACGCTAAACGTGTACAGAAATAATTTATCCCTTGTGATTTTACCAAATATCATCTGTAATTTAACATAACAGGGAAATCTGAAAAATAATAGTTTAAAAATTATTTTCCATTTAAAGTCCTTAATGCACCAAATTTTTGCCTTTAAAAAATGGCAAATGTCTGTAAAATAACAATATTTTTTGCGGATTTAAATACAGTAAAAATAGAGTAATTTTTACAGTCTAACCCTGTAAAAGCACAACCTTACCATTCCTAAAAATACAGATTACTTGAAGTTTTGGCTTGTATTGTTTTGTTTTATCACATTATTATCTATAATTTAACAAAATGGGTAAAGTAATAGTTAAAAACGTTTCCTAATCCTTGATATAGATTTTTTTTTAATAATCAAAAAACAGCTAATATTTGAAAATTATAGATTTTTTTGGTTATTTAAATATTGGATAAAATAGAGTGATTTCATGGACAAATGTTGTAAAAGAACAAATTACTATTTGTGAAAATACAGACTCTTGATGAAGACTATTTATAGTTTTGTCCTGTTTTTTTATAAAAACTGCTTTTTGCTATGATTATACTAGTTATATCTGTAATTAACAAAAAAAGGGAAAAAAATGCGAAATAACATACATTTTTCAAAAAATGTGCGTACACAAAGAAATGAGGCTTAATAATGGCTGCATTTCTATGTATTCTAACCTAGATAAGATGAGAACTCCTAGTTGTCAGAATGAGCAGGTTGTGCACAGTAAATCCTTACATTGAACAGATCCATTTTTACACAATATATATGTTTGCACAGCCAACTATTGTATATTTCTTTGCAGTGGGAGCTGAGAATGAATAGCAGTAATCAAGTAGCCTGATTCAGACCTTCGATTTGTTCTAAACAGTCTGGTGTTGTTCATTACTGGTGAGTTTCCTATCAGGGGCCACTCAGCTGTTGGTGGAGCAGAATCAAGAATGGGGTAGTTAAAAAAGAAAGTAGCTTCATCAATGAAAGCAGCAGCAGGAAAATTGCCACAGAAATGGGGACAAGTGTGGCTGAGATCGATGCAACTGAACTTACTGATCGATTGTTAACAATGTTCCCTCTTAAGCAGAAGAACACTCAGCTGAAAGATAATAAATGACGCCGTGCTTTGTTCAGGGCCTCAGCAAGTTGAACTCTAGACATTATTCGCGATCAATTCGAGAACCATATGTCACTTTCAGCTGTGGAGGAACTACTCAGATGTTGTGCTGCACTTAAAGCACCAAATGCTACAGTGTGCAATTATTCTAGCATGACTAAATCTGGCTTTCAAAGCTTTGTTAAGTTAAGGTTTAAAGTATTCAAGCATCAAAATATAATCAAAAAATCTAAATTAATAATCATTATGCAGAACTATCCGTTTCAGAATAATGTAGCTCATATTATTGGATTATAATCATTGATGCATTAATGTTTTAATCACTTTAAGTGGAGTTTCTGGTGAAGTAGAAGTGAGTTATTCCATCTCAAATCATCAGGTTCCTTCTGCTTAACCATCCTTTATTAGCCTTAAACTTTTTTAACATGAACTCTATATGTTTAGAATGCTATCTGTGAAATTTTAGCATGGTATATCAAATACTTTCGACCCACTTTCAGCACATTTTTTCTGAGCTGTTCTAGATAAAAGGCTGAAATTGAACTGCTAATTCTCATCATGTTGTTGAAATGAGCTGCAATCTGAAAAAAATAAATCAATCCGTCATGAAAAGAACCATCTTTGAGCATAGATTAACAAAAAAAAAAGATAATGCAGAAGTTAACGAGGGATATTATCTGAACCATATGTAGCTGCAAGTCACAATAATACAAAACAAAACAAATAGAACACTTTTAATATGAAATACTTGGTCACAAAAGTGGAAAACAAGATATTTCTATTGATAACTGATTGAGCAAATATGCACAAATTGTACCACCTAAACATAAATATTGATTAATCCAGGTAGAAAATGGTTCTTTAAATATAATTCTACATGTATTTTTGTTGCTAAAAGTGGGTCAACAGGCATTTTTAAAAACATTTTTATCTATGGAAGTCCATTTTGGAAATATTTGTAAATATCCATATTTTATACAATAGAAAATCCAGGCACATCTGAGATGGTCAAGCAGATATTGTTCTTAAAATTAAACGATGTGAGATGGAACGACCCAAGGATGAAGCAGCTGGAAATGGAAATACCCGAGTAAAAAAACAAGTAGCTCACCACTGTACAGAGATACAGAACTTGAGTTAATGTACTTTGACACAGGTCAGTTCCAGGTCGGGTTTAGACTTCAGTCTCACCTGTGTGGATTCCTATCCTGAGTCTCAGCTGGTCGTTGGGTCTGTGTCGGATCTTGAACGTTTTGACCTGCTCTAACAAAGCCAGCGACATCCCGGCGATCTCTCTGGCATGGAGCTTCCCGTTCCTCACCGGCAGCCCCGACACCACCATGTAGGCGTCGCCGATGGTCTCCACCTGTGGGGGCAATCACAGGAGATCAGATCGTTGAAAAATACAGAAAAACACCTTATTTTTTTCATTTAGTCATTCCCAGCATCGAGCCTGTATTTGTTGTCGGAGCTCACACATTGTAGGGTTCCATCTTAAATCATCAGGGGCCTTTTGCTCGACCATCGCTGATTTGTTTGAAACTTCTCTCTACCAATATTTGAAATGGTATCTTGGAAACTATAGCTCCATATATCAAATACTTTCAGAGACAACATCTTTTTTAAGTGCCCTTCAACCCACTGTCAGCACATCTTTTCACACATTGGAATTTGAGGGTATGTTTAGATGACAGTATCTCAGGAACGACCAAATATAAAAGCCAGAATTTTCAAAAATGTAAAAATATATCCATAATAAAAAAGAAATATGTCTTCTTAATTACATTTGGGGAACCATTTTGAAACTCCAGAGCTCTATTCTCCTTGGATCAGGCTATCTAGTAATATTTTGTTTTTTTGTGGTACAACTTTTCATAGCTGTAGTATTTCATAGTATTTATAGTATCTCACATTAAAAAGTATTCTATATGTGTTGTTATTGTATTATTGTGACATGCAGCTACATATGGTTCAGAAAATATCACTAGTTGACTTCTGCATTATTTATTATTTTGTTAATGTGTGGCTAAAGATGGTATTTTACATGATGGCTTATTTTCTTTTTTTCATATTTCATCTCACCCATAATCAGATTATTTGACCAACTTCTCCAATATTGCAGATTCTGAATCAATGGCATGATGACAAATAACAGTTAAAGTTTCTGGCTTTTTTCTTTCATAGTTCCTGAGATATTGCTGTTCAAACAGCCTTAGATTTCATTGCAGCAAAAAACGTGTAACGGGCTTTAAAAAAAAAAAAAAAATCTCAGAAAGTGTTGGAAATATGGAGCTAAACTTTCACAAATATCTATATAAATATCTATATTTTTTACTATAACAGTGTTGGGCAAATCTCAGATAGTCGAGCAGAAATAGTTCAAATGAAAATAATAAATTAAAATGAGATTTTAATTTGAGATGGAATGACCCTATAAAAAGAAGTAGGGGTGAAATCATAATACGATACCATCATAAGACAGCAATTGTGTGACACATAGCACAACAATCATCTACAATACATCACAAAATCAGTGTAAATGCAGAAGAAATATCTCTAAAAAGAAAAAAAAACAGGAGTTATGTGTTTATTTACTTTATTGTGGTGTCAGTGATTGTGTAACATCATTTTTGTGCAATTTTAAGTGTGTCTTTTCAATTACTGTAATTAGCTCTCCAAGTGTGAACAGGTTCACAGCTCCTTCTAATATGGAGTAAGACAGAAATCCCAGGTTCAAACTGACTGATTATCCAGACTTACCTTGTACACATCAAAGTTATCGATGATGGCATCAAAGCACGTGTACAGATCATTGAGCAAAGTGACGACCTGCAGGAGAGACAACCAACAGTTTAGATGGGATTTCAATAACCCAACAAGAAGCAGAGTTCTCAGCTTAAATCCTTTGTGGCAGCTAGAAGCATTATGAATGAAAAATGTAAAAACACAGGCTGTAAATCCAACATTACACTGTGTGTTTTCTTTTGGTAAAACCCTGACAGATTGGGAGTCTAGTGCGTCTGCGAAACCTCACAGTCTCTCGCATTATTTCTGTCGCTGGATGATCGCCCGCCGAGGCTCACTGACAAACACGTTTACAGGATCATAAATCAAATCCACAGATGGAATATTACAAACACAGGCTGCATTACATTTACAAAATCGTATTGGCTTATAATAGCTGTAATGTAGCGGCAGCAGTGTCAAGGGTGGGCTGTTTATTCAGAGACCATTATCGCTATTTAGGCTTTTTTTTACATTTAAAAACCCAAAATAAGACCCAGCTGGGGACATTTTGTACTGCGCCAAGTAAACTCTGATTAAAGACACGTTCCGCAATCACAATAAATGCTCTAATAGCTGCATTGTTTACATATATTCACACATTTACTGCTTGTTGTTGCCATTTTGTTACGTTTTTTTGGAGGTCAGTTACACGATTTGTTAAATTATCTGCTGAAATGGGCCCATTTATGACCTATTTGTCATTGTGAGTGTTCAAGTAGAGCATCACATACACTAGTCTAGTTACTACCTGTCGAAATCACTTTAAATCACTTTTAATCGCCGTGCTTTGAAATGTGTAAATACTGTATGTTGACTCTGAATCCATTTAGTATTTTTATAGATTTTAAAATCATTAGTGTTGTATTTCTAGCATCGTAGATCACGTTTTTTTGAGAGTATATACTAACCTTTAATGTTAATGTGGTTACTAACCTGCCTGCTTTGTTTTTTGTTGTATGCAACATACTGAATACTTGAATTTCCCTCAGGATTAGTAAATCCATCCATCCATTCATCCACCCATCCATCCATCTATCATCTATCCATCTATCATCTATCTGTCTATCATCTTCCTATTTATTCATCTATCCATGTATCCATCATTCCATCTATACATCTACGTAATCTACCCATCTGTCCATCTACCCATCCGTCCGTCCATCCATCCATCCATCCATCCATGTACCCATCCACCCATCATCTATCTATTGATCTATCACCTACCTATTTATCCATCTATCATCCATCCATCCATCATCCATCTAACATCTACCCATCTATCATCTATCTGTCTATCATATTCCTATTTATCCATCCATCCATCCATCCATCCATCCATCCATCCATCCATCCATCCATCCATCCATCATCCATCTAACATCTACCCATCTATCATATTCTTATTTATTCATCTATCCATCATTCCATCTACCTAATCTACCCATCCATCCATCCATCCATCCATCCATCCAATCTTTCATATCTGTGTATTTTCTCAAATTAATATCTGTCATTCATACACATTCCAGCTCCATACAGTATATTATGCTGCAGACAGCTTCATTATATTGGAAATCTTTCCAGCTCGGACATGGCAGCTGATTCCTGCATTACACCGTAAAATTTTCACTCTGGCTGCAGGCGACATCCATCATATGCTCACAAACTGCACTTTGGGTGACTGATGGCTCTCAGCAAGACCCTCGAACGTTTTGAAAATGGCCGTTTGGGCACACAGTGGGCCGCTGCAATCACAGAGCGAAGCATTTGATTGACTGGAGGTTTTTGGAGCTGACAGGTCACTAATCAGGGCTGTAAAAAGTGCGGCCACCTCGTATTCAATCTCTGTTTTAGAGTACAGTTAATCTTCCAAAAACTGCACAGTAACACTTTTCTGAAACCTCCCTTTCTCTTCCAAACAATATATAAATTTCATTAAAAAGTAAGCAGTATTTATAATTTTATGCATGTCAACAACTATAACTCCTCCTGTGGGCTCCCATGACTGGAGGCAGCTGCACAAACAGGTAATGACAAAATATTTAAACGCAGCCGAAGTAATATCATAATTAACACAGGAGAAGCTGTGATTTCTAACAAATGCTGCATAATATTAACAAGAAACACAAATATTCTCACTAGTGCTCACATGGTAAATTATAACCCATTTATGTTAGATTTCTTTCGCTTTATGATGACCAAAAAATGCAGAAAGCAGCATTTATCTAGTTTAGATTTTATTTCGGAAGGCCTTCATTTATCTAGAATCATACAACTAGAGTGGATGTTTATACATATTGTATTTTTCTGGTGTTTTTAAGAAGCATAACTTGTCCTCATTACTCCTGCTGTTCTAATCTAGCCTTATTTTAGCTTACTTATTTTATATAAGTGCATATTGTTTTTCTACTTTTTAGGCACAACATTGTGTTTTTGTTTTTTCTGAGCCATATCTGGCACAAGAATTTCCTTCGGGATGAATAAATCTTGTTTATCTACACATTTTTAGAAGAGAAATGTGATAAAGATGAAAATATCAAATTCTCTGGATGGTTAAACTTTGTGTAAAAGTGCGACTGTCCGTTAGCACCTGTCACCTGCTGCCTGATGGTGTCTTTGGTCTATAAACCTGGCTTTTTCTTCAGCTTAGAGGGAGATACGTGGTGGCATAACGTGACTCAACTCTGCGTCAACACACTCTTCCACCTAAAAAACTGTACTATTTTGAGTCGCAGCAGCTCTTGTGTGGGAACACACACTGTGGGAACTATGAGACACACTGTAGGTAGAGACCTGGTGAAGGAGAATTCTCCCAAACTGTGATCACGACCACTGATTTTTTTTTAAAAAGCGTCTTAAGGTTAGCCGGGGAGATGTGGAGGAAAGTCAGCAGAGGTGAACTCGCTCCTGAGCAGCAGTGAGCTGCAGAGCGGGAATCTCTCGCTGGAGGTATTGATTCATGTGCACCTGTAGCGGCGTGCTCTCCGCAGACATGGATGTGAAGCCCACGATGTCGCTGAAGTAAATCGTGACGCTGTCGAAGGCTTCTGCCTGAACCGTCTCTCCTCTTTTTAGCTGCTCTGCTACTGAACTGCACAAAAAGAAAGAGACAAGAGGTCAAAATCCACAAAAACGCTCAGAGAAATCACAGGATTCTCTGTTAGTAGTTCTCAAAAACAAGATTTTGCATGTCGTGTTGCAAGGTCTAACTCAAACACAGTTACATAACACCCGGCAGGTTTATCTCTGCTCATTCCACTCATGTTCATTTTTTCTGAAACACTGCAGCAGAAGTCATTTAATCTGTTGTTGAGAAATAATATCTGTCCTTTCTCTCAGGCCCTTTTCTGTCCTTTGACGAAGCGAAGGAGGCAAAGGGGATAAATTTGCGACTGTGGTTTTATCCAAACGCCTAAACTCACTATCATGTCTGTTCCACCGTCTCCGCTTAATGAGCGATTCGCCTGTCAGCTCCCTGTGTTCCCTTTCATCTGCAGTGAGATCGCACCGCGGGGAAATGTGTATCTGTTAATAAAATACAGTGTTGGGAGGAATTCGGAGTGTTAAATTAATACAGGGATTTAGCACAGTTGGCAACGTGTCACTGAGCTGAGCAGGCATCTGTGCGCTGGGTTCAAGTTAATTGGAGTCGTTTGGTAGGAATGACAGAAGTGTGAATATCAGTTTGTCTTACTGTGGTAAAATCTGATAGAGGAGGTTTTCGGCTTTGCGCTTCTCCTCCAGGTAGGCTTGTGTTCGCTCCTCCACCAGGTTCTCCAGGTTGTTGGCGTATTGCTCCATCCTGGACAGCAGGTTGTTGAGGATACTGGTGCTGCCCTCCCTGTAGAGAAAAAACACCATTATGGTAAATAAACAAACACACAGTAACAAAAATTCAAAGATACTAGGGCATCGTGTGTCAGGTTCCTGCTGCTCAATCATTTCTGATTTGCTTGAATCTTTTTTTTTTAACATAAACTATGGATATTTAAAATGTTATCTGTGAAATTTCAGATTGATATACCAGATACTTACATTAATTGCTAGTTGACCCAGTTTCAGCACATTTATTTGCACATTAAAATTTCAGACTATGTTGGAATGATAACATCTCGGATACTTTTAAAAGTAGATGCCAGAATTTCCTATCATATCAAAAAATATACATTTTCTTAGTTACTGTAAATATTTGGACATTTGGATGCGACTAACTAGCAATATTTTTGTACGTGTACATCTTGTCATATTTGCTCAATCAGTTATGAAAGTTCAGAAAGAAAAATAACTTTCCTTTCATTTTTGGCACTAAATATTTCGTATTAAAGGTATTACATATGTTTTGCTTCATATTATTTTGATATGCACCTACATGTGGTTCAGAAAATATCACTAGTTGACTTCTGCATTATCATTTTTTTTGTTAATATGTTCTCAAAGATGGGACTTTTCTTGACCGTGTTATTCCTTTTTCATATTTCAACTTACCTACAGTCAATGATTATTTGATCTACTTGTCTAATAGTTCAGATTCTGAATCAATGTCATGATGAAAAGTAACATTTCAAATGTCAGGCTATTATCTTTAGTAGTTCCTCAGATGTTGTTGTTCAAAAATATCTTCAAACTTCAGTGCGCGAAAAAAACTTGAGCGCAGAAACAATTTGATATATGATGCTGAAATGTCAGGAATGTCTTGAGAAATTTCCACGTTTTATGTTACAAAAATGTTAGCAAATCAGATAGTCGAGCAGAAATTGTTCTAAAAATGTGATGATTTGAGATGGAGTGACCCTGTTTATTTTTAGGCACTATTTCTATCAGAAGTAACAACAACAACATAGTCACAAGGTAATTTTCATGACCCATAATGCAGCGTAAATGTAAAGTCTGTCACAAATATAGTGGCAATTTAACTGATTTTAGACAACTTGGCTTCCTATTAGTTTAGTGATTATCTGCATTCAAATCACTTTGAACAAAATTTGGTGCAAAAAATAAATAAATAAATAAAACACAAAATGAAAATTAAAAGTTTTCCAGACAATCTGCAATGTAAAAGAAACTAAACAAAACTGTAAGCCGCATGGTTACCCTATAACTGCATTGTCCCTGGTTTGATTTTAGCCGAGGACCACCGTGCTACATATCATAAGCCTCATTTTTACCTTAAATCTGTGTCCGTGAACTGTACAATAAAGGCAAAATATGCCAACAAATCTTTAAAATGATACAGTTTTGTACTGATTTTAAATGTCAAAGTGGCCCAGTCTAATCATTGACTCATGTAGAATCAACCCATTCATAACTGTTGGTGGAGACAGCAGGCTTAACAGAAGCAGGGATGTTTTAGTTCATGTAAGAAGCTGTTCATGATATTCTGTATATTGTGGGAAAAGCTGGGAAAGCCTTCAACATGCTGGTAGGCAGAGGACTTCAGCTGCTTGATGACTTAATCCAGACTTATAGAATCTGAGGGGTATTTGCTTTGTTTGGATTAGATATTGCAGCTCCGTAATGCCGACAAAACTCACAATAGACAGATTAAAAATGAGTAACAGAGGCTGAGATATCCTGAATTTTAGGTCCTGGTTGGAGCCAACTAGAAACTCTAAATCCCATATCTCCAATAACACTACAAATGACATTTTTTTTGTTCGGCTTTCCCTCGTAACACAGCTTTATTTTATAATATTTTAAATCTTCTAGCCCATGCTGATATAACAGTTGTGACATCATGAGGATTACTTTCTAAGACTTGACAAAGCTCTACCAGACGAACAGAACGAACTGTACAGTGTTTTTACAAGGTGTGTAGTGCCAACCATGACGACCAAACTGACCTTTGCAGAACTTCTGCATGCCTCTTATACAGACACCTCATTCAGAAACGCAGTACCTGTAAAAAGTATTCACCCCTCTAGTATTGCTTTTCAGTACTGACTTGTGATCAATTTAATGTGGCTTTTCAAGCAAGAATTCACAATAAAAGCTCTTAAATGTCAAAGTGAAAACAGATTTCTACAAAGTAACGCCAATTAACTAAACATGTAAAACGTCAGATATGGGATTTCATAAGTATTCACCCACTGACTTCAAATGACTCACCTGTTTCAACATTGGTGCAGGTAAACGTAGTATAAAGACACCTGTATCTAGAAGGTCAAGTCACTGATGAATCAGTAGTCCTGGCTAAACCAAGAAGACTAAATAACATTCCAAGACATGAAAAGGTGATTGAAAAGCATTAATCAGGTGTTGGATACAAGAAAATTTCCTAGCCACTGAATATCCTTTGGAGTACAGTTAAATCTATCATTAAGAAATGGAAGAAATATAGACCATGGTTAAATCTGCCTAAAGAAGGCTGTCCTCAAAAACTAAGAAGCCATACAAGAAAGATGATAGTAAAGGAGGCCACCAAGACACCTATGACTCCTCTGAAGGAGTTACAAGCTTCAGTGGCAGAGATGGGAGAGGCTGTTCATACAATAACTGTTACCTGTTCTTCGCCAGTCAAAACTTTATGGGAGAGTGGCAAAGAGAAAGACGCTGTTGAAAATTTCTTATTTTACTGTTTGACTTTAACTGGAAAGCACTTTGGTCACCTTGAGTGTTGGAAAGTGCTCTATAAATAAATTTTGATTGATTGATTGATTGATGGATTGAAAAAAGCTAATCTTAAATCTAAACTTGAGTTTGCCAGAAGGCATGTGGAGATTCGAAGAAGATACTGCAAATCTAAGTTTTTGGCCAACAGACTACAGGCTGTGGTTGGCGTTCACTAAACACTGCTCATCTTCATGAACACACCATCATCACCATGAAGCACGGTGGTGGTAGCATCCTGAAGTGAAGCATGGTGGTGGCAGCATCATCATGTGAAGCATGGCGGTAGCAGAATCATGATGTGAAGCATGGTGGTGGAAGCATCATCATGTGAAGCATGGTGGTGGCAGCATTGTGATGTGGGGATGCTTGTTATCAGTAGGCCCTGGAAGGCTTGTGAAGGTAGAGGGCAAAACGAATGCAGCAAAGTCTAGAGAAACCCTGAGGGGCAACCTGCTGTAGTGTGTTATAGACCTGCGACTTGGGAGAACATTTATTTTCCAGCAAGACAATGAGCTGAAGCAAACAGCCAAAACTACACAGAAATGGTTGAAAGACAACAAGGTGAATGTTGTGGAGTCCAGCACAGACCTTAATCCAACTGAGAATATGTGACTGGACTTGCAAAGGGCTGTTGACTCATGATCCCAGTATAACCTGACAGGGTGGTACAATGAAGAATGGGGGTAAATAGGGTATCCACTTGAGCTCAGTGATATAATTGAAGCCAAAGGTGCATCTACTAAATACTCACTTTAAGGGGACAAAAACTATTCACTTTGTTATGTTTTATACTTTTAATTACCTGACATTACTCTGTAGAAATATGTTTTCCCTTTGACACGACAGAGTCTTTTTGGGGGGTAAATTCTTGTCAAAAAAGTTATATTTTATTGCCTATAAACGTTCAACAACAATAAAAGAGTTGTATGCAAGTGACTGTTTCTCCTCCAACGGTGTAAGCGGCACAGTTAAAACACAACTAATGTATGTAACTGTTCCACTGCAGCATCTGTTAGTAAACAGTATTGCTCATGTTTAGACACAGAGCTCCTTTCCAACATGAAGGAGTAACAGATGCTGCGAACATTTGGTGACAGATCTCTATTTCCGTCGTTACTACAGCGATCATTTCACGGTTAGTCCACAATTATATAATACACGTATTGTATAATGTTTGTGTCTCGGGAGATTTCTACATTCACATGCTTACGCACACACACATGCATGTACACGCATTTACTCCGACGGAGCAAGAAGGTGAGTCATCCACACCACCGTGGCGGCTAAAAGCATCAATGTCTGGCACGCTGCCACGTTTCTACTGGGTCACAGATCCTACACACTCCCACGTGTTGTTTAAGTTTAAAGAACACAACATCAGAGGGAGACATGAAAGACTGATGACTATTAACGCACTGGATGCAATCACACAGGCTACGCACTGTTTACTGCAGCGCACAGCCACAGTTTAGCGCCATTCATCCAGTAACTAACAGTAATGGGGACGACTGATAGAGAGAGACTCTTTTAGTAGGTGACTGAATCTCAATTTCACCCAGTTTGGTTAAAGGTTTAGATACAGTCTAGCTGGTTAACCCATTAAAACTCAACTCTGTGTATCAAATTTACAAATTGAGATTTTTTTCCCATTAAAAACAATCCCTTCCTGCCTTAAAATGACTTAGATATGACTACTTGCTGTATTTAGAATGTGTAGATCTGTGAAGCTATATTGTAGTAGGAGTATTGGAGTAATTCAGCCATATACTGTATGTCCAAACCTGAAACAGAGTCTAAAAAAAGAATAATGATACAGAATGTACCACCCTGTTGTGTATGAAACCCTGGAAGTTGTGTTTTTGAGACAATTTAAAGGCTTAGCTATTGGAGTTAACTACTTATTTTGCTCATAATGTGTCATCTAGTATATAAAAAGCACAATAGTAGCCATTCTGATGAGGTAAAATGCTCGTCTTTTACACAGCTGTCATCATTGTTCCTGATATAAACACAACACAGCAATGCCACAGAGTTTTTCAGCAGCAGTAAGTGGAGACAGGACAGGTGCAGCCCTCATGCTGCTGACATAATGATGGTTCATCGTTTCCAATGTGCCGCTGCAGCTCAGCATGTGATCAGAGAAAATCGAAGCAGAAGTTAACATTACTGTTATGAAAGTCTTTAATTATGGACCATTTTGCCAACGATGAATAAAATTACATTAATTTAGTTGATTGAAAATTTTGCTGAAAAAACATATATTGATTTAATATTGACTTGGAGGTTTTAACCAGTCTGGACCAGTAGTTTTACTTTATTCCCTTTAGACGCTACAAAACGAGATTAAAATGCAACAGGCACACTGGTGTGCAAATGAAGTGCATCATTTTTATCTGACCCGGTAACGACTAGCATCGCAAATAGAACTATGAACTCAATTTTGAACTCAGTCTTATGTTTCTTTGAATAAAGTCCTTGGTTTGTTGAATGTTTTGCCTCCTGTGTACCTGCACTCTGGGTTCAAACCCCCCGGTCCTTGTGACAGTGGGCTTATGTATCTGAAAGTAACAGCTGCTCCTTCATCACCTGCACATGGTAGGCATATCTGATGCAATCGGTATTGTATTTATTATCACCATTCACGTAGGTTATTTGGATGCAAACTTTCTTTAAACGCTAGTGTAAGTGCATAACAGCACCTTGTAACATATAGGTAGGTAGGTAGATACTTTATTGATCCTGAGGGAAATTCAAGAAACAAGCAGCATATTAAATATACAGAAATAAGCGATAAGAGCAGAGAACACACTGGATATAGAGAGAGAAAACATAAAGGCTAATTTATGTACAGAATGTACAACAATGAGGCAAAACATTAAGACCACCTGCCTAATATTGTGTTGGTCCCTCTTCTGTGGTAAAAAATGCTCTGAATCATTGGGCCTGGACCAGAGGACCTCTCAGGGTGTCCTATGGGGTCTGGACCAGGATGTTGGCAGTGGATCCTTTGGGTTCTCTGGGTTGTGTAGTGGGGCCTCTGGAAATCAAACTTGTTCCACTGCATCGTGTTGATGCTTGATCAGAATGGAGTCTAGGAAGTTTGGAGGTCAAATCAACATCTTGGGTGGATTGACATGTTTCCCAAGATGTTCCTGATTGTTAGATGTTTTTGTGATGTGGTGGGGTGCATTTTCCTGCGGGAGTAGGCCAGTGACATTTGGAATTTCCATTTGCATCAAGGAGTGTGCTTGTTCTGGGACAATGTTTATTTGTGTATCAGTCTTATCCACAGTTTTCCAATAGAAGACCACATAGTACCAACATGATCAATGCTATTCTCTCCACTTGTCAGTGGTCATAATGTTGTGGCTGATCAGTGTATATACTAAAGCTAAAAGCTGGTTCCTCATCTCACCATAAACGTCTCTGAACAGGACATGGACCTTCCCAGTAGTTGAGGCAGGAACACTGTCAGCAGTAGCCATAAGTCTCTTGTCTGTCCAATCATTAATGACTTCAGTCCAGTCGAACCAATTGTTGCGCTTTGTAACCGAGGCAGCTTTCATTCATTCCTGCCTGGTTCTACACCAGCCTCTACAAATCAAGCCTCCCTTCTGTCCAGCCTCAATCTTCAGGAGTTCCATATCAAACCCTTTAAACAAGTTAGCATAAGTCTCACATGTCCCCAAATTTCAAGTTTCAGCTCAGAATCCTCCACAGATTGCTAATTCTACCACCCTCTAGCTTTTAGCCCTGTCTTGTTCAGTCCTCGCTCTCAGCTCCTCCTGCAGCCTCCTCGATCTTCTCTCCTCCAGGACGCATTTAGGAATTGAGCTTGTGATGACACACCGAGATTGATTTTTGGGTCACAGGCAGGAGGACGGAGGAAAGAGGAGACGAGGACGCTGAAATTAGTGAAATGAGATGAGCCCTTTGTTCAGTCAGAGGAGGACGAGGAGTCAGCTGAGGACAGTGCAGATCCTATTGCAACACCACAACAGGCTGCAAACCTGAATGGCTCATTCAGAGTCATGCTTTTAAATCCATGGTGGAAGAAAAGAACAACAGTTCTCATATTTTTCATGGACTGTAAACACAGAAGGGACTGATAATTATGTTCTAAAACAATTATAAACTAGATTATGTAAAATATGACCAGTTGAAAGTTGGTTTCCTTGCTTTCTGTGTTCATGTAAATGCTGTGAACCTCAGGCTTTCTAAAAGGGATTTCTAAACTCAGGGACTGTTTGTGTCACGCTTGTTCAGATTGTTCCAAACACAAATGCACTTTGTTCTGAAATACATACTTAAATTTAATGTAGTTTACTTTCTGAAATGCCCACATCTAAAAGTTTCCACGAGAATAGAATTTTTATCCAAAAGAAATTCAATATTTTAAAAGTTTGGACATTTTAGCATAACCAGTAACTAATTCCCAGGAAGGAAATAGTGGGCAACTCTACTGGGAAGACTGGTTTAATTTGATATTAAATTTGTCAGTAAATTAGTTGCTTTTTCAACCTAGAAAGCCTTCTAGTGCACAGAAGGTTACCACAACATTAAAATGTGAAACTAAACTACAGACTAGCATGAACATATTAATATTTTGGAATATTACTGGATTATTGTACCAGTTCTGAAGCTCAAACCTGCTTTGAACACAACCCAACAAGCTAAAATCAAACAATATTTTCCCATTTCCCCCTAAAATCAATGCCATACTCAAAATAAAAAAAATAATTGCTGCAACATGTTGAACACATTGAGCAACTGCAGCCAAATTTAGACGGCACATGCACAGCGAGTGATCCTGGAAAATTTGATGCCATTTCAACAAGATGCGAAGCTGCAGCTACTTTACAAATTTAAATAACTCACGTCTCATCAGTCTGACTCACTTGCGGAAAGCTCTAATTTTCCCAGATAGAATTACACAGTTCAAGAAAATCGTGTCCACCGTCAGCCAGTTGGGATGTTTGCCTGTCACTGTGTATTTTGATGCACATCCGAAGCCAGACGCAGACTAAAAATTCAAACATTTCCACAAAGGACTGTGCAGTCTTGGCGGATCTTTGCTCTCTGAGTGCTTTTTTGTTTACAAAGAAGCCAAACACACTTCAGGAAGTTATATTTTCCTTCAATATGTGGTCTGACGTGCTTGACATTAGTTCTTTCCTCAGAAAAGTATAAAAGATTTTTAGAAAAGCGTATTTTCTTGTAGTGTGAGAAACTTTATGTTACGGTTAGAGGTCAGCTCCCAGTGTGGGCTTTACCAAACTGTTTACTGCCGAACACCCTCCTCGTTACCGCGCCCTTCAAGCTCATACACACACCAGAAATAACAGCACATCCATCACGCCACGTCAACAACATACATTTACCTAATGAAAATAACCGGCAGACCGTGCATTAACACGCAGGCCTCCGAGGTGAAGGGCTTCGTACTCATGACGAGGGACTTAGCATCCAGCTGTCAGAGGCATCCTTGAGTGCTTCTGAGGTTATCAATCATAGAGAGCTCTCTACTTCAAGCTCCTCCAAATGGAAAGCTATACATCACCAGGCTCCATCCTGGGGTGAATTACAGAGCTAACAGAGGAGAGGTCAAGCTGAGAGGAAAAATACACCACCCACACAGAGCTGTTCATGGGGTGACTTTCAAAACACCTGCTTTTAGAAAGCTACTCCATCAAATCAGTTCATGCATGTTTGTAGATTGTTGTGCAGTTGCTGAATCTGTAGGATTGTAGCTTCTAGATGTTAAGTTTTGTTACAAATTTACATTTCAAACAGGAGTAATAGGAAGGAAGTAAAGTGATGTAGTTATTAAGTAAGATTGAAACCATGTAGGGAGGAGGTCAGGGTAGAGGCTGGGTCGACAAAACACAGGACGTGAACACAGAACACTTCCTGTTTCACACAAGTTTCATTTTTAGCTATTAACTATATTAACTCTATTGACTATTTCTAACACTGCAGTTTTATCTAAAAATGAAAATAAGAGCAGGGAACAAAAACAAGACACCCATTAAAGAAAAAAAGTAAGCTGGGATGTCTGATTCAGATATAACAAGGGTGCTGGAAAAATACATTACCAAAAAAATTGTAAAAAAAATAAATAAATAAATAAAAATAAGAGCAAATATCTGTAAAATAATAATATTTTTAAGTAATTTAAATTATTTAAATATTGTAAAGCAGTGTATGTTTTAAGGTCACACATTATAAAATGATGAATAACTAGTTGTGAAACCACAGACTCTCGTAGACATTATTTACAGTTTGGGCCTTTTTTCAGTCATCTTTTCTATGATTTTACTAAATTTAATTATTTAATGAAAAAGAGGAAAATCAGTAAAATAACAGTCTGAAAAATGATTTACCATTTTCAGTCTTTTATATATAAGTTTTCTTTCCAATAACTGTAAATGTCTTTAAAATAATTATATTTTTAAGTAATTTAATTATTTAAATATTGTCAAACAGTGGATGTTTTAGTGTCAAACACTGCAAAAGAATGAATTACTTTTTAAGGAAATACAGACTCTTCCTGTGGACATTATGTACAGTTTGGCCTCTTTTTTTTAGGCTTAGATGACTTTATTAATCCCCGGAGGGAAATTAAGTTGTTACAGCAGCAAGGGGTAAACAATAAAACAACACAGAATGTGTAAATTAATATTTTTTTCCCTGTGATTTTAGTCTATAATTTAATGAAAGGGGAAGACAATGAGGAAAAAGAATAATCTGTAAAATGACATTTTAAAAAATGATTGGTCATTTTTCAGTCTTTTATATATAGGTTTTCTTTCAAATAAATGCAAATGTAAAATAATGATTTTAATTAATTTATATTTTTGCTAATTTACATACCTAAAAAAATAGTATCATTTTAATGTCAAATGCCGTTAAAAAAAGAAAAAGAATTACTATTAGTGAAAATACAGGCTTGATGTGGACAATATTTACAGTTCAGTGTCTAAATTAATACTTTTTTCTGTGATTTTACTGAATAATTTTGTAATTTAATGAAAAAGAGAAACATCTGTTGTGTATGTAAAACAGTGTTTGTTGTTTTGCTGATTTACATACCATAAAAATAGCATCATTTTAATGTTTAATGCTACAGAAGAAGAATTATCATTTGTAAAAATACAGACTCAATGCGTACATTATTTACATTTTTGGCCCATGTCAGAACTTGTCTTTGAAACTCTTTTTTTAAAAAGTCAAAAAACACTGAAACCGAGCTTAGAACTTTTTTTTGGTTTGAATTTCAGGCTTTTTTTTGTGAATTTTGCAGTCCTTTTTAACCTTTTCTAAGATGATACTTCAAAATGAGCATAAAAATTCATTATACAAACACATCTAATTGCTGTATTCCTGTATGGACATCCTGTTCTCTTAAATAGGTGATCGTAGATTTCTCCTCATAACCACCACCATTACAAAGCATAAAAATATAACTACATGTTGGGTCTATTGAGATATTCTCCTATAAATTTCTATTGCCAGTAGAGGCTGTTGATGTTGAGGAAAAACTCAGACAAAGGGAAGGAAAGCTCAGTGATTTTTTTCTTTCTTCTCTTTTTTAATAGCATACATCTCGTGAAGCCATTTTCGCTGCACTCCCACTGTTTGCTGTGATTGCCGCTCGCTATTGCGCCGAATGAAAGACATGATTGCTTTGGCTACTGATTACGCAGCTATAGTCTCCTATTCAGCAGCGAGACGACGTAAACGTTCCCACCCTCGCTCCGATTCACAACAAGAATTAAATAACGTAAACCCTAGTGACTGTGAGGTGAACGATTAAAGCTCAACATAGCCTGATTGCATCTGTGTTGTTATCAAGAGGTAAAATATCAGTACTTGTCTATAAATCAGAGTTTCTTCACCCGATCCCACACAACACGACTGTAGTAGCAGCAGAAAGCTCCAAGCTGCCATTCAGGGTAATGAACCATGACCCATGTTTTGATCTCAACGCCACAACTTACAAGACAAGAAAGATCGACTGCAGCTGGCAGGCGGAGCATTACAACCTCTGGCGGCTGCACACTGCCTTCACTCAGGCGTAGAGCTTAATCTCCCGAACCCTGATTTCACCCCTTCAGTGTGTTTATTGAGACTACGTAGTGAATAAATGCACGCACTCAGAATTCAGACACTCAAATTAAACTGCAAATGCTGTTGCCAGTAATTTGGCGGTGATTTTCGGAGGGTCTGATAACACTCAGCGGGTTGTTCGGTCACTCAGATCTGATCAAACCACACCCATGTAGCACATTAATGGAGTTTAGTCACTTTTTTAAAGTCATGAATATCAGTTTTATGCTGCAGATAAATACCTCAGGGGCTTTAAGTAGAGTTCTGTGGGGCTGAACAACAATTAGTGAAACAACATGCTTTCTGCATCCACATCTCATACTTACGATGCACTTTTTATAATTAATGAAGAGTGTATTACTTCTATATTGTGTTTTTATAGAGTTGTGAGCAAAAGTTTACATACACTTGAAAAAAAACATGTATTTCATGGCGGTCCAGAGTTTCCAATGACTCCTATGACTCTGAGTTGTCTATAATAGAGTCACTGAAACACCTGAGTAGAAGTATAATCATGCATTTTCATAGATTTAATATCGGTCTCCTGGAAATGTGACAGAATTTGGTGGGTCCAAAATGTACGTACAGCAATGTTAATGTTTGGTTAAATGTCCTTTGACTATTTTCATATCCGTTAGGCTCTTTTGGTAGCTTCTGGTTGTATCTTTGACCCTCGTCTTGACAGAACTGGTGCAGTTCAACTAAGTTTACTGGCTTTCTGACGCTATCTTGTTCCTTCATCACAGCCAACAAGTTCTTGATGGGTTTAAGTCAGGACATTGGGGAAACCACTCTAAAATCTTAATTCGAGCCTGATTTAATCATTTCTTTACCACTGATGTGTGTTTCTGGTCATCGTCTTGTTGGAACATCCAAGATCCAACCTTTTGGCTGATGATTTTAGGTTTTCCTGGATAATGTGGAGGTAATCCTCCTTCTTTATTACTCAGTTTACTTTGTGTAAAGCACCAGATCTGCCCAGAGCATGATACTGCCACCACCTGCTTTATAGTAGGTTTGGTGTTCTTGGAGTTAAAGTTACCTTCTCTCCTACAAACATATTTCTGGTCACTGTGGCCAAATAGCTCAATTTTAATTTCATCTGACCAGAGAAAATTAAGATTTGTAGAAGTCATTTGAAATGAAAGACTGCTGTGATGTACTTGGTCTTGAATTATCAGCTTTAGTAATGATGATCTGGTGTTGTACACTTTCCGAAACAACTCTGCTAGACCCTTACTTTAAATCCAAAAGTGTGCAATAAATTGTGTATTTCTTTTTTTGCTTGTGTGTGCACTTTAGTGTAACTTTGCTTCAGCAGAGATGCTTCCTACAGTAATTCTTTCTGGCAGAGCTGCCCCACTCAAGGGAAAACATGCATGCCTATCCTTCTGTGTCGACATAACACTCAGAACCAAAATATGCATATGAATGATTCATGGGATCATTGAGAACAATACCAGAAACTCTCACACACTCCCATTTCTAACACAAACACACACTCGCCATCTGTCAGGAATTACAAACAGCCTTTTATCTGAAATTGTCTTGGTGATTTCGAGAACATGATTCTTCTTCCTGTTTGCCTTTACGAATCTCTTAAACTTATCAGCTATCGCGGCCGTCGGAGGGAAACGAGCTTCTCAACACACTGTTGGGTTTGGCAACGAAGACACTGATAGCCTGGGAAAAGCTGCTGCTGTCGATTTCAATTTGTCCAATTATCTCAGCAGCGGAAAAGAGGGTGGAAGTGTGGAAAATATGAATTAATCAAGTAGGGTTTCCAGCTCCTAGTGACATTTACCAGCCAAACTACAACAGAATAGCATCTAACCACTGAGTTTTTTGTGTATAATTTGGGTACACTGTCAGATTTGGTTCTGAACAGAAGTGAAATGTGCCTCCTACTTGTTGAGTTTGGCCATGTAGATCTTGATGTGGCCGAAGTCGGGCCTCTCGGCGGGATCCTCGGCCCAGCAGCCCTCC
Organism: Amphiprion clarkii; assembly: GCA_027123335.1. Taxonomy (NCBI): domain Eukaryota; kingdom Metazoa; phylum Chordata; class Actinopteri; family Pomacentridae; genus Amphiprion; species Amphiprion clarkii. Next base: position 27,833,981 of record CM049585.1, on the reverse strand, counting down.
ATCAGGATGGTCAGCTCCTCCGAGTGGCATCTGTTGTCGGTCGTCGGCCGAAAGTACGGCTTCTGACCGTTCCTCACCTTCTGTACGATCTCTGTAAAACCGAGAACGGAGGATTCAGCAGCTGCGTGTGTCTGCATGAGCAGGAAATTATAATAATCAGAGTAATGTCACATTTCATGCTGACTGACTAGGTGCTGTGCAACGTGCAGCTGAACACCACTGTCATATGTATGTACATAAAATGGATGAAAAAAAAGGAAATGTCTAATGTGACAACTCACAAACGTTCAAAAATGTCACTTTTTGTCCTTTTATATTCTAATACTTGCACCAATAAACTCCCAAAAGCTCCAAATTTGGTGATTTGGACTTCCTCTAATTAGCTTGAAATGGCTATTTAAAGGAATACTTCAGCATTTTTGAGTATAAATAGGTTTATTTGCTTCCTTGCTAAGATGAGAAGATATTATACATATTATCCCACGTTTCCTGAGAAATAGACCCCCCACCCATGTTGGTACACATATTTGATTATCGTTGGGACCGAGCCAAAGCTATTTCTTCTTGTTTCCAGCTGCTGGCTCGTCTAAATATGGTGAAGAAAGCCAATAAAGTAATTTCCCTAAATATCAAAGTGCTCTTCAAAGCCCTTTTTAGGCCGGTCGAGGCTTTTATCTAAAAAATGCATCGCTGTAAAGACATTTCTCTCTGCTAATGAAAAGACCACAGTGATCGTTTGTCCTGTGTTTGGCAGAAGTGACCTTTCTAAGAATACATTCAAGAGAACATGAGTAGTAACAGTAGATGATGCTTTAGTAATAATTAATAAGAAATATACAAGCTGATATCTCTCATTGCTGCGCACAGAAGGTATTGTTTTTTTTTTCACTGTTATTCTATTGATCAATTTGTCCTCACAGCCTCTATTACACACTTTATTTATCCATTTCATTCATATTGTGGGCGGTGAACAGCTCTAACAGCAGCAAAAGCAAGACTCAATATCACCTCATAACAATAAAACACAGATATACACTGCCCATCCAAAAAAAGTCGCACAATCTAATATTTCATTGGACCGCCTTTAGCTCTGAGAACGACACATATTCACCATGGCATCGTTTTGATAAGCTTCTGCAATGTCACAGCATTTATTGCTGTCCAGAGTTGCATTATGTTTCTACGAAGTAGCGTTCTAGTTACTTCTCTAACTTTTTTCCCTTCATTCTGGCTCCCAAGCATAAGTCAGACTCTTCTGTTGGCAGCGCTTCAAAGAAAAGGAAAGCCATCTCCATGGAAGTGAAATTAGAAATAATAAAAAGCTTGGAGCATGACTTTTCTGAAGAACTGATCAGTATCGTGATGCATGCAACGACTTTGTTTACATTTTCCCTGGAGTTCCGACTTGTGGTGAAAATCGACTTATGTCGATCAGTAGGAACGGAACTTCGACGTAAGTTAAGAACCCCCAGTATTTTGTTACAAATACTTTGGTACTTCTGCTTGGGTAAAATTTTTAATGCAGGACTTCAGTACAACATCTGAGTACATAGAAACATGTCTCTGGGAGCTCACTATATTATTGTGTGTTGTCCTTTAGTTTACGCATCAAAACACAGTTTTTCGAGCTTGTATTTAACTAGTAACATTATACTGATACTCATCTTCCTGTTAAAAACTCCTCTGCAGGAAATTCAATACGTCTTTCTGAGTTTTTTTGCGTCTCTAAGTGCAGAAGCTGCTGTGCTCGGTGATGGCAAAGACACAGAGTGAACTTTTATTACTATTGTCAGTATCATTGCTGCTCTTTTATAGCTCTGTCTGTTAATGTGCTATTTCTGCTGGATGAGCATTAATATATCCAGCAGCGCTCATCTACTCCTTGTTGTCGCTGATTTCCCCTCTTGTATCCATTAATCATTATCAATTTAAAAGTCTGTGAGAGACATCCTGCCCAAAACAGTTCGTCCACATCCTCCGCTTTCTGTTATTAGCATCATCATAAAAAGTAATTTGAAGAGTCTACAGTTATTTTCAACCAGGCGGAGCTCTCAGTGCTCTCAGCCCGTTAATGGATAAGCACTGGCCACTTGTGCGAACGTGACTGTGAATAAAAGGTTAATGAAAGTGTCGGCACGGAGAAAGAACCCCAGGAAAGTTTTAGCACGTGCAGGAGCTGATCTTGAATTGCTTTAGAAGTTTTTCCTGCCGTCTCGAGGAGGCAAAAGTGGATTCCGGTGAAGCAACGGGTTCAAACCGCAATCGCCAACATGTGTGCAGGAAGCCGGAGAGCCAGAGATTAGGTCGTTTAGCAGAATAACAACGAGGAGTTTTCCAATCGTAGAACGCTACTGCAAAGTAGGAGGTCAGTGTGGAGGGCTGATGTCCAAAGACACCGCTTTATGTCTGATTTTTTTCTTTTTGTTAATGCTTTCGAGGCTCAACCTGCCAATCTGGAGCACTAATATATCATTTTCACACAAAGGAATGAAAGGTTTCAGATGGCCAATGTAAGAGGGGCAAGAATTAAACAATACCACACAGTACAAATACTCTGTTAGACATAAAGTCTTGCATTTAAATTCTTTCTTGGGTGAAAGTACAAGTATTAACATCTAAATATGCCTAAAAAGCCAAAATTTAAAGGACTAATAATGCAAAATAGCTCATTTCAGTAATAATTATTAATGCATGAATGTGTTTCTTATGGTTAAAGTGAAGCTCAATTTAATGACTTTATTTATCTGCATGGTAGTTTTTTCCCCTAGTTGACCTTAATCTAACAGTAATAATATAATTTACCTGTTGATCATATTTTGTGTTTTTAATCCTGAACATACACTATCATTCAAAAGTTTGGGGTCATATAGAAAGGTCCTAAAAAAAGAAAAAAACTTTTTTTTTCAATGAAGATAACATTAAATGAATCAGAAATCCAGTCTAAACAAACCATTAAATGAAGGTATTAATGAAATGTAGTCGAGTAAAATGTGGTAGAATAGACGTATAAAGTGGCAGAAAATGAAAATAATGATGTACAAGTACCCCAGAATTGTACTTAACAGCAGAATGGTGTAAACTGACTTAAATACAACAAATAATTGATTAGAAGTCAATGTTAAATTCATCACTAAGCATTTTAATTCACCAATTTGAGCAAAAACGTCAAAATTCTCTGATTTCAGCTTCTCAAGTTTTAATTATTTCAGGGTTTTTTTGCCCTTTTATGAGAATAAAATTGAATACCTTTTGGTTGTTGATAAAACAGGACATTAGAAGATATAATTTGGGGCTTTCAGAAACCACTGATCAACCTTTTTCTAACATTTTTTTAAACCAAACAGCTAATTGGTTAATTAAGAAAATAATAAGCGATGAATGAACAATAAATGAATGAATAATTGTAAATTGCAGCCTTTGTGACTTCACACAGTTGTCCAATATTCTGCTTTTTTTATTTTTTTACTGTTTTTGTTCAATCCAAGGACGGGTTTACATTTTTTCTCATCTGCCTGAAAACAACACTTGTTCATGGTCACAGTAATTGTTCCTTCTCTTTATTCTCGACATGCACACATTCCTGCTTTCATTTCTGTTCTGTGGTTATTTCTAAAGATGAACCAAAGCTAATCGGAGTCTGAGTGAACACAACGAACAGGAAGATATCAAAGTTACAACCTCTTTAATACCATTATTGTTGTTTGTGTTTTTCATTGCTTTGTTGTTGCTGTAAATTAAAGTGAAAGTCAATTAAAGAGAATATCCATTGATCTATCTCACTTTGAATACTCATTCCAGCTCTTTTTGAACTTTGTAATTATTATTCCTCAGTTGTGTTGCTACGGTAGATCACAGCAGGGAATCAGCTTGAAATAAATGGCATGTCTTGCATGCATTAAAATGGATTATATAGACGTAGAGGGTGGAAGAAAACGCCTGCCGCATCTTAAACTAACATTCAGAAAGAGGTCAAACTGCTTCCAGGCGTAAAACACACGACATGCTGCTTTCATTTCTGGATTGTTTCTTCATTTGGAGTGGTTTTCTAGTGAGATTGTTGGTTTTTGGGACTCTACCTGCCCTGACATCTGGCCAACACGTGTTCTCCGTTTGTATCTGCCGAGGCTTTTCAGCGGTCTGACCTTCCCGATGTCCGTTTTCAAATGTTAGTGTGTGAACCAAAGCAAACTAAGCTTAAAAATGTGGTTTCTGTTTGTGAATTAGTGACAGAATTTGTGTGCGTTTATCATTCTGATTTCCCTTTGTGTTTAAGTTTGCTGTCTGTTTGCTGGTTTAGAGGATTCCGGTCATTTGACGCCACAGAGGTCAACTGGCTTCCTCGAGGTCTATAAAAGACACTTGTGTTTACCTTTGGGGCTGAGGTCCATCCCTTCCACGTAGAAAGGTCCATTCCTCAGCGCTATTTCCTGCAGGATGATGCCAAAACTGTACACGTCGCCCTTCTGGGTGCCCTGAGGAGGGTGACGGTCATATATGAGCAGCTCCGGAGCCGTCCACAGCTTCTCTGAACCAAACAGAAGAAACCGACACTCAGAGAACGTCTGAAAACGCAACATTAGCCGGTGCTTGTATTTTTTTTTTAATGTGAATGACTTACTTGCATAGAGTGCGTGCGAGTCGTCGTTTTCACAGGACGAACGGAAGCTGGCCAAGCCATAATCCGTGATTTTCAAAACAAACCGACTGTCCACCACGCAATTAGATGACTTCAGATTTCCATGGCAGCCGAAGTAGCTGTTGTGCAGATAGTTCATCCCCTGGTGCAGACAAGTCGAGCATTAAAGGGTGTTTTCACTTCTTATTTTTCTTTACAGCAACACGAAAGCACTAAAAATCCACACATATGGGAGCAATGACAAGTTGAAGTTTTGAAAAGAGGCCGTGTTTCAAGGACGAGCGCCGTCACGGGGGAATTTCTGTGAAATTACTGTTAATTCCTTTGGGAATGAATGTACTCATGTTCAATATTTTGTGGAAATGGTGAGTCAAACGTCCCTCAAAGCTCCAGCGGTGCAAAACGCTGCTATCTGCGTGGAGCAATTTAGCTGAAACGCTTCGTCAGGCGTGTAGTTCAACATCCATCCAGGATCTGCTCATAAAAAGCCTCTTTGTTGGGTCGGATTAAAAAGAGTCTTCTGAATTACGTCCGTGATTAGTTTTGATTAAGCTGGAGGAAATTTTTAGCAAACTTTATGATTATGTTTCTGTCCTATTTTGCATTGTATGATGCCCATGTTTACTGTAGTTTTATGCACTGCGCTGAGCCAAAAATACATTTTTTTGGGCCTCACTGACTCTTAACTCTCAACAACTGTCTATGTGAAACCATGGCAACCCAAACATTTTTTGTGTGCATCTCTGAGGCACACAAAGCCTCGTATTTAACACTGAAAAGTGACCTTTTTTGGCAACATCTATGTGAAAGCATATAAATCAATGCTTCTGTCCGGCCTTTGACTTCTGGTTTTTGTTTACAGTGTTTTTCAGTCGGTTACGTACCTTCACTATGTCATTGATCAGCGAGTAGCGGAACATCCAGTCCAGGTTGATGCTCTCATTCTCCAAAATGTCCTAGGAAAACACGAATGAAATTGAAAAAGTATTAGTGACGAGTAAAAATAAAGTTTGCACAACATCTTTTAAACTTCTCAGCAGTCAAGAAAGCCTCAACATTTATCTATGACTAAACACAGAACCACCTAGAGGCCAGATAAAGGTTTTTTTTTGGTCTCAGGGTCATGCATGTGGCGCTGCAGGATGTTAATGAATAACTCAGATGGGCCTGCAGCTGGAGTCTGGGTCCAACTTTGACATCCAGCCACGTTTTCTAAGTTGCAGCGATCTGTCTTTGACGCAGAAATCTGTTTCTAAAAGTGTGATTGATCAACTCTGAGTTTTCCATCGTTTCCCAGCTCATCCATTTTAGGAAGCTGCTGGCATGTCAGGGGTGCAGGCCAAGAGCAAGTTCGCTTGAAGCACCGCATACTGGAATTTTAAAACAGACAAATAGTAAATTTAAGACAAAAATATGTCTAACTTCAAAGGCTGGCAAAGTCCACATATTGTAATCTCACTGCAGGCTAAATAAGGTGGTTTCAGTTGGTTGGTGGGCAGAGTTTAGCACAAACATTGCCAGGAACAGACTGTCCAAGCTAACACTGTTTAGTCTCAGGGTGCAAAACAAAAAGTCCATCATCTGACTAATGTTTCATCTGTTGTTTGTTAGCAGATACACTGCCATTCAAAAGTTTGGGGTCATCCAGGCGATTTCATGTTTTCCATGAAAAATTACCCTTCTATTCATGTGCTAACATAACTGAACAAGGGTTTTCTAATCATCAATGAGCCTTTCAACACCATTAGCTAACACAATGTAGCATTAGAACACAGGAGTGATGGTTGCTGGAAATGTTCCTCTGTACCCCTATGGAGATATTCCATTAAAAATCAGCCGTTACCAGCTAGAATAGTCATTTACCACATTAACAATGTCGAGACTGGATTTCTGATTCATTTACTGTTGTCTTCACGGGAAAAAAATGCTTTTCTTTCAAAAATTAGAACATTTCTAAGTGACCCCAAACTTTTGAACGGTAGTCTATGTGGTGCCTTCAATGACGTTAAAAAAAAAAAAGGAACTGAAAAACAGTTTTGTGGATTTGGTTTTGTTAAATAAATATTTAACGTAATTTGTCGGTCATTTCCATAATCAATTCTTCAATCTGTGACCTGTAGCCTGATGCACTGGCTTTCTGGAGTCATCAGCTGTGGTTGCCTGGCAACCAGTGTAGTCTCTAGGAAATCACTGTGCTGCATTTTTATATTTCTGTGTTTTTCTTTTGCAGACATGTTAATTTGTGAGCTTTAGAGGTGCTGGGAAGCAGATGTTTGAACTTTCAGACAGTAGTAGGCCAGTTCTTTCCTCGTTCATTTTATTATATTAAGCTCACAACTTCTGACTTAATGCACAGAAACGAAAGTGGCATCAATCCTCTTGTCAAACTCTCAGCAAGAATCAAATAATATTTCTTTAATTTTCTGCTGTTTGACTAGGAGAATCAAAAAAATTCTTGAGAAATTCTACTTCTGTTAAACTATCAGTGCAGATAATTTTACAGTCCTGGCAAAATTACAACTCTGAAGACTTTCTGGTTGCCCTACAATGATGAAATAGTAATTTAATTGTCAAATATTACTTTTACAATCTAAAATATCCTTTTCAGACTCTTTTCAAATAGCATAAAAGCACTTCAGTAGCTGTGTAATTGTCAAGTCAGTTTGAAACCCACATCTGAAAAGGCATAAAAAAAATCACACAATTATCGATTCCAGTAACTGTTTTGGAGCAAATAAAATGCATACTGTTGCCAGAAGGTGGCGCTATAAGCTACATTCTTATGAATGGTTGTAATTTTAAAAAGTAGAAGAAGTCAGAAACAAACCTCAAATGCTAAATACCTTAAAAAAAGAACAGGAAACAAAACTTTGTCCATTTATGAGAAAAAAGTAGAACTAGAAGTCTTCAGACATGATTAATTATTCACATCATATCAGTTGGTATCGAACATGTTTCATGTTGTGTGGAGCCAAAGGCAACAAAATAGGTTGAAACCTCCATTTAATCGTGGATGCTAAATGTTCGCTACATCTGAACTTATTCTGATGTAGCCTTAAGATGTTTCCATCTTCTTTTATGCAAATGAACTCTTTCAAAAAAGTCAAAAAGTGAGTGTAAATTTTGCCGTTTCCATTAACTTTTCCCAATGCGACACTTAAAATAAGGATAAAAATACATTACTGCAACACAGCTACTGACATCTGCTGCTTCTTACTCTTTTTAAAAACCTAGAATCTATGAATATTCAAACATTTGTCATTTGAAAAGTCTAAGCATCGAAAACAAGATGTTTCCTACTTCACTGACAGCTTTTCTCAGCGTAGGAGTGCTGGTGGTTTAAAGTTTCCACATCACACTTGTGGATCATAATTGGCTTCCAAACTAGTTGTGCTGCCACAAAAGCCTCTTGTACATAAAGTCAGAAGTTAAGGTGAACACACAAACTTTCCTCCAGCAGCAGATGAAGGTGAAAACAGCCTTTTAGTGTCAAACATGAGTCCGTACAGTCAAGCTAAAGAACATTTAAGTGGGGTAACAAGAGGTAAAACACTTTTTTTTTACGGTAAGGGGACTTTAGGTTGCAGAGTTTTTATAAGGTCGTAAAGAAAATGACTTTAGGTCGGGGTGTTACCTGCAGGCTGCCTCTGGGACAGTACTCGGTCACGATGCAGATGTTGGGAGGGTCGATGCAGGCCCCGATGAACCTGGTCAGATGGTTGAACTGAACGTCTCTCATCTGAAAATAACCACACAAACACACTGCAACTGTGAGTGCAACTCTTTCCAAACATCACATTCCCAAACCCCATGGAAACAGAGGACGGAGGGCCGGAGGGAGGAGAGCACTGACGGCTCATTTATATACAGAGTTTTGAGAATAACGCTGCCAACAGTTCATCAAAATAGTCTATTTGCAGTCGGCTCTCCGGCACTGTGTCTTTTTCTACGTGTCGGGACGCATTCCTGCTCAGGGCACCCGGTTGAAACATGTGCATGTGCATAAATTTGCCCTTGGAGGTTATGAATGAGCCAGTGTGCAAAGGATGAAGGGGAAAAAAAGGTGTTGAGAGGATGGACGAGCAGGAATATCAGAGCGAAACAGGCATAATGTGTAGAAGCACAGAGGTGTTAGCATATAAAATACCACTGAAAAGGTGAAAAAGAATGAAAACGTGGAGGTTTAGTGATTAAGAGGGAACGTTTTCTGGCTAATTGCCTCCAAGAAGAAACAAAAAACTGTCATTTTCGTTCACGGAAACATGAACGTTGTCCTCGAACGCTTCAAAAACGGTGTTTGAAATTTCAGCAACGTCTTCACTGATTGACAGCAGCTCTGACACCAAAACCAGCGAGTTAGCCGCTCCTGTTTCATGGCTCGGGAGATGTTGGCCTACCCTTTGGCCTATATAATTTCCCCTGCTGCACACTGGTTGAGGAGGGGAGGGAGGACGGGGGAGAGCTGGAAGACAAGTGGTTAAGTTTCCACTGGCAGCCCCGTCTCTTCCCCCCATCTGGTTGGCTTTTTCATGAGCTGAGGTTTGACAGCCGATCAGGCCCGCGGGGCTTCTGAGAGGCTGCCAGCTCAGACAGCAGCCTCCCTCCCCTGTGAGGCTGTCGACTGACCGAGAGGCCGCAGAGGCATCCAGGAAGCCTCCGTCGGACTGTACAAAAACACAGCGAGCAGAGATGTTCCAACGGCCTCTCCACGAAGCATCCATCTTCTTCGTGACCGCCGCTGTAATTTCCGAGTTACGGGTTTCCCTGTGCCACACCGTGTTTCCATCACCAAACCACATGAATTGTGAGATTTTTTTCCCCCTCCTCGCCCCGGCTTCCTTATCGCTCTCTCGTAAATATTTCCCAGCCGAGGGGACCTTTTCATCAGTGGTGTTAAAAAGGATGTGAACTCAAGCTACATCCTGCACGGCCACCCTGTGAACATGCTAATAATTAGCTAGCTGCCAGTTCTTGCAAACAAAAATAATGATTTCAATGTTTGACAGAATCAGAAAAAAAAAATCCAATAATTCCCCTCTCATGAGATTCTCTGGAGTTTATGAAGGACTTTCAATAGTAGCTTTAGGACATCAGTGAATGTTTGTGAAAAGTGTTTGGATAATGCGAGTTGTTGATTTGAAGGGTTGTTTTGTTTTATTTAATTCTCCCACAAGGTCTAAGCACATGGCCCTCTTCACCCTCTTCACACAGAGGCCACTGAAAGCACTCAAACAACAGCATAACCCAACCAAAAAAAGATTTCATGGCCAAATACAAGGATTTAGGGAGAAAAAGAATTTAAAAAGTGAAACTGTGTTCAACATCTACTGTCTGTATCACTGCTATACTCCCAAAATTCAAAATTGTTTGATGGAACAAAGATGCATTTTAGGTTTTTTTTAGATCCTCAATAGCAGTAAAGCTGGAAAACAGAACTATACCAGGCTGCTTTAAGAGGAAAAGTTATAAGATTATTAAAAACAAAGACTTATGCCGAGGGGCAACCAAAAGCTGCAGTTGCTCAAGTGGCCACTAGAGGCTGAATCCAATAGTGAGTCGAGCTCCGTAGACCTTCATGTTCAAATATCCAACTTTACAGCAGAAATAATCATGTTTACAGCCTAGAATAAAAACGGTTTTGGTTTCTATAGCTAATTTCCTCATATATGACCACTTTACAGAGGTTGAATTTTTATATAGATCACCCAATGAGCCTGAAAGTTAAGCATAATTAGGTGGCAGGAAACCTATGTGTGCTGTCTGTAGATACAGTTTACCCTCTTAGCAGCATGGATAAGCTCACAAAAGTACTTCCGTTGAAGTGTTTCTATTAAGTGTTGATATTTTTGATAGAAATTTCACAAAGGATTGTGGGCCGGAATGGCCAGGTTAGCTTGCTAGCTTGCATTATTCAAAATGCAGCTGGATGTAGTAGGACTTCCTGGTATCTTTGGCATTTGACAAACTATGTAATGGAACAGACTGAATCTTTTGTCTGGCCAACTTTATAGTATGGTAGTGCAGGTTTTGGAATGCACTCAATACATGGACACAAGCAATTTTGGGGCATTTAACCACAAGAAGGTGCTGTAGTAACCAAAAAATGTAGCTAAACTTTGCAAAGAAAAGTCTGAATATCATAGAAGACTGGATTATTCTTCTTAACAGAGGTCTTCATCGGTCGCCCTCTAATTCTACCTGTATTTTGGTCTTTACCACATCTGATAATGTCAGCTAGTTGCCACCTTTGTCTTTCTTCCATTTTGAGCTGTACAGGTAGTGTATGGTGGGTTTTTAAACTCACTGGTGTTATTGGAAACAATGCTACTGAGAAAAACTGACAGAAAACAGTTAAGTGGAGGGTCATCAAACCCAAACAGTGAGCTGGAAGATGCTGAAGTGCTCTTTAAAACTGAGGGGAAACTGGATGAAAATTCTGTTTATCACTACAATCAACCCATTTACACTGTTGTTAGTATAAAAATGGTGATCGCTCCAGCTTTAATAAGAAAATAGAGTAGCTGTCTGTCTATTACATATTGATGTTTCTTTGGTACAAGTTTGCTAGACGGGTGGTACTAACAACATTTATAATAACTGTATTTGTAGAACTGTGGAAAAGTGGTTAAACATAGAATATGAAGGAGGAATAAAATTACACAGCGAACAGGAAAAACACATAAAATGAGATGGGAATAATAAATTAAATAACATAAAAATACAATCCAGGAAATATAAAAATTTTCCATTAAAAGCCAGTTTAAAAAAAAAAGAAACTCCAGCTCAGATCCTGCCACACTCGTACACTTACAGGCTTAGTAGGTCAGAACTTTTGCCCGAACACAATCCAGTTACTGTAATGCTTAATGAGTGATTAATAGGATTTTGAACTTTATTCAGGGAGCAATTAGAAACCCATGAAAGGATCCTAAAAGTAGAGCGATGTGTTCTCTTCTCTGGACCCACAGAAGATGATTTTTTTTCCATTCTGTGCTCAATAATTAGACAAGACACAGTTTTTTCTTTTTTCTTTTAAAATCACAATCACAGGTCTAACAATGGAGCGTTATTATGGTCTCTAGTGACCTTTGAGACATCAGGAATTTTGTCTACATCCACAAATACCATTGCTCAGACTCCATTAATACAAAATAATCAAATCAATTGTCCCACAGGATGAATAGAACAAACACTTACATGCTTGAGCTCCAGTAAAACCTGTCTCGTCAGCTCTATCCTCTTCTTGTTGACGTGCTTGATGGCGACCAGGTTTCCCTGCGAGCAACACCAGAGGACAGATGACACTGAGATCACTTTTTATTATACGAAAAACAAATCTCTGGATGTAAAAACGACACCAGACTATAAAAAACGCAAACCAAAAAAAGGTGAAATTGAATCGTTGAGCATCAGAACAGCGGCCTACAGGTACATCTGGGGCCTATTTCAGTCGTCTGCTGAAGAAGAAGAAGAACTGTTATTGTTTGCTACGTGACTATCGGTAAACGGAGGAAGCAGGGTGAATTCCTCAGAGCCGCAGATGTGACAGACTGGAGAAAGATACTGTCGTAGCAGCTAAGAAACAAGGCCATGTGGGTGTTTTAACTCTTATTCAATATGAAACACTCTACAAGGAGCTGATGGTGGCTGTGCGTTTGGAAGCAGGGACCTTTTTTGCTGAATAAAAACACTGCTTTTCAGTATTTATTAGTATCGGTTTGTGTTTTCTTATCAGATTTAATCACCTCTTGTATTGAATTTGAGCCTCTGATAGTCCACCATGACATCAGCAGTTTATATTAAAAAAAAAAACCTTCATCATTCAGCTATAAAAAAAGCAAAGCCAGCCATCTCATTATTCAGCAAGACTAGTTTTTGTCACATTTCCTCACACCTCCTCCATCTTAAACGGATAAATTAACAGCAGCAACAAGTTGATGGCCATGTCCAGACTGCGAGGCGGGGAGTGTAGAAACGGAGAAAGGAAAAAAAAAAAAAGAAGAAAATTGACGCATTCTGCAGCTCGCATTAAAACCAACTACCTAAATTCGCCCACACTCTTCTCTTTCTCTCTGCTCTCCAGCTTTCTCTCGGCGAGTGTTGCACATGTGTGGGTGGGGAAGGAGTGCGCAGGAGTTGAAAATGTCAGAACTCGCTAAGCCTTACCTTAAAATAGCCCGTTTTTGCAAATAGCTGATATTTTCCATGGGCAGTTATCAAGGAGCCGTAGCTGGAGCCTCTCTGAGAAGGTGGAGAGAAAAAAAAAGAAAGAAAGAAGTAGTGAGAAGAAAAAATGTCAGTCAGATTGTGTAGATTAGAGCAAAGAGGATTAAACCCTGTTCGAATAAGACTGTGCTGCTTCCACTCAGCTGCAGCGTATATTCTTAAACAGGCGCCAAAATAAATTTTCTCTGCGCAACATGAAATTGCCTTTTTTACTTATATTTGAGAAAATAAAGTGTTTTCCAGCTCGAGTCCTTGGGCGAACGTCTGCAGTGCACACAGAGTGAATAAAAAAAATCAAGTGGGCGCGCTGCACACAGACAGCCGAGCACAGTCGACTACACATTAGTATAGAATGCAAATATTGGCAACACATGGCACATGGCTGGAAAATACATCGGTTTTGGAAAATGGCTGTGTTTTCCGCACACACACACACACACACACACACACACTTTGTCCCAGGAACCGGACCGAAAAACAGTAATGAGAAAGGTGTGTGCATGTGCTTTTCATGAACGCTCGCACGTGTGGGATGAAACACAACCCAGGAGGAGATGGATTAGACAACAGAACCTGATACTCCAGGAACGTGATGAGGTATTATGTACGTGAGGATTGGGGCCAGGCGAGAGCTTATTTTAACAATCATTTAATATGCCACTGCAAGAAGAAAATGTAAAGGAAAACAGCCACCTTCAATAAACTGCCGGGAAAGCTTTCAGGAATGTGTAAACTCACAAAGGATTTGGACCCTTTCGGAGCTGCAGCTTTTCTTAGAAAAACCACGAACTGCATTTTAATACACAGAGCACAGCGTGTAAACAGCTCAGAACTTGTCACATTAGCATTTTCGATTCCTGGTGGGTCGAGTTTTTACAGCAGGGACGTCTCCAGACTGATAATAACACAAACAAAGTCCTGTATGAATGAAAACTGTGCACCCACTGTTGAGTCTTTCCTACTGGCAAATGTAGCAAAGCAAACTGCCAGATGAACAACTTGTTAATCACACGTTGGACTCCATGCCAGGAACACTGATGGAATAAAATGCGATATAAAGCTCGGCATTATGAAGAAAGGTTCACGGCTGCCAGCTTTAATATGAGATCATGTGGGCATCGCCTCACCTGCACGTTTAGCGTTAATTTTTCTGTCTTTGGCCGCAGTAAAAGTACATAAACCTGCAGCAGCATTGTTCGAGATCTTCTACCTGCGAGAGGGTTAGTCGACTGCCAGCTCGTTTGTGGTATTTATTGGGGCTCTCGAACTGAAGGTCCTCCCACCGAATCCTCCACAGCATTCCGGCCAACTCTTTCTCCAGCTTCAGTTTCCTGCAAAAAAAACCCAAAAAACCAGGTGGTGAAGTCAACAAGGACGCGGCAGCACAAAGAGCAACAGAACTATCGCACACAAAGTGGACCGAGTGTTGAGGTCGTTGCAGAGGTCGTGAGCTGATGTTTTTACCACAAAGCAGCAAAGAAATTAATAAAAATACTTGAGAGGCAAGTCGGGCCGTCCACTCGTGGTTTTATTTTGAAGAATTTAGATGTGTGCTCTTCTCTGAATCAACTGCAGATGATGCACAGGGTTTCTTCTTTTTCACAGTTTTTTCTTTGTTTTCTTCTAAAATCACAATGGCAGATCCAATAATGGATTGTATGGCCTCTATTGACTTTTGAGACATCAGGAATTTTGTCTACATACACACATATCATTGCTCAAATAACAAAATAACAAATTTAATGTGTTAGATTTTAATAGATTTCATCTAGCAAGTAACCCCTAAACAAAGAACAAATGTACTCTATTTGTTTCATCACTTTCCTTGTGGCATTTCTTGAGCTACTGATTACAGTTGGCTTCACATCCAGTGTTTGCATGTAGTTATGCACGTGTGATGATGCATGCACACTTGTGTTTGCTTTTTTATAAGACGCTAACTTTTCTGCCCCATAGGTTCTACCTATGGCAGCTTCTTAAAGTCGAAAACTACTCTTTTAGGAGTATCTTTACTGTCCTTGACAAAGGACTCTTTCTTTCAAACAAATTCGTGATTATAAAACATCGTAACAACCAAGTAGCACCCAAAAACTGCAGTTCCTCAAATGGCCACTAGAGACTGGCTCCAAAAGTGAGTCAGTCATCAAGTTAAAATGTCCAACTTTTTAGCAGAAATAAACATGTTTACAGAGTGGTACAAGAACAGTTTTGGTCTCTATCGCTAATTTCCCCTTTCATGGCAACTGTACAGGGGCTAAATAATTATATAACTAACTTGTTTGAATTGTATTGTGGCTTAAAATTATACTTAATTAAAGACAATGCTGCTTTAAGTGGCAATTGGATGCCATCACCCACTCCAGCTCCACTCACACTCCACGAATTTGCTCATTTTCAGATTAACTAGGAATTAGCGGGAGTCAGGTACTGTCAAGATGGATGGCTGAAACCATCACACAGCGCTTCAAATCTACTGGAACTTTATGTAATGGGAACAGCATTTGAGTCAAAAGTCATGAAACCAACTGACTATGAATCTGGTCAATAATTTACCCTCTAGAAACTCCAACCAGATTTAGATTTGTTGCATAGAAGAGAGGAAGTCTGATGGTGTTAACACCGTATTTTGATCATGATGCAAATGCAGAGTTTCGTATAAACGCTGCTGTTGTCCTCATTCTGGGCTTCAAACCACACAACATGCAGCTGTAAACTGCTAAGTAACACACAGAGCATCATGTTTACCAGAGCATCCTGATACTGTTGTTACGGATTACAGTTACTAAGAGTTGATTTTGCCCCGAAGAAGTGGTCAAATTAAGTCATTATTTGTCATCTTGGCATTGTTGCCTCAAGTATTACATAACTAGCACCAAAAAACAGCCTTAGAAATCATGACTTCGGCACTGAAAACAGAAAAAAAAAACAGTAAAAACTAACTGTCAAACGATGGAAAGCTTAACACAGTGAACCGCAAATTAGACAACAGAAACTCAGTGTGACGTTTTATAGTGAAAAAAGCATTAGCGGTGGAGTGATTAGCGATTATGTTGCTCACCTGGGTGATGTTAAAATAATGGAGTGGATGGTCTGAACAGGATGTCTAGTAATAATCATTTGGACTGCATTAGCTGCCAAACGCCACTAAATCATTAGCCACTAATATGAAGTGGTTGTATTCTGACTAAGCATGGGAAGCAGCGTCCTGCCTTTTGAGTGTAAAAATAAGAATTTGGCAAAACATCCTGGCTCTCGGCATGGACAGATTTAATTAGTGAAATGAAAACTCAGCCAAATAGAAAAAAAATGTAACAGGCATATTTGGTGAAGAAGATAAACTCACTGGACAGCTAATAAACGCCTAACAAACTGAAAGCTACTAGCACAATTTTAACACATATGTATTAATATAATATAAATATGCTGATCTGACACAAATTACTGCTGCAACCTACTTAACTGACACACAGATTTTTTTTTGCAAATGACATGATCCAAATACTGAAGGTCCTGGTGCAAAAATAGTAGACTTTAAGCTTCAGTTATTGACAAGATGTAAATGGAAGTTTAACTGGAAAGAATGACTCTTGAAACTACAATGACACAATCTCCCAGAGAGAAGTCACTTTAACAAGACAACAGACAAGTTTCGCTTTGGCATGATGTCCAATTAGTTGAACAACTGACATTAATTAGCAGATATGGCCTGTTTTTGGTGGTGCTTTCTCTTTCGTTAGCCTAAACCTAAACCTATCCCCAACTCTAACCATTTATATCTGCGTACACTCAGTAATCTAGGTCTTGGCAATCCCAAGATCTTCTGTAGAATGCACCTCGGCGTCTCTTTTGGGTTCTTGAAGACATTTCACCTTCATTCAAGAGGTTTCTTTATTCCTGAACCGAAGGTCAATTGAGTTCCAAACAGAAAAAAACCTCTTGGATGAAGGTAAAACATCTTCAAGAACCAAAAGACAAGTCCAGTACCTGTTCTTTGCCAACCCAGTCTCCACAAAGTTACATGCTGATACAACTAAAGTGCGTACTCAGATAAGATGCGTAGGGAACATAAGTTTGGTTTTAAATACAATAAAATAAACGTGACGTGATGTGGAGGCAAAGGCACAGTTTTAAAAAGCGGCAAAGTCCGCCTTATGATAGACCATTGGTTGGGTGCATGAACCGATGTTTGCGTCCTGTGGTGAACTAGAGACTATTAGTCTCAGAGTTAGATTTAGTTTTTTTTTTTTTTTTTTTTTAATCTACTGGTGGTTTTCACTTGCTTTCTGGTTCGGTTGAGGCCCAAAAACTATGTGGTTAAGTTTCGGAAAATACCATAGTTTGTTCAGTACTTTTACGTGTTAGAAACTTGGTTAAATTTAATCAAGTTTAGGAAAAATATCATGGTTTGAGTTAAAATACAACCCTTTGATTACATGTTTGAAACAGGTACATAAAATGGCAAAGATACACTGAAATGTGCTAATGTTAGTAGCAGTAGGTTGCTCCAACAGTGACTGATCTCCCCCAACTTAAGATTGGTTTGAATAATTCCTAGTTGTATTAAATGGTGAAACTGTCCATCAAGATGCTAATCTCAACCAGGGTTTGATGACCAGGTGCTACTACCACCAACAAAACCGGACGTTACTGAAGTTTAAATGCCATTTAACTGGTGAAAGAATGAAAAATTAAGGGAATAAAAGGAGAACGTGTGGACATGAGGGTGAAAAAGGACAGACGGAGGGAAAACTTAACTGTTATCTGGTAATTATGCAGAACTACACTACAGATTTAAGTCTGACGGTAAAACGAGGGGAAGGGTGCAATTATACCATAAATGGGTGCAAAGAAGGTCCACCGTACATCAAATAAACTCATTTACGACACTATCTGGAGGTAAAGATGAGGTTCAAGTTAAATTAGAGTTCGGTTATGTTGGGTTTAGTATATTTCGTCACCAGATTGTTGCATAAAATTATTTTCACTGATAACTCTGGTGTCGTCGTCCAGATAATACACTTAGATCCATCATTCATTCAGATACTTTATGGTGCAGATGGATTGATGAATTAAAGCAGAAATGGATAGAAACTGTTCCAAAATGGCCAACAACTACCAAATATCTGCAGAGCTGATCCGGGGCAATTAATCTGATCATTTTTCGACATATTCTGAGTGGTATTTTTGACCTGACGGCACGGAGAGGAAGAAGCATTCCAGCGCATCTCAATACATCTGGAACAAATCTCACAGGAGCTGCTGTTTCTTGACACTTAATAATTTGCAGCAAAAACACATAGGAAAATAAAACTCGCACAGTTTAAAAAAAAAGTTATTAGAGCCTGTTTTTGTTTGCTTTTTTTTCTTCTTCTTCTTTTAGAAGGGTGGTAGCGGATTCATTTTCAGTTTGAAGCACTTGGAAATGAAAAATGAGCAGAGCCCACACATTCCAAGCCAATCTAAAAGGTGTAAAACACTTCCAGATGGCTGCAGGAAATTATTGCAGCGTTTGCATATCACCAGCCTTCTCCCCCCCTGAAACCGTCCTAGCTGGCCCCAAAAGGGTCTAGTTTTTTATACTTGTGCTGCTTTTCCACCAGGACAAACTGTGTTGTCCAGAAACTTAAAGGAGAATCTTGTTTGTGTTTGTAGAAACTCCGAGTCGTGATCATTCTGAGTGCAGGAAACACCATTAAACCACCGGTGCCCTCCAGCCCCATCTACCACCAGCAGCAGCAGAAAAAAAAGAAGGTACTTTTCTATTTAAAGAGCCTCGTTTAGAGACCTCTGGCAGGCAGAGGGGCAAAGTGTGGAGCTCCACACTGGGCCTATTGTTTCATAAGTCCCATTGGTGAATACCTCAGCTGGACCAAACCCCTCCATTAAAACAACAGAGCCACTGCCGCTCTGCTCAACATCCCCTCGCACTCCAAAGTCAACCAAAACGCACCGCCGTCCAGATGCGTAAAGCGCTGCGGGACAAAATTTAACAATCACTGCATGAAATGTAGAATCACTTTATTGTGACAAAGTATGTATGCTGGAGAAATGACTTTGACCCAGCAAGTCCTAATACATTCCTTTGAGAGCAAATCTGTGTTGCTTACTCCTGTCTTCCTTCAGCTACTCGCTAATCTTTGTTTTCAAGAGAAAAAATATGCTTAGAGGCTAAATTTAAGGAATAATGACTTGTTTAAATGGCTTTTATTGAAGTGCAGATGTTTTTTGTCAAAGCAATACAAAGAAGCAGATGATTCAGTACACAGGTCTCCTTTTATTAAATTGCGTATTCACCAAATTTAATGCTGGCAGAAGAGTAATCTACTGACAAACTGAATAAACCAGCCACCCTAATACAAAATATAGCAGTAATTTCACAGTATAGGGCTTATTTAACTGTGCCAGATTAGCTTTGTGTTTCTCAACCTTTTTTTCTTACCATTGAAATCGATTTCCAAGAAATGACAGATATAATTCAACTAAGTATAAAATATTTCATTATATGCATTAAAAACAATCATACAAGCAGCAGTAAATATATAATCTTTCTTTCTCTTTTCTTTTTTCTTATTAAAATATAAAAATTAAATATCTCAATTGTGTAAATTGCACTTAAAGGTTGAGAAACTTTGGATTTGAGCGTTTGGACTGACAGTGACAAAACTCCAAACAGTTTTTTAGCATCTTAGTGGTGTTTTTGTAGGTCAAGTAGTGAGAACGGAGGCCCCCTCAGCAGCTGGTTGATCTTTCAGACGGCTGTAAACAGCTCTGCCTCTCCGTCCATCAGCAAAAAGCTCCACTGGTGTCTGCGAAAACAGGAAGTGATTTGTTAGCCTTCGGTATCAAAGAGAGCCGGCACACAAGAAGCTCTAATCCCCACTGATGCTCAGCTGCAGGCAGGAGGTTTACATTTACACAAAATCCAATGAAACACTCCAGCAGCTTTCCATATATATAAAAAACTGTCACTAAATGAATCTAAATATAGACAGACTTCTGCAGAAAGTTCAAAAACTGCAGGTCAGGACCAAAAATGCATCACAGAGTTCCCCCTGTTGGATTCCCATAACAGAAATAGACACTTGTTGCCGTAAGTCCCAACATGTTGTACTTGGATATAAAAAGAGAGATTCCAAGGAGAGAAACTCACCGGCAGAGATTCCAGGAAAACTAGCTAACTAGCTGGGAAACCAAGCTGTGTTTGCTGAACTGTGAGCTGCAAAAAAACAGAGAAGGATGTGTTAATTATTTCAGAATTAAGCGGCCCAAACAATGTGTCTAATTATCTGGTTGTTATGTAATTATTGCAGCAATGATCAACTCAGATTCAGGCTTAGTGGATTTACCTCACGTGGATAGCTGCTCCTCCGTCTTTCTTCCACCATTCCTCTGATCAAAATCCACTCTGATTGGCTGCTGATTAACACTTGTTTGTGTTAATGGTCAGTATTGGAAAAGTAATCAGATTACCGGCTTGATTTGTTAGTTAGCGACGCAGCTCCTCTCAAAATCAAAACTAGTCGAGAATATCATTAACCGACAACTTTGCAGGAAAAACAGGGAAAAAATAGCAACATTATTTACTTCCATTTCATGCAGATATTAGCCGTGACATTAAGTGGGGTGTAGAAACCTTTCCTTAATTACTTGGGGCATGCACAATTTACTTCTGGTGTAATTAAACGAGGCTTAATGCTGCAACATAAACATGTAGACGGCGCCACTTGGGACGCCGTAACAGTTTCGTTTGAATTTGTTTTTACAGCTGAACGCCGAGTCAGAACCATTACAGAAGCAGCAGGCAATTATTTTTATCTCGAACATACAGCTGAAAAAAACTGCTTGGGGGCGGCATTAACAATTAAGCACCGACACTTATTTAACCTAATCACATAATGTTAAGACCCACTTTGTTTAACAGTAAATGGCATGCACAGTGTGAACACAGTCTGAGGGATTTCTACATAAGATGCCACCTGATGCTGTGATTGGAATAAAATCAGCTCAGAGAAGCTTCCAAAGTTATTTTTATTTGTCACTGAATCATAAAAATGTCAAAAAGTCACCCATAAAAGTCAAATTAAATAATCCCAGCCTGCAAATTCCTTTAATCCCACCACCCAAGACACTTAAGGCTGAAAACTCCTCAGCGTCAACCTTATTTATTTGTTTTTATTACATATATTTCATGCTTTTTTAGCGTCTCCTTCCCTCTAATTGGGGCGCTGAGCACTTACTTCCACTCTGCCTCTCAAGAATGACTTCATTTCTGCTGTGTCAATGTTTGTTTAGCAGAAATCAGGCGTCTTTGTGCTCGCTTCTAATAGGATTTTATGGGGGTTTTATAAGCCAACCTGCAAACTAGCATGTAATCCTTTCAGGGAAAAAAAAAAAGACGACACACATAACCCCACCAGACCCCATGTTTTTCCACCTGACATCAGCATCGTGTGAATTATTAAAATAAGTGGCATTTAAGCTTCAATCCAGCGCGAAGGAAAGAAAGCTAATGAACACACTAATGAGCATTAAGCCAGAGTAGCAGTGGGCCTTGTTTGGGGCCAGTTCATGAGCTCATTGGCAGCTTGGTGACAAACTTCACCTGCTGAGCTGTTACCATAGCAACAATCGTGTACATATCACATTCCCACCTATAGCAGCGAATCCTGCTTCAAACATGTGTCTGTCTGGCACTTTCTTGCTCTTTTTCTGTCTGTCTTTGAGTAAAATAATGGGAAAAAAATCCAAAACGTTGGAGCTACAAGCAGCACAGACAGGAAGAGGATTAAACTCACCTGTAAATGAGGAAACTGGAGATTCCAAATATGATAAGCGCTAAGCCAGAACCCACAGCCACAATACCCAGAACTGGCAGATGACCTGGAAACAGGAGGAAAGAGAAGAGAGAGAAAAAAAAGAAGCATTACACGCTCGGCTGTCTCTCATATGTTTAACAGATGTCCACATTCATATCTTTGAAAATAAAGAATTAAAAGTGTGAGTGTGATGTGAAGAAAGACAGCTGCGACTTCCTGAGTTCCAGCTGCGCCGCTTTAGCAGTCTGTCAAACCGCAAAACGCCGGCAACAATTTCACACAATCACACGGCTCCTCCTGTATATTTAAAACCCTAATGGAGACTAATTATACCACCTGCTGCTAATCAGCAAAGCGGCGGATGAGCTGATTTTTGTGATTGGAGATGTATCGTTTCTGACACCAATCATCTCCAGAACATGGTCCACTTCGCTGCATTCATAAAACAGTCAAACTAAAGATTTCTAACTTACTGGCAGTTACATTTTTCATGTGCAGAATTTAAGGTTGGTTCATACTTTTTTGCATAAACAGTCAGAAAACACAGATTTTATAGTAGTTTTATTATAGTTACGGGCTCCTATGTGACCTACAATCATAGTGAAACCTGAATTATACTCACACATGCTGTGACAAGTCAGGATTGTGTTTTTATAACTCATTATTTGCAGTGAATCACCAGTCAGAATATTTTTTTTATCAATTATAAAGTATACTAAGGAATTATTTAGGTTACAGTTTTCTGGCATTAAAAAAATAGAGCAACTTTTAAGCAATACTGAAGATATTAATGCAAGTTTTAGAGGCTGGTTTTGTATATTTGGGCAAATTGGGATCTTGTCTGACTTTGTACCAACAGATTTGTGTGCAAATGACTCTCAACGCTAAGATCTCCATTAGACAAAATGTATATAGAATGTCTCAGTACAACTTCAAATATTGTCTTAATATTGTTCTTATATTTGGGGGTAAAACAACATATAAATAACAATAATATAGTTTAAAATGGAACCTCAAACTCCCCCAAAATGGTTCTTTGAAGAACCTTTCTGAGGGGTTCCTCAACATAAACAAACCCCAAAAAGTTCCTTGAGGCATCTAATTCTTAGACCATACACAATACTTCGATGCAGATATACACTACCATTTAAAAGTTTGGGGTCACTTAGAAATGTTCTAATTTTTGAAAGAAAAGCATTTTTTTTTCAATGAAGATACATTAAATGCATGATAAATCCAGTGTAGACATTATTAATGTGGTAAATGACTATTCTAGCTGGAAACAGCTGGTTTTTAATGGAATATCTCCATAGAGGTACAGAGGAGCATTTCCAGCAACCATCACTCCTGTGTTCTAATGCTACATTGTGTTAGCTAATGGTGTTGAAAGCTAATTGATGATTAGAAAACCCTTTGTGTAATTATGTGAGTACATGAATAAATGTGTGAGTTTTCATGGAAAAGGTGAAATTGCCTGGGTGACCCCAAACTTTTGAACAGTGGTGTAAGTATAGTATATATAATTACATTTAATTACATGTAAATACAATAAAATAGAAATCATTGAAAGGGTTAGCTTTAATTAACTGACTTTACTTTGTAGAAATCTGTTCCCACACAAGCCAAATTAAATTGACCCTGATTCAGTGCTAATACAAGCAATTAAAGAGGAAAACTTCCAAGGAGGTTGAATATTTTTTATAGGCACTGTATGGTTGGATAGGATTATTATTATCTTATTATTATTGTTTGGCACATTTGAAGTTGTTTTTCCTGGTTAATACTTACTGCCTACTGACTGGCAACACTTTTTTAATCTATATGTTACTCTTAACTGTAATGCACTGAAACACCAAATCAGATTCCATGTATGTGAAAACGTCTTGTCAGTAAAACTTTTCACATTCTGAAAAGCACACATGGAATACACAAATGCATAAAATACATTAAATTAGTAACTGAGCAACATTCTAAAAAGATGCACATCTGAACCAGATTTCTTGACAATCCACCCAGAAGTTGACATTTCACTGGTGTCAGCGACTTAGTGGTGCTCAGTCACAGGATTGTTAGGATTTAGTTTTGTCTGTCCAAGGTTTCAACAGCAATCCAAAGCTTAGATTTTTCAATATTACAGCATCCAAAAAAATGTGTGGAGCCAAAACCAACAATTTATCCATCTGAACACCACTTCTGTTGAGCATCTTGAGCTAATATAGCAAGAGTTTGTTCCCACCTCACCCCAACAGGTTGAGGCAGATGTCTGCCCTCCCTGAGCCTGGTTCTGTTTATAGGGAGTTATTTTTTCCCCACTGCCACTAAGTGCTTGTTTAAAGGGTAATATTGGGTTTCTGTCTATAATAATAATACATAATAATAATAATATCACAACTTTACTCTGTGAGAAGTTTTCCATTATGACAAGACTTTTTTATTAATGCAGACATTTACAAAGTCTTGCTGAGTCCATTAAATGCAGTTCACAGCTTCATTGTTGTACCTGCTATACAGTTTCTAACCTGATGAAGTCCTCCTGAGGACAATAAATGTACAGTAGAGAAAACATACTGTAAAATTCACAAATACCATAGTTTATCCACTTTTTGTTTGTGATTAAACCAGTGCCTGCATATTACAATTATTGCTTTACTTACTAATTTTTAAATACAGTAATTGCACTAATTGAAGCCCCACTACTGGCCTCTCTGTGCTAATAATTGCAGGTTTTGCTGCTTATAATTCGTTTCAATTATCTCCATCGAATCAAGCAGAAGTTGTGAAATAAATTCCTGAACATCCATTTTCCTCGATGCCAGAAGCGACAGTGGAAAAAGGCGACATTCAGGCTCTGCAAATTACTCGCGGTCGGCTTCGAATTTAGGGACGGAATCAGATTTATTGCTACTCGACTCATTATCCTGCCTTCATACCACGATACATTGATAATTGCAGTGGTTTTCCCGCTCGGTATATCATCTGTGACGGTTCCCTCTAAAACTGTCACTCTGTTCATACAACAAAGACCACTTCCAGCACTTATCTTTCACTGCCTGTCACTCCAGTGAATATTACACTTGGCTCCTTTCTCTTCGTTGGGGGAAGGAGCTGGGATGAAATTAAAGAAGAACAAGGCATCTATCACTGCCGCATCAATGAAAGTATCACGAGCCCCGTAGAAATGACAGTGATAATATAAACAATGCATTAGTGCACTGTAATATCCATCTGATGAGCAGCTCCATCTTACCCAAGTCAAAGGGAGAAAAAATATGCTATTAAGTGCAGAATAATTTCACTTTATGTCAAAGCCGCGCGTGAACTTCCTTCTCATAATTCTTCTCGTGAAATCAGGATGTCCATTAGTAAACCTTATGCTGCTGGTTTCTAGCTGATATTTCACCTGAGGCGGGTAGAATCATCTGTAGGCAGATTTAAATCCACGCAGAGGGGTTAAAATGTTTTATTGAGTTTTCATACCATCATTGCAGGAGGGGTCATCTGTGGAAAACACACAGGGAGGGTTATCCAGAGGTGGACCACCACTGGGCCAGTGGATCTTCTCAGTTTGGGACCAGATGATCTCTTTGGTGGTGCCGTTGTAGTAGGCGACGAGCTGCAAACACACAGAAGAATACAGATTTAAAGAGATGAATATAAACATATTATAGAAATGTGTAATATCTTTGAAACAACTAGCCATGTTGATATTACTATGCAATATGTGTCAGCAACGGCTAGCTGCTAGCTTGTCTCAGCCAATGCAACATCTCACAGAGTTTCTTTAATTAGCTTGGATGTGAAAGAGTTCAATTTCATTTGTAGCTAACAGATTTCTATGGAACAATTAATATTCCCATTCGCCTCCGACATATTTTTGCTTAGTGCTAATTAGCAAATGTTAACACACAGGCATGCTAGCACACTAGATTAGATGTTATGCTGTATTAGAAAATCAATCCACTCTCATTAGATCTAAAGCTACAGCCAGCAGTCAACCAGCCTTAAAGGAGCATAAAGACTTAAAACGGGGAAACGTGTCTACTGATACCTCGTAAATTTAACAAAACAACATGTAGTGTCTTGTTTTTTCAATCTACATACGAACAAAAAAATAAAAATACCAAGTTATGGTGTTATTGTTACGGTTTGAAGATTGCACAGTCTAGTTTGAACTAATCAAACAGATAATTATTTTAAAAAGCCTCATTTACCGCAATCAAAACTTAATTATCTTGTTCCCTCAAATTAACATATATTTTCCTGGAATCACTTGTGTTTTTTTACTGATTTAAATACCCTAAAATAACGTGAAGGTCTATGTAATTCATCATAATGAGACATTTAACCTATATAAAGGTTAGAGGGAAAATCAGAAAACTAAATGTTAGCTGTGCCAGTTTAATCAAATAATCAAGTTACAAAAAAACACAGCATTTTGGAAAACTCAAATTGCGATCGTTGTTAAGACCAGAGAAAATTCTTTATTTCTATACTGCATTAATGTTTAAAGTTACATTCTGGAGGTTTAATGGAAAGCATCTTGCTATTTCTCCAGTCTTTCAATGAAACGTTTAAGCTAAACTACAGAACAAACTGCAGCTACGCCAGCAGCGTTTGACCAACATCCTGAACAGCTTTATTTTGACGGTGCAGCTCCATGAGCAGCATCTGTTGTCCTGCTGTGAAACACGACTCCTGTGTTTCCAAGTCGCCCGAGGAGGTTTTATGTGTTCCACCCCTGCTCCCGACATGTTGCGTCCTCGCTGCTAAAACCTCGAAGGCCGTCGCCCCTGAGGAGGGTCATCAAAACAATGCCGAATGTGATGGGTGAAGGTTCAGAGGCTGCACGGTCTGAAATAGCTGCAGTTCAGGGGCTGTGTTTACCGCATTCACTCACTGCCAGCAATCCTTTTAGAACAGCGAAAGGTCTAAAGTCAGTGTGGATGATGGAGCTTATTTCTAGTGCAGTTAAATAAAAGCACTCAAATGTAAACTATAATACACACCTTAGATACCTACGACATCCATATGCTATGATGATTTTTTATAATGGATCTGGAAAACACTTCCTCACAAACTGTTGCCAATAAGCTGGAGGCACACTGTTTTCTCAAATACCATCATGAGCTGTAGCATTAAAGGGAAACGCTAAGGACTGTACACATCGAAGTCTGTTTACAAATCCTGGGGAAAACTACTGCATGTGTAAAAGAAGCTGTTTTGTTTGCACAAAACCTGATAAACTGAATCAAATCAAACTTTTTGCAGCTGGGTTGCATTGTGGTGAAAGGTAGAAAGTAAACGATATCTGGTTCCGCTGCATCAATTTTTACACTACTGTTCAAAAGTTTGGGGTTTTCCATGAAAACTCACACTTTTAATCATGTGCTAACATAATTGCACAAGAGTTTTCTAATCATCAATTAGATGTGTAGAAAATAATTAAATAAAAACCAATGAATGAGAAGGTGTGTCCAAACTTTTGACTGGTAGTGTCTATCTAACTATCTATCTATCTATCTATCTGTCTGTCTATCTATCTATCTATCTATCTATCTATCTATCTATCTATCTATCTATCTATCTATCTGTCTATCTGTCTATCTGTCTATCTATCTGTCTATCTGTCTATCTGTCTATCTGTCTGTCTGTCTGTCTGTCTGTCTGTCTGTCTATCTATCTGTCTATCTATCTATCTATCTATCTATCTATCTATCTATCTATCTATCTATCTATCTATCTATCTATCTATCTATCTATCTATCTATCTATCTATCTATCTATCTATCTATCTAAAATAAACAATCCATCTCTGATTCAGGATTGCTTATTTCAATAAATGAATGAAACAACGTTCAGATATCACCAACTGTACAACATATAAAGCAGTTTAAGACTCTGAAAGCTGAAACTCTTCCCTCCTCTGATGTTTTGAACCAGGCTGCAGGCTACTCGGGTCAATCGACCATCTGAATCGACCAATTAAAAGCCAAAGATAAATGAGACCAGGAAGTCCCGCTGACAGTCTCTCTGGGCCGCTATGAAATTCTAACTGAAGTCAAATGTAGCTAACCCACTTCTCCTGCCCTCAGAGGGGAAAATAAAATAAAAAAAAAACACAGCAGGGTTTTCAGAACACAACATACACAAATATTCTCATCAGACTCGGAGGGAAATTTGAGGCTTTATGCATCTTATCATTAAAGACGTCAAGACCCCAGATTATCTCACACATACTAACATCCATTCTGCATTTGAGGTGTTGAACATTTGATTTCTCCGAATCTATGGTGGTTTTAAACTGCACACAGCTAATTATGAGAAATTATAGTTGCAGTAATTTGGGGTGCATTAAGTCAATTAATCTTTTATTGTTTCTTTAAAAACTTTAGAAATATACATCAAAAAACTCCTCAGTGGTAGAGCTGACAACAAAGACTGCTTTGTAGGAGACAAACTAGGTTTTCCTCAATTAAAAATGTAAATTTTGTTAACATTTGCACTGTATGGGCACTAAAATGCTTGTAACTCTTTATGCTAGGCCAGGCGTGTCAAACTCATCTTAGTTCAGGGGCCACATTCAGCCCAATTTGACCTCAAGTGGGCCGGACCAGTAACATTACAGCATAATAACCTATAAATAACTACAACTCCATACTTTTCCTTTGTTTTAGTGCAAAAAATTAACATTTAAGGAATTATCTTTTTACAAAATCTTATGAACAAACTGAAATTTCTTAAGAAAAATAAATTCAATTTCAGCAACGTTCAGCCTCAGTTTATCATTTACACATGACAACTTCCAGATCACGGAGTGTCGACAAAGACACAAAACATTTAGTCACAGGTATCTCTATATAGTATTTTAGTTTATGATCAAAACGTCAAAAGTCAGACAAAAAAAGGCCAAAACAAAAACAAGACAACATATTACAAAAATGAGAGAAAATGACAAAAATGAGACACAAAACGACAAAAACGAGAAACAAAACGACATAAAATGCAAGAAATGACACAAAACAAAAAAGAGACAAAAAATTAGCCAAAAAAGTTAGAAAGCGACAAAAAATGGACAAATTACAGAAACGAGACAAAAAATGACACAAATGACACAAACAAGACAAAAAATAGACTAACAACACAAGGAAGACAACAAAAACATAAAACAACAAAAACGATACACAAAACAACAAATAAATCAAAACACAAAAGGACAAAAATATGACAAAAAGCACAAGCGAGACAAAAACAAACACACGACAAACAAAAAACAAAACGACAAAAACATGAGACAAACAACAAAAGTCAGACAAACAAAGACAAAAAACAACCAAAACAAGACAAAATATTACAAAAATGAGACACAAAGTGACAAACGAACAATGAGCAATCTAGTGTTTTACTTTATGATCAAAACAACTTGTCGAGGTTTAAAAGTTATTTTAAATTTACAGTTTTACAAATGTACAATTTACAGTTAATGTCTTCTCTGTAATTTTTACACTTTACAAAGTCGTCCCACGGGCCGGATCGGACCCTCTGGAGGGCCGGTTTTGGTCCGCGGGACGCATGTTTGACACCCCTGTTCTAGGCGGGTTCCCTTATAGTTCTACCACATCCAAGAAAAAACAACTTTTCGAATCATCATTAATAGTCCATATTTAAAATGACTGTATGTAGTCATTTCTAACAGTAGTTAGGTAGTAATTTGATAAACAGCCAATAAAAGACAACAATCCTCCACCAAAGAAACTTACAATAATTAAATCATATTATCAGTTAGACTGAAAGTTTTTCCAAAAATCTACTTTTTGTTTCCCCAGATGGACTAATTTAGGAGCTGTGTATCAAACTACAACATTTTTATTTACTTTTTTTTTTTTTACCAAATAAGCTGTGTTTGTAGTCAAACAAGTCTGACCTCTTTTCTAAAGTAAAAGTCTGGTGGGTGATTTCTCCTTTGATTAGAGAACTAAAAGTGACAAGATAAGAAGAAATGAAAGTACACAGAGCCATTAGAGGGTCCCAATAATGTTATTTATTTAAGTTTAGAAAAATATGCATCTATTTCTTGTGGTTGTTGCTAATGATGCTCAGACAAACCCACAATCAGCATGTATATTATAAAACTCCACTAAGCAAGACAAGGATCTACTGAGTCCTTCATTTCCTTATCAGTTCAGTCCATTCGCGGCTAAACTGTCGCGGTGAAATGTGCTTATCAACTGTTTGCTCCCGGGTGTTTTGTTCCTCTATCTGTCATTACAGTCCCAACAGAGGCTTGTTACAGCATGAATGTGAATATTTTCCTCTTTGAATCCTCTCATCCTGCTAAATGTACAGCTCTGGTCAAACTATTCTTCTCCAATCGGCTACATTTATGACGATTTAATAAAGTGTCACCACAAATTAAGATCTTTAGAGGAATGACAGCATCACCAAGATGAGAAAAAGTTCATATTAAAGATTTTTTTGCAGCTTTTTTATATTCATATAGAACATAAATAGAATCTTATACTAAATCTCTGGTTGAACATTGCAAAGTACATTTACTTAATTATAAATCTGAGGTAGTTGTACTTTACTGGACTTCATTTGTTTGTCAAATTTTGTACAGAAAAGAATTAATTAGTTGTAGTTGTTACTAAAACTACCTGACAGTTTATACATGTAGAGCTGAAACAACGGTTGATTAATCAATTAGTTAACTGGCAGAAAGTTATTTAGTAACTACTTTGATAATCGTTATGTAATTTTTTGTGTAAAAACATCCTCATCAGTTCCATAAACGTGAAAATTTGCTGCTTTTTCTTTTCATTCCTTTCATTATTTGTTAGCTGGGATAACTGTAATTATGAACATCTTTCAATATAACGACAATTTTTCAAATCAAACAGTTAATCAGTTATTGGGAAAAGTAATAATCAGCAAACTAATTCATGATGACACTAATTATTAGTTGAAGTAAGTTCAAAATTAGCCCCAAATCAACCGGCCAAAGTAAAATCTTGCTTAATCTTTGCTAATTTATTGTACAGATAGATTTTTCTGTATTAAACACTTTCATTTTTTGAATATCAGTCATAGTTGTTACTTAAACTACCCGACAGTTTATACATGTACAGCTGAAACAACAGTAGATTAATCAATTAATTAACTGACACAAATTTAATTAGCAACTAGTTTTATGATCGTTCTGTAATTTTTCGTATTTCAGCATCATAAATGTGAAAATTTGCTGCTTTTTCTTTTAATTATTTCATTATTTTGATGTTTTGACTGTTAGTTGGACACTGCAAGCATGTGGTAATTGTAATTATCTACATCTTTCAATGTAAACACAATTTTTACAAATCAAACATCAATCAGTTCATGGAAAAAATTATCAGGAAACTAATCCATGATGGCAGTAATTATTAGTTGCAGTGTTAGACCAAAAAAAAGTTAAAAATTAGACCTCAACTGGCTATAACAGTTTCAGTTTTCTTTTATAATAATGCACAAGGAATAACAATGAAATTATCTAATACTACACAAGTTTCTGTATTGAAATCTTTTATTTTAATGCTCTAATTGCATTATCCTGATGGTACTAATATACTTTTACTTAAGTAAAGTTTTAAATACAGGACTTTTATTTTTTTTTACAGTGTGACATCAGTAGTTCTAATTAAGTACATGATCTGAATACTTTATACACCACTGAAAACAATAAAAACTATTTAAATTACAGGATTGGTAAAAGAATAATTTCTATCAAATAGCCAGTTTATTGATCTACTACCACTAATATCAATCAAACTTCAGTGAAACAGTAAAACCGTGGCTCACCCCATACTCTCCTGTCTTCTGGTTGGTCATCGCCCACAGGTCCACGTCTATATTTCTGGCATTTTTGTCGTCTGTGGAAACAACTCCTGTCACTCCTAAAAACACACAAAATATCCTCGTTAATAGTCTGACAGCGGGGCTACATTTATTTAACGAAGATTCAGGAAGCACATAGAAGTTTTTTGAGTGTTTTTCTTGCAAACACTTGTCTTGCAAAGCAGATAATGCTAAAAACCACGATTGTTCCACATTTAGTTTCAGCATTATTACAAAATGCACATCACAAATAGTTCAATTAGCAACTTCTGCAGTAAGATTTCAAACACGTGTGACTTCAAACCTTTATAAAAATTGAATTTTCTGAGCCATATCCAGAAGCTTATTTATCCATTAAGCCAGGTAACATTAACATTATCAAAACTCCCACAATAATAAAGCCAAAGATTCCATTTTCATCCTCAACATGGGCCCTATTTTCTCAGTTTTTTCCCATCATGCCGAGCAAACCAGTTCTCATCAATCCTCTCACGCTGAAGCAACAAAATCCCATTGTTCTGCCTCCCCCAGTCTGACGTGAGATCTGGCAGCCGGCAAAGTAAACAGGGAAGTGTGTGAGCAGCCACATCAAACACCAAATGGACTATTAGCCGGAGTGTTGTGTGATAACTGTTCAATAACGTTATAATTTGCGGCGTTGAAAGGGCAAATTTAATCGCATTTTAGGTTCAGCGGTGCTTTCTAATATCGTGCAGACGGGCCAGGCGGCATATTTATCAGAGAGTGCTGTTCCCTTTGATCTGAAATGAAGCCTGAAAGGATTGGCAGCATTTTAAGTGGAGGTGGAGACTTTGCATTTATGGATTTATCAGAATTAAGCTACCATCATGCATATGGTCACATAAGTTGGTCAGTTATTAGAAGTAAAACAGCACCAATATACAGCAAGTCACTTCGAGAGTCAGTCATTTATTGAAACGTCTAAAAGGTTTGTAGATGTACGAAGCTGCTAATACACTTTGCTCACCCCAGAAATGTCGGTTCTGTGTCCTCATTGTGATGTTGATGCCGTCGTTCTGGGCCCCGCCCTCCGCCAACGTCTCATCTAGGGCCATCGCGTACAGCACAAAACCATCGTAGAAGCTGCCGGCAATGTAATCCATCTGCAAAAACAGACATGAGTGTGACCAAACAGCTACAACAGCAATTTATGCACAACTAAAAATCAGATAATGGCTTAATATATATTAAGTAAGTCTCACATGGCCCAGTTTTCAGCTCAAAACATGTAAAAGATTATTAATGTCACTATAACTGGGTAATCTCTGGTTTTGGTGTCTGTAGCTTTAAATAAAGCTGAGCTACTGCTGTCCCCGGCCCCTTCAGGAAGAAAACTCTCTCTGCATCTGTGATTGACAGACAGAGCAGCTGACAGACATAAATGAGCATATGAGACTTGGCCTTTCTAGCACTTCTAACTTTCTTTTGAAGCAATAATTTCACGTTGAAACATTGCTAAATTCACAGTAAATAATTTGGTGAGTTTGTCAGATAATCACAGTTTCAAAATCTGTACTTTAGCAGCGTGGGAAATGGTTAACACATTGTCTTAACTGGTTGCATTTCAGTCATTATTTCATACTTGTACCATCATCTGGCAACAGAAAATTATGTAAATAAGAGCCGCTTTTCTGGGAATTTGCTGGATTAAAATGCAGTTTATGTGAGCACAGAGAGCAGCAGAGAAGCTAACAGATGCTAAAACCAGCTAAAGTTGAAGCACAACGTTCCTCATGAAAACACATTATTTCACACTCACATCTTTCTACTTTTAAAGTTTCCCTGATCCCTGAATGTCCCTCAGGATTTCAGTTTTCACAGAGCTATGACCTGTGGACTTAATATCAAATTTAATGCTAACATTAGCCACACAACATGCTAACACGAACAGTTTTTCATTGCCATCAACAATAAATGTAATTCACTCAGTCTTCAGATGCAGGGAGTGCATGAAGACTCTTCTGTTCACTCTTACAGCCAACAACAGAGCATTTGGTGTGTTTTGCTTGTTGCCAAGATATTTTAGAGTTAGTTAAAGTGGCTATGCGGGAAATAGAGAAGTAAATGTTTTCATATCTTAACAGCTTTCAATTTACAGCTCTAAATTTATAGTAACCACAAAACACAGTAAAATTGATTTTCATCATATGGAACCTTTAAAGGGGTACAGTTTTAGCCAAGGAAAGTAATAAAGACGATTGTACTTTAGTGAAGCTCATTTATGTAAAAGTTGAGATGAAAGCAACAGTAATAAAAGCATTAATTGCAAACATTACTGTGAACATCATTCATCATTAAATTCTGGCAATTACACGGCACAGTGGGGTATTTTTCTGCACAGAGAACCCTATAAAAGATTAAATAGGCTGTGATGAAGGATTTCAGAGGCTTTAACTTACCAACGATGGTTCCAAATGGACACCAAAATCCCTCTGGGCTCTGGCGTGGAGTTTCCTCTGGAAGTCTTTGTATTCTGGGTTATCAGGAGGCCGGTATGTTATGACGAATACAGACTGGACGGGGCACAGCGAAGGAAAAAACATGATCAAAACTACAGTATTAGATATGGAACCTTAAGAAACATCTGTAAAATATCCAGTTCCAACACATATTCATAGTATCTAACACATTTCTGTTGAGTTTTGTGTTGGAACTCTAATATAAAATTAATCTGCTGCACATTTAACTACTGGAGCTTGGTGTTAATATTGTATCTCTGCATAGTCTTTGTTTTAGTCATTAATGTTGACTCTTGCCAATCCAAAACACTTTAACATACACAGCATATAAATAGAAATATACAGCTTTCATGCTCATAAACCTACAGTATCATACAGACATTGAGGTACAATGAATAGTCATAATATAACATATTTATACATAATACATATTCCAAAAAAATCATCTTTGCATGTATTTTTTGGAATTTTCTTAAACAGTGATGTAAACAAACTGAAACTGAATATGTATTTGGCAGTTATGGTCACGACTGATGGTGGTTAAAAAAATCTAACTCAGTAAACATGATTCAAAAATGAAAAATAATATATGATATTTTTATTTCAGTTTTTTTGATGTCAAAATTTTTGTCCTCACAGTCCTTTGTGCGAGGATTTTTTGTTGTTGTTGCTAATAACTGACATATCTTAGGCTGTGTTTATCCCAAAAAACAAAACAAACAAAACATAAATAGCTCTTTATGTGTTTTTTTCAGAAAAAAAACAACAGTGGCATCATGTAAACAAACATTCATTGTGATGCATAAGAGGAAAACGGCCGCTTAACTTTTAGCATGCTAACGGTAAAGTCAGAGCTAACATTCATTGCTGAGCAGCTGGCATTCTGTCATCAGTCACGTTTGAGCTTGAAACTACTACTAGAAACAAAACAAAAATAGATATTGAATGTAAATGACACGTTTTTCACTGTAAAATACCCTAACTTGACAGCATGAGAAGTCTATTAGTTACCGTAAAACCGAACAATGACTCCAACGTAGCTAGCTATTACTATTTACAAATGTGACGGCTAAATTTAAGATGTACATATGCATATATATCGCAACAAAATAAAATTTGTGTTCCTAGCTTTTGTTAAAGCAAAACACAAAATATACCAATGTTACTGCTATCACTGCCTTACATAGTTTTGGTGCAAATCACGTCAAAGTGTTAGCATTATTGAAGTGTTAACTTTCTAACTGAGGATACAGCAACACTCCTGGGCTCCTCTATTTCTCTTAATTTTCTAGAAATTACTGTCACCATCATAAAATGAGACACTAAATGCATCACTCTATCAAATATAATTACACCTGACTGCACAAATTATGTGCTGATTTGTAATAAACTCTGCAAGCAAACACTTCAAAGCTCTAATAGACTGTTACTTGTTCATTTTTCTGGCAAAATGACAATTTAGTTAGTCTAAAAAGAAAGAAAATCCTTGCATAATGCTACAGCTGAATACAAAATTTCAGGTGCATTTTATTTGTCAAGATTTTGACTTCTATAGAACAAAAGCATTATGTTAGACCAGCTTGAATACAGGCCACATAAACAGTCTGCCGTGGTATTTTGAATGGCATCAGAGCATTATGAATCAAATTGCACATCATTTGAAAGCACAAAGAATCATGACTCAAGCAGAGCAAACATTTTCAGATACCGACACCACAGCAACAATAGCAGCAGCAGCAGCAGGAACAGCAGTTTCTAGCTTCGTAATAACAGCCAAACAGTGGTTTCTTTCCTTTTCTGTCGCCTATAGGGACACACATTTGTTTTGCTGCACACTGTTTTCACTGTCAGATTCCTGCAAACAAATTGCTTCCGAGCTTTTAGTCTTTTTACTTCAAAAGGAGCACTGATTAAATCAAACCTTCACTAAATTGTGTGTTTTGTGACAGACTGTGTAGGAACCTGTCTTACCACAGCTTTCATGATATTAAAAAATGTTGGGTACAAATTGCTTTAACAACACCAGTATTAACAGGAGCCTTCAATGTTTGATCAAGTGTCTGAATAGAGAAATCAAACATTCAGGGAGACATTTCAGCTGAACTTTGATTCTGTTCACATATTTGCAGTCATGAAAACAACTTTCTGGCATTTCTACCAAGTCTTTTAGCTTCATGCTTAACTGGGAAAAATAGCTACAGATTGTTTTTCATGTTACAACAGTAATTGGAACCCCTCCACAAAACTTCCTTGAGCAATTATTGCGCTAAAGGAAAGCATATTGCCATAATGAGCCCTGTTATGGCCTGCAGACAAATTAACGCCTTGCATGATCAGCAACACTGGAGCCAAATTTTTGTTCTCGAGCCAAGGTTAGGAACAGTTCACATCCAGATAAACACCCAGTCAGATCGCTGAAGCTGTTTCATCACAACTCACGGTTTCAACAAGAGAAAAAAACCCGTCAATGAGTCATTAAATCTGGTCTCTGATCTCAAAATTGCTTCCTTCTTGAATTAAATCCAACCCTTGCAAGCAGACATAGGTATCGGGAGACAACATCTAATACTCAGTTAGTGGTTTCATGTGCTATGATCAAACATTTTATTATTTGTTCAGGTTAAAATTTGACTTTTGCAAAGCAGTTATGCATTTTAGAAGTGTATTTCTAAATGACTACAGATAAGTAAATGAAAAAAACATTGGGAACAGTCCATGTAAACACAACGCTAGACCTCCCCTAAGTCAAATGCAATGCCTAACATACCACCATCCATCCTAAGTTAATGTTTTAACAGATTTTAGCATTTTTAATTCAATCCATTATGACAAAAATTGCCTTAATAAGTTTGATATTATGCCGTATTTATATTCCCAAAGCATCTCCAAAACTTTGTGAAGACTGAATTAAGAGAATTAAGAGAAGCGGGTGTGACATTTAAGGAGGTAAATTAGACGAGCGTCACATCTGTGCCTACTTTCTTATTTCTCCGAGCACTAATTTGTACGGCTAAATGGCTTCCTGTGAAAACACATCCCCTCATTCATTAATGTCATGCAAGAATTTCACTCCCTAAAGTGGTGGACGGGGGTTGGGTTGAGTCCTCTGGGAATGGGAGACTTTAATTTGAGCACCCATTGGAAAAACTGAAGCAACTTCTTAAGCTAATCAGTGTATTTAAGCTTTTGTTATACGTGTCTCTCATTACCATAAAAGCTTTACCGTCTTTTACTTTCCAGGACTTTAGGTAATGTTTACTCAACTACTCTGAACTTAATTGAAACACCCAATTAACTACGATAACGTCAGTCACAGACCTCCATTTCCTGAACCAAATGGTGGTCTTGTATTATTGCCAATTACAGAGCTGTTTAAACAGTGACAGTTCACATCTGATTAATCCAAAACGTGAGTGTACACGTGCATGTGGATGTAATTTCAGTGTTTAATTTACCTTAAAGACCTCGATGGGATCGGCCCAGTCGGACTCGGGGTTCTGCCACGGTTTGCGATCCGTCAAGCTCTCGGCAAACACGTCCAGATAGAAGATAGCGTAGTTTTCTGGGTCCTGGATCTCACTCTGGAACAGTTTCATGATGTTGAGGAACGTCTCCAAGGGACCGCAGATGTAGACAACTGCAGACAGAACAGCAGCAGCAATGAATAAGATGTCTTTACTGTCTTTACTTTTACTATTTTCAATTGAACATGGTAAATTTCTCCATCTTATCACGAGTTGAGAAGGTCGTTGTGTCAGATTGGGTGATCGTGAGTCATAAATTCTTGTTGTGATTTGGCGGAGAAACATGGCAGACTGTAATTTGGTCACAGCTTGCCATCTTATATGACCTGAACAATGCCATTGGGAAGACTATCCTTGGTCTATCCTTAGTGGTGAAATGTAACTAAGTACTTTTACAGTGCTGCACGTGAGTAAAAAATTTGAGGTAATTGTGCTTAACTTGAATTTTTTTTCTGCTCCACGACATCTCAGAGGTAAACATTGCACTTTTTACCCCACTACTAAAGTCTGACAGCTTTAGTCAGAAGTTGCTTTCCAGATTTTTCCCTCCAAATTTGGTGCTTTTAAATGTTGAATAATCCTTTGGTAAGTTGGAACATTCTCCCACTTCTCCAAATATGTACTACTTTTGAAACACTCTTGAATTAGCTGGATAACGCATCATCTCAAAGCTGACAAGTCGGTTGTTTTTCTGAGACACATGATTCTCACAGGAAGTTGACGCTATGATGCACTGCTGTAGATAAATCTACCCAACAGTATATAAAGTAGTTTAAATTAACTTTTAAACATCTACAACAGTAAACAGCAATGTTAACCCAAAAACAACACTAACAGAGACCATTTTACAGCGCAATGACTACTTATTTTTCTCATACTGTGAGTAAGTAATGCTATTAATACACATTTATACCAAAATAAGATGTTGAATACAGGACTTCTACTTGTAGTAGAGTATTTTCACAGTGTGCTATCAGTACTTTTACTGAAGTAACAGATCTTAAAACTTCTTCCACCACTGTCTATCCCTTAGGATGTCTTTATTTCACCATACTGTGTGGAGTGCTGGTCAGTACTACAAACACATTGTAGAAGTTGTTACACAACAGAAGTTAAAAAAAAAAAATCTGCTATGTTAGTCTTTTTGTCAGGACTTCATGAGGCGTTCCAGCTGCTGCATCATACAGTCAACCGGGATTAAAGGATCAATTTTTGGACCCTACATCCAGCATCTTTCAGGCTGATATTGTGCAGTCTAAACCCATCGTTAAACAGTCGGAAAATTTCGAAACAACTGCTTCTGCAGCGAAATTTCATAATGCTTCCAGTCCACGTCAACACGTGTCAAGAATTTTCTAGATTGCAGCACTTAAGAATAGCCAGCCACCAATGAGCCATATTTGACTATTTATTTATTTGCTTAACATTTTACAGGAGCTGTGCATGCATGAGTAAAGTCCAGATGTAAGTCAGATTCAGAATCAGTTCATATCTGCAACACAAGAAAGATGTAAAAACTAAAGCTAGACTAATTTCACCTAGTCAGCCCATTGTGTTTACATGGTGGCCTGGCTGCACTTCACTATCATTCTGCTATTGGCTTGTTTGTATTCCTTTAAACCAATCACAATCATCTTGGGTGTAGCTAAGCAAAGGACGCAGCTTTAGTTTTCACTCAAAACAGTCACGGGTAGAAGTGTTTTGGTGGGATATTGGCATGCAAGGAGATCCAATCCAATCCAATCCAATCCAATCCAATCCAGCTTTATTTATATTGCAGTTTTAACAACCACCGATTGAACCAAAGTGCTGTACATCCAGAACAAGGCAAATAAAATCAGAAATACACAATAAAGGCACTAATAACAAATAAAATCAATGTCTCATGCTGGATGGAAAGCCAGGGAATAAAAGTGTGTTTTAAGATGAGTTTTAAAAATGGACAAGGAAGGGGCCTGTCTAAGGTGCACAGGCAATTTGTTCCACAAAATTGGAGCAACCACAGAGAAGGATCTGTCCCCTCTGAGCTTCCGCTTAGATTTGGGTGTATACAGGAGCAGCTGATCAGCCGACCTGAGAGACCAGGCAGGAGTATAAGGGTAAAGCAGCTCAGAGAGGTACGGTGGGGCAAGACCATTTAAAGATTTAAAAACAAAAAAAAGAATTTTAAAATGGACTCTAAAGTGCACAGGCAGCCAGTGGAGAGATGCCAGAAGAGGTATGATGTGTTCTCTTCTCCGTGTTCCAGTTAGAAAGCAGCATTCTGAACTAACTGGAGACGTGAGATGAGCACTGTCATTAAAATGGATAATTCAACAATAAACACTAACAGTGCTGCCTCATTGCATCGTCCAAATCCTTTCCAAAACTTCAGATTTTCAGTGCAGTAGGTTACTACTTGGAGGTTGTAGTTCTTGTTTCTCATAGTGAAGTGGATTGTGGAAACAATAACACAGATAGCAGGAGGAAAGGACACAGCTGACTGAAATGAGTAGCCAGTTGCATGCTTATGCCTAGAGTCTACATACAGGGAGTCAGACTAAGGCTGGAAAGCAGAGGCCTTTACTACAAAATACCCAGAATATCTTTTTATTATCTGGCTTCACTAAATCTAACAACCACTGCCCAACAAGCAGTCTGACAAAACTGGTTATCAACTTGGTAAATCAACCAAGTTTGGTTTCTGAATTTAGCTGTGAGCACTTTTACATGAAAGAGGCGGTATTGGCACCAGATGACCAATCACAAACATGGATATGTCTAGAGCCACATATTCTTCACAAGAAGAAACAAATTTTAATCCTAAACAAATGAGACAAACCAACAGACTTATTAGTACCGCTATATCAAATAAAAACTGTGATCTGAGTAAAATTTAATGCATGTATAAGCTGCTTAGATGTAGGTTTCTTATTCAATATTATGTAACAGAATATTGTATAATGACAATACAGATGTATTCCCTTTATGCTACTCACAGAAAAGAAAAATTATGTAAAGAATAAATAATCAAGTTATAAAATTGTAATTATTTCAGTGGTGATGTGGAGGATGGATCCAGTAATCTCATATTCACTCTCATTGCATAGGACAGTTTTAGCTTTGTTCTTTCAGCTGTTGGGCAACGGTTTATGGTTCTGAGACCAAGTAAAGAACAAATGTTTTTTATATTTTTTATTCACTAGCTTGATATAAAGCTGCTTTAGTACTTAGACAGACTTTATCAATCCTCAGATGGAAATTCTGTTGTACTTTAAGTGCTTTATCAGTCTCTGTTTTAGGATTATGTTTTTATGTAAATGCTAAAAAAAACAACAATGAAACGGTTTTGGAACTGCAGCTCTAAAACTGCTGCCTTCTTCAGAGATCCTCTCACTACCTGCCCGCCAAGCTTTGGATCTTCTAGGAATAGTGACGCCATTTTCCAAGAGAATTGATTGGTCAGTAGGCGATGTTGTAATACGTGTTGATCTCAAACATAACCTTCTCTGGATCACGTTAGGAGAAGCTCTGAAAACTCCATTAAACCTGAAGTTACCTCGCTAACCTCAAATCCTGCTTTCTAGTACAGACCTCAGGAGCATAAATAAGAGCTTGGCGTCTGAGGCTTAATGTTTGTCTGAAGCAGTGGGAGGATCCTGCTGCAAGTAGGTGGAGTTTTATTACTTTCTTTACCAGTCTCTGCTAGTGTATACACGCCTTGATTTTCTTGCAACCCACCTAAATCCTCCAATTTCCTCTCTGCTGCCTCAGTGATGATGTGCTCTACCTCAGCTGTGACCTATGTGGAATTTCTAAACATCTACAGTGAGCTAGGAATAAATGAACAGGAGATACTGAGAATATAACAACAAAAACAGACCTACAGAACTTCTTTTAGTTCTATTTTTCTTTTTTCTGGTGCTGATAGAGATTCTGATTGACACGTTTCCTGTGGTCGGACTTCTGTTTGATCAAACCTCTACATGCTTCATTGCCATCACATTTTTCCACTCAGGAGCTCCCAACCATTCTGACAATACCAATAATCCCTGTTAACGCCAGAGTTATTTGATATTTTCCACAACTTCTTGGAATTTCACATGTTGAAAGGAAAAGCATAGCACCAGTAGTGGATAATACAGTTTGACAGCTGGCGCATATTTCAACTTTTGCCATGTCTGATTCTAATAAATGTAAGGCTTCAGTACATTTGCGTGTAGCAGATGAATGAAAAAACATCAATCCACAAGCGAGCCAAGATGAAAGTCAGTATCAGTTCAGAGGACTTCACAGAGTGGAAACAACCAAAGAAAGAAGAGAGCTGCAGAACACATGGCTGAACATTGTAAAACTATTAATATTTTAGCAGTACTTTGGACTTAGTAGCCTTTAGGAAATGTATACAGACACGCGGCCATACAAGAGCTTTACTTAAATACAACACAACATTAGTTTCAGTGTGACATGAATTTCCTCCTCTATCCAAGTCTGCACTACAAGAGAAGTGTTTATGCATGAAATACATAGATCCTGATCTACATTTGTTGAAAAAAGTCCTCCAAGTGGACTAAAAAGATTATATTCCCTTACCAATGGACTGCTGCAAACACTGGTTGTTGTTATTCTGCTACTTTCTAGTCTGCTTAAAGTTCACATGGAAGATTCCAGTTCCATACAGGTTGGCATCTATGTATTTATGTATGTATGTTTTGTGCTGTGTGCCGATATGCATTCAGGGAATGTCTGCACTACTTTTATACTCAGTACTACTTTATAATCAGTGGGAGTCCATTGTATTCATGTACTCTGTGCAAGTACTACTGCCAAGAATGTTGTTCTTTGGGGGTCTGTGTAGACTCTCAAGAACTTGATAAGATGTTGAAGGTGACACCATGCTGACCTTCTTAAACACTTGTTTACTCCCAAACTTGGAAAATATAACTCCAGCCTTTAGGGGTAACAAAATGTACGTCATTCTGACCCTAATGCACCCCCTTGTGCTGCCAGACTTGTAAAGAAACACCAGCCTTTGGGGCATGACAGCATTTACACCACGCTAACCACCCTAGTGGACCTTCATGTACTTCTGGACTTGGAAAATATAACATCAGCCTTTAAGGGTAACGAAACTTACATCATATTGACCCGTGTACTCCCGGGCTCGGAAAGTGTAACACCTCCATTTTCTCACGACAACCCTAGTGGACCATCGCCTTCTTGCGGATCTGTCAAATAGCCGACAAGGTGCGTACACTTAATGGATGTGCAACTACCCAGAACGACAGATACTTTCCTTCTCTGAAGCAGGAACTTTCAAATCTCACCTTAAACAGTAGCTGAAAGGGAACCAATCTTGTGACCACTGGCCTATAATTTCTTTGTGTACACTTTGTTATGTCCTTTTATTGTGGCCTATTGTCCTATGTTTTATTGTATGTTTCACTATGTTTTCTTTGTGTACTTTTTGCAATGTGCTCTTATTGTGACTTACTGTCCTAAATATCACTGGTATGTCTATTTTTCTTTTTACCTAGGAACTGCGGATGTAAATTAGCATTGTTGCTATAATCCGGCATAAATACATCCATTGCTGTATAAATAGGCGTCCATTAATGTGCACTGTCCCTACCAAATTTAAAAAAAAAGAGATCAATAAATGCTAAAACTTCTTTAAACTGTGCAAACACTGAATGCACAAGATTCAACAAATGCTTCACTCAGGGTCTATCTGCTCCCAGATTTCAAACTAGATCAACATGGCATAAGAAAATGTTGTCTTATATTACAAAAATGGTTCACCAAAATGCTCATTTTAGAGTAACAACAGTCAGATGAGAAGTTTAGTGGGAGTTTCCACAGGTGGCAAGTCGTGCCGGACCCACTTAATTTATATAAAGTAGCCTAGACCTCAATTTTATGCAAAAAAAAAAAAGCTGTTGCTAATGTGACATCCTGTTCCTGAAAATGCAACAGAGCACTACCAGAATGCATTGCATGGCTGCTGACATAGAGAATGAATGGAAAGCATGAAAATAAAAGCTCTTGAGGACACCAATCATTGACATAATAACAACACATCTGTGGTGTTCACAGCCATCCGTGTGAGCATCCACAAAGGAGTAAAATCAAGATTTAGGAAAACAAATTGAGAAATCTGACATTCAATACCAACTCAACTCAGTATGTGATCAGTATTCAGCAGCAGCAAACATTTCTATCCCTACCAGCAAACTACTGACTCTCAAACATGAATGGAAACTCAGTGATTTTAGCTTTGCTGAGGCTCTAGATATTCACTGTCTTTCCTCACAGTCTCCTCTTTGTTTGCAGCTACAGGAATCGAGAGCTTGAGACCTTTATTTCAGGCTCTGACAGTGTCTCTATACCGACTACCTTCACCCTGCCACCTACACCCTGCTGCTGTTGAGTCATGAATAAAAAAACGTAGCATTATTTCCACCCGTAGTGGATGTCAGAGCGGTTCGCTGCCAACTCCGAGGCAGCGCTCGCAGTTAGCAGACGTTTCCTCATGTGTTAGACCAAAGTCTGCTGC
The DNA here is from genome assembly GCA_027123335.1 of Amphiprion clarkii. Taxonomy (NCBI): domain Eukaryota; kingdom Metazoa; phylum Chordata; class Actinopteri; family Pomacentridae; genus Amphiprion; species Amphiprion clarkii. The sequence continues at coordinate 27,789,897 of CM049585.1, read as the reverse complement.
TGCTTCGACCCCAACTCTCATCTCTTCCAACATGGTTCACGATGCCAAGTAGTCCTGCTGTCTCCTGGACCACTCCCAACATAAATGCACCGCACAGCCGGGAGAAAATGTCCTCCAGTGTTGTTGCATTCGCGCTGTATACGGACCTGATGAGGTTTCAGTTTGCACAAAAGCATCTTAAATGGTTTCGTACAAGTTGTTCCACTTCACACACTCCAACAAGGTACTCAACCTTGTTCCTTCTCTGCTCTCTGCACTGCATTAAATCTCCTGTTAGCCTCTTAATAAGTTGTATTTTTATCATATTTTTAAGATTGTCTTTATAATTTTATATAACCAAGCCTCATTTCTACCTCCTTTAACGCGGTTTTGTCATCAGTGCTGTTCGTTCTTGTCTGATTTGAAAAGATATCTCAAACATTTGTTGACAGATTTCAATGGAGAGACAAAAAATTTAGCTTTTTTATACCAGGCTGAATTATTTTAAGGACTACTCGATGCCAATTTACTGTATTGTTACACTGCTATTTCACAAATTAGCATATATTCTGCATCCTGTTGCTTTCAGTGTCTATGTCGACGCTGACCCAGATCTGAAAGCTAATTAGCATTTCTAAACATCTCTCACCACTGAAGTATGACGTAGAACAATGTGCATGTAGATGACGGATGTATGAGCTCTCTGAACGCTTTCTCCTTACAACAATGCAGTCTGACACTTTGCGAGGTAATGACAGTCATTTTAAAACCAGGCTTCTGAATAAGAACCGGCACCAAGAAAAATATAGATGATGTGATAAAACCTAGAATTACCTCCTTTCTTATGAATCTTATGAGAAAAATAAGTCTGAGAGCTGTACCAAAGACGTATGAGGAGGAATTTTTTTTACCGTTTTCTAGATTTCTAAGGATAAATCACACTGCTCCGGAGGATAATAACACTATTATAAAGACCAGATAGAACACCTGTTTCTTACTGACAGCTGTTAAAATTATAATAGTTCATTTTCATTGATTCCATCACACCTCTCTTCTATGTATGTAAAAAATAGATTATAGTTTCAGCAGTAGCCATTCAATTCTAAGAACCAATGGAACATTGAGCAGGATGATTGAATACTAAACATTATTCCAGTGATCGGTATTGTGTTTTTAAAAAAAATTGATTCCCGATAAAATAGATTTATTTGCTTCATGTGCTACTTTGGCCTTATCTGATTGGTCACAAGCCAATCAAAACTGAAGCATAAATGTCAAAGTTCTCTTTTCATTGAATATAGCTAAAAAAAAATTAAAAAAAAAAAATAGATAAACACAGGCATTTTAGCAACATTTTGCTTTGTAGTTTGCATTAATTTTTGATTTTTTTTTTTTTTACTGCAAATAAACACCGATCAGCCACTACATTAACACCACTGACAGGTGAAGTGGATTACATTGATTTTCTCATTAAAATGCAATGTCCTCCTGGGAAACCTTGGGTCCAGTAGTCTTGCATCGTCAGATCCATCTCCAAAGCACTTTGTCGGTGCTGTAGAATGGTCTGATTGCACCTCATTATCATTCTGCTGCAGTGGGAAAAATGCTCTGGTGTGTTTATATTTCTTTAAACGGGTTACAATCATCTTAGGTGGAGCAAAGTCAGGGTGTAACGATGGTGTACTTGCAAAATGGTGATGGGCGAGTTGCTTTGGTGGAACATTTGCATGTTGGGAGGCAAATATTGTCATTAACCCTCCTGTTGTCCTCATTTATGGGCACCAAAAAATATTGTTTCCTTGTCTGAAAAAAATCAATCCAAAAATTCAGCAAAAAAATTCCCCAAATTTTTGAAAATTTGCAAAACCTTCAGGAAAAAATTCCAATATTCTTTCAAAGTTTCCCTTAAAAGTTTAATTTTAAAAAAATTCCCCAAATTTGGCAAGAAAATCCTTGTAAATGTTTTCAAAAAATGAGTAAAAATCTTCCAAAAAACCCCTAAAGTATCGAAAGTGATGACATATATATCAATAAAACTTCTAATATTTTCTTTAAGAACATTCGCATAAAAATCAACCAAAATCCAGCGAAATTTGCTGGATTTTGGTTGATTTTTTTGTAAATGTTCTTAAGAAATATTTTTAACATTTCTTTTTTTCCACCAAAAAATGTTTCCCAAAAATGTTGGAAATGTGGACATCAGAAGTTTCACTGTGAAAATACTTTTTTTTCCCCACATTTTCAAACTTTAAACTGGGTCAATTTTGACCCACAGGACGACACGAGGGTTAGAACAATTAATTTGCTGTAAAAAAAAATAAAAACAAGCACGCCCGCCTTATGGCCAGACGTAGGATGTGTCTATATATCCACCAATCATTCCAGTTGACTTCATCCTTCCTTCCGTCCACTATCTGTGTCCTACTGTTTTCTTCTCCATTGCGCTACCTACTAAACTAAAAAATCCAAGTTGTGCGGAGCATCTGGATCCTGCAGTGAGGAAGCCCTGCTCGCATTTTGCAGTGAAATATCCATTTTATTGACAGGGCTCATCTCCCTGCATGCAAACGTTCCACTGAAGCAATTCCACCATCAGTATATTTTGAGGAACACCAAAACCACATCCTTTGCTTAACTGTGCTCACAACTGTGTAAAAGAAACACAAACAATACAGATTGTATTTGTTCCCTTATAGCAGAATAATAATGAGGTGCAGCCAGACAAGTAAGACTAGCATGATCCAAGTCTTTCGCAAAACTTGCCTTTAAATATCCATAAGTTGGTGCTCAGAGGTTGTTGATGCTATTTCCTGTAGCCAAGAGGAAACTGTACAAGCGGATAGTGAAAGGGAAGGTGAAAGTAATAGGAAATCACTAAACTCACAAGCAGCTCAAAAATGTACTTACTGTAAGTATAGTACTTAAATAAGCATCCACCACTGCAGAAGTCACAGTTGTAAGACACTCAGTGATGAAACCAAATGAAATGGAAGGCTTATACCCAAAGTTGACCCCTGGTGTATCAGACCAATGTGCACTTATATCGTGGAACTAAACATTGTTCCATACCAAGCACAAACCCAATTGCAGCAATAACATGTTGCACCACATTCAAAAACTGTTGAGAAACATCTACATAAACGAGACAAAGAGTCCAAGTCCTCCCAACTCTCCAGATTCTGACCCTGTCAAGCAACCCCAAGTTGCACCAGAAACAGCTTGATTCATGGTTGCCCCAATTTGCAAACCACTGAACCAAAAGGAAAAGCCGCTAGCACCCTGGTGCCAGACACCACGGGACGCCCCAGTTACAGAGTCTACGTCCAACCCAGTCTCCACAAAATTACGATCCAATACAACTAAGGTGCATTCTAAATTATGTTATGAAGGGAACATGGTTTTGTTTTAACATAAACGTAATTTGTGACCTGTGATGGGGTGGAGCAGCAGCCGGTTTGAAAGATTACCAAAGTTCGAGAACAAAGGTTTTGAGGGGAGTGAGAGTTTGATGGACCATCAGTCAGAGATAAGTTTCATTTTCTGTCACATACTTCAGTTTTTACTGGATTTCTGGTTCGGTTTAGGCACAAAAACTCGGTTAAGATTAGGATAATATGACGTTTTGTTAGACACTTCTATGTTAGCTGCTGGTTTAAAGTTAGACACCAAAATTACTTGTTTAAGTTTTGGAAAAATGTCACGGTTTGGATTAAAATGCGACTCTTTCACTACGTGGTTGAAGTTTCTCCTTCATTTTCTGGGTTACCAGGTAACAAGACCCAATTCCAACTAAGATACGTTGATTAGAAACACATTCAAACACAATCCAGCAAAAGAAAAATCAGTTTCCCTTAAAACATAACGTAGAATACAGTTTAGTCGAATAGAAACACAATGTTGTGTAGACTGGGTATCTCCAATGACAGCACAAAGGGAACCAACACAATACTGGGGCAGGTGGTGTTAATCTTGAGGCTGATTGGTGTTATATCGGTCTCCTTGATTGCAAATTAATCAGTGTCAGTATTGGCCCTGAAACCCACCACATCAGTCGCCCTCTGCTCAACATAAAAGCATTGTAGGTTCAACCTTCTCCCTCCATGATTCAAATTACATAACCGAAGCACAAAGCATTCACGGGAAACAGCACACGCAGATGTGATGCATTCTTTTTCTCTTTATTAAAACAACATGAGGCAGTAAATCCTTAAAGACAATAAGAGAAATAGCACTTGGTCTTCTTGCCATCACATCTCTCCTGCTCAGTGTCAACACGCTGCATGTTTGATTTCAAAGGTCTCTCTGGGACTTCTGTTGTTAAAAGACCACACTGTGCTGCCAAATCACCGAGGACGGAGATTTAATGTTAAATATAACTTCAGAGCTCCACGCGAGGACGACTCATACATAATTCCTGTCAACAGTTTTATCACTTACTCAGCTGCCATTTTATCTGGTACAACTTAGTCATGAAGCTCGTACCGTTTTTGTTTTTCCTACCTTCATCTGGCTACATGAGGTGGACGAAATAACAGAAACATAATGAAAAATGTTTCAACAGCGCCTCAAACTAACATGTTTGAAATCACTGATTCAGTAACTCGAATTCTTTGTCCAGTCGGCTGTGAATGTGTAAATTTCTCATTATACGACTGAGATTTCTGCAGTGGTTCACATTTATTCAAGCAATGTTGAGTTACTTGTCCTTTTCTGCTTTGTTTTTCTACAGTTCAGGGGGGAAATTAAAAAACTTTTCAGTCCACTAAATGTATAAGATAACTTATGCTACTGCACAGGTTTAGTTGAATAATTAATTATAATCAACAAATAAATTATGACGTAATATTATAGATTTAAATAAACCTTTATTGGTTCCAGAGAGAAAATTCACAAGTTGCACTGCAAAATAATGAATGTTTTGTTTTTAGCAGTTTAAAGCTAATATTTTAAACATTGCTTCAATTTATTAACAATTTACTGTTATTTTACAGATTTTTCTCAGTTCATTAGATAATATCGAGTAAAACCACAGAAAATAAGAACTAACATGTTGACTATAAAAAACAGAGGTTAAAACTCTAAGTAATGTCAACATCACATCTGTAGTTTTTTAAATGATAATTTGTTTCTATGCAACATTTAATGCAAATATTGCACATTTTTACTGTATTTATATCATCAAAAATATTAATTTAAAAATATTTGCAATTATGTTGAATAAAAAATGTGTATAATAAGGATTGGAAAATGGCAAATATTTTTTTCAACTGTTATTTTACAGATTTCCTCTGTTTTTTCTCTGACGTTAATGTCCACATCAAAATCTGTATTTTTATTTATTTATTTTATATTTTTATTTAAAAAATAATAACTTCTTGTTTCAGGATTTGTGACTGTTAGACTTTTATATGTGCCGTTATTTCTACAGTTTTTATAGTTTGAACATAACAGTTTTTAACCTTTTTTTTGGCATCATTGCTGCAAGAGTTTCAGTTTTCTTTTATTTTTTATATATATATATACATATATTTTCTTTTTACATTTTACAGCAGATAAACTATCTAAAGTAATTAAACCACCTTTACAAGCATCAATAAATATAATCCAATAATACACATTATTCAGAAATATGCCATTTATCTTGGTACTTTTAGATAATAATACTCTACTTTTACTTAAGTCTAAATGTAAGTGCATGGTGTATATAGCTACACTGTGGTATCTGTACTTTTACTTATGTACAAGATCTGTGTTTCTTCCGCCTCTCACAACTACATTGTCGGATTATAAGCAGAACGTAGCGCACCGCTGCTCTGCACACTGTAGTAAATAGAGTTTACATCCTGACAGTGGATAAATATCCACACAGCAAACAGGGAGACATTTCCAACATGGCCTCGAGTAAATAAAAGTGTAGGTAACGAGCGAAATAATTCTGCCTCCTGCTGCCATTTAACTCTCACTGGAGAGAATAACTTCACTGCTGTTATTACCGCAGCTGCTGCAAAGTTTCCATCTCGTCCTCTATTTTCTATTCTCGTGGTCTCAGTGCACCTCAGAGTAAATGATCATTTACTTGTTCCCTCTGCAGCTTCCTTCTTTTTATTTAGCAGAGTGTGTAAGTGTGCTGAAACTAGATAAGAAAAGCTAAAAGAAAGATGATTGAGTTTCGAGTAAATGACACTTGATTACAGAGAAGCCTTGGGACAATGTGATTTATGTAGGAAAGTCGTGAAGCATCGACTCTCTTTAGGCACATTTTTCCAACCTGTTTTTAGAAAATTAGAGCTGAAGACTCAATAAACTCCAGTGATTTAGCTTCTTAATTACACTGTCACTGTTGGGTTTGGTTTGCAAATTGGGACATTTCACTGTTTTGGATGCTTCAAAGATAATCACAGACAATTGCACAAACAGAAAGTCAGCCAATTACTGCACTCGAGATGTTTTTGTCGCGCAGATTATGCAGGATTTTCCGACATGTGTCATGTTTGTCTTGTAGCCGAATCTTTTTGAGAGCAGATTAGCCGCCAGCTCCTTGTTTGTTCATCTTCTAATCTGCCTGAGGGGCTTTTATCACTCCGTTGTCTGTCGCCTTTGTGGCTCTGCTTTGCACAGAGAAACTGTGAATGTGTGAAAGCAACAAGCAGTTCATCTAACTAACTACGGCTGACTGCGTTTTCACAGGAAACAGGATTTGTGTAATTACACCGAGGCGCTACCTGAGCCTCGCTGTGAGGAGATGCTCGTCTCATCTCACACTGGGAGCTACAAATCACTGGCGTATGTACTCAGAAAGCAGCCTGATGTGGTCTTCCACTCAGAGAGCTGAAATTTTTCCCTCTTGTGTGCCATTAACGGACCAAAAAGCATCTAGGCGAGAGTGTCACCGACCGGCGTGATGGGATGGACTCACAATGTTCAGGCTCTTTGTGCAGGATGTGGAGACCTTTTCTTAAAAGGGTCGGCTCATTCAAATCACAAAAATAGCTGCAGCTAGCCAGATAATACTTGCTGGTGAGGGAAATTAAAAAAAAAACAACATTACAACATTAATTATAGCAATCAAAGAGATATATAATGTGCATTTGTAGTAAAAATGAAAATCTTGGTGCCAAAGTTTAGAATCACACAAACTCCAATGTATTGAAACGCCAAATGGTTGATTCGTCTACGAACACAGAGCTATGTGGAAACTAGTCCAACGTTTCTGTCATTTTTGTGCCTCTGCTTCCTCTGTTTCCTCTCAGATGGAGTTCACCAGGGAGTCAGAGTGAAAAGTAAGATATCTTCCCAATTTATTTCGTCCTGATCAGTCAGAGTTTCACTTTTATTTTCCACAAAATCTGCAGTAATAGGTGAAAACAGTGGTTTCCGCTGGTCTTAAAAAGACTTAAAGAGCACCTAAATCAGTTGCCGATTTAAAAAAGCACATTAGAAGGTATTAAAAAGTCTAATTTCCATTGACAAAAGACTTAAATAATTACTCTCGCTTGCTTTAGGCTGTAATAAAATGATCTGTGGTTAATTATAGGATCCTGGGAGATGCTGAACACCTATAAACTAAAATTGATATTGTGATATTTTGGTTCTTTTTTGTCGACATCACTGTGAGCTGCAGTATTGAGGAAGCTCAGAGTCTAAAAACGGACAAACACCAACATCCTGAATGAATTAAAATCAGTAAATCACGTTAAACTAGTTGATCCGGGCCGTCCGTTTTCTGCTGCTCAGGCAGGTTCTACTCAGATTAATTGAATTAATTATACCATCAGGAATTATTATATTAGTATACTGCTGGGAAGCAGCGGCAGAAATGTGATGTGATAATAAAAAGGATTCTGGGTCATGATGTCCCTGTTGGTTTCCCGTCATATTTTCATCTTCGCAACAGGTTTGTGTTGTGACTTATTAATTAAAAAGGCGTTTAGAAGCCTTAATGTCAGTTAATCTTGATTAACCCTTCAAAAACACCCATTTTAGACACAAGTTAGAGAATATAAGCTGATTTAAAGTCTCTGTTGTTACTCTAGTGGGGATAAAAACCATCAATAAGCACACATTCCTGTATACATTTGATTTCTGAACTAATAATTAGCTGATATTATAGTTTATAGGTGCAAAGTTGGCTCTAAAAGAAGCTGTCCAATGAAAGGCAACACTTACAGTTGTTCAAAACTGGAGTAATTCTACCTGGTTTCTTCCCACATCTGCATTTTCCAGCTATTAAAACAAGGAATTTGGGGAATTAGAGGTGGCGGTGGGAGCGTGCAATAACTTGGTCAGCTGTCAGAGTGGCTTCACATTAAAAGCCTCGGTTTTCCTTCCTCACCCCGGCTCAGTTTCTCGCCGTTTGAACGCCCCCCGGTCTGCAATCAGGTGACTAAAACAGAGCCGATAGCCCGGAGGATATCTGCAGGGATAAAAGTGAGTCGAGCGCCGGGACAAGCCCTGACAAAACCATTAGCTTCCGTGACCTCCAGCTCGCTGTGGCAGCTCCATAATTCATGTGGGAAGGAGGGAGCTGGAGGAGGTTTAGCCTCCTGCACCTTTCACCTCTTTTTTCCCCCCTTTAATTACCTTCACGCTGCATTTATTCCACTATTTGTTGACGCTGTTACTGTAACAACAGATTAAGATGTTTTAAAGTTGGGTTCGTGTCGCCCTGCCAGAAACCATAATGCTCCAAGATTTAATGGCTGGAAGCAGATTCTCGCTCTGAGAGGTTGAGCAGCTTCCAGAAATGATTCCCTCCAAATGTTCCCAGGAGTCTATAGGAGATAAATATTTTGGCAACGTACCCCTCGTGCAATATGTAGCTGAATATCACGGTCAGTTATGTGTTAATGAAGACTGAATCTAAAGATCAGATTATTTTAAATGTGAGAAAAACGTCAGATTGGCACAATAAACAAGCAATGATTGGAAGCACATTAGTTCATTGGGAAATATTCTACTTTATTTCTTTGTCTTTCACCTGATGGTTGAAGTTATTGGTCATTTAGCAGATTCAGTCAAAATACACACTACCGCTAAAAAAAGTTTGGGGTCACTTAGAAATGTCCGTATTTTTTTAACAGAAGTTTTTTCAATGAAGACATTAAATAAATCAAAGAAATCAAGAGAAACTGGAGGATCACTGATGGATGCTGATACTGAAACAGCAAAGGATCCCCACAGTATGATAATGCCACCTCCAAGCTTGACAGCTACACTACTGTTCAAAAGTTTGGGGTCACTTACAAATGTCCTTATTTTTGAAAGAAAAGCAGTTTTTTTCAATGAAGATAACAATAAATGAATGATAAATCCAGTCTAGACATTATTAATGTGGTAAATGACTATTCTAGCTGGAAACAGCTGATTTTTAATGGAATATCTCCATAGAGGTACAGAGGAACATTTCCAGCAACCATCACTCCTGTGTTCTAATGCTACATTGTGTTAGCTAATGGTGTTGAAAGGCTCATTGATGATTAGAAAACCCTTGTGCAATTATATTAGCGCATGAATAAAAGTGTGAGTTTTCTTGGAAAACATGAAATTGCCTGAGTGACCCCAGACTTTTGAACGGTAGTGAACATTCAAAAAGCATCTCTAAATCAATCTAAAGGATATTTTCTCCAAACTGAAGGAATAAATCTCACAACTTATCACCACAAAGACATTAATATCAGTATTTCTGCCATGGTTAAAAGAATTACTCCAGTAAAAATCAAGTTTTTTGCCTTCTTGGTGGCGTTTTTTTTTATCTACTAGAAGACATAAAATAAGCAAAATAAGCAGTGACTGAGCATTTAGCATTTAGAAACATCAGTTTCTGGTTCGAACATCTACAACTGACCATTTTGTACTGTGGAATACAGCATTTGAATAGATTTATCGGTGAGCTGGTGTGCTTGAAATGCAGTGAACAGCGGAGGAGTAGGTGGAAAAAAAGGGTGCTAACTTCATACATCTGCGTTTTCTACTGGAAGCACCAGTGTAAAGTTTCATCTAAGTCACTTTAGCACTAAATACCAGCATTTTTTGGGAGAAAGAACTCTAAACTTTGACTCACTGAGATTAGCTTTCAGGGTTAAATCAGCCAAACATGGACTTTAAGCTTTGATGAAGCTCCAGAAACTAGTACAGATTAAACAAACTAGTTAAATAATGAGGTTTAACTGCATTTTAAACTGTTTTCTTTATGCTAAGCTAGGCTAACCCAGCTAAATACACAGACAAAAGACGAATACCAGCCTTCTCATGTCACTCTAGGAAAGAAAGCATATACACTTATATTGAAGAATGCTTAAATTAACTGCTATTATTTCTAAATGCAATATTAGCAATAAAAAAAAACTCAAAGTGATGAGATTTGCTCAAACTTGTTCCAACTTAATGCCTCCAAAACATTTGTAAGTGATGATTTCTGATAAATCCACTGCTCAGACCAGAACACAATGCAGTTTTAAAAAATACAAATTAACATAAGAAGTGCATTATTTTTGCCAAATGTCTACAAATTGTACACGACACACGTCTAACTGAGCTGAAGCCACACACTCAGTCACACAATGATTAAGTCTGCCTCACAATACTTCCAGTTAATTAAAAACAGAGCAAACAGCCTCTTCCTGCTGCGTGATTTACGCTTCAGCCACATAAAAATGTTTTATTATCATTTTTGATTTAACCAATTGAGCGTTTCGCAACTTGATAGAAACATTTAAAGTTGGGAAATCTCTTCCTCACTTCCATCCAGATCCAGCTCCTCACTGAAGCCTTGAAGTTTCCACTGAGGGGGGAAATTATGATTCTGTGTATGTTTGTGCTGTAAATGCAATTTCTCCAAAACGTGTTCCCTACACGCTGCAGGGCCTCCGCTAGAATTTGAATACAGTTCTGGGGATTTAAGCAAAAAAAAAAAAAAAACTTTGCTGCACAGTTTGAGTTTCTAAAGACTGACCAGGCTGCATAAATTTGACATCACCACCCGTTGTCTTTTTTCATCACAACGCGTCCAAGGGCCTGTTTTGGCTGCGAGGGCTCCACATTTGATCACAACCTCCGCCTGTGCCTGTCTTTAAAAACGCAGGTGGTGGTCCTCCACAGGCAATAAACCAACAGCAGACTGCCCACAGCCTAAACATTCCTGCGTAACAACCCGGGAATAAACAGGCTGCTTCCCCTGCACCTATTCCACTCCACCTCTGTGACCTCATTCTGTAACATCTCCAAAAAAAAAATTAAAAATCCAACTTTTTTTTTTTTTTTTTTTAGTAGAACACCTCAAATCAAAACTGCAAATTAAATTGATGATGCCGCCTTACAGGTCATTTCAAATCTACACTTTTTCCATATGTTTGTGCGTAAATTGTTCCTTTTACGCATCATCCAGTTAGTGGAAATTTCCTCACTCCTGCATCCACTGACATTATCTTTATAGTAGCCAGCTGGTGATCTGCTTTACTTCCAGATAAGATCACAGGCTTCAAAGAAACAAACAGCTCTCATGCAAGAAACTGAGCAAAAACATGTTTCTGAATTGGGACGTTTTGCGTAATTGTGCCAAATCTCCGGTTCTAATTCCCCAAATCTCCCCAAACTTTAAACCCCACTTACTTCTTCCGCGCTCCTTCATGAAGGTAATGAGGTCCTTGTAGTACTTGTAGTCGTCCTCGTACGGCTGGGCCTCCACCGTGATGTTCTCCTCCTTCAGGTTCAGGAAAATCCCCTCTGAGAGAAAGTAGTGCGGCCGGTCGTCCTGCCGCAGGTCGTGGAAGATCACCACGGCGCGGGACGTCCAGTTGAAGTGCGTGTGCAGGACGTTGGCGAAGTCCCCGAGCTTGGTGGTGGACGGCCCGCTGCGCACGATGGTCCGGTATTCGTCCCGCTTGTCGAAGCCGTACGCGGGTCCGCCGGCCGTGATCAGCGGGAGCTTCCAGTGGGACGCGAAACGCCCCACGGAGGCGAGCGGGTACACGCACCCGGGTCCGAAGAAAGCGTCCGGGCGGATGTAGAGCTTCGCGTCCACGGCCACCACCTGAGCCCGGCTCTCTGCGCAGGAGCCCGCCGCGGGGTCCTCGGTGCTGTAGTTGAGGATGTTGATGGAGCGGCCGAGCAGCAGCTTGTGTTTGCTGTGCAGGTCTTCGTGCGCCATGAGGATGGCCGGGAAGACGCGCGGCAGAGCCCACGGGTACTTGAGGTGGTTGTCCGGGAGCATCACTGCCACGGTGATGTTACCTCTGCAGCCCGGCGGGAGGCAACAGGACAGAGCCGCGAGCAGGCAGCATCCCAGCGCGCTTCTGCATCCCATTTCTCGCTCGTGGCCACGGAGGGAGAGCGCACCGTTTGGAGAGGAGACACGGCCGGCTGTGGCACCCTGATCTACACCATAGGTCTCCTCCGCTCTCTGCCTCCTTCTCTGGTCGTTTCTCTCTCAAAAGTGGCACAGAGTCGGTCGAGGCATCATCCTGAGGCGCCGGTCCGGTTGTGCCATGCGTCCGCGCTGCGTAAAATCCACGTTAAGGGAACTTCTCGTACTTCCCAAAGCGAGTTCTCCGTCGCGGCGCGGTCCTCACAGTGCCGGGCTGTGAGCGAGTGATAACATCCATCCAGATGACTGTAAGTTAAATCAGAGCAGCCCTCTGCTCGGCCCCCACACGTCACACACTGCAAGAAGAGCGAAGCTGACGCTGTCAATAAATCACCACCATCCCTCCTCTGGTGAATCAGGAAAACCTCACTTGATTCCGCTGCAGAAATTGAGCAGTAAATGTGAATTTATTTGAATTTTCTGGATTCTTGTGCGTCTTTACGAACCAAAGCAGACCCGAAGTGACTTTAAAAGTGAGTGTCTTTAAAATAACCTGAAGCTGATGTAGCTGCAGCAGCAACAAGAGGAAGGTTCCTGGAGATGGAGGCTGTTGGTGCGTAATGAAAGGTCAGACTGTGGAGCAAATTTAGACACAGCTAATTTACATGTTAAATATTTGACACTTTTTGCAGCGTGTTGGTGAAAACTCCTCTAATAAACCTGGAGGTGAGTCGCCCCCTGCTGGTCATCTCACAGGTTACACCCTGCTATAGTGAAGAATTGCTGCTGGAGAAGCACATTTTAATGGATTTAATGTTGTTTTTACTAGAAAATGTCACCATGTCTTAACATTTTTGAGTTTTGTAGGTTCATAACAGGGTTTACAGGTGTTTTTCACTAATTGAGTCCGTCTAGATTGATTGATTTACTCATTTGATTGATGTGCACATGGAAGTTTATCAAACTAACTGCACCTCTTGCTTGTCTTTAATGATGTCTCAGGGGTCTGATTTAATTGTAAAAGTTTATTTCTGCACAAAATCTCCTTAGTAACTGCTAGTCAGGATTCAGCATCTACAAAGAAGAGCTAAAAATGTTGTTATTATTATTATTATTCAGATTGTTTCACGGCATATTTTACATTTCTCTGTCACCAAAATCAAAAATGAAAGTTTAAGACTGAATTAGTTAACTGTGCATTGGATTTCAATGCAATATTTCACTTTAAAGTGTAATTTTTTTTGTTTTTGTGTAATAGCAAATAGCTGCAAAATAGTGTTTGCTGATTTAAATAAGGTAATATATTGTGTAATTTTCTAGTCAAACATTGTAAAAGAACTTTTGTAGAAAATTGTAAAAACTTTGATGTGGACATTATTTACAATTTTGGCCTGTTTCTTTTTTGTTTGTTTTTCTTTTCTTTTTTACAATTAATACATAAATAAATACTTTTTTCTGGGATTTTACTAGCTGTTATCTGTAATTTAACAAAACTGGGAAAATATGGTTAAAAAACTTCTACAACACGACTTATCGTTTTCTTAGTACCTGATATGCACACATTTCTTTCAAATAATGGAAAATTTAAATACAGTCAAAAAATAGTGTAGTTTTATGGTCAAACATTATAAAAGAACAAATTAGTGTTTAGAAAAACACACATTTTTACTTTTTTTTACGGTCATCATGCAAATTAATATTTTTCCTCATGATTTTACTAGATATTATCTGTAATTTATAAAAAAAAGTGTTAAAATTATTTACAATTATTTAGAAATTAAATTCATTATAAGTTTTTAAAAGGAATTTTATAATCAAACATTGCAAAAAGACAAATTAGTGCTTATAAAAGTACAATTTTTTTACAATCATCAAATAAATTAAGTTTTTTTTCTATTATTTCACTAGATACTATCTGCAATTTACAAAAAGGTGTTCATATTATTTACAATTTTTAAAATTCTGATAATTATTTTCTATTTACTGTCCTTGACAGTCCTTCTTTCAAATTACAGAAAATATCTGTAAAATAATTATATTTGTGGAGAATTTAAATGCACAAAGAATACAGCAATTTTTTAGCCAAACACTCCAAAAGACAAAAAAATACTCACTTACTTTAATTTTACTTTTTATTTTTGATCATGATTTATTATTTATTTATCATGTGAATTAACACATTTTCTGTGATTTTTACTGGATATTATTTGTAATTGAACAAAACGAAACATATTTTAAATTTTTTTTTAAAATAAAATAGTCATAGGATATGATATCATGACTCTCATATTGAAATAATTTTTAAATAGCTTTATATAATACCAGCATAATACAATTCCTGAATTTATGCTATAACTTCTGGTTTTTGTGTGCCACCCCTACATTTTTATCTGGAGGTTTCCTTCACTATATGATAAAATATATGTTCTTTTCTTAAGTAAATGCATTTTGAGTGTGAAATCCTGGATGTTTTCACCTTTATGTGCCTTTAGACCCTCCAGTCGTCCACTGAGAAGCTGAAGCTGCTGCGTTTATCAGCTGCATCATCCAGCATCGTGAGGTGGAAAGTCACAGCTCTGAGTTAACATTAGAAAACTGCTGATGATGAATGTAGACGTTCTGTAAGACAGAGCTGCTGGTCTGTTCTTCTCACATTTCTCCTTCATCCTACAGTGATCAGAGGTCAGTGGATTCTTCTTTCTTCCTTCCTGCATCCTCTGGATTATCTCAATGAACTCTAGCTTCATGTTTTTTCAGCTGCAGATCTCAAACATGCAGCCAATTAGAACATCATCTTCTATTTTCTGTCCAGCTGCGTTCACCTCCGCCCACGCCTCAGCACCTCGAATTAGACGTTGGTGATTCAAGGTTTTACGGCTTCTTCTGCTCAAAAGTCAGCAGTCAAGTGCTCTGAGGAAGCTTCCTCCTCGGAGCTCGTTTGGTTCAGCGGTGAGTAACTCTGCTGTCATCAAAACAGGAAGAAGTGCACAGATAGAACACACTCTTGGAAAAAAGAAACACAAAAACTGGGATTCAGTGCAAACATTACCAACAGCCACTTATCAACAGCTTTACTAGCAAAGAAAAAATGATAAAATTCACACATTTAGGCAGAACATGAAATTATGAAGGAATATTAAACTACATAAATCTGCCACTTATAGTAGAATAAAATCAGAATAAAGCATCACTCACCACTCTGACGTGCAGCGCTGCCCTCTGGTGGTCGCAGGAAGCTTCTATTCTGCTTCATCGGTTCCTTTCTCATTTATTTTATCTTTAACAGGATTTTAGCTTTCACTTACTCACAGATTGCACCTCTAAATGTAAAAATTTAGATAAATGAAATAAAATTACAGATGTTTTTTTTAAATAGTGCAAAATTTGCAAGTACAAGAAGAATACTTTGTCCTAAAACTTGGGTCAGTCAATCACAAGTCACTGAATTTTTAGAAAAAACAGAAACCATTTTAAATATCTAAAGTTTATGATAACAAAATCAAGCAAATCAGAGATGGTTGAGCAGAAGAAACCTGATGATTTAAGATAAAATAACCCAATATACATTTTATATCTAATATTTCCTGAGCAACTACTAATAAGTTTGATATATGAGAAATATTTGATCATAGAAACAACTACTGCAGTACGTACAGATGTTATTAAAGAATGTAAATAACACTACTGAATGGTTATTTCTGTAAAAAAATAAAAATTAATGGCATCTAAATCATAAAAAACAAGCTTCATTTCATGCAGGAACCCACATTTGAGTGCATTAAAAGACAAGAAATTCTAAAATAATGGCAACAAAACAGCAAATTTGAGATAATGAGTAATGTGAGCAATAGAAAAACAGACATTTACACCAATCTGCATACAAATTAAACTGCTATTAATGTACTTTATTTGCATTTAATGTGAGTTCCGGACACAAACACAATATTAGCAATGATTTTTATGTGTCAAGATCCACTTACCTCAAACAAAATAAGATCCAGAATCAATAAACTGCCACTTTTCTATGCGATAAGACGTTAAAAAGGTTTCAGTAAAATACTGTTCAAGTTTTTAAATAACTCCCAGACTCTTCTAGACATGATTGGATTGTTTTATTTATTCTGATCAATAAGAGCTTATTTATTCAGAGACGACGTACGAACCACGTCAGGCAGCAGCCACACATTTACCAACGATTCATACAAATCTACATTTCAGAATCACATCAGTGAGGAGAGATCCCAAAGACACGTTTTCTGTTAGAAAATAGACAATAATAGAGGTTTACATTCCCCGTATCAGCCCTTCAGAAGCTTAGACTAACAGATAAAGGACTCACTTTAAAAAGATCAACAGTGATAAACAGTCTGCGAACAGCTGGAAAAAGGCTTAAAAATAAATGTTTTAATTAGCTTTACTTCCCTTAGCGCTCTTTGTTAGCTTAACTGAGTCTCTCTGTTGGTCCACATCAGGTCTTCATTCTTTATTCCTTCAACCAGGTGAGCAGCTGAGGTGTGTAGTAGGTGATGATGATGTCAGCGCCTACATTAGAGAAACACTATTAGCATCAAGTCTGATTACGTCTAATGCTAAACGTACACTGATGCATATTGACACATTTTGAGACATTCTGGACATATTTTTGTCATTTTGGACAAGTTTCATGTAATGTTAACCATTTTTGACAAGTTTTAAGTCATTTTGGACAAATTGCGGACAATGTTTTCTCATTTTACACAAATTTCAAGTCATGTTGGTCGGTTTTATGTAAGTTTGGACAAGTTTACAGACAGCTTTGACGATCCAACAAGCATAAAAACGCTGTTATCTGCACTATGTGACTTCAAGCTCAACCTTCTGTGCACATTAAAATGCCAGGATGAAGTTTTACATTTATTGACTCTGTTTCCAGCTGTGTTTGAGCTTTAACTCTCCCTCTTACCTGCCCTGCGGAACGCTGTCATGGCCTCCATCACGGCGGCCTTCAGGTCGAAGGCTCCGGCCTGAGCTCCGTGCCACATCATCGCAAACTCCCCCGACACGTTGTAGACCGCCAGCGGGTGAGACGGGAACTGAAGGGACCAAATTATTGTTGCAAGACTGGTTGTAGATCTATGCTGTGCTGATCTCTGACAATCCCTCACTGCTGCATGGGTTAGATTAAACTCATCTTACCTTGTCTTTGACTTCCCTCACGATGTCCAGATAAGGCAGACCAGGTTTCACCATCAGCATGTCGGCTCCTTCTCTCACATCTCGTTCCTGCAGATCAACAGTAAAATCTCCCTCAGCTGCTCCAGATAAACACCACTAATCCAGATGTTCACATATGTAACACCTTACCACAGCTCGGACAGCCAAACCTCTGGCTCCAGGAGGCAGCTGGTAGCAGCGTCTGTCCCCGAAGGCGGGTTTGGACTGAGCAGCGTCTCTGCACACAGACACAGCAGGAAGTTTTGATGGTTTATTCACTCCTCTAAAGGTGCTCCACTGGTTCCAGACACCTGACTCACCTGAAGGGTCCGTAGTAACAGGAGGCAAACTTTGCACTGTAGCTCAGCACTGAAACCTGCAGACAGAGAACACAGAAAACCAAAAAATAGATACGCTTTTAATGTCAAAACTAGCAGTAAAATGATCCTCATAATCTAATGCCTTACTCCTCTCTGCCATTGACCCTGATCTGGACAAAGGCTTGTAATTTTTTGCATGATTTGTCATTTTGGACTAGTTTCGAGTCACGTTGAACAGTTTTAGGTCATTGTGTTTGTTTTGGACTGTTTAAAGTCATTTTGGACAAGTTTATAGACATTTTTTTGACAAATTTGGAGTCATTCTGGACAAATTTGGAGTCATTTTGTTTTAGTTTTTGTCCTTTAGGACCATTTTAAGTCATTTTGGACAAGTTTATAGACACTGTCATTTTTTTTTGCATGTTTCAGTCATTTTGGATGAGTTTCAAGTCATGTTAAAGATTTTAGTGTCTTTGTAGACAAGTTTCAAGTCATTTTCAACAGGATTGCGTCATTTTACACAAATTTACAGACATTTTTGATGAAGTCTCAGTCATATTTAGACATACTGAGTCATTGTGGACAATTTTTTGTCATGTTGAAAAGTTAAGTCATTCTGTACAAGTTTGAATTAATTTTGGACGAATTTCAAGTCATTGGACAGTTTCTTTTTGAATAAATTTAAAGTCATTTTGGACATGTTTGAGTCATTTCAAGTCACATTGGACAGGATTTTGCGATTTTTCTTGACAAATTTTGAGCCATTTTGGACAAATGGGGTCATTGTGGACGAGTTTTTAGTCATGTTGGACCAGTTTCAAGCCACTCTGGACTCATTTAATGTCATGTTGGACAAATTTCGAGTCATAATGGACATGTTTTTGTCATGTTGAACGGTTTTGAGTCGCAAGAAAGGAAAACTGGTCTGATCAGACTGAAGAGCTACTGCAGCACAGATTGTTCCGAGCATTTTATTATGTTGTTTGTACATGTACCTTTCTTCAAACTGGAGCTACTTGCAGTACATTTACCTTGTTTCCAAGCCCGTTGGATATCAGTGCTTGTTTTATGGCTCTGACTCTTCCGTCCATCATATCAGAGGGAGCGATGATGTGACAACCTGCAGAACAGTTTAAGTTGACCTTCAGTGTCACAGTAAAATTCCACTTCATCACATGAAGAATTACTGTCGACCAGCTTCTCTGTCAGCTGATACCATGAAAAAAAACATCATTCTAAGATGATCTTCAGTAAAGAAATAAGATTGACTCAGCGAGGAGAAGGAAAAGCAGAGATTCCTGTTTGTTCCACCCTAAAAAACAGAAACAATCCTGGCGAAAAGAGAAGATTTACCAGCTCGAGCGTAAGCCAGAGCGACTTCAGCCAGACGCAGACAGCTGGCGTCATTGTTCAGAGTCCCGTCGTCATTCAGGATACCTGAAGAAAGTAAAGAAAGAAACCTGAGTATGTGTTGGACATAACTACACTACTAAAGTAAATGTAAAGAGCAGAAACTGACCACAGTGTCCGTGTGAAGTGTACGGACACAAACAGACGTCACAGGCCACCAGCAGCTCCGGATACAAAGACCTGATCTTCTTAACAGCCAGGACGGCCGGAGTGTCGTCGCTGTCGGCACCTGATCCTCGGTCGTCCTGAGCAGGAAACACAACAGATCAGTGTCTGGATGTGAAAGAACCGGTTTAGTGCATCTCTGCTAATCTACGGGTGTTAATGTGGATATAAGAGCTTCAACTCTGGAAACTGGCTTCAGGAAGTCGCCCCATTCAGGTCATTTTGGACACATTTCAAGTCAAGTTGGACAGTTTTACATCATATTGGACAGGTTTTTAGTCCTTTTAGACTAATTCAGGGCATTGAGGACAAGTTTCAAGTCATTTAGGACAAATCTTGAGTCACATTGGAGAGTTTTGAGTTGTTTTTGAATGTTTTTTGTCACGGTTGACAAATTTTGGACAAACTGGGTGATCGTGGACAAGTTCTTTGTCTTTTTTAACAGGTTTCAAGACCTGTTTGACAAATTTTGAGTAATTTTAGATAGATTTTTGTCATGTTGGACAAACTTACAGACAATTTTGACAATTTTTGAGTCATTTTGGAGAAATTAGGTCATCATGGACAAGTTTTATGTCTTTTTGGGCAGGTTTCAAGACAAATTTGAAGTAATTGTGGACATGTTTCTGTCATGTTGGACAATTTTGGACAGATTTCAAGTCATGCTGAACAGTTTTAGGTCATTTTGGACAGGTTATTGCCATGTTGTTTGAAGTTACAGACATTTCTGATAAATTCAGTCATTTTGGTAAAACTGAGGGCGCTGTGGAGACGTTTTTGCCATCTGGACAAGTTTCAAGTCATGTTGGACACTTTTTGAGTCATTGTGGACATGTTTTTATCATTTTGGACAAGTTTTGTGGAATTTTGGACAAATTACGACGGTGAGATTTGAGTTTACGGACAAGTTTTTGTCATGTTGGACATTTTCTAAAAACAAATTCTGAGACATTTTTAAACGAAATTAGCAAAACTACAGATAAACTCTTTTTTTTTTTTAAGCTCTACTTACCTTTGCTATTTTTGCTGGAACGCCAAAAAGCAGGACACATTTCAAGCCATTCTCCACGAGAGGCTTCAACATTTCCTCCAACTTGTTCACCCCATATCTACAGAGAGGAACACATGTAATATAGAAGTAAGATCACAACACAAAATGGTGACAAAATGACAAAAGAGGAAGACACCTTTCAAACAACAGTCTGGTTAAACAGACAGGAAAAAATAAAAAAAGACCACAGAAGCAAAAGTAGAGAAATCAAGAGGGTAAACGAGGATAAAATAGACAAACAAAATAGATAACCGTTCATTAATAACTGTCATAGTTATATAATGAAATACTGATCAACAGTTGACTGTTGTCTCTGTGGTCAGGTTTTGGGGCATTTTGGATCAATTTAGAGTCATTCAAATTCTGAAGTACTCTGGACAGACTTCTTGGCATTTCAGATTAATTTTGAGTCACTGAGGACGTGTTGTTCCATGAGTTTTAAATCATGTTGGACATTTTCGACTCATTTTGGGTTCGCTTCAAGTAATTTAGGACACGTTTCAAGTCACGTTACAGAGTTTTGAGTTATTTTGAACAGTTTTAAGTCATTCTGGACAAATTTTGAGTAATTTGGACAAGTTTCAAGTCATTTTCTATGAGTTACGATTTTCTATGAGTTACAAGTAATTTGGGACATATTTAAAGTCACACTGGTGAGTTTGAAGTTATTTCTGCCAGGTTTTTGTCATGTCAAACTAATTTTCTGACAAATTCTGAATGCTTTAGGACACATTAGGACATTGTGGACAAATTTTGTGTCTTTCTGGACAGTTTTTAGTCATTCTGGACAAGTTTACACTCACTTTAGACAAATTTCACAGTCACCCAGACAGTACAAATTCAATTAGAACAGGCGGCATGCTAGACAAATTTAAAGACATTTTTGACAAATACTGAGTCATTTTGGAAAAATTGAGGACACTGTGGACCACTTTTTGTCATTTGGACAAGTTTAAAGTCATGCTGGACACATTTTAAGTCATTGTGGACAAATTTCACGTCGTTTTGGACAGTTTTAAGTCATTATGGGCATGTTCTGATAATTTTTGGTTAAGTTTCAAGTCAATAAAGGAAACAGGTTTGCAGTTTGGTTTTGTGAGTAATAAAGGTCTAACGGATTCTCTTCTTATCTCAGTCCAGGTCCAGTGTTTGGCTCTGGGTCCACCCTGCTTTTATCTCAAGACAACACCCTGAAGGGGGTTTGACTGCAGGGGGAAACGCTTATGTGATTTTTGTTGAATTTAACACTTTAATTCACCTGCTTCTATCCTGGACTGTATTTATGAGTCTTACCTTGCTTGTCCTGGGAGGCTGTTGATTGGTTCCACTGCATCTTCACTGTCTCTGTAGCAGAAAGTGACAAAAAACAGGATGAAGACTAGTTCAGTTTAAGCTCTGAGTGTAATGTACTAAACATCAGACACTTAAATCTAATTAAAGATAGAAAAGTCATTTACAATATTACTTTTAGCACTCATTTATGCTAAATTAGCTTCAGCATCATGAGTAATATTTCATTTTAAGGTACAATATTCCTGTTTCATGTGCAATATTTTTACTACGGTGTGTGTATTAGTGGAAAAATAAGGAAGGAAGTATGACTTCACTTCCTTATTACCCTTTTCCTATTCTAGTCTTATTTCAGTTCACTAATTCTGGACAAACGCAGTCATTCTGGATGAGTTTCAAGTCATTTTGGACAAAATTTGAAGTCATGTTGGACAGTTTTACGTCATGTTGAACAAGTTTATGGACATTTTATGACAAAGTTAGATTCACTTTGGACAAATTAAAGGCATTGTTTTGTCATTTTGGACAGTATTACCCTTTACTGTTCCATTGTAGTCTCATTTTAGCTCACTAATTTTTAATTTCAGTAATGTTTTGTACTTGTATCTAATTGCTTGTTTTTCTACATAATCTGTGGCAAAAGAACTTCCTGAACTAAACTTAAAATACCAAACCATTTCATATTTGTTGACACTTGATCTCTGTGACATTAGTCAGCCTTCAGAACACTTGTTTTAATTGTCTTTTCTTGTGACTCTAAGTTAAACAGACTTACGTATAACAGAGGAGCTTAACTTACGTGATGAAGATGGGGTAGATAAGATTGTCAGGTCTCAGATCAGTGGCGCAGCTCTGCCAGTATCGGAGAGTTTTGTGGAAATATCCGCTGTGGATGATTGACTCCGCTGGCGTCTGCATCTTTACCCTGAAACGGACACAAAATCAGTCAGAATCCGTCGTTTCTTTACTTCGCAGGCAGACAGACAATCCTGCAGTCACAGTGTTTTGCTTCTGCTCAGCCACCGTTCAAACGGAGCAAGCATGCGTGTTGCTGCTTCTCCAAACAGCAGCTCGGCTCCGAGTCCACAGACTGCAGGATGCTTCTGTTAAATAAGGACCTTTTTTAATCTTAACAAGCTATTTTTGACCATTTTAATCAGAATAACTCATGCATAGGGCTGGGAGATGATTTAATGATTTCATGAAGTGGTTTTATTGACTCAGAAGAATCAGATTGTGATGTCGTGTTTGCAATTTTAGAATTTTTCTTCTTTGCACTTTGCAGATTTTAGTCCTCACCTACTGTAGTTGTGAGTTTGGAGTCATTTTACCAGGTTTTCGTCATGTCGGACGGATTTATTTGACAATTTCACAAATTCTGCATCACTGGACAAATTATGTGTCTTTCTGGACAGTTTATAGTCATTCTGAACAAGTTTACAGTCACACATTTCAAGTCACTTAGACAAAACAAATTCAGTTTGAACAGGTTTTAGTCATGCTGGACAAATTTAGAGACATTTTTCACAGATATTGAAAGATTTTGGAAAAATTAAGGACACTGGACTTTTTTTTGCCATTTGGACACGTTTCAAGTCATGTTGGATACATTTTAAGTCATTGTGGGCAAATTTTTAATTATTCTGGACAGGTTTCTGGTCATTTTAGATTCATTTTGAGTCATCATGGACACATCTTTGTCATTTTTGATGAGTTTTAAATATTGTTGGGCATTTTTGAGTAATTTCGTGTTAGCTTCAAGTAATTTAGGACAAATTTCAAGCCATGTTGGACACATTTTAACTTGTGGGCAAGTTTTCAAGTGCTCTGGACAGGTTTCTGGACATTTTAGACGAATTCTGAGTCATTTTAGTCCTCATCTACTGTAATGTATAAGAGTGAAGCATAACCAGCTTTTTAAAACATTCATTTGGTCATTTTTGAATGAAAATGTGCCAAAGTTGACTTAGTTTTCCATCAGCAATCACCTAGCAGGACACAGTGGAAATATACGCACACTAATTACATGCAACACATTTAAAATAAACGAAATTAATGAAAGAAAATACAGATGAGTCCATGTTCTACCAGGATCTGCAGGGCTAACGTGATCTAACCGCAATTTCTAGACATTTATGACCTCAGATATGAATCAGCAAAAGCCAAACTGCCACTTTAAGATGACAAATCATTCCTGTTAGACGGAGCAGTGAACTTTTATTCATCAGAGCAGGTAAGTCAACATTACTAATGCAGCAGGACATTTTGTCACCTTGGCTGAGAAAATAGCTTCGTAATGACCGCAGAGTGAAATAACCACAAGTAGCGGCAGGTAATGACATAGATTTGTCAGAATCTAATTTAAATGCATGATAGAATGGTGAATATTAAACTGAGTCAGCGTGCTTACCTGTAAGGACGAGAGTTACCGACTTCTCCACACTTCACTCTACTGAGCGGTTCTTCTTCTTCGGTGGTTTGTTTGTTGGAGTTCAACGACGCCACCTACTGACTCGGACTGTTGCTTATATCAATGTTAAATTTTCTTTTTAAATCTATACATCGCAGAAAAAATATCGTCTTAAATATTCATAGCAATTTCAACAGTTAAACCCCCAAATAGCTTCAAAACTAGCAAGAATTTTAAAAACCCGGAATTTTCTTTTTAGCCCTCTCGGCCACCGTCGAATCCAGTCTTCTCGCGATATTTCCCAGTGGCGAGAAACAAGCAGAAACTACGATGCTAACAGCTTCTTAGCATCGTTGTGTACTGGCGATTTCGCATGTAGTTAGATGGAAAAAACATCGCCCGACTGTTTATAAGGTGAGTCAAAGTGTTGCTGCGGTAAAATATGTTTTGTTTATGTGTATATAAGCGTCGTGAGCGTAATTCGGGTCTCGATATTAGCTCTGTGGTTAGCATTACATTGTAGTACCAGGATCGGCTACATTATGAATCACTGATTGGAGCTCGGCTTTGATATAAAACGTTATTTTTTTACAGCGTGTGTCATAGCAAACTGAACATATCCCTATAATCTTAATAGAATTTAGGTTAGTCAGGGTGAATAATGAACTGACAACGCCAAAAAGTGAGAAGGATAGCTGAAATCACCGGCTAGCCTCACTGGATGTTTTCTGAGTTAGATGGGATTCGGGCCCTGTCTGATCTAAAATATACAATATGGAAGTTGACAAGCTGACAAGTGAAGTATTTCCTTTTCTGAATAATCGGTAAACATACTTAAGAAAGACTGTTTTGACAGTACAGGCTCCAAAGTGCAAACTAAATGAAGCAAAAGTGAATACTGTTGTGACTGCTGACACACAAGTTAGAAAACCTGTGATCACTGGAACAAAATTGACTAAACTGCATAAACATTGTTATAAAATGATCCGTGAGCACCATAGCTTTCTCAGTTTTGCATCTATGGGCTTTTTCAGTCTTCATGTCTGCATCATGGCTTCACATGTAAATGAAATGCCAGACAATCTGAAAAATTAAGACTTTGCAAGTATGGAAAAGGATACAGGAAGATCAGTTACCATGTGAAAGTCGCTGATATGCTGATAAATTTACAGATATAATGAATGGCTTTTGGAATGTAAAGCGTCCAGGATTAATGACTGAGGTGATACAAGTTTGAATCATTTGACATTTAAGAGACATTCCACAGCAGTTCTGTTGTGTGTTGTTGATTGTGTGTGGGATGTCTGTTAGTCACCAGTGTTGATAAATGCAGCACAATGCTCTATTTTGGTCTCCAGTTACTTTGTCGTACTCAGTGCAGCGTTTTCAGGAAGCAGCTTTTGTATTTACTTGTCCCATTGTCTTGTGTAGGTGGATTTGAAGATGTAGCCAGCAGTGGGTCATCTCTGCAGTACCTGATAACCAGCGACCCCCGCCCTCCGCCTCGGCCACACCAACCCTGGAGCACCTCGACTCCTAACCAGGGCTGCCCAGTGCTTGACTCAGCCGTCCTCAGTCAGTCCGTCCCTGGTTGAAGACCTCCCTGTCCTCAACCATGCTGTTCTCCCTGAGGGAACTGGTCCAGTGGCTGGGCTTCGCTACCTTCGAACTCTTCCTCCACCTGCTGGCTCTGCTGATCTTCAGCATGCTGGTCGCTCTGCGAGCCGATATGTTTACCCCGTCGTTGAGCTGGTGGCTGGTGTTCGTCCCGCTGTTCGCCGCCGACGGCCTCAGCACCTACTTCACGGCCATCGTGTCCATCCGGCTGTACCAGGAGAACGAGAAGCGTCTGGCGGTGCTGAGGCTCCTCTGGGTGCTGACGGTGCTCAGCCTGAAGCTGGTCTGCGAGGTCCTGCTGTGCCAGAAGTTAGCTGAACAGGAACAAGCCAGAGACCTGTGGTTCGGCCTCATCGTCTCGCCACTGTTCATCCTGCTGCAGCTGCTGATGATTCGAGCGTGTCGGGTCAATTAGTGGAAGTGTTTCCGCATCACTGACAACACAGGAGAGAGAGCAGTGTTCATCTGCCGATAGAGATTTAAAGCATAACATTTGTGTCACTTTTCTTTTGGCTCATTCCCACATTTAACAAAAAAAAAAAAAGTACACAAGTTTTTCATGTTGCAGGCCACGCTAAAATCTAGTTTTCTAGAATTATTTTTTTTCATAGCTTCAAAATCAGCAGAAATCTCCTTGGCTGCTCGAGTTCAAATGCAGTATTTCGAAAAAAAGAAGAAACAAAATGCAGAGATTTAATTGACCCAAAGTATTCTGAGCTCATTTTGTATCAGGATAGATAACTTTATGACTACAAAGAGTCAGGTGTGTATTTGGAACACAGGAGTGCCTCTTCGTTGTGCAATCAGTGGTAGACAATGAGCCAGGAGGAAAATGTACTCCAGCGTTATGGTTTAATGCGTATGTGCACAGTACACGTGTAAATTTAATAAACAGGGGAGATCTTAAGGCAACTCGAGAGAGTGTGAGATTCCAAAGAGTTGTTGCAGCTTTGTTGCTTTTGTCCCCCAAAGGAAGACACTGCTCGCCCATAAACATCTGGTTAGTTTATTCTCTCGTGTGTCACTTTGTTGCCTGTTGCTGAGAGTGTTGTTCATTCAACGTCCCCCTGAAACTCCCTAAACTCCATCAGTGAGAACGGTCTGGACTGGAACAAGCTCGGTTCACTCTCACCCCGATGCAGAAGGACCGAATGTGATTTTTCCACAAGATCGTGTGCACACATCTCCCCGAGAACCGCTGTTTATTTTCACAACATGTAATGTACTTGATCCGTTTCCCATCATACCCTGTGTATGCACCGCATGTATTTAAGGCCTCATTTTAAGGTAATTCCTGATGTGAAATTCTGTGGATTATGTATATGTTGATTTTTGGAAAGAAATTCACCAAATCCTTATTTATGTTCTTAAGTTTTTGCTATGGCACCTTTATTGTCATGTGTATATATATGTAAATAAAACATCAACATTTAACCGATGTCTGATGAATGTTTAAATGTGGGTGTGGGTTTTGTCCTGGCCACAAGGGGGCGATACTGGCCTTGTAAATGGTGAGACAAACCTAAAGTACCAGAATATGTTAATATTTCTGATTGTTTTTTGACATTAAATTCAGATTTGCAGAGTTACACACTGCATATCCTCATATTAGTGATTCAAGGGACCAATTCTCATCACGTAATTTAATAAAAAACAACTCATTTACTACTTTAGATAAGCATTTCAAGCTGCAAACATCATTTTGATAATGTTAGTTTACATTATGTTGAATCAACCTAACAATGTTGGAAATTTAAACTTAAATTTCTGTGTTAGTTGAGTTGAAACTAAGTTTAAATTGAGGTAACTTAAAATTGCTGCGATAACTTCATTTTCTTCATCTTTCATTAAGTTTTTTCCCTTCTACTAAACATGTCTGGACAAATACAGAGACTTAAGGCTGCAAATTCAAAATACTTTTATTTTTGAGAAAACTCCACTTCCCCAAACTGTTATTTGTTTCTGTTTACTTACTTGTTAAAGTGTGTGTTTCTGACAATTTCTGTTAATTTTATTAGGTTA
Organism: Amphiprion clarkii; assembly: GCA_027123335.1. Taxonomy (NCBI): domain Eukaryota; kingdom Metazoa; phylum Chordata; class Actinopteri; family Pomacentridae; genus Amphiprion; species Amphiprion clarkii. The sequence goes on along the minus strand of CM049585.1, from coordinate 27,762,139 downwards.
ATTAAGATTTAGATGCTGTGTTTTGTTTAGAATGAATACAAACAGTAAAATTTTAAATAATTTAGACTCAAAAATACCAACCAGAAAACAAAACAGCTTTTTCTATTATGTAGGCAACACAATGAAAAAGCTTTATAATCTTTATCACCAACCAAATCACCAGAAGTAATATGCATAAAGTTTATAGTGCCCGTTTGACCTTTATATTGAAGCATGTGATCATGAGTTTCTTCCAGTGCACTCTTTAGCCTTGCTGTTCTTAATTATGGCTCGCTGATCAATATTGTATGAGCTACAGTAATCTCTTGTAGTACCCAAGAATAGCCTCCTAAGTGCTGATTCATGTGCAGCGGCTGCTTCTCAGCTCATGTGTTCACTGCACCGGGATTATCGACAGGTGGCATCACCTTCAAATGCTGAGTGAACTGTTGTCACCCTCCACCAGATATGTATATATATATATATATGTATATATCACACTTTAATCAGAATAACATGTATCTCTGCACTGTAATATTGGTTTTAGTGGCAGTGGAGGAGGGTTTATTGGGAAAAATTGTGCACAATAAAGTCACAATTCAGCAGATTATATAGAAACAACAAAGTGTTGGGTTTTTTTTATGGGATTTTAGTAATAATGTTTTGGACGCATTTGATGTCTTCAAAGAACCTAGATTTGCACGTTTTTTCTTTAATTTATTGTTGAAATTAATTTATCGGAGCTTCTTTGTACTTAACACAAAATATAGCAGCATAAAAACAAACAAAATTAACTGCAAATCTATGTTTAATCACCGAATCTAAGATTGATTCGCTGATTAAATGTCATCAAAGAAAGTAGGTTGAGCCTGAACGCAGCATTTTTGATTGACAGGCCTCTCCTGCCAAGTCAACAATAGAAATGGGAGTGGAGGGGGCGTGTCCGACAAAATAATCGCCCAATCAGGACGCAGGTGGGACAGCCGGAGCCGCTGCGGAGGGGCGGGGCCGCGTTCAGAGTCTGCGGGGAGAAAAGGCAGCCAGACGGAGAGAAGCAGCGGCGAGAGGAGAGAAAAAAAGAGACGGTCGGTCGGGAGGATGTGTACGCGGTGATCGGTGCAGTCAGAGCCGGATACTGCTTTTACAGCCACCCCGGACCGCCTCGGAGCCTGCCTTTCTCCTCTCCTCCCCCCTTCCGAGCGACCCTCCGCCATGTCCGGCGGGGGAGAGGTGCGCGTCCTCCGCCAAGAGGCCGGGCAAGAGAGTCCGAGGATGCCGGCCTGGAAGCGAGAAATCCTGGAGAGGAGGAAGGCGAAGGGCGGCGGGTCTGGGGGAGCCGGTGCCGCGGAGGCTAGCCCCGGCGGCCCGCAGCGGGTAAACGGCGAGGCAGCGGGGAATTTAAACGGCAGCGGCGGTAGTGGAGGCGGTGGCGGTGCCGCTGGTGGACCCAAAAGAGACAGCGGGGCGACCGGTGGTGGGTCTGGGCGGAACTACACCATCACCCCGGCCAGCCAACACTTCGCCAACAACAAAGAGCCGAGAGCGGAGAGGACGGCACCGAGGGAGGAGGACCGACACGAGAGCCTGGTGCTGCAGGAGAGCCTGGGGCCGCTGGAGGAGAACCCGTTCATCAAGCTGGAGAAGGAGCGGAGGAGGCAGCAGGACCGAGAGAATGCAGCACGGCCGGTGCAGCACATCCTGGAGCTGTACGGCAGCGTCCCCGGCATACGGACTATCCGAGCCGAGAACATCATCATCATAGAGTCGGACCCGGATTACTTCACGGAGGCAGCAGGCGGTAAAAGCGGCTCCAAGTGGCAGCAAAATGGTGTGAGTAGTTACAGCTCTTTGAACGACCTTCTGGACCGCAGAGGGAGTGCTGTTACCGAGATAAGAGCCAAGGAGGTGGTCATTTATGACACCACGTTAAGCAAGAGTGAGGAGAACCTGAGCACCCTGGGCCGCCCGGACCATGAGGCCTCCTATGACAGCGGTGAGGGTCAGGGCAGGGTCAGCCGCATCCTGCAGAAGTTTGACAGCAACTACGGGAAGCTGCAGAAGAAGTCCCACAGCACAGAGAACCTGCTGGAGCTGGATTGCAGTGCCAGCAGCAGGCCAAGACTCTGGCCCAAGCCACAACCAGAACCGGTGCCAAAGCCCAGGCCGGGCCCGTCGGTCAGCAGCCCAGGCAGCAGCCAGCCCTCCTCGCCGGTCTTCCAGAGCCCCTGGTCTTCCAAACCAAAGCCACAGCCTGCTACATCCGAGCCGGGCAGCCCCCAGCGCCCTGCCGGGCCCCCACAGTCTGTGTCTTCCTTCCGCCAGCGGCTCCAGGAAACTGGGGTCCACCATGGTGCCGCCCCCAGAGACGAACCAGACCGGGGTCCAAGCAAACCCACTAGGGAGAGAGACTGGGAGGCCGCCGAGGTGACCCCCAAACCCAAGGTGCCATGCTCTCCGGAGACCCGTCGTGCCCGTGCCGAGTCCCCCTCGAGTCCCATCTCGTCCAAGGCCACCCGTTCCTCATCCGAGTTCGAGATCCGTCCCTCCCCGAAGCCGGACCTGGACCGGATCCCAGACGGGGATGCCCAGGCCCGGGCCCTGGCGAACCTGCGCCTGCAGTCCAAGAACTCCTTCACGGTCATCCCCAAGCGTCGCCTCGCCACCGCCTCGTCTGCAGCCGGCAGCCCAGTACCATCAGGCCCGGTCAAGTCTTCCCCCTCCCACAGGGCGGTGGAGGTGTCCACACCAGGAGTGCCAACCTCCCACACCCCCATCCTCACCTCTCAGAAGAGAAAAGAGGAGAAGGAGGTGGAGAGGGTAGTGAGGCCATCCAAGCCTGAACCATCAACTACTGTTGCCACAAGTCCAACTCTGACCCCTGGACCTTCATCTCCATCCAGAGCTCCCATCTCTCCACCTGCCCTGACCTCACCCCCATCCTCTCCAGCTCTCCCGTCCTCACCCCCTACCTCTCCTGTCTCGTCACGCTCTGTTGCCCCATCTTCTGCCCCTTCGACGCCTTCCCCAGCTCCGGATCAACCTCCTGCCGATCAGCTCCCGGTGACCAACATAGACGACATTGAGGTGGAGCCCCCGCAGAGAGTCCCTGTCCCCAGCCCCATGGTGCAGCGGAGGAAGGGGAACACCTTCACTGTGGTGCCTAAACGTAAGGTGGAGCCCGACGCCCAGCCGAGCTCCCCGGAACCTCAGCAGGAAGCTCCTAGCGAGGCCACGCCGGGCTCCACGCCTCCCCAGGCTCCCTACGCCCAGCTGGGCACCCTGCTGAAGAAACGCTACCCTGCTGTGGAGGAGATCGAGGTGATCGGAGGGTACCTCTCCCTGGAGAAGTCCTGCCTCACCAAGACGGGTTCCACGGGGAAGAAGGTGAGCAAACACTCAGCCAGACCTTGTGGCAAGGGGGCCACACAGAGAAAAGTACATTAATCCTGCAAAAATGTCAAACATCTGGAGCATTTGTTGCTTTTCTCTGCTTCAGCCCTCAGTGGTGGTTCTAGACAAATTATACTGGGGGGCCACGGTGGGGCCAGTGTCTAATCACAATGGCACATTAAAAAAAACAACGACAATGATATTTAAGCACAAAAAGCTTTTATTTTACTTTATATTAAAATCAAACAAGCGTTCTGTTTTGTTTTTGTTTGTTTTTTTACAAGAAATGCATCAGCTGAAACAATGAGGTTATCAGGGCCGGTGCTGAAATGTGGAACATCAGGAATATTTGAAATCAGTCACATGTAACAAAAGTGGTTTGGTTTCCTGACAGTCAAAATTGTAGGACTATAGCAACAGAATACCACAGTGATGCTGTCTGGCAAACTGGTCCTCAGATACGTTGAGATCCAAGGCCTTGGCCCGTCCGGATTCTGTGATCAACACAGGGGCCATTTGGGCAGGAGCACCGGCCCCTGTAGGCCCCTGTGTAGAGCCGCCACTGTCAGCCCTGATTCCTAGATCATCCTGAAGTGCTCATTTTATTGTTTCCTTAATGCATAACGTGCAAAATCCTCCCCAGGCTGATCATCCAAGTTTCCTCTGATCTAAATTTAGCAGCGAAGCGTCACACAGGAGCAGCTCTGTTTGCGTTTTTCTTTGCATCTCAGTCGTTTAACTGTTCTTTATCCAAATCCGTGCACGCTCCCGTCACCTGGTTTTCGAGCCTGGTTTTCCCGTTAATCCTTATTTTCCTGTGTTGTAGTCAGCGAGTGTGTCTGCGCCTCTAAATCCCCCCTCGTCCCATCACTTGACCTGCTGCAGGCCTCAGTGCCTAAGTGGATTAAAAGCGTGTGTTTACACAGCCACTTGGAACAACATGCGCTGATTCTTTTTTTTTTTCCTCTGGCTTGCCGTCCGTCCTGCAACAGCACGTTATTTGTCACAGAGCGCATCACTGAGTTAGGTGACCCTCCAAGCCTATTTACTGAACAATCTCATCAAGGCTGTATTCGGTTCTCGAGGATTTGGCTCTGACCTGTCCCAGTCTGTCAGGGATGCATTTATTGTTTCTTTTCTTCATCCCAGTTTGTGAGATATTCCCAGGCGTGATGCGAAATGCTAATTAAATGATAGCAGGGTTTGTGTTTTGGGCGGTTTTTATAATCACAATCGCATATCTGGCGCCTGCTGCTGAGGGTCCTGCTGCATGTTGCTCGTGCTTCATGTGTATTAGGGATTAATTAAATATCAGAGAATGTTTCTAATTAATTCTGCGAGGTGCTGCGGGCTGCTTTCAGATTCTGTCCTGCATCGGCCTGCGTGCCAAGCATTATGTTCAGCACGTTGGCGGTTTGTGTTGCTCTGGTTTTTACCACGAGTGGAGAGGAAACAGCTTTTTATTGACGTCTTGCTTCTGTTTTTTAGGGTGTGCAGTAGCATCCAGCTGCACACGAAGCAAAACGCAGTGCAAGGAGGCACTGAGTTACATCAGAATCGTAACTTTCCTGATCCACAAAGCACCACATCGCCTCTAATTCTGGATGTTTTGAGCCGTTTGGCAGCTTTTCAATCTGGGCCGGCGTTACAGCCACTCAGATGTTGGCCTGCGGTCCTGTTTCCTTGACCTGGTGTGCTGTAATCCGCTGCTCTCCGAGTAAACCCAGCCTTATCAAGGGATATTTTGCAGTCCCATTGAAGTTAGTCTCATTTCTCCAACACAAGTGAGGAAACACGAAACGCTAAACCTTCAAAAACCCTACAAAACACTAATATTAAAGCAATATTGCCCTTAAACTTCTCCTTTGCACAACTTTGGACTGAGCAGGACCAAACTAAAGCATCATATGTGGGCCTGCTGTCATACAAATAATACCAAATAACAATTTATCTGTCTTTTTCTGATCATTATATGCTTCTATTAGTTTAATTTAGTGGTTTTAGCATCTTTGAATGGCACATTTTTGCAGCAAATCCAATAAATCGCCCTTTTCAATTTACTTATTTCTGCTTTTTTAGAGTTGGGATTTGTCTGCAGCTAAATCCAAGACTTCAGTGTCAACAGATGCTCATTAACATGCAGTTTTTCAAATTAAAAGCACCCCAAGATAAACAATTGGTGCTGATAAACCAGAACAAGGTGGTGCAAGCGGTTGAAAACGGCACGGAAATAGTAATTGGGGTCCAAACACTGAATGATGCAAAGACCCTGTTGAAAGCCGTGGGTTTCTTATTATTTAAAATGACATTTCTGTTCGTTTCATCCAGCTATTTTATAAACTCCAACAGAAACCAGTCTGCAGAAATAATTTTGCAAAATAACTGTGATTGTATACTAACTGTGACAGGATTATTTTTTGTCTTTTCAGTTCCGAATTTCTTGCATGGCATCTTGTTTTTACAAAACATGTAAGAATTTAGAACTTTGGCTTTACTTCTAAAGAGAAAAAAACCATCTGGAGAGAAACATGTTCTTGTTTTTTGGATTAAGGTATTAGGAACTAGGGCTGCAAATATACTGTCAGCTGTATTTTAGTTTTTCCATCTCTAGTGAGTCAAAGTGAAACCGTTACACCCACAATGCTAGACTTTAAATTCGTACGTTTCTTCTCTACAACTCCCTGCAGTTCAGCGCCGTATTTCTGGAAACTCTGGGACTCTGACTAGAATTTAAAATAAAGTTCTGTGGCTTTTGCTTCGTAACGACACATTCTCATGCTGCAGATTAGTCCGTGCGTGTTTGACGCCGCCGACCGTGACACGAGAACACATCCTGTCTTTTGTCCTCGTCGCACACAAAACCAAAAACACTTTCTGTTCTTGGTCATCATCAAGGCCCAGATTTTTTCTTTTCTTTTTCTGGGCAGGGCTGCTCTGGCAATTACAAAAGCATCGAGGCTTGGCCCGGCCTGTATAATTTGTGTGGAATTTTTGTGTTCAGTGCCGCTTCTGTGTGAGAGCAGCCTCCGAGAATGGCCTCAGCTCAGCGTTCTGGTCTGGGATTGAGGGTTTTTTTTTCTTCTCTTTTTCCAACAAACCATTTTTTATGAGCTGAAGAAGAATGTTCCATGTGCACGTCAGGAGCTGAGAACTTCCTCTAGATTTTCCAGAAACGTTTTCGCCCTATGGTTGCATGTTCTGATCTGTGAACCCTCCAGAGTAACACAATGTTGTCGGAGCCCCTGTAGCCTGATTCCACTCTGCTCTTTGTTTTGTTCCCTTCTACCCACAGCGCTGCTTTATTCCTGCTGGTTAATAAGGCCGGTCCCTTTGCTCCCAGCTTCCTGTGATCTCCTCTCTATTGGGGAAAGGAACTGTGGAGGAGCTATGTAGGTCAAGTGCAGCTTCTCGTACCACATCGCTTCCCCCACATTTGCATAAAATCGACTTTTTAGCGAGACGTCGGCCAGGATTGACTCACTTTCCATCTGTGATTTGATTGGTTTGGGCTGTCCTGATTGAGTGCGGGCGAAATTGGTGGATTTCTTTTGCTTCCCTTGTGGTCGACGCTGCATCTTCGTGGAGCCGAGATGGCAACGAGACACACGGGAGGGGGGCGGAGTGGTTTGTTATTGCTGCTCCCTGTGACTGGTTATTATGGGAAAAGGGACCCGAGTGTTTGTCAGCACAGCATCCAGAGCGAGAGCTTTCACTCCGCCTTCTTTTCCACCGCTCAGGGTTTCTAATATTTAAATTGTCGCAGCACGTTTAGCTGCAATTACGAGCGTTCTGTCAAGCCGATGATTATTCGGTTTGGTGAAGAGGCTCGTGTGCGCATTTGTTCCTGAAAGGGATAATTATGCAGATGAATGAGTCGTTATTGTAGTAGAAGTTAAAGTAGGTTTTCAGTTTATTTTCTATTAGTTCAGAATGAGTCCCGATTGGATGGATGCAGCTTGAGCCGACTAAACTGGACTAAAACCACCTCAGTGTGGTTCCAAACGGGTTCTAGTGCCCTTTCACAGTAGATGGAAGGTTTCAACGTTAATAAAAAAGGCTCAACTACCACTGAATTTACTAGCAGAGCATTGGAATTGGCTTCCAAAACCAAGTGATTCCAACCCCCCCAAGAGGTACTTTCACATTTAAAGCTGGAGTAGGCCGATATTTTTTGGCATTTTTATTCAAAAATACCGTAAGAAACTTTTAGAATATTGTAATTCAAGAGGTCAGAGAGGAAACTCGACTTCTGCTGGCTTTGGAATTTAAGATCAACTTTATTGATCCCTATCAGGTGAAATTCACATGTCACAGTCGCTAGATACAAATTAAACATAGAAGTACAATTAGGATAAGAAAGTCATATAATAAGACTATGTACAGAGTAACAGTGCTACATTTCTGGTATTGCATTTGAAAAGTTATAAAAAGACCAGGTTTTATTGTATTATTGTACTTGGAAGTCTGCAACAGGAGACTCTGGCCAATCTGAAGTCTTTTTGCTCAGGTCAGGTGAGACAACAAAGAGCAATAAAGTCCAGACTGACAGTAGAATATGGTGCCTGAGTGGATGACTGTCATTCAGGAGAGCGCCAGAAGTTAATGTTAAAGCTTGACTTGACTATTTCTGTATGTTAGAAGTGTGTCTTTCCTATGTGTTGTGAGTGGGATAGAGACAAGAGAGCTGTAGGAGGGCTATATTTGCAAATTCTGGTGTGTTTTTTCCCACAAATTTCATTAAAACAGCTCAGCTAATGTTATTTTGGATAGATATTTGTATGCTGCAGACCTCAGTGGCTTAGGTGATACAGTTTTGCTTTGTAATCTGGCAGAAAAATCTAAATGTATAGCAAAAATGTACTGGAAAAATGGTCCAACTGTAAGCCTAGATTGCTCTGGATTGTATGGATTCATGTGTGCAGCTACAGATCTGTGCTTTTTCCAAGTCAAATACTATTGGACATGTTATTTTTGCAAGTTTTTATCATAAAACATGTAGTTAAAAGTCTGATTGTACAACTCCATAGCTCCAAAACCATGGCTCAGGTGATAAAACTCGTTGTCCAGCAATCATAAGGTTGGTGGTTCGATTCCTCCACATGTGAGTAGAATGAGTTCATATGAATGAGGAATACTGCGAAGCGCCTTTGGAAAGTTTGCCGTAACTGATGCAACACGTCAGTTAAGCTGCATTTGAGCTACAGCCTTATGTCCACCTTGCAGTTCTTGACATGTGAGATGAACCTCTGTCAGGCCTTATATAGAGAATTCATCAGTAGATCCCATCAGACAGGATGGAACTTTGTCTCGCTGCAAAAACTGCATTACATCTCTAATCCAGTTAGTATGTGTGGGCAGAGTTTCATCTTTCCATATACGAGGAAGTAGCCGTCTTGCAGTCAGAGATGCAAAGGAAATAGCAGTTAATTTATATATTTGGAAGGTTCGCTTGTTCAGCAACCACATTTCAAATGAGAAAAACCTCAGAGAGAGTTTTAAATGTACACTTACAGCATCATTGGCAGGTTTAAGAACTGAGTCTATTTGATTCTTTACACCCAGCACACATGTTGTTCACATCAGCATCAGTCTTAGCTTACTTTTCTTTACTATAATGGACAACTTTAAACTTTAAACTCCTCATCTAGTTGCAAATTTAGGTCCTCTTTCCACAAACCTGTGATTATAGTTACGAGGCAATCAAGAAGAGAAATTAGTTCATATACCTGAGTAGCCGTACCCTTTCCTGGTGGATTTATAGCCACAAAGTCTGACACGGATTGTGAAATATTGAAATAGTCTGATTACCACCCTAGAGAATGTGCAGTCATGGACGCATGTTGGACCTAAAAGTTTAGCACCTTTTGTCCCATCTGATCTACATAGATGCTGTATATCGTCACGCAAAATCATTTTTTAAAACATGATAATAGATGCAAGCATCAGCACACTGGAGCAGAGGACTTTCCCCGACACATCAGGAAGTAAGCAAGTTCTAATCTTGACTAATAACTCAGACTTTATGACACCAAGGCAGATAAATAATCGTGAAAAAGGACGAGTAAAGTCACTTTGAGTTTCCACTTTGAGGCCACGTAGCCGCAATGATGCAGACTGACATCACCAGAATGTGACTTCATATTTACACCTCCTGGTTTATTAATGAGAATTCAATGTGAACAAGTGTTAAAGCAGCACTAAAAGGCACCATAATTTAGCTTTTTTTGTTGTTTTCTGAGACAAATTAACCAAACGAGCCAAACCCTAAAATTTACTCACATACACTACCATTGAAAAGTTTGGGGTCACCCAGACAAGTCCATGTTTTCCATGAAAACTCTCTTTTATTCATGTGCTAACATAACTGCACAAGGGTTTTCTAATCATCAATGAGCCTTTCAACACCATTAGCTAACACAATGTAGCATTAGAACACAGGAGTGATGGTTGCTGGAAATGTTCCTCTGTACCTCTATGGAGATATTCCATTAAAAATCAGCTGTTTCCAGCTACAATAGTCATTTACCACATTAACAATGTCTACACTGGATTTCTGATTCATTTAATGTTATCTTCATTAAAAAAAAATGCCCCAAACTTTTGAACGGTAGTGTAGTGATGGTCATGCATGGAGGTGGCATTATCATACTGTGAGGATCCTTTGGTGTTTCACTTGGAGCATCATCATCCATCACTGACCCTCCAGTTTTTCTTGATTTCTTTGATTCATTTAATGTTATCTTCATTGACAAAAATGCTTTTCTTTCAAAAATAAGGACATTTTTGAGTGACCCCAAACTTTGTGTATGTCTTGATGCAGTGCAGTTAAAGTAAGAAAAATAAGCCATAATGACATGTTTTGCAGTTAACACGTACGAAATGAATATACCGAACTCGGTTAAACCACTTTACAAAGTCACAGCACTGAGAACATTCCTCAGTGCATGAGTTTAAAGTATGTTTCCTTTATCTGGCTTTAGAGAAACCCACAGTTTCTTTCCTTGTGGGTGAATGCGATGCATGCAGGAGGTTAAAAATACCCAAAGTGAACCGGTTAAAGGCTCGCTGTAACACAGGAAGGCCAATGAAAGGGCACACTCCTACATTTACATTATGCGCCTGCACTACAGGTGTGAAAGTCCATTGTGTTTAATTATTTACCACCCGGCAGACATTCCCCATCTCTCCTCCCTTGCACTTCCTGAAAACTCACCACCCCACCCCCCTCGCTCTTTAAAAAAACGAGTCCTATCAAAATAAAAGCCTGCTATCCTGAGTTTCGTTTCTCTTTATTGAGGCTGAGGTGAAGCATTGGGAGAATCAACTGAGTCAACTATATCTACAGTCACCGTATTGTCCTTTATTTATAGTAACTGAGTCTGATTGATAAGTTTATTGCAATGTCAACGCCTTTTTCAGAGATACATTGACTAATTCTGCCCCATAGTTTACAGAAAATATCAGTTTTGTGTAGCCTTGTGCTCCATTTGAGGCTAAATTTGAGACTGTTTTACCTTATTTGATAGATATATATGCATTTTCCTGTTATTTCTGCACATTTGACAACCAAAAATATCTATTTTACTTGTACAAATGGAACACAAATAACCAACACTGGTTAAAAATCATTGATTCTTCAGTTCTTGTCATTTTTCTGCTGGCTAAAATCTCTTTGGAAGGTTTTTATGTGAAGGAAATACCTTCAAAACACCTTTATATCTGGAGTCTGAAGCTTGATTTATACTTTATTAAATCTACATGACTTCATACCCAATTCTTTAGCATCATGAGGATCTTTCCGGAAATGTAATCTCACATCACGGAGACTCCGACTGCAACCACTGTGATTAGTCCGCTTGGCAAAATCAATATATTTGCCAAAAGGTAGCGCCTATTGTCTTTGTGCATTCATAAGTGCTCACTTCCCTAATTGTAACTGTATCTGGTCTGCTCATAATGCCAACACAAAGGCCTTTATTGTGACAACGCTGTCGTATGTCATTTGATCATTTTTACAGCTCTATTAGTGCGTGTAGAGACTCTGCTGGTTTCAACATCTACTGTACCACCAGCTGTAATTGTTGTTCAACTCTGTTTCAGCTGCTATTGTTGGAAGTACACAAAGACACTCAACACAATGAACAGAAACCTCATTGCTAACTAGGGTTTGGTGGTTTAACTGCAGAGCGATGCAGAAACACCAGTGCACAAGTATAAATACTTGCTTGGTTCTGTGTAGATTCAACGCAGGAAAATCAATCAAGGTTAAGTCTAGAGTTCAAATCTGCAAAAGAGATCAAGATTCTAATGTTGACAAGAAGTAAAGTGGCTCTGTTTAGACTGAAACGGGGCAATAAGTTGCTCTTTAACATGTTGTACGGTCCCGGAATTTAGTTTTGGATACAGTTCATTGTATGATTTTGCATTTTAAAGCTGCATTACTGGATTTTTTTGGCAAACGTTAAACACAAAACTCAACATATTGTTTTTTTTTTATCTTGTTAGCAAAAAATCGCTTATTTACACATCAAGAAGCAACATAATGTGGAATTTTCTTTTCTGATTCCTGATAAATGCTAGTTTTGTGACAGTATTTATTCCCCTTTTAGCCTTTTTTTGGCTCCATGGTAACCCCTGGAAAGAATTACATTTAGCTGTTTAGCCATTAAAGGCTAGCTGCTAACTGCTAGCATTAGAGTTGCAGGCTACTTTGGACACAGTTCACTGTATGATTTAGCATATTAAAGCTGCATTAGTAGATTTTTGACACACGTGTTAGCAAAACGTTGTTTATTTATACATTTAGAGCAACATATTGTGGAATTTTCTTTTTGGATTCCTAATAAATGTTACAGTATTTATTCTCATTTTAACTGTGTTTTGCTCTCTATATATGGCTGTTTCACCGCTAGCTGCTAACTGCTGATATTAAACCAAAACAGCTGAAAGAGGCTAAAATAGCAGAAAGCTAAACTTCAATGTTGAGTGATAATTCTCTGCAGGTTTTTGTCTCATGTTACAAATGGTGATTTTTATTTATGAATATAAAATTTCAGCTGGTGGAGCTTTAAATTCAGTTTTTGGAGTCTAGAAATTTGTTATGTTACGATTTGAAAGTGATGCAACTTTAATGCTGCTTTTATTTTTAGCATTTTCTAGTTGAAACACTGGTCTTGATGAATGTGTTAGGCGTCTAGATTTTATAAAACACAGATGTTCTGTCTTGAAAGGAACATTCAGCTACAGTAGGACAGAAAACAGAACATTCGAGGCCTGAATCCATCTTTCTTTGTCTGTTACCCAACTTCCTGTCGTGCTGATGCATCACTTAGTGCTCTTTCCCCCACATCCCAAATATCTAATTACTGCATAAAAGCTTTTTGTTGTCAACCACAAGTCGGCTGTGAGCTGTTATCTTGTCAAGTGAGAAACGGGAACTTTTGTAGTGCAGGACAGAACTCCTCTGTTCACATGAAGCCGCTCTGGATTCCCACAATCTTTAAAAGAAAACATCAGAATGACTCTTTAGTCTGCGGTTTGTCAGGTGTTGCTTCTGTTTTTTATAGTGATATCACAGGCGCTGCAAATGCGGTTTCCTCTTAAGAAGCTCTTCTTTTTTTTCTTCTTTTTTGGCTGCAGGATGTGGACACCAACACTTATATCCTCTCTAAAACTAATTTGTGCTTCTGCATAGACACCTTTGCTGGCAGCTTCTCCACACAGACCTCAGGCAGCGCTGCAAAGTCGGTGTAATTAGAATTCAGCCAGCAAAGCCCCGCTATCATCGTCATGTTTAATTCAGTGTGTGTTTATGTGTGTGTCTGTGGAGTGCGTGCAGGACGCTAACAGACGGGGCTTTTTGGAAAGTTATAAAAAGAAAGCTAGTGGGCGACTCAGTGGAGAAGGTGGAGGCCTCGGCTTTTGTTTTTTATCTGCACTGTGAATGTGCATCATAACCGGATTGGTTTGCTGCTAACTGGAAGGGGAAATGTTTGTTAAAGGCCCACCTAGCTGTCGTGAACGCATCCCTCAAAATGCAAAATCTGCATTTGCTGCTTTCGGTGGCTGATGATGTAAATTTCATTCAAATGTTCTCCCCACGAACTGAGGCTGTTTGTGATGCACCTGAACGCTGCCGATCGTCCTCGGCTTTGTGCAGATGATGTTTCCGTGTTCCCGTCTTCCACAGCCATGTTCTCTGCCTTCCACCTCCACTCTCCCGTTTCCCCACTGTCGCATATCCATGGCGCCGGTCGCCAGGGCAACACGAGCCGCGGCCATTCAATCCCGTCATTAGGATTTCAGGATAAGGACACACACTCTCCCTGACACACACACACACACACACACACACACATTTTGACGTCAGTGTTGATGCTGTAGATTGTGTAATCGGTGGATAAGTCGCCGTCACGACTCTCTGAACGCCCAACACGCTTTAACGAAGATGCTCAAACGGTGAGCGCCTTCTGTAATCAGCAAACCCAAATCAGTGTTTTTGTGGGTGGAGATCCAAACAGCTGAACTCCGTGATGTTGAAGAGCTCAGAGTGAAGCCGAGGTCAGATCAGCTCCACAAACATGTTTTCATTTCGCTTGTGTGGATCTTTTTTTGCTTATTTTTTGAGGCCGGCACTGATCAGACGTTTTATTCCACAGCCACATAACAAACATCCAGTTTCCCTTTTAAACGTGCTCATTTTAGGATTTGTGAATAAAATACCGACCAAGCAGGAAATTTTATGTTTGAAAAATTGGTGGCTACAGCTGCAACTGACAGCTGTTGTCATTGTTTGATAACCTGCAGGTTATTTTCTTGATTAACTGATTGGTTGTTTGGTCTATAAACTGTCAGAAACGTGTTTTTGAAAACTCAAGATGACGTCCTCAAACGTGTTAATCCACGAACAACCCAAATATATTCAGTTTAATGTCAAATAGGATGAAAGAAGCTAGAAAATGTTCAATTTTAAGATGCTGACATCAGAAATTTTAAAATTATTTAAATCAATAATTAAATTTATTGCAGATGGATTGAAGAGTTGATAAATAATCTATCAGGTGTTGTAGCTTCAGACGTAACAACACTGTTAAATAATGTCATTTATTTAACACAATCTTTGGTATTTCCTCACAATTGTACAAAATGGAAAAGTTAAATGTCCAAAAACTACTCGGTCTGTAGAAACACAACCTGCAGTTCATCCGAAAAGTCCCTGAATTTTTGTAAAGTGACTCTTGGTTGCAGCTTAGCTGCTAATAACTTTACAGTTGCACAAATGATCACAGAATTTTTAGTTTTTTACAGACTCTGGTTGAATCAGTTGGATTATTTTTTTGGGGGGAAATTTTTAATGTATTTATTCTTTTTAATAATCTGTTAAATTGAACAAATAGAATAAAGCAATTTCAATCTAATATGAAGATTTTAGCTTAGATCTAGTTAGTTTTCCTGATAAAACCACACCTCACAGATGAGTAGTTCTAGAACCACCAGAAAGTTCAAAATTCAACTTTTTTTTTTTTTTTTTTTTTTTTTTTTTTTACAATTTTGGGCTCCAATAAATTGTCTTATTAGCCGCATCTTTCCACATTTTATGTATTTTTGTGCACGTTTTGAGTCATCAGTAGATGAGGTCAGTGGAAAAGGTTACAAAAACCTTCATTGTCGCCCATTTGACGTGGTGGAAACACCTTTTTCTGAATGACTTCTGATAAATTGAACATTTAAAAGACAACTTGCATTTTAGAAAACAATCCTGTAGACTTCTTTTAATTTTTCTCTCATAGATGGCCAAAGTTTTGTTTGTTTCTTCTCCGTCTTGAAGGCTTTTTTTTAGCGTTGAACAGGTGTGTTTTTGTGGTTGTGGCTTCTTCTACTCTTCCTCTACAATACATGATACAGCCTTTATGCTACTCAGAGATTTCAGTAAACTTATTCTTCGGAAGTAGCAAAAAACCACAAGAGAAAATAGACTCTTCTCGTAAACACAGTAACCAAACCCCATGTGAAGACGCCGTCACAGTGTTAGTCAGCTTACACAGGAGTATTAACAGGCCAACAATAGCTAGACTCAGTGTTTTGTTCATTTTTTCCAGTTCTAAACCAAACTAAGGTGACTTTTGTGCTTTTAGTTTGCTTAGTTACTCCAGAAATCAACCCAACAGTTATGGAGCTTTGGTAATACATATTTTTGCCTCTTGTCTTTGCCTTAAGCTCGGCGAAACAGACAAAAATAAAAATGATATTCTTTTTATTCTCTTACATTTGCAGGGAAATATAACAAATGGGAATTTCCCCAAGTATGAAATCGAGGCTACCATTCTACAATATTTTTTTTAAACATTGGCAAACTTGTGTCAACATTTTCTCGAAAACAAGTTTAACCCTCGTGTCGTCCTGTGGGTCAAAATTGACCCGTTTTAAAGTTTGAAAATGTGGAGAAAAAAAAGATATTTTCACAGTAAAACTTCTGATGTCCACATTTTCAACATTTTTGGGAAATCCTTGAACATTTTTTGGTGGAAATAAAGAAATGTTAAAAATGTTTCTTAAGAACATTCACAAAAAAATCAACCAAAATCCAGTGAATTTCGCTGGATTTTGGTTGATTTTTATGTGAATGTTCTTAAAGAAAATATTAGAAGTTTTACTGATATATATATATAGAATCACTTTCGATATTTTTAGGATTTTTTTGGAAGATTTTTAATCATTTTTTGAAAATATGTCCAAGAATTTTCTTGCCAAATTTGGGGGATTTTTTTGTAAATAAAACTTTCAAGGGAAACTTGTAAGGAATTATTGGAATTTACTTCCTAAAAGTTTTGGAAATTTTCAGAAATTTGAGGAATTTTTTTGCTGAATTTTTGGATTTTTTTCAGACAAGGAAACAACATTTTTTGGTACCTGTAAATGAGGACAACAGGAGGGTTAATTTCTAAAGGAACCCTATCAAACATCGCCTTTATTTCATTAGTTGCAGCTGTTAACGAGGTTATAGTAAGAACTACATGTGATCAACAGGCTGGTTTTAATGATGCAGATCTTTGACCTTTGATGTCTTCATTGCGCTGCTTTTGTCCCGGACGTCCATGGGCTCCTCCTTTTTCTATACTATGTGACGTCTTCCTACTGTGCTGCCTTGAAACTGAGACAATCAGTGACTCGACTTTGTCCCAAAGTTCACTGAAACTGGAAAAAAATCAGACTCAGCACTGATTGAACAAAGGATCGATGTGAGACTCACTCAGTGGTCTTTCTGAATATATAAAAGTTGCACATATTATCACTGGAACTACTTCTAGAAAGATTATAAAACAAAACCTGGCATTTAATGTAATAATGATTTCAGTTATTGTGTTATACTAGAACATCCCAAAAAATAAGAATATTGTGGAAAAACTTTGATATTTTCCATTTTATAAGGTTGAAATTTAATATATTCTCAACCCATTACAGATAAAGTGAAATATTTTGAGCCTTTTTCTATTTTAATTTTCATAATTATCACGTTAAAGGACACCCAAGCTAGTATTGAGTGTATAAATAGCACATTTTTCAGAAGTTCTGCATTGTAAATCCTTTTTTGATTGATTTCTGGAAATATTCTGACAATCTGAGACACTGGAGTTCTGACTTTCTTGAGCTGCAAGTCAAAAATCCTCGAAATATTTCACTTTACGTGCAACAAATGTCGAGTATGTGAAGGTGTTTGAATTCAATTACAGGAGAAAGCAGCTTTTTTGTTGCATTCTAATATTGTCAGATGCACTAATGTTATATTAAATTATGTTGATAGTTGTATTTGCTGTCATTGTAGATGTTCCCTGGTTAAATCCCTTTAGTTTGTTGGATTGTGACGTGTTCTTTGTCTTTATTGGAGTTTTCCGGACACGCCCGACCTTTAAAAGCCAACTTTTATGTATTAAACGCTCCGACAATGACAGCGTATGTGTGTGGAAGGTGTAGATTTGCTGATAAGTTTCCATCTCCGCCCTGCTGGTGTCGCCTTACATATACAGTTGGTGCATTTCTGTCATTATGTGTCGGATGATTCATTCCTAGACGGGATAAATAATCATTAGGACGGGGTTTGCTGCAGCAGACGGGTTGGGTGAATGTGTCCCATCCCTTTTTCTTATCGGTCGGATAATCCTGAAACACACACAGTCGGGCTGCAAAGGGCAACTGTTCCATTCCTATCGGTGTAAACACATTTTCACATTTGGCAGAAATGGTGTGCAGCCTGCCACACACACTCGCATCAGTGTCGTCGTATTAAATCGCTGATAGTCGCCTCCAGCTGAACGCTGATTCCACCTCGGATGTGATGAATCTGCAAACACCTACACAACCACACGTGTGTTTTCTGACCTGAATCTGCTTCAGATTACAGCTGTAGGGTGTGTTTTTCATGAGGTGTGTTCTAGTCTGACCTTTCCCTGAAATATTCCAGCAGCATAAAGGTCTCATATTTAGGTCAGAGCTGAATCTCTGCAGCCAACAAGTTGTTTTCTGTCTTTTTTTTTTTTTCTGTAGGATCTTTGAAGGTAATTTGCTGCGGAGGTGTGTGTTATTCAGCAAATTGCTCATAATTACATATTAGAGGTTCAATCATAGTGTTGTAGCAACATAACCTCATGATTTAATGATTTATTTTATGTCAGAGATACACAGAAAGTGTTGACAGAGGACTATGCAACCAAATCTAATGTAATTGCTACTGAAAATAACATAATAGTAATGAAAACACACGTTATTGTACTAAATGTTGCACTTATTGCACCAACGTCTCATATAGTTTTCATAAATAAGGCATTTTGTGTATTTTAGAAAGATAAATTTAACTGAAACAATGTCAGAGAGTGATTTGGGAGCTACCAATAATCTCATCCGGGTCCACATTTAAAGGATCCAATCATACAATTTACAAAAATAAAGACGGTTTGAGTTTATCTTGTCCAGGTTTTGAGATAATTTCTACCCTAACATTGTTCATAGAAGTTTCCAGATGCTTTATCCAAGTAAAAGTACCGTTAGATTGATGTAAAAGTCCTGCGTGAAGAATATATTGAAGTAGCAAAATGAAGTTAAAGTTTAAATGTTAAAGTTCTGTTTTGGTCCATCTGACCGATATATTATTATATATGATGCTATTATAGTATTAATGGTGAATTATCAGCGTGTCAGCTGCATGTTGTAGCTGCTGCAGGTGGAACTACTTTATTTACTTAAGAATTAGAATCAGCTTTATCTGTATTTGTAAGTATTTAAGGAATTTGACTTTGCTCTCAACAAACACATGTATTTAAACAAGCGCAGCTGGTTAAAGTAAGAAAAGAAGTGTTTAACTACCATAAACAGCTGTACGGATGTGGAGGAGAAGTGCAAAGTGTGTAGATTCTGAAGCTTTATACATATGAAGTAGATGTGTGTAAAGCAAAGTTACAACCTTCGAATCTGGTTTTAGTTTTTGGTGAGATATTCAACATTTTATGACATGAAAACGCAAGAAATTTAGAGGTAAAATCACAACTAAACGTGGACATTTAAGGTGCCATGTTTATCCCAAACTTGCCGTCAGGATTTTTATATAACATATTTTATTTAGAATATCATTTAAAGGTTGTTAAGTCAGGTGTTCCTATTAATGTTCTAAACGTAGGATGCGGCAAAAATCAGATAAGACAAGGAAAAAGATAAAAGATTTCGAAAACATGACGTTAAATTCACTCAACACTTTGATGCGTTCCTGTAGTTCACTCCAGCGTCGTTCATCCCAGTTGACCACATTGTTGGAACGATTTCTGCACTACCACCAACGATTTGCTCAAAAGTTTTATAGCATAAATTGTGGAAATTTATAAATATACTCTCTGAAAATGGGTGACTTAAAATATGAAAAAAAAAGTCCTGAAAAGTGCCATTTTTGAACTCATATAACAGAAAAAATGATAATGTAGAACTGAACTAGTGATATATTTTGAACCTCATGTAGCTGCAGGTCACAATAAAACAAAACTAAACATATAAAATAGTTTTCAATGAAAAGAAAGTTGTTTTTGTTGAATTTTTACAACTGATTTTCCACAAAAACAATAAAATATTCGTAGATTGGTCTAATCCAAATGGAGTTCTGGAGTTTCAAAAGAATTCTCAAGACATACACTACCCTTTAGAAGTTTGGGGTCACCCAGGAAATTTCATATTTTACATGAAAACTCCCACTTTTATCCATGTGGTAACATAACTGCAGGGTTTTCTATCCATCAATGAGCCTTTCAACACCATTAGCTAACACAATGTAGCATTAGAACACAGGAGTGATGGTTGCTGGAAATGTTCCTCTGTACCTCTATGGAGATATTCCATTAAAAATCAGCTGTTTCCAGCTACAATAGTCATTTACCACATTAACAATGTCTACACTGAATTTATCATTCATTTAATGTTATCTTCATTGGAAAAAAACTGCTTTTCTTTCAAAAATAAGGACTTTTCTAAGTGACCCCAAACTTTTGAACAGTAGTGTAACTAGGAAATATTCAGACTTTTATCGATGTTTCAAGCTTAAATTTCACAGATATCATTTCAAATCTTCATAGTTTGCGATAAAAACAGAAATTTAAAAAGTAAATGAGAGATGGTGGTGCAGCAGATTTAATAACCCACCAGTGATTTTAATCCACAGCACAGCGAGGAGGTTGAACCTGCTGCCTTTAAGTGCTTATTATCCTGTTAATGACAGCTGCAGCTCCAAGCCTCGTTGTTCTAATATTATCTACCTGCTGCAGATTAACTCTAATCAGGCACCTGGTCAGCCTGAGCAGCTTCAGCCTGTTCAGTCCTCTACAGCGGCTGCAGCGTTTAGTTCTATTCTTTCATACGTCAGCTGTGTATGAGCAGGTGTGCGCTGAATGCCATCATGACGAACAGTCACACCCAGTAACGTCACGTCAACACAAACACGCAGCCACATCCTCAGTGGAGCTCTTCCGTTCAGTCCCATCGCTGCCGTTCATTCAGCAGGAACCGCTTTTTCAGCAAACGAGGACACGACGTGCTGGGTGGCCTGGAAACTAAATCCTGGCTCGGCGCCCGTCCGGCCCGTTGGCAACACTCATCAAGACATAATCTCATCTCGTCCTCGCTGCCTTCGCTTCTTCTTTTGTGTGTCCGTTCAGGCCTCAGAACAACAAGCAAACAGCTGAACAATGCAGCCGCTGATGGAATAAAATATTATTTATTCCCGGTCTGGTTGTGTTGAAGCTGCAGCTCTCCACCCTACAAGACAATTATATTTCATATTCAGTTCTTTTTTTGACAATAAGCAAGAAAAACTCCACCAAACTGATGAAATGGTTCATCTTGCTTCCTGAACAGGCAAACTGTGCTGCAAGGACTTTTTTTTCCTCTTTCCTTTTTGGTTAAAAAGATGTTTCCTGCCATTTTCTTCATTTCTCCTTTTATTTTTATGTCCGGTTTCATATAAAATCTTGAAATTACATTAGAAAAGTAATGAAAAGTTTAGACAAAACAAGAAGAAAAAAAACATGCTTTTCAACTTTTACAGTTTGTGCTATTACCTTTTATTTACGTAGTCTAGTTCTTTGTGGATAAGAAGTTGGTTTTTATCATCATTTCTCAGTCTTAAATAATGTTGTAAAGCTTCTCGGTTCTTTACAGGCATTTAGTTTGACTCTCAGGTTGTTTTTTTTCATCCAATCTCACACATTCCATATTTATTTGTAACCCTTTGCATATTCAGTGCAGACCAATAACTAACTTTGCTTGTAAAATGTGTATATTAGTGAAGTTTTGCTCTCAAAATCACCAGCCAATCAGCATTACTCCTCTCTTAGTTTAACCAATCACATAGCAATTGTTCAAGGCCGCTCAGAAGTGCTTAATTACTTTTTTAACCGCTAAAACCACACTGAAAAAGGTTCTAGAGGGTCGGTTCTTGCAGTTGGAACTTGCACAAAGGTTCAAGCCGCCTTAAAAGAAGCTCATAAGTTCCTGCAGTGAGAAAATGATCAGTTAGGAATCGATCAATATGGGTGTTTTTTAGGTAAGATACCGATTATTGGTCATCAAGGATAACTGATATTTGGAGCCGATATGCATTAAATGTTAAATGTTTTAACAGCATGTAACAGCAGAGAAGCTGTCATTCATAAGTAGACTTCTTCATTAATAAGGGCGAGTATAACTGAATATGTAAAATAGAAATAGGAGAGATTAAATTAGGACGCTCTCGACCGAGATTGATCAGTTTGTCTCCTGCTGTTCTTCTATATTTTCTAAATATTTCACTGTTTTATCACTTTTATTGCCCACTAAGGTCCAGATCTTAAAGCATTGTGAATTATTATTTTCCAGACTCTGATTCAGGTTAGTCTATAGCTGCCTTCTGACTTAGCTGCTAGCTGTTAGCGTAGCATTAGCCACTGTGAGAGAAGCTAATGTCCTGGTTTGTGTTTTTGGTTCAGTTTTTGAGACATTTCTGAGACCATAGAGTGATAAAAACAGAGAGAAGTGGCTGCATCAGACCTGAAGTGGAGCATTTATTTAATCAGTAATTAGTAAATAAAAATAAAGACACCGATAATCAGAAAAATGCCAAATATCGGCCACAATAATCGACCAGGCTGATAATAAGTAACGCAGATTCCCAGATTTCGCTCCAAAACTCTCTTTCTTTCTTTGCTTCAGTGATGCCATAGAGAATTTAAATGTTACATGCTGAAATACAGTGGAGATTTGTTGTATTTTAAAGTGTCTAATCTCCAAATAAGTACATTTAAATATCTTTTTAACGGTAATATCCTAAAAATAACCAGTGAAGTTGCAGAGAAAGGCATCATCTTCTCACACATGCATACACTCCTGCATGAAATCTACAACAAAGCAGGACTATAAGTTGTTTTTTAGTGTCCAGTCGATGCTGCGGCGTCCTGAATAAGATGAATAAAGTCTGATCTGGGCCTCGGTTGGCTCGACCCACAGCCTGAGGACAGAAGACGAATCACTTCTGCCTCCGTGGTGATTCAGGCTTTCATCATTCACAGACCCACAACTCTCTGCAGCAGGATGGAAAAACTCCCCGTGATCTTCACTGAGTTGCGACAGGTTTCTGTGACTCGGATCAGCGGCAGAGAGTCTCGTCTAACAGGAGTCTCATGTGAGACGAAAAGAAAAGTGAAAGAGTGAAAGAGGAAGCGAGCCCAGCGGCGAGTCTGATTTATTGATGGGACTCGCTTTTGGCATCCAGAGACTTCCTCTAAGACAGGATGCCAGTTTAGCAGATTTAACTCAGGAAGTGAAAAAAAAAGAAGGACTTTTGGAGGCTAAAAATAGAGGATGTCTGCGACTGTCGGGGCTTTTCAAGGTGTTAAGACTGTATGTATATCAGGATTTGTGGATTGTGGCATCACCGCTGCTGAATACTAATATTTTCTTCTGGATGTCGGGAGCAAAAACTGATAAAAATAAGCTCATGTTTCGTTGAAAATTCACTTCACTGAGAAGCAACGCTGTCTGGGTTTAAGCAGATTTGTTACTTGTGTTCTGGTCAGAGTTCAAATGTCAGTGCTGAGACATTTTCTATGAATATTTTTACCTGTTTTTTTTTTTTGCCCCTTTATACACTTTACCCTTCGTCTCCTACCTTCTTTGTATGCTTGAGAAAATACATGTTACAGCTGTTAAAGCAAAGCTACAATATGCTCAGTTTTATTCATATTTTACAGTAAAGTTGAGTCTGTAGACTTGAATGCAGAAATTCACTTTGTGCCTATCTTCATCCTAAACACCATCGTTTGAAAATTTTCAACCTTCATTGTTGCTCTGTAGATCCTCATCTGGAATCTGCAGTTGTTGATCTTTAACTTTGAGAATCTTTGACTCAATCTACAAACTTTATCTTTGTTTAGAACCTTCAGTCTCTCTTCTTAGAACAACTAACTTCTGACACGAACGTATAACAGATGGAAAAATGTGTTTTTCTTTGCATACGTTGATGCAAGACCTAAGAAACTTTACCATAATATGCAGGAAGCAACCAAAAAGGAGTTGCTTGTTGGAGCTGTTGAGTTTTGACAGATTGTTTGGCATTTTGTACCTAATTTAAACACCATTGTTTGAACATCTTAGACTCTTCTTCATGATTTCCCGACCGTCATTGTTGCTCTGTAGATCCTCGTCTAGAATCTGCCATCTTTTATTACGTATTTACTCTCATAAACTTCAGTGCAATGACAGACCTGGGTAATTCAGGAGTCATACAGGACGTTGGAAAACAGCCTGACATTCGGAGGTGGAGGTTAAACTCGGATCGGTCTTCCTGAGGCGGATGCGGAGCCGCTGGCTTGTGGCCTTGTGATGGAGATTAGTTGAGATTTGGATCAGAGTGGATGGAGCCAGGTACAGTACGTTAAGAGCAGTCAGCTGACGCCTCGGGGGGGGGAAGACATGGACAAACCTCCCGTTTTATGTGTATCAGCTGGGATCTCCATGGCAACTCTGGAGGAGAAAATAAAAGCTTTTCGCAACGCCTACATGTGGCCAGAGCACATAAATAGTAACTTATTATAGACCGTTTATGGTCTTTCTGTCTTCTTTAAATGAGAACTAGGCACTGAAACAGAACTACAGAATGAAACTATGAAATAGGTGGAAAAATGTTTTTTTTTCTTGGCATATGTTGATGCAAGACATAAAGAAACATTCTTATATTGTGAAGGAAGTAACCAAAAAGGACTTGCATTTCATCTAGTTGAGTTTTGACAGGTTGCTGTTGAATCTAAACACCATTATTTGAACATTTCCAATCATTCTTCTTGATTTCTAGTCTGTCATAGATCTTCATCGTAGATTTTGAGAATCTTGGACTCAGTTTACAAACTAAATCTTTGTCCAGAACCTTTAAACTCTCGTCTTAGAACAACTCATTTCTGGCACAAATCTGGAAACTTTTTCTAAGCACTATTTGTTGGTTGCTGAACCAGAATCTTTAGAGTTTTGTACGTTTTAATCTGTGGATTATAGTCGTCGTTCCTCTATAGATCCTCATCTGGAATCTTCAGTCACTTGTCTTTAATTCTGAGAAAACTGGACTCAATTTACAAACTGAATCTTTGTCTAGAACCTGTAAACTTTCATCTCAGAACAACTGACTTCTGACGTTAGTCTGGAAATCTTTTTTAAATACTGTCAGTCGGATGCTGAACTTGAATCTTTGAATTATTCTCATAAATCTGTAGTATGAACCCAACCTAACGTAGAACCCAAATCTTTGGAGTTTTGTCCTTTTTAATTTGTGGATTATTGTCATAAATTTGTAGCATGGACCTTCTTTTATCTATAATCAATCAAGAAATAGTTTTTTCTTTGCATATGTTGATCCAAGACGTAAAGAAATAATGCTATATTGTGCAGAAAGCAACCAAAAAGGAGTCGAATGTTGCAGCTTGTTGAGTTTTGACAGGTTTTGTTCAACACCAATGATACTTTTATTATGGTACTCATGGTACTTTTGAGAATAAACGCAGCTAAAACCACCTTCCTGCACGGTTCATGTTGGATTACATGTAGCAGCAAAGTGCTAATGGGCTCGTCTCGACCTTCGGATCCACGTTTGCGTTGCCGAACTGGCTTTCCTGCAGCAAAAAAACACCTTTCGTCGATCAATCTCGGCTCCTGCGAGGCCGACACCTGTCCCACATACAGTCCGAGCAGCCGCAGCATCAACAAACTGCTTCTCCGAGATTCCCCAATTAAAAGCTCTGCTGAATAAGTCATGAGGCGGTTGGATCTAAACGAGCGTTACTGTGGTGTCAGCAAGAGGCCGAGACACGATAATGTGCAGCAATAAGGAAGTAATAACCTGCAAACTGGCCTCGTAAGCTGGAGCAGCGTTGAAGCAGCTGAGAGGATATCTGAGAGTCTGAAGCCTTGGCTGGTGGCTGTAAAGTTTGGCCTCTTGAACAAATAGTGGGCAGGTTGTTGTCTCTGGAAACAAATCAGGGCTGTAAACAAAAAAATGCAGAAGTCAAGGCGCCAAACAAACTGAAAATGATTTTTGTTTGTTGACATGTGATTAGAAAATATCACAGGCTTTTAAATGTGAATCATCAGCTGAATTTACATTGAAACTGTAAAAAAATGTAGATTTTGATTTCGTGTTTCATCTGCGCCATATTTCATGATCTTTGTTGGCAAGTGGAGTTTGCGCAGTTGCCATGGAGACGGCTCAGGTGGTGAAGATTTTAATGGCCAAAAGTATTTAGTGATGACATTGTCGTCATTTCTCATTTCCTCCTTTCGTAAGTCCACAAAGATTCGGTTAAAAGTTCTCTATTGGGTTTTCTTGTGAACAAAAACGTTAAAAAAGCAAAAATTTTTGTTGTTTTGTAGCTTGCAGTCTTCCTCATAAAATGTCACAGCATCATATTTTCAGTACATGATTATCGCAGCTTAAATATTTGACTACAACAATATTATCCTAACATCTACGGAGTATTTAGGATTAGATAAACTTTATTGATCCCTCGTGGAAATTCACACATTATAGCCGCTACATGCAAATGAAGCAGAGCAGGAAAGGACAATAATTACAAAAGTACAATAAAAATAAAGACACAATGAAGACAACAGTCTATGCACCTGTACTTGTACTTATATTTATATAAAATTGAAACAAAGCTACATTTCTGTTGAAGTTTTAAAGAGAAAAGAGCAGCTTTTAATTTGAAAAGCTAAATAATTATGCTAACTATGTTTATTATGTTTTTCTTTTTTTCTTATTTATATTTGTCTAATCTTTTGGTGGCCAACAGTCCTGAGTTCTTTCATCTTGTTCAGTAAATTCTGCATCTTCTAGCAGCATTGTGATTAAATTTAGTGGAAGGTTTCATCCTCTGAGGGGCATGAATGCATCCAGCCAAATCGAATATTAAATCAACATTTCTACTCGTCCATAAGAAGCTATCTTTAAATCTAATGGTTCAGTGTCTGTTTAGCCTGACTGCAGATACTCATGATCCCCAGAGGATGATTCTTAGCAATCCTAGCATCCATTCATGACTCTGTGGAGCTGACAGGATCTTTTTTTGTTGGCCACAACCCAAAGATTGTTTATTGTGTGTTGCTTCTTTGTTGGAGGCTCAACTATAAATATGTGTTTTATTAATATAATGTCAATTTTTCACCTTTTTTCATATCAGTTATTGTCAAAACTGGTGTCTTATGGCACAATATATCCAGCTTTAATTCATATAGATGTTACTCTGACACCTAGACATTGCTGCAGACCAAGAAAAAAATATGTCTGTCTCCTTTTCTTTTCTGCCAACAAGCTCGATTTCAAAAAATTTAATATTCCATCCAAACCACCACCAGGCAGCCGCCCAAGTTTACCAGCTACAGCCAACGTTTGCTGGCATGTGGCTGCTGCTTGGTGTCATTTTGCTTATCGCAGCGCCAGTGAAGAGCAAATAAAATATGGTGGCAGGGGAAACAGTGTATTTACTACACAAGTGGAATTTTTATTTCATTTACCCTCTGGTGGTATCTGTAGTGTTTGTCATCTCTGTGTGGGATTTTTCTTTATTAATCAGGAAAAACACAAGTTTGGTAACATCAAACTGTTCTGTGTTTACTTTTTAGCTCAAGATCTCCTTCAACGAGTCGAGTCTCCAGAGTACGTACGAGTATCCGTCGGAGAGCAGCGTCTGGGACAGCGGCGAGGAGGACGACGACGACAAGCGGGACGGGAAGCTGGCGGACGAACAGCCGAGCATGGTGGGACGGATCCACATCCCCAGACCCAGTTTCACCGGATCGCCGACCCACAGCAACAACGGCAATGGTGGGGACCACGAATAACACAAAACTGAAACCAAATCACTAAACTACCAGCCTGGAATTATCTGTTGCTTGTCAGACTGTTTGATTCTGACATCTTAACTGCTACTGGTCACATTGGCTGGGAAAATTCCACTTAGTATTCATAGTCCCCAGAGGAACAATTCCAAAACACTTGGACCGTTCAGGTGAATTAACCATTAGATTCAAATTCCAACCTAAAAAGTAATAAGATATCTTGAAATGGAAAGGCTCAGCTTAATTTAGCTTCACTGCAGCTATTCATGATCTCCAGAGATGATCCCGAACATCCGTTCGTGACTCCGTGGATCTCGTTTTGTTCAAAAGAATGGCACACAAACTCCCCCTCCACAAAAGTCAGTATTCTACCGACCTGAAATGATCTGTCTGCTATCAGTCACATTAGCTGTGAAATTTCCTCCTAATATTCATGGTCCCAGAGGAAGAACCTTAAAAAAATTCAGTTGAATCAACCATTAGATTCAAATTTCAACCTAAGAAGTAATAAGATATCTTGAAACCCAACAGCACAGCTTAATTTAGCTTCACTGTAGATATTCATGATCCCCAGAGGATGATTCCTTGCAATCCTAACATCCATTCATCACTCTGTGGAGCTTGTTTTGTTCAAAAGAATGGCGTGAGACAAAAAAATAGCTGCATATTTTTTTATTTTTCTAATATTTAGGTGACTCTCGCAACAATAAATTTACTGAGCACATTCATGCCGTTCAGAGGATGAACCCTTTTGGTGCTCCTTTCTTCAGTGGGTGTAAATGACCTAAATCAACTGAATCTAATATGAAATCAACATTTCGACTCGTCCATAACAAAATATCTATGGCTCAGCTCAATTTAACTTAACTGCAGATATTCGTGATCCCCAGAGGATAATTCATAACATTCCTAACATCCATTTGTCTCTCTGTGGATCTTGTTTTGTTGCATCGTGTGTCGCAGTTGTTGAGTTTTTTTGTTTAGTAAATTCAGCATTCTCTGGCAGCATTCTCATTAATTTTAGTGAGCACATTCATGTTCCTCAGAGGACGGACCCTTTCCATGAAGAAAATGGATGATAATGGATCCAAATCATGTACTAAAATGTATTTATGTTGCTTATGTCAAAGCAGAATTTACAAGTTGATTTTCAGGAGATAATTTCAACAAAATACCTAATAACATTAAGTTCCCTGAAAGGATTAGCAATAGAAAAGAACAGAAATTAGGTGAACAGGAACCCAAATGTTAATAAAAAAACGGTGGATGAATAATAAATACGTGTCTTAAAAAGTGTATCTGAAGCGAAGAGCTAGAATATTCATTTTATTCTTGTTTTATTTGAATATTAAACTGCACCCAGTGGTGTTTGAATTTGCATTTTTAAAAGGGAATTCCTCTAGTTCTTTGAGGAATGAAGTAGAAATCTATTTTCTCACCGTGTTGTCAGCATTTTTCCATCACGGACAACTGATGACTGAGTAAAAAGATGAGAGATGCAGCAGTTTTAAATGAACTCGGTGTCAGTGACACGACTCCTGACGTGTTTTATGGTGTTTATATACATAAACGGAAGAGAAATGGTCCTGAAAGATGAGAATCAGGTCGAGGAAGGAGGAATAATCTTCTGAGTGTTTGTTATTTTTCAATCAGTTTACACAAGGAGGTTCTGCTTTGTACAGTTTTTAACGCATCGCTCAGGCTGAGGTGGCGTCATGGAGGTCTGGAGATGATTTTGCTGACAATTTTCAGTCATTTTTATTCTTTTTTTTTAGTTTAAAATAATCCTGAACGATATGCCAACATATTTTTATTCTATAAATTATTTCCACATTGCATATGATTAATTATTTTCTTGGGAATTAGCATTTTTGTGTTTCTTTTCCACTGAAAAAAGACCAATGAAGTGGTAGTTTCTGCAATCTGAACCAAACAAGTGCATCCCTTTTGTGTGGAAAACATAATTTATAGACCAGTTCATCTCTGGAGCACCAGAATATTTTATTTTTAATACCATTTTGTGGCATATTTAAAATTTTGATCAAAAAATTTGCAGTTTGTACGATTTGGATTTTGGTATTTCTATTAATTGTTTGTCGTCCCCTTAGTTTTGGGGTGTTTTAAATATTTTTTTCCTTTTAGCTTAAAAGTTCAGTTATGGTTTCTCATTCTAATTGTGTGTTTGTCATAGAAAATGCACATAAAAACAGCAGATTTTCAAAGATCAGTAAGTAGAATGAGACAAACTGATCAAGTGGGAAATTTGTGAATATCTCCAGAATAATAAGATGCATCTTTGAGGAGACAAATTACAGAAGGTTGTGCCAAAAAATGAGGAAAATAATAGAAAATGGGGGCAAAAATTAGCTTTTCTGCTATAAACATCAGAAAACTACTCTGATCAGGTTGTTGCTTCTTTATTATAACAGCGTCAGGGCCGTCATTTCTATGGAACCAAGCAGGAATCATAAAAGTTTGGAGACAGAGACACCTACTGGACAAACTGTTAACTGCATCAACTTGTAATTTTTACTCAAAAATCTTAAAAATCTCTCTCAAAAAGTTTCATAAAGCATCTTTATATGTGTGTATGATACTGCTGTATTGTACATTTTTTTAATTTATACAAAAAGGGAAGGTTATGGACTCACTGGTAAATGAGGAGGTCATCAATGTATTGGTTTTATCGTTTTTTTCTTCTTTCTGCAGATCTTTCCAGCTACATTCCCAAACACTCGGTGGACTTCAGCGCCTGGCAGGAGCACAAACACGACGACGGCGTTTACCAGGACGACACCAGCAGCTCCCAGCAGACCACGATGACGGAGGAAGTCATGGTGAGGAATTAAATAATTGGGAAAATAAATAAATAAAATACGTCCGTTCGTCAAAGCTGAACGCACAGTTTATGTTTCCGAGCTGAGCAGCAGATGTTGCTGTTTTTTTCAGCTCCTAAAGCTAACATCCATCCGTCACTCTGTGGAGTTTATCTGGTTTTAGACAGAAAAACAGTCACACAATCCAAAAATACTTTCAGTTACTGCGACATAAAACAGGGAACAGCTGCGTATTTTACATCTAAAGCACTTTTTTGTGAATTTTTCCTTTAATTTTGGACATATTGTTGATTATAGATACTACCTTTAATTATATGTCCTTAAATTCAAGCTAAACTAGCTGTTTTATTGCAGTTTTGTTGAATTTTGGTGATAATTTTCCATCCTAACACGCAGGATAGATCTTTAAATCCCTATATGTGGAAAATGTACTCATTAGCCACTTTATTAAGCACATTTAAGCACCTGTACTGTTCAGATTATATTATCCTGGACTGCTTTACAGCATATTAGGAGCTTTGTCTAATTTTCTGACGTCCTCCGGTATGTAAACGGGGAGGAAAGCTTTGTGACCTGAGACCTTAATTTCATATTTCCTGCAAAGTCAGCGAAGACTAAAAGCAGAATTTATGGTTTTATAGACGGTACAGGTGCTAAAGTGTGTGTCAGCTGTTACTGTAAATAAAAAGAACATTTCACATTTCCTCTTTGGTCACATTTGGACAGAAGGACTTATAAAGATTAACTTCACTCAACAACTTTTATTTTTAGGATTTCAAATTACATTCAGGGTTCCTGCTCAGTATGGAATTAGATTTTTGGCATTTTTTAGCTCTGAAAACGTACGGAAGAAGGAAAACATAGTATGGAAAGATGTGTGTTGTCTCTGTCTTGTTCTCTAAAGTTTACAAAGTCTACAAAATAGGTCTTCAGCATTGATAAGTTTGGTAGTATTTTATCATCAGGTGATTAAATATAATTACAGCATCTTTGAAAATACATGGAAAAAGTCAGAATAATCCAATACATGCAAGAAATTCAGTTTGAAAATCTGATTTATTGTTATTTACTGTTAAAATGTCAAAGCTCAAATAAGAATCAAATAAGAGACAGAAAACGCTGATTTCATTGGTCTAATGAGTTTTCCAAAGCTTTCTGTATCTGTAAGTATATATTAAATATTCAGTATATTAAAAGGAAATAATATGAGTGTAGGTAGCTTCTGTTTTTAGGCAGTGATCCTGCAACTCATAAAATACTGAACTTACATTCAGATTTTAGAGCTGCACTCTTTTGTGGCAAAAATTCAGGAAGATAATCACAATTAAAATGGAACATTTGTGTTAAAAAAGTTGGATTTTGCAACCATTTATTTACATAATTTGCAGTTATTTGTACTCTGACGCCAAAAAATCTACAGAGCAGTCCAGAAAAGTAGATGGGATGTATAATTACATGCATGTTTTGTAGATTATTGGTGCATAAACAAGAAAGAAATTTCCTAAAGTTTACAGTGTGGATGCTGTCGTAGTATAGACTACATAACGGTGGCAAGAACTCACAAGTGTACACACACTGCAGTATATCAGCAAAAAATCAAACACATGAAGAAGATTATTGTTTTATAATAAAATCAGCTCTCAAGTGTCTGAAAATGACATAAATACACGCTGCCTGACAGCAGTAATTAACAGTGTAATTACATGTGTGTTTTGCAGCTTGTGGTGCTTTTTTCTGCTTTAATTGGTGCATAAACAAGCAAGAAATCTCATGAAGTTTACAGTGTGGATGCTGTAGTGTCACTTAAACATACACTGCCTGGTCAAAAAAAAAAAAAGTCACCACTTGGATTTAACCAAGCGAAGACTTAAGAGCCTTCCACTGGATAATTACTGCAGTGATGAATACATTTCAGCTGCAACAACTTATTTAACCGTAGCTGATGCAGTGAGGAGCTTCTCACTTCTTAAACAACCGTGTTAGAAGACATATCCTGTGGTCATGGAAAGGATGTTCATCTGTACCAAAAGCAATCAAGCAAAGAAAACTAAGGAG
The DNA here is from genome assembly GCA_027123335.1 of Amphiprion clarkii. Taxonomy (NCBI): domain Eukaryota; kingdom Metazoa; phylum Chordata; class Actinopteri; family Pomacentridae; genus Amphiprion; species Amphiprion clarkii. Next base: position 27,729,992 of record CM049585.1, on the reverse strand, counting down.
GTTTCTGAAACTACTGAAATCAGGTTAAGAACCGTCCAACACATTATTAAAACCTGGAACGATAGTGGAGAACCATCATCTTCCAGGAGCAAATGTGGTCTGATGAGTCCAGATTTACCCTGATCCAAAGTGATGGGGGCATCAGGGTAAGAAGAGAGGCAGATGAAGTGATGCACTCATCATGGCTAGTTCCTACCAGCCTGTGGGGGTTAGGGTTATGATCTGGGGTTGGTCAGGTTCAGCAACATTATGTTCCCAAAGAATGAGGTCAGCTGACTACCTGAAGATACTGAATGACCAGGTCCTTCCATCAGTGGAGGTTTTCTTCCCTGATGGCATGGACATGTTCCAAGATGACGATCACACATGGATTGACCTCCACCAGAGTCCAGACTGAGAATCTTTGGGATGTTCTGGAGAAGACTTTGAGCAGCGATCCGACTCTCCCATCATCAATATAAGATCTTGGTAGAAAATTAATGCAGCTGTGGACAGAAATGAATGCTGTGACACTGTAGAAGTTTACTGAAACAATGCCACAGCGAATGAGTGCCGTACTCACAGCTAAAGGCGTCCAAGAAGATACTGGAGTGTGCAGCTTTTTTTTTTTTTGGCCAGGCAGTGTATATTTCCAAGAAGTCAATAAAGCATCCAAGAAAATGCATAAAGATGGAGTCTGTTATATACTAAAATCAGCTCTTTAGTTTCGACAAAAAAAAAGCCCTGAACACGTGTTTCCTCCTCAGCTCACACCGGCCGACAGCTCCTCTCTGTCCGACTACAGCAGCGAACCAGCGCTTTACTTCTGATCCGTCCGACCAATCAGCTGTACAGTAGCATCTCACCTGTGGGACCAGACCTGCAGCTCCAGAAGGATCCAGCCGGAACCTCAGCTGCCTCCGACCTCCACACTCCAGCCGACCTAAAGCACACCTTCCTGATCCCAAACAGGATCCTGTTTGTTCTGGCTGATTTCCTGCCACGGTACCACGACGACACGCCACGTTTCTCAGCCTGCATATCCAGAGCAGAAGAGCTTCTGCTTTTTTGTTGGTTTCTTTTCTCGCCAGGTGGCTGCTGTTCGATTCCTCAAGCTGAAGGGAAAAAAAGCAGCTGGACTGTCTTTCCGATTCCTCGACAGTTGATCTGCTCGAAGGCGTCTTTCCTGCTTCCTCGCCGGATTCGTTTCAGGGTTTTCAGGAAGCCGCCGGCGTGGAGTTCAGTGTTAGTCAGAAAATAGATCGATTAAGGTAGATTTAAACACACAAAAACACACACAAAAAAAACACGGTGAAAGGGTGCCACAATTGCAGATTTATTTCCTTTTTTTGTCGTTTTTGTACCTGCATGTTTTGATTTCAGCCTCCGTTGGTTTCCTCTTTTACTGTAAAGCTTCTGTATGCCTTTATTTTTGTTTTTTTAGTTCTATTTTTCTGGCGAACTATGCTGTATCGAAGCTGCTGGACGTTTTTTGGTAGGTGTTTAACGGCAAGCAAACTTCAACACATATGCACCCCGGCGGGAGGATTTCTGTCAATCAGTAGCAACTCTTTGATAAATGCTTGAAAAAGTGACCTTGGCCAATAACGTCTGTACGTCGCTGGTGGAGAATCATCACACTGTAGAATGTTTCCGTATTATCGACCTTTCTCCGGCTTCTCGTGTATTTATTCCTGCTTACAAGTTGAAGTTTGCATGTCTCAAACCTGCTCATGTACAAAAAAAACCCCGTAATATTTCCAGACATTTCGCTTTTTTTAACGGACCTCGTGTACTTTGACATTCCACAGAGAAGAACTCGGTCCACTGAAGGTTTGTGAGAACGAATGCAAGACTGTGTGTGTTTGGGAGAATATGTAATTCTTTTTTTATTATTATTAAGATTGTTTTATATGCACCACATTTCCAGATTTTTTTTTTTTTTACTCATAATGCCAACTGATTAAAGTGTTGCTGTAAAAGCCTCACACACATTCGTTATTTACAACCAGGATCGATGTTTTCGGCCAGTATTGTTGTACAGTTTCTCATATTTTCATACGATTTATCTCCCGTCGTTTCTGTATTTTTTTTCTTTTTCTCCGATCAGACGGGATTCCGTTCAGTCCTCTGGCTTGGACTTTTTGCTGTTAGGAGATCTTCGTCTTTGTCCGATGGATTTAGGAGTTATTTGTATCGTCAGTCAGGAGTCTTGGATGTTAAATGTCTTTTGCACTGTCATGCTTTTTAGCTTTGTTTTGCACCTCATGAGGAAACAACAGGCGACAGAGGAAATGTGCACTTAAAAGAACAGGAAGCCTAAGCTGAAGAGTTTCGTGTCATATTGTTAAAAAACCACTAAGCTTGTAGACGAGGAACAGTTTTGACCACTTGGTTTTCAAATCGATTTTCTAGAGTCCCATTTTGAAACCGAACTCTTCAGCTGTTTATGATGAATGCACTGCCGATGAATGCCATGTCCACTTTTCTTTTCTTTTTTTTTTTTTACTACTTTTGCCACAGCCTTGCATCAAAAGTCTTATGATTGTCGGCCTTGTCACTGTGACCAAAATACAGCAGCCCAAGTGCAGTTTTTCCACACAGGTCGAGGCTTTAACCACTAAAATCCTCCTAAAAATCCTTCATTTTTAACTTTGATATCGTCCCTCTGACCTAATTTGTCATTTTTGATGAATAGCAGATTTAAAGAACTGAAAATTATGCTTGTTTTAGCTAACTTACTACGTATACTTCACATTATTGCTAAGTATGCACAAAAATGCTTCTATTTTAGAAGTTTGAATGTATTTTTAAGCCACTGCAGATGTCCAGAATTTCACATCTAAAAGAATATTAAGATTCCACTAAAATGCTCCTAATATGTAGCTTCAAACTAGCTTCATTTGCATCTGAAATTGTAACTTTCTTGCAAAAATATTTCTTCTCATTAACAAAAAGTAAAACTTCTCAACTCAACTTCAGTGTAAAAGCAGCAAAAGTGTCAATTTGCATCATAATTAGTCAAATAAATGAACAAAAAACAACAAAATCAAAGAGTTTAAGACTCAATTCCTACATTTTATATATCTTAGGTTATTTTTTTCTATGTAATATTCTTTGATTTTGCTAAATTTAACTTGTAATCAAACAAGATTAAGAATCTGATGAAGTGCTACGCAGCCAATTCTATCAGTTTGCCTAAATATTGAAGTTTCAATACAACATAACCAAAATGTCAGCACAAAGTAAAGATTTTCCTTTATAAATAACAACTAGAGGAGAATCAATACCTAAAATTAACTTTAGTTGTCAGTATGTAAGTCACAGCTGTCTACTAAGTCGCCTTTTCTCACATCTTGGACTAAAGGTTAAACTACATAACTTAACTACAGTCTAAAAGCAGCAAAAAATGTCCAATTGCATCATAATTAGTCAAATAAATGAACAAAAAAATAAAGTTGAGGAGTGTAAGACTTAATTCCTCCATTTTTCCTATCTAAGGTTGTTTGTTTCCATCTAACATCCTTTTATTTTGCCAAATGTGGCTTGTAGTCAAACAAGATATAACCAAAATGTTAGTACAAAATAAAGTTGTTTTTTTTAATCTACAGAAAACAAATAGATGAGAATGCATGTAGAATCATGGCTGTCTATTAAGTCGCCTTTTGTCACATTTTGGACTAAAGGTTGAACTACACAACTTTAGTCTAAAATTTGTCAAATAAATAACAAATCACAGTTGAGGAGTTTAAGAATGGATTTCTCCATTTTTTATGCTGTTTTTCAATCCAGTATCCTTCTGTTTTGCTAAATATAGCTTGTAATTAAGCAAGATTACGAATCTCATCAAGCGCCATGCAGCCGATTCTGATAAATATTAAAGGTTCAGCACTGAGACTTTTAAACTTAATCTACATTGTCTTAATGTAACAGAACTATAATTCAGATCTGCTGCTTTCTGAAAACCAGAAGCAGCTTGAAACAAAGAAAAACATGCATCTGAAAACAGCAAAACTGTGAAGTATGTATTTGTAGTGATGCAGCTAAAACTTCCAAACATTTTCTCAGTGTTCTTTAAAACAAATCCCTGCTCAGACCTGCTGTGTAGTCATGGCTACCGGTCACATGACTCGCCTCCATCTGTGGTCAACGCCGCCTTCGTTTAACCAAAACGTCCCCAAAAAGACGCCGCCGTCGTCATCGGCTCTTTACGGGAATCTTATTCGCTCTTTTGTCTTTCTGAGAACTGAAGGACCAAAGAGGCAGAAGGAACTGTGGGAAACTTCACTGATCGTCTTATTAAATGACCACCAGCATTTTTGAAGGCCATTAACGGGGGACAAAGAGACGCTTTAGATGCTTCTGGAGCGTCTCTGACCGCCAGCGTTTTTCCCATATGTCCACTCCTGTTTGCAAAGTGAGCAGTTTGTGTTTTGGGCTCTGTGGTAGAAGCTCCTTCATCCTTTACTTTCTCCCTCCTCTGTAAATCTACATCGCAGCAGATGTGCTTACTGTAAAGTTATTGTCAATGATTTTTGGGCAAGTAAAAAAAAAAAAAAAAAAAGTGATGTCATACTTGTACAAATGAAAGCTCAATAAATAGAAGACTTGAACAAATCTAAGTCATGTTTATGTGCCATTTTCATGCTGGGGAAAAAACACAATTTTTAACGTAAAGAAATGCATTTATTTAACAGAAGCTTACAAATAAACAACCGAATATATTACAAATAGTCCAGAGATGGGTGTTAACTGGTAAAAAGTGCAGAAGTCTGCTGCTGTGGTCAGAAGAAGAGTTCAGTGACCTTCAGCTGACATTAGTGCTCCTTCCTGCGAGGCTCCGTGGCTTTACTGAGGTTTCCTGCTTCCTGCTTCAGGACGCTCAGCAGAGACTGGGAGCTCTCCAGGATCTATACGAGGGGATGAAACACATTAAACATACTGTACAGACAGCAAGAAGCAGCGCGCAGAAAGTGGTGGTGTGACGTGTGCTGCAGAAGTAATTTTAAAAAGGGGTGAAGGTTTGTTGTTTTTTAATCAGAGCAGCTCAGGAGGGTTTGTTTACAGTGATTAGTTTGAACAAACAGGGAGTTCAGGGTCAGTTTGTAGGATGATCTGCAGATAAACAAGGATTTCACTGACATCTACAGGACGGTTTACATCACAACAGTGTAATATATACAGCTCAGGAAAGTACGATGGGAATTCTTTAAGTAAAACTCACTGCACCTCTATGGAGATATTCCATTAAAAATCAGCCGTTTCCAGCTAGAATAGTCATTTACCACATTAACAATGTCTACACTGGATTTATCATTCATTTGTTATCTTCATTGAAAAAAAAAACTGCTTTTCTTTCAAAAACAAGGACATTTCTAAGTGTTCAAACTTTTGAACGGTAGTGTATGTACGTTAAACAGTATCTGCTCAGAGTTGCTGACTTTAAACACACACCTTGGTGTAGGCAGCCTCCGTCTCTGCGATGGTTCGGTCGAATGTTGCTCGAGCGGCGAGTCTTTGTGCGAGACTTTCATTGACTCTGCTCAGCTTCTCTGAGAGGACTCTGATGTCGTGCTGAAGTCGCTCCTTCTCATCTTCCTCCTGCTTGATCTGACGGTTCAGCTCATCCCGCTTCGAGCACAAATCCTCAATACCTGATGGAGATTTAAAAAATAAAAAGGTTTATTACACCTGAGCCTCTCTGGATCTTAGTCCACTGAGATGTGATGCTTGTTGAAAATATCTGATGGTGACTTTTCTTTTTTCTGACAGTTTAAGCTCAATATTCACAGATTAATATACTTTAGAAAATATTTGTTGGAGCATGAACATGTGAGATACCATCAAGAGCACAAATGTCATACAAAGAGGACAGTGTGAATTTGTAAAAATGCTGACAACAATTTAAACTATGGGTCAGATGTGGTGCAGAACACACACCATAAATAGCAGCTTTTGCAATAGTCTAATTGTGATTTTTTTATTTACACCCAATTAAATGTTCAGTTCTGGTGGGCTTCAATCCAGAAAAAAAGCACATTTATTCACTTTTAATGCACATTTCAATGTCACATGAAGATAAAAGTAACTAATGTAATGCTGAAGCTTGCATTTGATTAATGGATTTATTAGCAACATTTCTGCACCACAACTTATGTTAAACCGTTTTCCCACATTAACTTAATCACATACAGTATTAGGTAGTTTTAAACATTTCAAACCTGTGCAATTTAAACTAATTATAAATAGAATTCAGCCTTGAAACGTGGCCTGGTGACCTGCCATTGCAGCCTATCAGACTAGAAACAGATTAAGCAGCTGATAAGTGTCACGGCAAGAGTAGGTTTAGCTGCACTTATATTTTAAATAAATAGGGGGAAAGAAGGAAATAAAGTAAAATTAGACCAAATATCTGAAGCTCATAGCTGTCAGCAGTCATGTGGTGGCATTAGTTTGGTCTGCAGAGAGTTATAGAGTGATTTCCAGGTGATAGACAGCATAATCTTTGTAGGTTAATCAGATTGTACAGTACAATCCTGCTGGCTGGTGTTTGAAAGCAGAACAGAGAAGTGCAGCATCACAGACCGTCCGACAGACTCAACATATGTGTGGAAAATACTAGAAAAGAGATTTGGAGCAACGTTAAAGTTAAGCTTACATATGTAGCATATTCACAAATAAGATGACTAAGAATAAAATGGAGGTTAAGGAGGAAACTGTACAAGCAGACAAGTAGAAAAGATCTTTGTGGTCCAAAATATCCAAGTTTTTAGCAACTACAAAGTTGTCTCCTACAATGACTTATATTATTTTCAGTGAGTAGTAATGAGTAAAATTAGTTACCCAAAAATAAAATAAGTGACTTACACTTGACCAGTTCGTTGTTGTAGGTCTGCAGAGCCGCAGCTTGTTGTGTCATGTCGGACTTTAGCTAACGTTCCTGATAAACCGCGGCTAACGCTGGAAGCTAGTTAGCGGCAAGCTGGTAACTTATCTTTTAAGCTAACCGAGCCGGAGTTCAGACATTCAGCTCAACATTCAGCCGCTTTTCTTCAGCCAGGAGCTTTAAAAGAGAAGCTCGTACATGGCGGGTTTCCCGGACAACTAAACCGAAGCTACTACCGGGTACAACACCAACCTACCGGGCGGTCAGGACGCTTCTTCTCCGGCTACATGTAGCCGCTTAACGGCTCATTATTGCGCATGCGCCCTCTGGCGGTCAGGAAGTATCCTTCAATGTGTTTCTACGGAAGCCCTGAAGAGCGAAACGGGGAGTGAGCTAAAACATTTTTATAATATTGTAAATAGGGGCTGCACATTGGCGTAGTGGTTAGCGCTTTCGCCTTGCAGCGAGAAGGTCCCTGGTTCGCGTCCCGGCTTTCCCGGGATCTTTCTGCATGGAGTTTGCATGTTCTCCCTGTGCATGCGTGGGTTTTCTCCGGGTACTCCGGCTTCCTCCCACAGTCCAAAAACATGCTGAGGTTAATTGATTATTCTAAATTGCCCATAGGTGTGAATGTGAGAGTGATTGTGTGTCTTTGTATGTAGCCTGGCGACCTGTCCAGGGTGTCCCCTGCCTTCGCCCAAGTCAGCTGGGATAGGCTCCAGCCCCCCCCCCCCCGCGACTCTAGTGAGGATTAAGCGGTGTATAGATAATGGATGGATGGAATATTGTAAATATTATTATTATCTATTATTATTTTAATGTGATTATTGTTTTTAGTCTTTTTTTGTTTTGTTATGTTTTGTTTTATTTTGTTTAATTTGTTCAATTATAATTTAAATTAAAGCTGCAAGCAGCGTTGGATGCGACAAGGGCCGGACTCTGATCACACGTGTAAAATTTCAGGCAGATTGGAGCATGTTCAGGCTACTTATAGAGCTTTTCCTGTCCATCCACCAGGTGGCGCTGCGACCGAGAGTGTATATTGGCCTATGGATGTGATTAGGGTCGGACTCTGATCACACATAAAATTTCAGGCAGATCGGACCATGTTTAAAGGTCAAATACTCCAGTTGTGGGAGAATGTTAGGGAAAAAAGCGAGCCTCGATAATGAAAATCAGGGTAGGGATGCAAAGATTCATCTCCTGCCAGCTAAGAAAACCAGGAAGATATCATCAGTATAGAGTTGGAAATTAGTGATTGTGATGTTTATGAAATATGCAAGCAAATGGTGACACATGAAAGACAAATGTAGTTTTAAAACAACTGCCCCCTGGAGGACAATGCTGGGGCAACAACTTTCTCAAATAAAACCACAGAATGATTTGTCAAAATCATTGGCAATGTTTTAGAAATAAAAGCATATCCTGTTCCAATATGGCAGTGGAGGTTTGGTTACAGTAGTTAAAAATACGATTGATTGAGTTTCAGTTTACTAACTAAGGGGAGTTTATTGGAATGTCTGTTGTTCTCAGGCCTCTTTTGAAAAAGAGACTAGGTTAAATAATGTTTAAGGAGGGCTTTTATTTCAGTTAAGATAACTACTTTGTCAAACATGAGGAAATATCACAGTAAAAAACTAGTTTCTTCGGTGTGGATGGAGCATATGGCGTTTCAAATAACTTGACTGCCTGAAAGCTTTCCCACACTGGTTACAACAATGTGTTTGTAGACTGATCCAGCTCTCCTTTACTGAAACCCAAAATACTAAGGCATAATTTTACTCTTTTGCTTTGCTATCTGAAATATGAATATAAGTTTTGTCTCACCATTTCACATACAAAAACGCTTTAAGTGCACACATTTTTCATTCTCTTGTGAAGGAATATAGTTTAACTCTTACTTTAACTAAAGACCAAAAGGTAGATGATCAACACTCTTGGCATGGAAGTCTCAAATGTCATTATTAATGAGATGTGAGAAATATATGCACTACCCTTCAAAAATTTGGGGTAAGTCCTTATTTTTGAAAGAAAAGCATTTTTTTCAATCAAAATAACATTAAATGAGTCATAAATCCAGTGTAGACATTGTTAATGTGGTAAATGACTATTGTAGCTGGAAACAGCTGATTTTTAATGGAATATCTCCATAGAGGTACAGAGGAACATTTCCAGCAACCATCACTCCTGTGTTCTAATGCTACATTGTGTTAGCTAATGGTGTTGAAAGGCTCATTGATGATTAGAAAACCCTTGTGCAGTTATGTTAGCACATGGAGAAAAGTGAGTTTTCATGGAAAACATTTTCAATTTTCTGGGTGACCCCAAACTTCTGAACAGTAGTGTACCTTTTTTCCTCAAAATTATACTTATATTCTTTAATGAAAGTCAGCGTGAGTAACATTTGCTTACTCGTTTCTCTTTACACATCAACCAACAACACACAGGCACCAATACTGACTACTAATTGTTATCAGCACTTGAGGTGTTTGCAAGCTGCATAATTTACATGCTTCCTTGTGTACCAGTAAGAATGTAAATGTGGTTTATGTGCATGGAGGATTAAAAAAAACTAAATCCTCTACTGGGCAGAACTGGGCCCCGTCATCTGTGGGTAAACATAAAAATAGCATTTTTGTGGATTCCAGTTTTGCACAGCATCAACATAAGTAAACGTGGTAAGAATCTGGGAGGTGACTATGTTGCTTTGGTTGAAATTACAGCATAGAAAGCTAAAGCGACATCTTAATGGACAACCTCAACCTCACATAATTGTTGCTTAATTAACACACAAATGTGGCACCTGGATTGTTGGAGGGATTACAGCGGAACTAAAGATGTGCACAGAGGCATTTGCATTGTTGTTGTCTGTGGTCTACTTGCATGACTTTTTGCAATCTTAACATCTGTTTCAAGGTTGCCGTGAGTAACTATAGGTCGCAAAGCAACTGAAACACACAATTACCACCTCAACAATGCATCAGGTCTGCTCATAAGACAAGCTGATCACTTAATTTATCTCCATGTAGGAATGCGGCTTTAAAGTGTAAAATGAAAAGCATGCAAGCATTGTTTTTATGAATCCATACAAGTGTAAGACAAACATCAAAGCATCCTGTGCATGTTTGTTTCCATGCAACCAGGACAAGCATATTTCAGCTTTCGTTGAAGGTCCACAGACATGGTTTATTCTGCAGGATTATTCTTTTGTTAATTGAATTTTGTGGAAGTACAGTGTTCATGCTGGGTGCAGAACACATAAAAGGAGCAAAATGGCCAACGTGCACACGTGATGTCGCTCGATGTGAGTACACCAGAGGCCTAACACGTGTTTATTTACGTTCAGTGAATCGACTCCATCTTTCATTGATTTCATTTGTTCACAGAGCAGAGGTTGCGCTTTTAAAAGCGTAATAAGCCACTCCTGCAAACATACCTAGCATCTTGAATGCTCTTTGGGACGAGTACTGCCGCCTCATTTTCAGCGAGAATACAATGCCCTGGTACCTCTCAGTGGCGATGCAGGTCATTGTGAGGATTCCTGTCACTATGGCTGTGGTTTGCACAAAGGGAACCGTCTTGCAAACCAGGACTCCTACAGGAAATAGACACAGGGATTAAACAGTGGCCTACTGAGAAACTGCACAAAACATACATTTCTATTAACAGTTTGCATCACTCATGTTGTCGGGATAAAGAATGGAATCAGACATGAGCTCATCCTGATCCTTTTTAATCTTCCTGTGGAGAATTGAATTAAAATCACGGCGCAGTTATGGCTGATTACAGAATAGAGCAATCACATGTTGGACTTCCAGGAAGCTGTGTTCCTATTGGCTGTCCAGGTGGCTGCTTGGTGTTATCAGGAACACCTGAGCAGCTCACTGTCTTCCTGCTTTATTTAGCTGCAGACAAACATTTCCTCTGCTTCTGTTCACCACTGAACCGGGTTTGGCTCTGTTGCTTTAGTTTGTTCTTTAGGCGTTGGCTTGCAGCTTCCAGCAGTAAAATCATCTTTAATGTGTTTCTTGGTGTGCTTTAGGGCTTTGTACTGGATAGTTGTCTTGGTAAATGTGGTTCTTTAGCCACAGTTGGCACATGGTGCTAATGTGTGCAGTGATTAGTGGATTTGGTGCAGCTGAGTTGTGTCTTTATCTTGGCTGTAGTGAGTCTTTAGAGGTTTTTTGGTCAGACACATTCCGTATTCTCATTTGAGAACCAGCGTTGGTTGTCCAGAAGGTAAGAGTTCCTGTCCTGATCTCTGTTCTCAGAGCTTCTCTGGTAGGCTGCAGGAGACTTTAGTGTTTGGGTTGTGCTAGTTGGTTTTTGTACGGTTTCATTTGAACGACTATCTTGAAGCCCCTCCATGTGGTTTAGTGAGGTTTTCTGGAACAGTTCTACAAAGCAACCTGCAGCAGAAGAGACTTTGAGAGTTTTTAGGAAGTTCTGGAGACCAGACTTTAGAGCAGCAGAAACATTTGTCAGCAGTTTGAGCAGGAGAAGGTGAGCTTCAGAGTAGAAATGAGACGGAAACCTTCTTGACCCGTGTGGTGAGGTCCTGTACCAAGAGTTTGAGTAGGTTGTGAAGAGTCTGTAGTTCTTTGGTCTGAAAGCACAAGAAGAGTTGACTCATTAAAGGAGAAAACAGGAGATATTGTTGGTTCTTCTGTCACTCTGCAGTTTCCTTAGACTGAATATCAAATTTATATTTTAAATTATTTCCCATGTGAGCCCAAGAAGACTTCAATAAACTCCCTCCATCCCCTGAACACAACATATTTTATTACCATGTTAAATCTTTTTTTTAAAGTGTTTTTGAGTTTTAATCATAGTTTTAGCATTTTTTTTCTCTTTGCTTGTTTAGTTTTGTCATCTGTGTGAAAGGTGCTAAACAAATAAAGTTGAATTGATAAAGTGAATAATTGACTAACTCATGATTGTGACAACAGAAGTATTTTCATTGATATTTAAGGGTTTGTTTCATTTTTAAGGTTAGGGTTAAAATCTTGACAAAAAAAGATTAAAGAAATAAATTGCATATAAAAAAGCAATTAAATCAAAGGAACAAAGTTTAATACAATAAAACTTTTAACAAGAAAATTAAACATTGAATACAATTAAATTATATTAAAGGCACAAAATATTTAATTAGATAATTAAATGGAAGATACAAAATGTAATTATGACATTAAACAAAAATATTTAACATTAAAGATGAAATATTTTCGATAATTAAACATTAAAAAAATACAATTAAACAAGGAGAATATTAAACATTTTTTAAAAAATACAAAAACATTTAATTAGATGATTAAACCTTTAAAAAGACAAAACATTTAATTAAAGAATTAAATGTTTATTTCGAAAATTAAATCTTAAAGACAATAAAACTTTAAAAAGGAATTAAACAGAAAATACAATGAAGCATTTAAAAAGAAAATTCAACATTAAAAGGTGGTAAAACATTTAAAAAGAAAAACCTTAAAGATTTAATCAAAAAATTAAACAGGGAAGGAAAAGGAAACAAGCCAATAAAACATTTGAAAAAACAACAATTAAACATTAAAAAGACAAAATATTTTGAAATCAAATCAGATATTAGAAAAGAATAAAATGTGAGAAAAGAGCAAAACTAAACATTTAAGAAGAATCAAACTAAAGACAAAACATTTGAAAAGACACCAGTTAGACTTTAGAAGATCAAATTAAACAGAAGAGACAATAAAACGTTGAAAAAGAGCAAAAACAGATAAAGGTCTTAACGCGTTTTCTAGTCTGAAATGAAAACATCAAGTTGTTTCTACAAACATTTCCTCTTTCTATGTTCTTGGTTTGGAGTCAGGGCGGAGAGTAGGCGGGGAGGTGGGTGGCGGCCTCCCCCCTCTAAGGGTTTTGTAAAGTGTGTTGAGACAGTTTGAATTGTAATTGGCACTATATAAATAAAATTGAAAAGTGAAGTGAACTTGCTGACATGGGGATAGGCCCTGGGGCAGATTTAGAGAAATGTCAATGGAGTGGCAAAGGAGTGTGTGTGTGTGTGTATATGTATATATATATATATATTTTTTTTTTTATTAATCCTTCATTGTATTTTAGCTCAAGAACAACTTTGCTGTGGTACAATTAAAACATTGAATATAAAAAATGCAGTGATCAAGCAGACAAATACTGCTGAAATAACTGTTACATGAGTACATGTCATTTGTATTTGTTAGAAAACTCAAAACATGAGTTGTTCTTATTAGATGTCAATCACAATATGTGATTTTATATGTCCAGCAAATAGGGAAAACATTGAAGGTGAAATGAAGTTTATCTTAAACAGTTTGACCAAATGGTAGATGTGTTAAAAATGTTTTCTAAGTTTAGCAACAAATGAGACTGAGGGTAGATGTGCCTCCCACTGCTTGGCTAACAAAGAGGAAAATCAAGGGACAGGCTCACTGGAAATCATGGGTTATCTCACAAGCAAACTTTTCATGTGAATTTAGACACTATCAGCATTTAATGCATAGTGTACAGTTATATTACTGTGTGGTCTAATTCAGTGTAGCTGGTGTCTTACTTTACATTTTGCCAGCCGCAGTGAAGCCCAAGTAGCATCTTCAGGTCCTGCATAATAAAATAATACCATACATTCTATATTGTTTGGCTTAATAGGTTTTTGTTTCTATGTGCATAAACATTTGCTGTGTTTCAATTGAAGAGATTTAAAATAATGTAATCAATGGTATTATGAATTTAATAAGCAATGAATGCATTTCAATTTTACAGGAGTATGCATACAGATTTGTAGTACTTCTTTAGTTTACCACTGAGTTTCCATTGAAGAATGAGTTGAGTTTTTTTAAAAAGAAATGAAATAAAAAAAGAAATAAAAAAGAAATAAAAAGAAAGAAAAAAGAAATAGAAAGAAATAAAGAAATAAAAAAGAAATAAAAAGAAAAAAGAAATAAAAAGAAATAAAAAGAAAGGAAAAAGAAAGAAAGAAAGGGAAAAGAAAGAAGGTAACAGAAGCAAAGAAAAAGAACCTAAGAGAAGCAAAGAGAAGAAGCAGAGTTGAGTTGAGCAGAGCACCTTCCTGTAACAATAACAGAGCATCAACTTGCAGCACAGCCTTCCTTCCTGTAACAAGAACAGAGCATCAACTTGCAGTGACAGACGTTCTTCCTGTAACAATAACAGAGCATCAACTTGCAGTGACAGATGTTCTTCCTGTAACAATAACAGAGCATCAACTTGCAGCACAGCCATCCTTCCTGTAACAATAACAGAGCATCAACTTGCAGCCTTCCTGTAACAATACCAGAGCATCAACTTGCAGCCTTCCTGTAACAATAGCAGAGCATCAACTTGCAGTGACAGATGTTCTTCCTGTAACAATAACAGAGCATCAACTTGCAGTGACAGACGTTCTTCCTGTAACAATAACAGAGCATCAACTTGCAGTGACAGATGTTCTTCCTGTAACAATAACAGAGCATCAACTTGCAGTGACAGACGTTCTTCCTGTAACAATAACAGAGCATCAACTTGCAGTGACAGACGTTCTTCCTGTAACAATAGCAGAGCATCAACTTGCAGTGACAGATGTTCTTCCTGTAACAATAGTTCACAATCCAATTTTTCAATAGATAAAGGTTTTTATTGACAACAAACTTGTACAAAACATAAAAACAAATCAATTCTTGCAATTTCTCAATCTATAAATAGCAAAGGCAATCAACGCAGTCAAATGGAGTCGAGTGAAATGGAGTCGAGTGGAATGGAGTCGAAACCAGAATGTGGCGACAATGACAAAACTCCTTGTGCAACATCCTCCAGAAAGGTCCGTGTTCACCTTTGAAACATTTATCAGCAGGTCAGTTCAAAATTTCAACCTTTAACCATGATATAAACTAATGTGAGGACAGAGTCTACACAGAGTAGATGTGACATTTTTATCTCCTCAGCTGTTGTGTCATGTAACATTGCAGGCATTTTGTAAGTATACCTCAAGAATGAAAGTGCCTTCATGCTTTAGCTCTTGTTTTTAGCAGAAAGTGCCTATGGATACAAGCTAGGGATGAACTAGGAACAGTCAGGGAGGATGGGCTGAAAGCTGACAAGCAAGATCTAATTAGGAAAACAGACAAGACTACAAAATTCAACAAAGACTCTAAACTAACAACAGAGGGGATATTTAAGAAAACCATAAATGAATAACCTAAACTAATCCATCAAAACCGGATATTTACAACGGGAAGAAACTCGGCTGAAGGGGTAGGTAGGAAACCCAAACAGGAACTGGCAGGGGTACAAGGGCAGAGTCGTGTCCAAGAAGCTCTCGTGGTCATGAGTTGATGCAGGATGTGCGAGTCCATGGTGGAGCAGGGAGTGAATGACAGAGCTGGCTTATATGCTGGGACGTGGAATTGCGAACAGGTGACTGGTGTGAGCCGATTACGGCAGCTGACTCATTGCTACAATCAGACTGCAGGCAGGTGGAACAGTCAGGAAGCAGAGAGACACAGTAGAAAGTTTTAATTACAGATTAAAGTGTGGCTAAATGCAAAAAAAGAAAAATAAACAGCAGGAGAAAAAGGTGAAACACAAGGAGTTATTTACTATGAAAGTCTAAAAACAACAGACTTAAAGCTTTATTAAACAGGATGATAAAACAAGGCTGAGTATTGAAAGATTTGACTTCACAGATTCAACTCCATAATCAGTCCCATCAGTTCTCAAATCTCTGAAAATGTGCTTTCTTACTCATTTCATTAACAAAACAGAATGAATTAAAGCTGCAAGCAGTTCATTAATGACCATTTTCTCACATGTTTTAGTTTTGTGTCTTTGCCTTGTGAGTATTCACAGTCACAGACATTTTCACAGCCAGCAACCATTTTGACATGAAATAGAACGTGTTTTTAACAGCACTGTACCTAAATATAACCTCCATTAGTGTCATTATTGACACCTGTGTAGAGTGTGCTGTGAAAACTGTTAATAAAAACACAGATGCTACCATTAACATCACCAGCAGCTCTGGTCTCTTCAAGTGTTTCCATCAGTCGATCCCATTCAGTCGACACCTTTAAGGCAGAGCGGACGAGAAGTCCTTAAAAACGCTCAGACGAATGGAAATTAGAACATCCACAGTTTCCATGACAACTCCATCTGCTGAGGAAGATCATGTGATGCGATCAAAAGGTCCAGAACGGCTCCAGAAGGGACGTCGTGATCAAACTGTTTTCTCAGCTTTTGTTTCCAAGGTCAAGAGACAGTTTTCAGTCTTAATGTTCACTATGTGTCTCCCCTATTATAGGAGACACTGTACTGAATTACATAAAGGATGGAAGTGAAGAGATTTTTAGGTTACTAATGAAGTCTTTAAGCCACCAAATTGGATCTAAATTTCCAGTTTCAAACACCAAATGGTGACTCATAATGAATATCAGGTAATTACTTAATATAACAGATGTAAAGGAAGGAAAACAATGTGAAAATGAATGTTTCTAAGGGAAAATCACTCTTGATTATGGTGCTACAGTCCATTATTCACCTGAAACAGCATAAAAACATGAGGAAACGTTCAACTGCACATATAAACATACATAAACCATTAAAGAAACATCACCAGGAGACACTTGCTTTTATAGATGGTTGAGTGCTTCTTTTCAGCAGTTTTTAAGAAGGTAGGAACAAACAACAGCTTCAAGCAGTTTGATTTGCACTTTGACACCTTGAATCTTCATATTCAGAGAAAACACGACGGTTAAAGATGTAATGGTGCCTCCAGTATGACGGCTCATGTAATATTAATGTTCCTGATGCTGCTAATTGGCTGCCATTGTTGATTTACAGAGTGGAAAAGCAGCTGACCTCTGAGCAGAGTCCAGAGCAATCCACTGCAAACAATATCTTTAAGGTGAAATTTATATATTTTTTTTAGGTCTGTATATAAAGTGTCACTTATACTGGGAGCTGGCTGCGTTTAAGTTTACTTATCAGCATCCAAATGTATAAAATTACAGGATAAACCGGCACCATTGTTCTCTTAGACATATGGGGAAGCACTAATGAACCCAAAGCACAGCTGCAGCTTCTGTCCTCAGACCTTCCTGGACTTAAAATAGACAGAATTCAGTCAGAGGTCGCACAGGTTGAAGTAGATCATGGTTCTGTTTCCGTACAGTCAACGCCAGCTCACAAAGTTGGAACAGTGAGGACTCATTGTCAGAGAATGAGGCCCAGTTTGAGTAGTTGAGTTTTGTGTGGAGTTATGGTTGAAACAGTTACATGATAGTTCTGATTTTTTTTTCCACCTGTCATAAGTAGTCTGTGTAATAACTTCTCTTTTAGCTGCGTTTGTATTTCATTTAGAATACCCCAATTTTTCCAGTCTTTTATTGAAATTCAAGTACTTCAAGTCCAATGAAAGCTTGAAATGGTATAAAGGTAAGTGGTGAACTGCCAGAGGTTTAAAAAAAAAAGGTGAGGTTACCCAGAACTGAAAAATAATGTACATTTCAGAATTATACAAAAAGGATTAACAATTTAAATCTGTTCTGCAGCAATGGAGGTTGATCAAGCCTTGAAAATTAGTGCTACCAAATCCTACATGTGTCCTAACTTTTCTAGATTACCGACACCTCTGTCTGCATAAAAGTAGTGTTGGAACACACCGTGGTACCATTCCCGCCAGAGCATTATTTGAGCAGTATTGTACTGCAGAAAGTAGTGTGTTACTATAAAAATGGCGAGGAAAAGGCAATTAACAATAGAAGAGAGACAGACCATCATAACACTTAAAAATGTACACTACTGTTTATAAGTTTGGGGTTACTCAGACAATTTCATGTTTTCCATAAAAACTCACACTTTTATTCATGTGCTAACATAACTGCACAAAGGTTTTCTAGTCATCAATTAGCCTTTCAGCACCATTAGCTAACACAATGTAGCATTAGAACACAGGAGTGATGGTTGCTGGAAATGTTCCTCTGTACCCCTATGGAGATATTCCATTAAAAATCAGCCGTTTCCAGATAGAAAAGTCTTTTACCACATGAACAATGTATAGACTGTATTTCTGATTCATTTAATGTTATCTTTATTGAAAAAAATGCTTTTCGTTCAAAAATAAGGACATTTCTAAGTGACACCAAACTTCTGAGTGGTAGTGTAGGTCTTGCCAACAGCAAAACTGCAAAGAAAAGTCAACGTGTTATTAAGTTTCGTTCACCATCAAAGGGCCCTCAGAAACTGGGGGAAACTCTGACAGGAAGACGTCTGGAACACCCAAAGCCACAACAGAATCAGAAGACAAGTTTCTGAGAGTCAACAGCTTGGTGATAGGAGCTCATAGGACAACAGCTTCAAGCACAGCTTCATAGTGGTCGTAGTGAGAAGTCTCAGTTTCAACTGTGAAAAGAAAACTTGGAGTTGCAGGTTTGACAGGTGGAGTTGCAGCAAGAAAGCCACTGTTAAGACGTCAAAATAAGAACAAGAGGCTTGCGTGGACCATGAAACACCACCAATGGACTACTGAAGACTGGAAGAAGGTATTGTGGACTGATGAATCAACATTTGAAATCGTTGGTTCATCATGCAGGATTTTTATATGCCATCGAGTAGAAGAAAGGATGGTTCCTCAGTGTGTGACATCAACTGTCAAGCATGGAGGAGGAAGCATGGTGGTCTGGGGCTGTTCTGCTGGATCCAGGGTTGGTGATTTGTTCAGAGTGAGAGGAACCCTGAACCTAAACGGCTACCACAGCATTCTGCAGGATCCTCTGGTATGTTCCTAGTTGGTCAGAGGTTCATCCTACAGCAAGATAATGACCCAAAACATCAGTCCAAGCTATGCCAGAACTACCTTAGGAGAAAAGAACCAGATGGTGAGCTGGAAAACATGGAGTAGCAACATGATGTGAAGTTTAGCTGTGTTTAGTCCAACTCTCTTTCTGTCAGCTGACAAAATGCTGCTGGTTTAGTGAATAAGATGGATAACCTTTAGTTGTTCTGCTGGTTCTGGTGCCTTCCTCTTGGCTCCTTCTCTGGTTAGATAAGTCTGGCAGCTTTTTCACTCTCTAATCCAGAACATCCTGCATGTTGAACTTGATCGGTCCAAATACTCGTCACTTTAGGACTACAAAGAGCAGGTATGAGGCAGATTTACCTGGTCAGCATTGTTCTTTAGTGCATTAGTGATGAAATTGTCTTGTCTTGCTGTGTTTTAACCTGGGTCTAGTTTCATGATTTGGGAACTCCTCCAGTCAAAATTTAGTCTGGTTTCCCCTCCTGGGTGAAGACTTGCTGCAGACTACAAGTTTGGTTCCAGTTTTTTTCCTGTGATTACTCTAATGTTTGCAGACTTTTAACAACTGACAGGACTTTCTCAGTTATTTTCCCCTTTAGGCATAAATACCTCTACATCTGCAAAGCTGGACAGAGTTTTTCAGCCAACAGCTTCATAATATAAGACTCCCTTGGATGACAGTGTTTTCCTTACTTTTTTAACCTTGTTTACACTTCCATTTGGTGTTTTTTTTTTATATGCTAGAAGACATACAAACAAAGCAAGAAGCTGTAGTGTACTAATGACAGCCTCAAAAACACAAATTCAGACTTCCAGAGTTTCAACAAACTGAAAGAACCATTTCACTCAGGCTACAGGATGGGGCTTCAGGTATAACTATGCTTCATTGGAGCCAGTTTCTAGGTCTAATTACTATAATAGAAGTTGTCATTGGGAAACATGGAGTAGTTTTACAATGTTTGAGCAGAGGTGAGCTGGTGTGCTTGAGTTGCAGTGAGTAGGAGAGGAGTGCAAGGAGGGAATTTACTGATCTGTACATTTTGTAGTACACATCTAGAGCTATGGCTCTACATAGATGCACAGATCAGTGTATAATACCAGCCTTATATATACATATCTAAGGCTGGTATACAATATAATAATACAACGCCAGTCCAAAAAAAAAGGTCGCTCACTCTAGTATTTCATTGGACAGCCTTTAGCTTTGAGTATGGCACTCATTCGCCATGGCATCATTTTGATAAGCTTCGGCAAAGTCACAGCATTTCTTTCTGTCCAGAGTTGCATTAATTTTCTACCAAGATCTTGTATTGATGATGGGAGAGTCGGATTCCTGTGGTCTGAGGTCTGGACTCTGTGGAGGTCAATCCATGTATGAAAATGTCGTCTCATGCTCCCTGATCCACTCATTCACAATGTGAGCCCCATGAATCCTGGCATCGTCATCTTGGAACATGACCATGACCATCAGGGAAGAAAACCTTCACTGATGGAAAGACCTGGTCATTCAGTATCTTCAGGTGAACTGAAGCCTTTTTTTTCTGTTTAGCCTTGCTGATCAGTGGTTTTCTTAGCGCTACATGGTTGTTTAGTCCCAGTCCTTTGAGTTCTCTTCCCGTTGTGCCTGTGGAAATGCTCTTACTTTCACTACTAAACACAGCCGTGAGTTCTACTGTTGGTTTCCTACAATCATCTAAGAGTTTGTTCTGACCACATTTGTTCCTCTAAGATTGTTCTCCACTATCCTTCATGTTTTCATAATGCGTTGGACGGTTCTCAACTCAGTTTTAGTAGTTTCAGAAATCTCCTTAGTTGTTTTCTTTGCTTGATGCACTCCAATAATTTGACTCTTCTGAGACAGATTAACATCCTTTCCATGACCACAGGATATGTCTTCCAACGCGGTTGTTTCAGAAATGAGAAGGTCCTCATTGCATCAACTAGGGCTAAATAAGTTGTTGCAGCTGAAACATATTCATCACTGCAGTAGTTACCCAATGGAAGGCTCTTACCTATTTGCTTAGTCAAATCCAAATGCCGATTTTTTTGGGGGGGGCAGGCCATATATGCTCTGCATTTGTGAGTGCACTAGAGACAGTGTGACGTCAATTTCATCATCTCCTAAAGTCTGCTAGAGTTCACGAGTACTCCTCTGTGGATGTCTGTGTGCAACCTAACATTAGCTTCCGTGCAAAAATGACACAATAGCGTGTTGTTTTGGCAAATATTGCAACTGCAGTACAAGGATAATGGTCTTTTTCACTTCTTTTCCATTTAAACAAACATAAAAAAAACCTGATATGATTTCTGCATCAAACAAATATGTTCCTTTACATCTGGATAAAATAAGATGTGCCTCATTTAAAATGGTTTGTTGTGACAATTGCAGCTCTTATGTTGCAATTTTGATGATATTTTGATTATTTGTTGAGCTGTACTTCACAGAAAAATCAAAAATACACCAATCATTTGAGAAGATAAACGGCTGATTAACCAAAAATGAAAATAATTGCGATCCATGAAAGCTGTTTATTGAAATAAATAGTCATTAGATTATGAGACAGTGGTGCTGTTTTTCTTTAAAACAGCTCTAAAAGTAAGACAGGGTGAAATGAAAAGATATTTATTTAGCTGTTTTTATTCATACAAACATGCTACATGCACTGATCTTGACTTGTGGACATATATTTAATATTTGCCCTCATCTTTGAGCAATTTTCTTTAGTTTTTTTTCTTCTATCTGATACCAAAGACTGAAAGAAAGTTAAAATGCTTTTTTTATGTTGATTTCATGCTCTGCTTTAGCATGCAGCATATAGATTAAAACTACTGTGGACGTATGAAACCAAATCATCCTAATAATATAATTCCAATTGTACTGTCTGCTACACATTCATACCTGTCAATGTTTGCATCTACAAAGGATTATAATCAAGCTATAAGGCCGGAAGTGATTATTTTCATGGACAAAACTAGCTAAGTAATTTTAATAACACATAAATACACTTTTTGATTTTTATTTAATGGCCGATGAGGGACTTTATTGCAACAGCATGAAATAATATTTGAAGAAAAGTGAAAATAGATTGAAAAATTTGGTTTTGACTTGGTTGTAAGAACCTCTAATCTGTTAAAGGCATGTGTCGTTATGCACAAAGGCATGCCAGCATATGAAAAAAATGCTTTTCAAGTTTGATGTGGAAAAACCGGAAATACCTGCACATGGCTTTATGCAGGTGTTTCGTTCTTTTAGGCCTGACCTTCGTCATATCCAACACCAACTATTGCTGAGATGGGAGCAACTAGGGTACAAAATCTGATGGAAAATTGGCGTGGTGTTGTACATGCTGTAATATCACAACGTTTTGCATGTAAAAAATACATTTTCTGAAGGATATGTGCTTGAATTTGTGTTTAAATCTGTAAAAGATAGAAGAAGTGGGTTTAAATGCTGTAGATAAGCAGCTTATTGGGCTGTCTGCTGTATTTTGTGATTATTTTCTGTTGTTGCACAGTCATTTTCTTTCCAGTTATCTAAATATTTAATGCCTAATCGTGACCATTGGTATTGACAGGATTATTGATAAACTCTCAGGTGTGGTGTTACACTGTTCACAAATCAATAAATGTGACGTCAGCGGCGGTGGGCGGAGTTTACGTCCAGGCACCATGGCTTCGGTTGGGACCGAGGTGAGTGTGTGAGCTTTATCCAGCCTTGTTTTACTTCCACACAGCTTTCCCTGCCTACGGGATAGTGTTCCGTCCCGGCGGCCTCAGCTCCGCTTCCTAACGCGGCGATTTGTCGGCTTGGCGGTGCGGGTTTGCGTTAAATTTCGCCGCTGCCAGCCCGGAGTCTTCTGCTTTTGTGCTGGACCGGAGGGCAACTGAATGTGCAGGAAGATGCTGCGCCCCGGAACCTGAATGTTCCGTGCAGGCGCGTTGTCAGCTCAGCGCCGGGGTCGCGTCATTCATGGTCCGGGCTTCATGTCACTCTCCTCCCTGTGTCCAGCTTTAGCGGTTCAAAATAAACCGCAGACACGCATTAACGTGAATTTTGAAACCGATATTAATCTCAAATGAACCCAAATTGCGTGTCACCGGCTCCTTAGCGGCTAATTTGCACAGTGTTGTTTAGCTAGTTAGCAGCGATGCTAGCTAGCAGGCTGCACACTTTCCTCAAATTCGCGCAAAAAAAACACGTTAGTGGGGTTATTTTCTCTCAACCACTGAGGCTAGTTTGGTTGTAAATGAGAGGAAAATGACTAAATGTTGAGCTGATACTGTTGTCTTCACTGTACTGTGTGTTAGCCACACGGTGCAGTCAAATGAAGCCAACACTGGCAGCCACTACCTCCCATTGCACACATATGGCGCCAGCTCTGAAACCAGCTCTGCATCGTTCATTTCCACCTTCAACTTTTTTATTTTACATATTTAATTCACGCAAGCTCACCTTTTATTGCTATCTGCACATATTGTCACGACTCTCGTGCGGTTGTGAAGCTGCTCACGTTTGGTTTGCTTCATTGTTTTACATGATAGAGGCGTTAATAGGTAAAGATGCACTAATTGAACTCATCTTTTTTTTTATTTGTGAAGAAAAAAGTGCAAATGAGTCGCAGCTTCAGTCTTTGTTGCGTTTAATTTGAGTGTATTTCAGAGCTAGTGTTCGGTGGTGTTCGGCAGAGGTCGCTCCAACTCCTTCCTGTGATGCACAGAAAGGTGTGAACCACTGACAACAACTTTCCTTTTTTTTTTTTTTTTTTTTTAGTGATGCATTTGGCCTCAAAGTTGCATCAAGATTTCAAAAAGAAATTAAAGCACATATGTGAAGACAATTCTGTTTTTTCAGATGCATTTCTCAAAATTTAGACCACTGCCTTTGCACAATGGAAAGCATAACACGTATTTATATTTATGTAAATACTAGGGGTTGATGATCTGTCTGAGTAATCTAGGAGAGTAATAACTAATATTTAAAAGTGTTTTTCTGTAAAAATTAAACTGTGTCACCCTAGAGCAGGGGTGTCAAACTCGTTTTAGTTCAATGGCCACATTCAGCGCAGTGTGATTTCAAGTGACCAGTAAAATCAGAGCATATCAACATATAAATAACCACAACGGCAAATTTTTCTTTTGTTTTTGTGTAAAAAAGTACATTCTCAAAACGTTAACATTTAAGGAATTCTTTTTACGAAACATTATGAACAACTTGAAATTTGTTAAGAAAAGTAAGTTAAATTTCAGCAACTTCATGCCACATTTTATCATTTACACATCACAACTTACATATCACAGCATGTACAAAGGAACAAAACATTTAGTCACAGGTATCTGGAAGTGAATGATATAGTATGTTATTATCAGTTATGATCAAAACGACAAAAGTCAGACAAAAAAAGACAAAAAACAACAAAAACAAGACAAAATATTACAAAAATTAGACACAAAATGACAAAATGGGACACAAAACAACTAAAATGAGACAAATGACAAAGCAAAAGAGACAAAAAAATTAGACAAAAAAGTTACAAAGCGACAAAAAAGGCATCTGCATTAAAGCCAAAGTGGTGCATTTTGAATAGAATAATTTTTTTCAGAATAAATATAAATATCAGATATAGTATCTGGCCAAATTGATGAATGGTCAAACCCAAGTAAATACACTTGCAATATGCAATTTAATAGACATTTCATAGATTAAATAATGATGATAGGGCTGAAAAAAATAGTCGATTAAGTGATTTACTAATTGACAAAGTTACTGAGCAACTATTTTTATATTTGAAGAAATGCTGATCAAATATATCAAACATTTGTTGATTCCAGCTTCTCAAATATGTAGATAAATTAAACAGTTTCAAGATTTTGCACCGTGAATTGAAACTAAAATGGTATTTTTTTCACTTTTTCTTGTACTTGACAGAGTTGCTGAATGATATGCAAGGAAAAAAATCACATTATCTGGGCAGATAGGAGTCGTGATTTTAGTGAAAATGGTCATTTTTTCCACTTAAACAAATTTTTGCTGTGGTCTGCTCTAAAGACCCATGTTCCCTTACAAATAAAGAATAAGATTTTTAGGCTGGGACGTCTCTTTAGCACCACAATGCTTCATTTGAAACAATAATGTCATATTTGTTGTGACACATTTTCCCTTATAAAAAAAAAAATTGCAGCTCAGGTATGATAATATTTCGATTAATCGAACGTGGGAAACGTGTTCCTCCCCATGTGGCTGCCCTGGATTGTTGGAGGAATGTGCCACTGCTGCCACACTAACCAACCACATGCTGAAGTAACCGAAAACCATAAACGAAAGACAAACAGCTCGGCTCTACCAGGTGAAGAGCCTACTTTGTAGAAACGCTGCAAGTTGTAACAGACTTCATTTGCATTGTCAGGGCAGATAGGACTTTACCAACTGTAGGACACACGCACTAAATGCTTCGAAACAAACCACCAAGCAGATGATATAGTTTACTGTTCCATTAATGTAATATATATTACTAATATTTCATTTAAAATGTTCAGGTTTTTTTTTGCATTTGCTGTAAGGTAGGACGAACTACAGCCTCCTGCACAGTTTGGTGCTATGTCGTACAGGTGTTTCTAATTTCCTGGTCACTCCTGTACATGTGTGTGTTTCCTTCAGTTGCGTTCAAACAGTAGACACAGCTGCAGAACAGCCTCGGTGGAATGTGAAGCAGTTTTTGATTCCAGGAGCTGACATATTTATATATGTATATTATCTCAAATGTCTTTCTAAAAATGTGTGGGTTTGATGCCACAAGAAGGCACCGTTATGGCAAATATTTCCTGATAACTGCAAGAAATAGTCATGCAGACTA
Source organism: Amphiprion clarkii (assembly GCA_027123335.1). NCBI lineage: Eukaryota > Metazoa > Chordata > Actinopteri > Pomacentridae > Amphiprion > Amphiprion clarkii. Next base: position 27,704,473 of record CM049585.1, on the reverse strand, counting down.
AAGATTCATTAACACAGAACCCCAGACAAGGTGTAATTGATATGAAAAGTCTATTTACACAAGCATTGCTATTCTTATTTTCTACAATCCTAAACAGGATTAGTGTTTCAGATCGATTTATTTGAGGGTTAAAAGACAGAACTGAGCCCAAAGACACAGTGCAGCCCAGTGTACTGCCTGCATCCACTAGTACCATCACGAGTTTGTCTTTAATGAAGGTCAGCGTTTGTGCGCAACTCACGCACGCCGCATAACCTTACAAAACCATCCAGACAAGTCTGATCAGACAAAGAAAATACCCCAATCAGCAGCCCATTGCATCTCAGAAGATCTGCAGTCAAGCAGTGTTGCCTGGGATTGAGACTGTTTAGATTAAAGTCTCTCTCAGGTCAATTATTAAACCCATAAAACTCAAGTCTGTGTGTCAGAGTTACATATTTAGAGGGTTTTTTTAAGGTGAAAATGGCTCAGATGTAACTCCACATCATTGCTTTCTCTAGAATGTGCAAATCTATGAAGTCTTTGCCTCTTTGTACACCCATCCCTTCGCTACTTGCTGCAGCTGGAGCACACCAGCAGGACACAGGAAGTCCCACCTTGCAAGTTGACAGGATTAGTTCCTTAGATTGGTTTTGTATGAAACCTCGGAAGTTTGAATCTGTGTTTTTTGAGACCATCATCGATACACTTCGGTTCCAAAGCAGAAAGTTAGACATGGCGTTGACTGTTTATTGCTCATGATTCGTCTTCCAGCGTATAAAAAACACCATATGGACATAACTGAAAGTTAAAAAATGGATTTTTACTGGGTGGGTGTTTCAACAGATACTGTTTTGTTGACTAAAATCATGAGTGAATGTTGTGGAGTTACAGTGTACCACAACCTCAAAAACATGCAAATTCAGTGGGTAACACTTTCCATATCCATGAGTATGTGACGGTTGAACCCATCTGTAGATGTTTGCATGCAGAACTAAACTTGTGTCTGCAATAACTATTCTACAAAGGTAATAGTGTATGTACTCATCAGTCATGCATGTTTGGAATATATGTATATCTACTTTGCATATCTTTCAGATGGACTGTCGTCGACTGTGAAAGTAGTACAATACAAAGTCCTGTAATTTCCGGACTATTGAGCGCAACTGAATATAAGCCGCACTCACTAAATTTGAAAATACATTTTTTTTTACATATATAGGCTGCACTTGTCTATAAGCCATAGGTGTCCACGTTGTAACATGACATATTTACACAGAAAGATTTTTTTAACTTTTAATGAAATAAATGTGCCTGTAACACGGCAGTAAAAAGCACTGAGTCAGTTCACGCTGCCGACTCTAACGTCTCACCATCGATTCATTGATGCCAATTCATTGATGAGACGAATACCCATTGCGCAACATCGTCCGACCGGGGGGGTGGGGGTGTTAAATCCGAATATTTGCATCTCAAAATATTTGGATAACACCTTCACAAACGGATATTCGGGTCCAGCCATACAAAACAGTAGCAGCTTATAGTCTTTAAAGTACGGTATGTGTCTGTAAGAAAGTATAATCAAGACTTAAGTGAGTTCGGTCACTTGGACTGTTGGGTAGCAGTGAGTATTGTGGTAGCTTAGCTAGAAACAGCCACCATGAGAAAGCCTTCTGTGATGCTTCATGCCTACCAGTCAAAAGTCTCCTTAAGTAGGCAAGCCAAAGTGCACTACCTACCTGCTTCACTTTGAGGTCATTAGATCGGCCATGTCATGTGGCTTAAGCTACTGGAGTGACTGTATTCAAATTGTATTTGGACACAGAATGATGTCCATTGAGTTCATTTCATGTTATTGCTCTATCAGTTATGAGGCTGCCAGGTGTTGGTTAGGATTTTTTTGATTCTAAATTTGCATCCCGATCACCAACGCTTCTCTTTTTGCTTATCGCAAAATGCAATTTTCAGCGAGAAGCTTCCCTTTTTTTCAGGTGGTGGTGACTGTTGCTTTCATTAGTTAGAAAGTTGTGGGTTAGTGTGCTTTTTTATACTGCCAAAGACCATTTCTGAGGAATAAGACTCCATTTTGTGACCAGGTTTTTGTAGTTTCTTCCACCCTATCACAGCAATAAATCCTCTTTGGTATAAATAGATATAGTGGCAATATCATGTCTATAAAAGAACATCTGCATTGCGTCTGTTTAAGTAGATCTGCACTCTGTCCGCATTGCACTCATTTTACATAAAAAATGTATCAGCTAAGCAAATGTAGTAAAGAAGTAAAAATATTCCAGACTGTTCTGTGGTGCTTGTCACCTGTTTATCTTGGCTTGTATTTATTAGCTCTTCTAATACCACTAAATAAGCTGATTATCATTCATAGCACACTGGTAATTTCAGCTTACTGGCTTCAATGCACAACCGGGACCTCCTGCACTTGAATCTTGAGAAAATGGTGTGTCAGATGATGAAGGCTACACCTTGAATCAACATTTGGGTAAATAAAAGTGGTAAATCTCACGCAGCAGACACAAAGTATTGAAGGACTTAGATCAGGGCTCAAAAACGTGAGGTCATTTCAGTTTACTTCAGAGACGATTAAAGGAGGTGACTGGTAATTAACAGATAGGAAAAACAGTCTGTGCTTTGCGGTCACCTTTCACATAAAGCAAAACTCTAAAGCAGCTGCACTATTGAAAGCTCTGGTACAAAGACCCTAGTAGAATTCACCATTGTCTGTAATGTTTGTTACTCTCCAACTCTATGGAATGAACAATAAATTCTGATAATACTGAACAAGATTTCACTCCTTTAGGAACATGAACCTCCATGGAAGTCTGGGTTTAGGGTTTTGAACTTTGTCATTGAACAGTGTTGTTTGGTTGATTGATGAGGTTTTGACTGGCAGTGATGCCACAGAAAAAGTCTTAGAAGTCACCAAAATGGTTTGGAATCATGTTCTGAGGATCATGAACATTCATGATGCAATTTTACATCTAGCTGTGGAGATCTTGGTTTCAATGAATGAGCCTGAATTCATTTGACTGATTGGATCTCATCATTAGACGTCACTGCTGCGGTATCATGTTGGGATCTCACTGCAAATTCATTGCAAGAAGGGCAATTTTTCTGAATTTTCAGGTGACCCTAACAGAATGATTCGGTAGAGTCCTCATCAGTCAAATCCTTCTTTACATATTCTGTGATCATAGGGTTCCTGACCTCATCAGTATGAGGAAGGTTGAGTTCACGACTCCTAGCAACTGATACTGTGGTTTCTGTGTTGAATGCAAATTATGTCAGTGGGACTAAGAACTAAATTGCAAGAGCAAATAAGAACAAAGTCTGTTCACTATCAATGAATGGACAACCATAAATGAAGTTTCAAGCTGAACGAATGAAGAGAAGCAGAATGGCAAAATTATATCTGATTGCCAGTATGGCTGTCTGGTTGGTTGGTGCCGGACTGAAAGATCCTGCATGGACCAGTGCTTCCCCTTTTAGCTTTGGTGCCAGAATAACATGCAAGAATAACTGACACTTGCACTTTTGAAAGAACACCTTGTAAACTAAAAGCTATTGCATATTAACCAGAGTTCAGAGAATAGGGTATAGCCAAACTAACTAGAAGAAGATAAAATTCAACAGTTTTTGGACAAAATTTCAGAAGCAATAAGATAAATGAAAACAGGACTGAGCCTTGCAGTGTTACAACAGTGTTCTGAGCTAAGAGTACCATTAGTATGTTAACAGGTGGATATTTAGAAAGTTATGGGTACCATGTTGAACATTTTAAGCTACATAATGTAGCGTTAGCATGCTGCATGTTAGTATTTGACCACTGGAACAAAACTCAAGCTGTAACTGTGCCCAAAGTAGAGTAGGCTGATGGGAATGTTATTACCGTAATTTCTGGACTATAAGCTGCTACTTTTTTCACACGCTTTAAACCCTGCGGCTTATATAATGATGCTAATGTATAGATTTTTACGGGCAAGCTTCATGCCGCCAGTACATTTAGCCTTGTCACATCAGACCAATGAAATTACCAAACAGGTCACAATGGATCAATGAAACTATTCAAATTAAATCAAAGGCACTCACTTTGTAATTTTTTTGTTGGAAATTAAAGTAATGGACAAATTGGGCCCAATAGAAACACTAAATAAAGTCATTCACTTTTTTACCAACTTTGGGACATGTTGGCTCCCTTTCGGTTATTTCCGATCTTTGCAACCATCGTCTATATAAAAAAACATGGATGTGATGTCAGTCTTTTGTTTGTGATCTACAGTGTTAAATCCTTCGGCTTGGCATTAGGCCATTGGCATCTTGACCTTTTTCAACCAGAGGTAACAAGCAACAGTTGGACCTGAGTGGACACTACAGTAGCAACCTTATGATCACAAGGCAGCCTTTCCCTAAAACACAGCCTGCTTTATCATCTGTTTTACTCTTAATTGGACTATAGTTCACAAAATGAATATCATGCTGTTGTCAAAAAGTCTTCAAACCAGTAATTCAAACCATAAACTAATTTGGAAAATGTTTACTGGGGTAATAAATCAAGTAAGATGTTGTTTCATTTTCTCATAGACTTCTATACAGTTGCAACCAGAGGGGTTGCCGCCTGGTGGCCATTACAAACAATGCAGGTTTAAGTCACTTCTGTACGTCTGGCATAACTTTTATATAGTTTATGAGACCGAATTCGCTTTTCTTAGTGCCCTGCTGCTTTGACGGCTGCAAAGCTTGTTATATTTTGTCGTCCGCTTTGCTTTGACATGGCACTTGGAGTAAAATATCTGGATGAGATCTTCAATGTGTAAGTTTAGATCTGTAAAATCATAACATACCAAATTAGTTATACTGACTAATGTGGCTTAGCTAGGCACAATGGTGAATGATCTGGGGAAATGATCTAATTGGCATTTTTCTGGTGGATATTCCAATCGGATTTGGGCTACAAATTTTTCAAGTTAAGCCTCAGTGTAATATCCACCATGCAGCAGATTTAAAAAGCATTATAAAACATTATAACATGAGATACGATCTAATATTAATTGCTCCATATTCTGACTTCTAAACATGTATTATTTACATTTTTTTATTGGCATAGGACATAGAACAGTTGCCACAAAAGCTGTGTAAAGTTAAATAAGGTGATAATAAACATTGCAATCTTGTTTTTTTTAATTGAGATTTTGATTCGTAATCGATGAATTGATTAATGTTTGAGGGCTCAAACACCTGTGATGCTGTAACTAATGAGTTTCACATTATAGTATTGTAGACTTCAGGTTTAGTTGTACATGAGATTCATCAGTTCCTGCATCTTGTGCATGTTGCGTAGCGCTGAATGCACAAAACCAAGCTCACATGTCGGGGTTAGGTTGTCATTGTTCAGTTGTGAAACATTAGATGCCACCAACATCTCTAGATCTGAGTTACTGCCTACCTGACGTGTCCCCTGAGGACAAAACCTGCTTTACTTTGCATAGGGATGAACCTGTCCTTTTCTAATTAGGCAGAAATGCCAGATGTGTGTGAATTCTTGCTTTGAAGTGTGATTAATTGCTGATTATTCTTTTGTTTATGCATCAAATAACAAAGCAAGTCATTTGAGACATGAGTGGAAGTTTTGCAAACAATACGGACTGAAAATAATCAACTGAATATTAGAATGAATTGAAACAAATCACATATGAAGCTCAGAAAGCCTTTGTTCTGACACATTGTGTTCAGCTGGTAGTTTATCTCTTGGAACTCTTTTTTTTTCGGCAGCTCTGCTTGTTACTTCATCTGTTTCATGGCCTGGCAGCGTCGTGTTTTTGCTCCGTTCGTTCGTTAGCCTGAGGCTCGGCGGACACAAAAGACTCTCCTGTTGAGAGGTTTGGGAAGTGGCCTGACGTTTGCGATGGAAAACCATTTGGTTCTGAGCCTTTTATTCTTTTTTTTTTTTTTTTTTTAAACCTCCACCTTCCTCCTACTGTGGCTGCACATTAGCTATGAGAGCTTGTTTTTCCCCTTCCTGAAACACCTCATTGAGCAGAATAGATTTCACCTTTGCATGACAAAAGAGAACCAAATGAAGAATAGAAAGGAGCAGCATGAGGTGTGAACATTGAACGTATTTTGGGCTGGGCGGCAGTTTTCTGTGAGTTTGGTTCCACTGGTTTTCTCCACCGGCATCGAGGTCTTCCAGCTTGCAGAAATGGAGTGGTTATGGAGTTGGAGCTGACTGAGCATGCTCGGTGGAGACCCTCTGAAGAGGAAGACCGACAGAGGGAGCCACCAGGTCACATGACCGGCGAGGTGAATGTGCATGCGGGGAAAGAAAAGGAAAAGAGGAACAATCTGTTCGACACGTTCTCGCTCTCCGTCCTCCCCCTTCCTTCCCTCTCTCCTCTCTCTCTCTCTGCCTCCCCCCTCTCTCACTCTGCCTCACTCCCTCTCTGACGCCTTCTTCTTCTCAATGGAGGCCATGAGAAGAAAGCAGGTATGATGCTTCCTGGAGGCACACAAGGGAAAAAGACTCGACAGCTTTATGCTCTTCACCCTTGGTTGGCTTTTTAGTGGTCTGAGGAGATACATAGTGTTGTTTCCCAGTTTCCTTTTTTTAAAAAAACATTTTCTATAAAACTTACTCTTGCTGTCTTCTCTTTCAGTTTGCTGTTGCTGCAGCTGATTGCTCTTGATTCCTGAAATCGAAGACTTGATCTCGAGGAGCAGTGATTTCGTTGTTGTTGTTGTTGTTATGTGTTAGCAGAGCTGCTTTATCAAAGAGAGATTTGAGTGTTGGATCCTGTTGTTGGAGAGAGCTCCTCATGGATTAGCACAACAGCTGTATTTAGAGCAATCACAGCACGACAAATATGATGTCATTCTCGATTCGGGAAGACAAGTCTGAAGATCTGGAAACTACCCTGATGTTGTTAGTTTTTTTAGAAACTCCTTTTTGGCTGCACCTTTTTCTGTTCTCCCTCCTCTTCCTCTTTGCTCTCTCAGTGGTCAGTGTATATTGAGGTCCCTGGAGACCTGCTGTCTGTGCAGCAAAGGCTATGTGATCAGAGATATATGCTGCCGTTGCCGTCTGTCAATTCAAAAGAAAGACATTAAACAGTGATGATGTGCGCTTCTTCTGTGTTTACCAGCTGGTGGATTTGATCTTCTGAGATGCTTTCTGGCTCATTTCCTGGTTCTTTTGCACTGTTAGTCACAGACAGGGTAACTTTTTGCATATTCTTTTCTCTATTATATTGAGATTTTCTACTGAGGTGTTTCATTTTTTTTGCCTTGCTAGTTGAGAGTTGGGAAGTGACAGGAGACTCAAACTTGATTTGCTGCAACTGCATAGTCGGCAGCGCCAGGATGCCCCTTACTTATTTATTGGTTTTGAGGGAAAAAATATTCCTTACTACATTTATTCAGAACACTAGTCCTCAAACTTAGATGGATTTGAGGTTGATCCTGTCATTTTTGTGACTTTTTTCCCAAACTTTGCTTTGTTGTTGTCAGACCTTGAACGGTTTCACCTCTTTAGGCCTCTAAAAAGATTTCAAAAAACATCATTCTTTTTTCAAGCAGCTCAAATAGATGTTCAGAAAATAGGTTTATCTTAATTGCATGTTAGGTGTTTGCCTAGATTATCGTTTTATGTCATCGGGGTGTTGGCTCCTGCTGCCGGTCCCTGGCATTGTAACAGCAGATTGTGTAACATGTTTTGTCTTTAGGTAGCTCTGACTTGTTTTCAGGTCTCTTGCAACAGCTCTAAAGATAGGTCAGGCCAGTGTGAACGCCCAGGCCATGTCACTTGCCAGGTACACTTTATAATGTAGTGGAATGTTACATGGCTTCCTCTAATATTTGTGATCAGCTCATTTACAGCTCCGCAGAATCCGGAACCACTGGGGCCTTCATTTTTTCAGCCATGCCTGAAGCTCTGGTCTCCTCTAACATCTTTTCCATTTTTAATGAGTTGCCTTAAAGCTCCTGATCAGCTCTCATAGCCTTGGCTTCACCTTTGGAGCTTCGTTCAGCAGCCTCCATATCCCTCATCCACGAGCTCCCAGACCCTTTAAGTCCCCATCTAGTGGAAAACTGCTGCAATGGCTGCGTTCTGTCAGTAAACAATCTGGTTGCGAAATGGCGGAGATCTGCAGACAGCCTTCTCTGCCTCCCTTCCCCCCCTCTCCTTTCTGTCTCCTGTGAGCAGGTTCCACTTTCCACCACTAGGGGGAGGGATGAGCCTGGTGTTCCTTGCTATTTTTTGTTGCTGGTTTTCTCAAATCCATGAAATAAGGGGAACTAAAGGATTCTTCTTCTTGTTCATGCTTCACACGTGTTCACCAGACTCCTTCATGCAGATGAGACACCACAGAGGTTTGTCCCAGACTAGATGTTCTTGGGGAAACACCCTCAGTTTTTTTGTGCTTACAGACCAGCCTTGGCCTCGACCTTGTTGCTGTTTGACAAGGTGCGTGTTCAGGCTCGGGGATGCAGTGTTCGGGAAATGATTTTCGGGAAGTCTGGTGGCTCATCTAGTTGGGATGTCGATTGTGAGCAGGCCAGGACTCTCACTGACTGTCAGAGCCTTGTAGAGGAGAATTTGAAGTTAGATTGTTAAAGTGAAGCTTTCTTGATTGGCCTTGATTGAAGAAAACATGTTTCCTCTAGTTATTTGAGACAATCAGACTCACTACCTGCTTCTTTTTGTTTACTTCTCTCTATATATGACCACTACCCCCAGTCAGAGCTCATATATCTGCCTTTATTCTGTCTCACATGAGGTCCTTGGTGCTGGTTATGCCGTCCTTCAAGGTCAGACTGACCTAAGTCCCCTTCCCTTTTGATACTTACACTGAAAAGCTGCCTAAGAGTGAAGGGACAAAGGCTTTGAGGAGCAAAGTCGGACCCTGAAAGAAAAGCAGAGAAGTGTAGATTCGTGATGGTTTTTCTCTCGGGCCTCTTGTTTCCTTTGGGCCCATTTTTTCTCCCAGAGCAAGGTTGACCGTCTGCTCAGGAGGAACAGACAGTTTCACATTTCCTGCTGTTGCCTCTGTGAAAGATAAAGATGGTGAATGGGTGGTTGGGATTTTCTTTTGAAGCCGTGGCAGGCGTCTGCTGCTAATACTGGTTGGCCGGAGCAAAGAAAGGGAGAAGACGGACAATGAGAGTGAATAGGGGTGGTCCCTATTTCTGGGCTTTACTCTATAGTCTTTCTGACAATGACACATTACCGGAAAGCACAAAGAAATAGGTTTTATTGAGCAAAAGACCGTTTTTATTCACAGATGTTACTGGATGTTTTTGCAGGTCAGAAATGTCACGAGGACGTCAGAAAATCCTCACTTTTAAGAAGCTAAAACCACAGAAATTTGGTGTTTTCGCAGTAACAATTAATCCAAATACATTTAGTAATTACTTCAGCAGCAATATCGTCAATTAAATGTCTTTGGGTGCTTGATGAGTCAGACAATGAAGTTGCATTTTGGGTTCTGGGACACTTTGCAAATGAAGCAATTAATTGACAATGTTGTCTGCACCATGTAGTAATTAACAATGCAAACAAATGATGGTAGTTGCGCTCTGAAAGTCACTTGTGTTTTTTTTTTTTCAGCCCGCTGGTTTAGCCAAGAGCAGTGTGGATAAAGGTGCATCCACAAAGACAGAGGGACTCGACCCAGCAAGCAATGGAGCGGAGAAGTCAGGTATTACTCTCAATAAACTCCAAAGCACTTCATTTAATGCTGGGTTCACTTTGTAATTTGCATTTGTGTCTTTGCTTCCAGACGAAGACAAAGAGGTAGCAGCCAGACTGGCCTCTTCCCCCGCAGAAGAGGCGATGCTCAACGGCACCGAATGTGACGACACGAGGCACAAGAGCCTGACGTCGGGCAGCAACAAGACTGTACTGCTGGTCAATGAAAACGGCACGTCGGACACGGAGCCGCCGCATGGTTCTGTTACTGGAAGCAATGGATTCGTTCTCACTAAGCAGCAGCAGCAGGACGGCGGCGCTGCGACCCCTCACAGGACTAACTGGTTGCCTTCGGGCTCGCCGTCAGGGGGAAGCACGGCCAAACCTGCTTCGTCGTCGTCGTCAGGGTGTGCACAGGGTTCAGGTGCACTAAGGACTGCCTCCAGTACAGGGACTACGTCGGGACAGGGCACAACAGACACTAAAAACGGCACTGTTTCGTCTCCGGCACCCGTCACCATTCACAGAGCACGCAAGACCATTTCCAGACCTGCTGTCAGCCCGGCACAAAAGGTAAGCCAGGCCCTGGAGCTGGCATTTTTCATTTCTGGTTTATGTTGGTTTTTATATGCATCTTACTGTGCAAAAACTGATTTTAAAGATGTATTATGCACAATTACTTTTACAACCTGCTTGGAACGAATCTGCCACATCAGCAGCAGAACATCATTATCTTTACAAGTGGGGATTTTGTACTAAATTACCAAAAGTATGTGAACGCGTGGACACTAAACCTGTACGATGAGCATTATTCTGCTGTTGACTGTTCTGTAAAGTGTTTCCACCTGATTTTGGAATCTGGGAAGAGCATTAGTGAAGTCGACACAGATGTTGAGCGACTACGCCCTGCTCAGTCTGTTTTAGTTCATCTTAAAGGTGTTAGATGGGGTTCAGATGAGGCTTCTGGTCAGCAAAGTGAAGTTCTTCCTCATCAAACTGTTAATACTGTTTCATTATGGGTCTAGCTTTGTATATGGAGGCACTATGGTGATGAAACAGGAGAGGGTTTTCCCAGACTGCTGACGCAAAGTTGTTTAAAATATCATTTTCTGCTGTCCCATCCAGACTTCCCTTATAGATAAGGGGCCTTGTACACAAATGATCTTGTCTTATCACTGTGTCTCCTCCTAAATGGCTCAAAAAGTCTGTCAGAGTTTCCTCTTTAAGGGTCTATTCACAAAGCTTCACTTTCTGTGGTCAACAGAGAGAAGTTAAAAATGAAGAGATGGTTCAGATTTGATCATTTGCTAAGTGATGAGCTGACAAGTGACCCATCTATTTCAATGAATCATGCTCCAAAAGTTAGATATTATAGCACTTACTTAATATAATTTGTGTTGCTGTACCCTATGTTCCTGTTTGTTTTGGTTTGACTAATAATTCTCAGAGCAGTTGTGCAAACCAGCCTGTATTTTAGATTGTTTTAGCTTGTGGGAAGGTGATTAAATCTATAAATTTGCAACCATCAACATGTATAACTTTAAATTGTTCAGTATTTCTACGCTTTTCTTCAAAGCTTGTGTGAATTACTTGCAGGGTTTTGGCAGTGTTTGTGTTGGTCTTGTACCAAAAACTTCTTTTCTTTCGGAGTTTCTCTTATCTTGGCCAGTTTGAAACTACTTTGTGTCTGCATACGTTTGGCCAAACAGTGTATCATAATAAAACAAATCAAATGGGTGCAAAATCACACACAAAATAAGAAATCTGTGGCATTACTGCAGTCAACTGTGATCCATTACATCAGAGAAACCTTATTGCATGTTTAAAAACTTGAATAAGTAGCTAAAAGGAGAAAAGTGAGGAGAAAGTGTTGAACTTTTGAGCAGGATTTTATGATCTGTAGTTGTCACAAGAGGGCATTGTGTGGAAAATGTCCCCTTGTGGACGTAACTGCACAAATCTATATTTTACATGTCAAAAGCAACAAATTTGAGTGATTTTCTTTTGGTGAAAATTGGTGAAAAAACACAAAGCAACAGATCTTCTAAGGAACAAATGCGCTCTAACCAGGACTTGATAATGCAGTGATCCTAAATGCTTCTGGTTCTTGTCACCTTCAGCTTCTTAACAGGGAATTAAGGGAGGCAAAGAGTGCCAAAATGGAAAAAATGGAGACTCACGCCGCACCAGACGTGCAAAAATCTTCACAGCAGTCATCCACTCAAAACCATCTACCTCAGAGTTCACCGGACACGCCAGCTTCAGCACAAACCGCTTCATCGGCTTCACCAGCACCTCCGCCTCCAGCTCCTGCAGAACCTGAAGCTCCCTCAGCTTCTCCAGCTCCAGCCAAGCACCATCTAGGTTAGACAGACAGATTCCAGCGTCACGTGACAAAAACCGACTTTGTTGTTGAGTTCTGGAGGAATCTAATCAGTGTTTTGGACCAGAGAATAACGTCTGGTGACAGTTTTTCGTTGTTCTCTTGTGTTTCAGGGTCTTACTCAGGAGGGTTGTCGTCCCGTAAGAAGAAGAGGAGGATGGGAACGTACAGTCTGGTTCCTAAGAAGAAAACCAAAGTGCTTAAGCAGAGGACGGTTCTGGAAATGTTTAAGGAGCTACAGCAAACTGCAAAGAGCCCACAGGTCTGTACGCTTTCATTTGACCACCTCGCCGACATCTTTTTTTGGAAAAAACATCAAATTAAAGTTGCCTTAGTTGGCAAGTGATTCATCTACGTCAATAAATGAATGCACCAAAAGATAAACTCCTACAATAGCATTGATTTGAAAGCAGTTTGTGTTGCTGTGTGTTTCGGTTTGAACATTAACTCTCACGTAGGGCTGGACTCGAATATTCGGTCGTCACGGTGGTATCCGAATAATTATTTTGAGATCTCCCACCTCCCCGGATGATTCCGTGCGATCGGTATTTGACTCGTCCCTTCATCATCCCCCCCCCAGAGATGTTTTTGGACTGTGGGAGGAAGCCGGAGTACCTGGAGAAACCCCACACATGCACAGGGAGAACATGCAAACTCCATGCAGAAAGATCCCAGGAAGGCCGGGACGCGATCTTCTAGCTACAAGGCGAAAGTGCTAACAACCAATTCAGATAAAGAAAAATAAACATACTTTTCCTAAAAAAAAAAAAAAAAAAAAAGAGTTAAAAGAGGCGAAAGCAAGCAGAAGCAGCATTATAAGGACCAGTTGTTGTGTGCAAACAACTGTCAAGACAGATGCTGGATTTCTTTACTGCAGCTTTTGATTCGTCTTAATTTCTTACAGCCTAAAGAGGTGGGAAACATAAACGGGGAGAAGGTGGGAAACGCGTCCGAGGAGGAAGAGTCGGAAGATCTGGAGTCTGAGGAGGAGGAACGACGGCAACCAGCGGAAAAACCTGACAGTGTCGTCCAGGAGACATCTGAACCCACAGCTCAGGTTGGACAATAAAAGCTGCTTCTTTTTCATGTTATCCTGACATTACGTAGTTGGGATGTCAAAATAACAGAAATTACGTAGATGGTGCCGATAACACTGAAGACTTCTTCATACAATATTTGATACAACAAAAATTAACCAATGAAAAATGTGTTTCTTAAAAAAAAAAAAAAAAAAAAAAAAAACAACTTGCAATGGAGCTCTGAGGTAATAAAAAAGACGTAAATGTTGCGTTCCTGAGACTAAATCAAATTTTTATTAAGGTGTGTGGCTTTAATGTGTTGTAATATTTGTGTTTTATCGGTGCAGGTGAAGGATGAGCAGGAGTCAGAAGAATCTGGAGAAGAGGAGGGAGAGGAGGAAGGCACAGAGTCCGACTTGGTAAGATCTCATCATCATCACTCCACCTAATGTACACCAGAGTTTTAGATCTCACCTCTTAAATATGAAATCATCTCTGACTTACCTCCGCCTGCTTCCTTCAGAGCACAGAATCGAGTCTGAAGAAGAAGACGCTGAAAAAGAAAACGAAAGCAGACAGCGCCTGGCTGAAGCCCTCTAGGAAACGAAAGAGGAGGATGAAGGCTAAAGGTGATCGCCGTCTGTCATCCACATGCAGTCCTCATGTTGAATCTTACCAGAAGGAAACGCCTTCTATTGTCGCCAACATTCACTTATCTGAAAATACTGTTACTGTAATAGACCTAAAAAGGGAAACAGATTTATTTTTTGGAAAGTTGAAGACCTTAATTTACACTTTTGCTGCAGCCTGAAGTCCTCTCAGACCCTACAGGGTTCAAACATCAGCTTTTATTGACTAAAATAGTTTGTTTCAGTGGTAAATCTTCACATTATTGTAGCTCTGATGACATTGAAACACCTCAAGTTCTTCTGTCTCCTCAAACTGATTCAATGCAGACGAGTGTGAGCTGGTTGCACCTGTTGTAAATGACATATTTCTATTCATTAACTGCTTGGGTGGAGATGTTTTCTCTCACGAGATTGCAATTATAGTTTCAAACTGTATTTCCTGTTCTTTATGCAACTTCTCTGGAAAACATTGAAGCATTGTCTTACCGTTTTTTGTCGCTCTCCTCAGAACCGGAGGTTGCGGTTCAGCCTCAGGCTTTAGTTCCGGCCCAGCCTCATGATGACAAACAGTACACACAGATTTTCGCTCCTGAGTCCGTCAACTTCAGCAAGCCTTCAGAAAACAAAGGTGAGCTCAGAGGAAACGAAGGAAGTCATTAAACTCGTGTGTAAAAATCATCCCATGAAATTATTCATCTCAAAGAGTGACATTGTTAGGTGATTGCTCATTGTTCTTGGTAGGGCTGAACATTTTAAACTATTTCCTTACCGCAGTTAGTAATTGTAACTGAAATGAATGAAATACGCAGGATGTTTTTTCATATGCTGATTAAACAATTTTTAACACAACTGGCTCGGTCACATAAGAAGAACACATCAGGTTAAACACCAGGCTACTTGACTTAGAAATGAAATATCAAAAAAATAAGGACTTAATATGAACCTGCTATTCAACAGTACATTGGAAATATAACTGAAAAAGTTCACATTTAAGGAATTATCTTTTTGCAAAACATCATGAACAATTGAAGTTTTTAAAGAAAAACTAGCACAATTTCAACAGTATTAAGCCTCAGTTTATCATTTATGTATTACAACTGACAGATCACAGTTTATCTACAAAAGCTACAAAACATTTAGTCACAGGTATCTGGAACTGAACAATATAGTATTTTACTTTATGATCAAAATAACTCATTAAGATCAAGAAATTATTTTAAGTTTACATTCATTCACACATCTGTCTAGTAACCCTGACCACCACACCATAGAAACTACAGAAAGAAGGTTCAGTTATCCCCCTGCCTTGTAAATGTATAAATTTATACATAAAAACACATAAAAGTTGTGGCAGTACAGTGCACAAATTCATAATAACAGTTATTTTCACTGAAAAATTACACTTCATGTCGTCTCTGTCATTTCTACACTTTGCAAAGTCATCCCGCGGGCCGGATTGGACCCCCTGGCGAGCCGGTTTTGGCCCGCGTGCCATATGTTTGATACCCCTGATCTACATGATAGAGTGACTTGTTTGTTGTAGTTAGTCCGATTGATGGAAACAGCCACTCAACTGGAACAAACACTGTTGCAGCAACTTTGACAGTCCAGGAAATCAACCGGTGTTTGCTGCCACCTTTTAGAATGGATTTCTAGCCAGAGCCAAGCCGATGCGCTTAATCGCTTTAGTTTGAACCCTAGATACGCTCTCTGTTAACAGATGCTCACCACGATGCTTGTGTTACCATTTTTACCACTTTAAACTGCAGAGTTTACCAAGTGACTAGCACAGTTAGCAGTCAGACAGCAGGTTGTTTTGTGCAACGGCTTCCGGGTGGTCAGCAAACACACCTGTAACTCCATCTCATGAAACGGTATGAGGTTCCATTTGGTGGCAAAACCTGCACCACAGCAAATCTACAGTACATTTTCTGACATGTGTGTCCCTGGTTTTCTGCCTTTTTGGTTACTATTATTTATACTCATTAAAGGGATGCTTAATCAGTTAACAATTAGTCATTGCAATCACCAATTCTGACATGTTTTTGTTGCTTTAAACTCCTTTATTTTGGTCACAGACTGAAGTCATGGGTTGCCACGTCTTTCTTCTTTTTTCCTACCACTGGGGAGGCCAAAGTCTAAAATTTCACAGATTGTAGCTTGCAGGAGGTGTTGCACTAACGAGGCACCACTCTTTTAAAAAACGTCAAATACTTAAAAGGCTTGATGCATGTAAAAATCACTTCTGTTTCGTTGCCCGTTTTTCTTAAATATAATATGATGTCAGGAAACACATTTCAAGGTCTACAGACCACCAACTGTCCGATACTTTATCCAGGTCATTGTTCATTCTAACAAACTTTACTTTTTAAAGATATTTATTTCCTTCTGATGTCAAAGCTCTTCCCTCTTAGAGCAGCAACCTGTTTGTCTTGTCAGTCAATAGGGCTGGATATGAACCAACCAAGGAACAGCTGAGTATTAAAACTTTGCTATAAATGTTTGATCAAACTCTTAATTAAAGATTAATTACATCAGACTTTTACAGTCATTGCAACTGGAGAGAACCCAGAAGTTGTTTATATGTCAAATTTAAAACAACCCGAGTTAACCAAAGTGCTGTATAGTCAAGTAGCAACAGAAATAAGCACAGAAATTAATCAGTTTGTTGAAGACAATATAAACAAACTAAATAGTGTTGGGATACGATTAATAGCAATATTCGAAACTAACCAAAGTTTTTCAATTAAAGTAAATTTTGGTTGAGGACTGAATCGATGAATACACATATATGTGAACTTAAATTACAATTTAATTTGTAAATTTGTTTTTGGATTTACAACCGACAAAACACTTAAAAATCCAAATTTAACCGGAAAGGGAATGTCCCAACTCCGGGGTTGAACCGGAAGTGACGAGGAGCGGCTAATGCAACTTTTGGTTGTTGTTGATTGTGAACCAAGATGGACAGCGAGCGGGTGATGTTTTGCCCGTTTTGTGGGGAACATATGAACCGATTGACGCGGTTTTGTTTTTCGTGTGGTCGGTCTTTAGAGTGTTTAAATGGCGCAGATCAGACCGACAGGGTGCATTAGCCGCTCCTCGTTGTCACTTCCGGTTCAACGCCGGAGTTGGGACATTCCCTTTCCGTTTAAATTTAATTTGTAAATTTGTTTTTGGACTTGTAAAAGTGTTTTGTCGCTTGTAAATTTGTCTTGGAGGTTGTAAAAGTGTTTTGCATTTTGTAAATTTGGTTTGCACCTCTCGGCCACCGTAATTATGTGATGGCGACACCGTTTGCTGGTACCAGGACTGTCGTCGGTAACGTTAGCTCTGGTGCTAACAGCAACATGTTTTGCATTGAGGTGATGCCATTGGCTTGAAGTGCTGCAGTGATCAGAAAACTCCAAAATTTGCACACAACCACGCTTCTATCCAAGCTGCCTTTGGGAAAATTTTTAGAAGAAAACTTTCTGCCCAACAAGCTCAATGCAGTCTCATCTTCCATTGCTGTTCACCAAACTTTCTTGTGCTGGCAGCTCGTTCTGTGCAACGTCTTTGTGACTGAAAACAGACTTCAGGTTCGTTACCGCCGCCTACTGGGCTGGAGTGTGCACCAGTGTTACCGGTGTGCATCAGAAATTAGGAAACTGACAAAGGTGCGATTAAATGCGTTATTTTTTCAACACATTATTTAAAAAAATGTAATTAATTAGTCGAACTTAACGTGTTAAAGACCCAGCCCTAATATTAAAATGAAGCAAAACAGTTTAAGTAGTTAAGTTTCAGATAAAAAAAAAATAGAAATTTGCTAAAAATCAACATCTTCTGTTACATGGAACTAGAATAATTTAAGACTTTTTCTTCTCAGACGTTTCGGCGTCAGTGGTCGAGGAGGCTCAGGAGCTTCCCCTCTGCAGCTGCCGCATGGAGACGCCGAAGAGCCGAGAGATTCTCATCCTGGCCGACAGGAAGTGCATGGCCACGGAGAGCGTCGACGGACAGCTGACCCGCTGCCAGGGCGCCGTGCTGAAACACGAAATGATGCGTCCGTCCAACTCCGTTCAGCTGCTGGTTCTGTGCGATGACCATCGCAACGGCATGGTGAAGCACCAGTGCTGTCCGGGCTGCGGCTTCTTCTGCAGAGCCGTGAGTACACGATTGATCGGCTTGAGGCCTCCAGCTGCAGATTACCTGCGTCTCTGTGGATTAACCGGCAGCTACTGTCATGTAAGATAGAAGGTGTAAATATAAGTGAGAGGCAAGAACAACAAGAAATAATTGAGACTAAAGAGAATGTCATTTAACTAAAGGGGCAAATTTTCTGTACTTCCCTCCCTTAACTTGAAAAAAATCAGGTGTAGTCAAAACTTCCTCATTTCAGGTTATAATAATACTAATCCTACTACTACGACTAACTTTATTTATGTATCACCTTTAAAAGTACATTGAACTATAGACAAGCGGTCAGTCCAAACAGAAGGAGAATGACCAAGGAGGCAAGAGTGGGAAAAATAAAATAAAATAAAATAAAAGATTTTCAAAATAAGTTACTACAATGACACTGGATTAGAACATAAAATGTCAAGTAAGTGAAAGAACAAGTGGAATAAAAGAAAATAGGGCATAAACACAAGCCTAAAAATAATAGTAGTAGTAAATAAATATGTAAATAAATAAAGGGTAAAAGAATAAAATAAACAAAAAAGAAATAAAGTAAAAAGAACTCAAATGATAAAAATAGATGATAAAAATAACAGAAATAAATATAGATAGACATCACATAAAAGCATGCCTATAAAAATGGGTTATGGAATTATTATAATACCAGCTGTTAGTCCGCATGCTGAATAATAAAAATAATAGTTTAAAGCAGCCAACGTTTTCTCCAATAAATTATTGGATTTGAATCCTAATTTCAATTAATTATGCTTTTTATCGATAAAAATAGAAAAGGTCCAGATCTGGAGGACCTTCATTTTTTTGTGAATATTTGTTCATAGATCTTTTTCCTGTGCAGGGGACGTTCATAGAGTGCCAACCAGACATCAGTATCTCCCACCGTTTCCATCGTGCTTGTGCCTCAATGCTCAAAGGTCAAAGCTTCTGTCCTCACTGTGGAGAAGAAGCCAGCAAGGCCAAGGAGGTCACCATCGCCAAGGCCGACACCACCTCCACCGTTCCCCCTGCGGTCGCCCACGGACCGGCCACGCCTGGAGCCCCCGAGGGCCGAGCAGACACCACCACCGGCAGGTAAAATACCGACTGTAGCTCCACGCTTATTCATTTTTTAAAACGAAACTGGACTGCAAGTAGAAGATGTTTTCTCCTTTGTTCTCCAGCTCTTCTTACCTGGCCGTCGGGGCTGAAGCCAGCGGTCGAGCCGACAGTTCGTTGTCTGTTCGTTCTGCACAAGGACCGGATGCCTCTCCTGTTCCTGGATCTTCTAGAACTTCCTCTCTGCAGGCCGTGATGGGACCAACAGCTCTGCCCACAATCCCTTCAGGAGCACCGAGAGAAACTCTGGAGAGCATCCTGGTGGCTCTCGACACGGAGAAGTACGTTTGTGATTTGCCTTCATTACTCTTCCAAGAAACGTGGCTGAGTTATGTGACGATTGGCATGAAATTTTCAGGGAACGTCAGACATGACACAATTACCAACTGATTAGATTTTGGCAGTGATGCGGCTTATAGTCTGGATCCATGGATTTGTTAAAGATTTCTGTATCATTGTGAGATAGCAGCACAGCGTCACTGTAACTGTGACAACAAGTAAACGCTACTTCAGCTGCCTGCTGATGATCATCCTACTACAAATTCATCGATGCGACCTTATCGGGACTTACCCGTTGTAAATGATACAAAGAATAATTGATTAAATTGTGGGGGTGTTTCCGAGTCCAGCAATTGCCGCTCGCCCGCTACATATTTAAATCACACAATTTGGTATCCGTACATAACATACACGTGCATTATCCATTTAATCAAAACGTCTGCACCTGAGTCATTCCATGTCAATTCGCCAAATTTTTTAAAAAAAAGTTAAGTTTTCTGTGCATGATAATAAGTAAATCTGTAACATTTTTGGTCGCAGATGTTGTAACTTTTGGAGAAAGAAATTCTTGAAGGGGTGGATTTCTGTGTTGTTTTCTTGGCACCAGTCGGTGGATCCATGTCTAAAGAGCCATAACTTGAGAAATAATGTAGCCGGAGACCTGAACTTTTGCAGACATATCAGTATGTACACTACCGTTCAAAAGTTTGGAGTCACCTAGCAGTTGGACACAGAACTGAAGCAATAACTGTACAGTAGTAGCAGCCATGTGGTGGTTAAAATAGGATAAATACCCCACCATTCAAAAGTCTGAGGTCACCCAGACAATTTCCATGAAAAGTCACCCTTTTTTTCATGTGCTAACATAATTTCACAAGGGTTTTCTAATCATAATTTAGCCTTTCAACACCATTAGCTAACACAATGTAGCATTAGAACACAGGAGTGATGGTTGCTGGAAATGTTCCTCTGTACCCCTATGGAGATATTCCATTAAAAGTCATCCGTTTCCAGCTAGAATAGTCATTTATGTCTAGACTGTGTTTCTGATTCATTTCATGATATCTTCTATGAAAAAAATGTCTGTTTTTTTTTTTTCAAAAGTAAGGACATTTCTAAGTGACCCCAAACTTTTGAACTGTAGTGTATATAAGATCTTTAATGGTGTAACACTGCTTTGATTGAATAAGAAAACAACAAATATGTATGATGGTGCAAATCTGGTTAAAAAAATCCAATGTTTCTGTCTACTCTGGTATTCTACCAACCATAAAACCTTTGTGTTCCGCCCAAAGAGGTTCATTTTCTTTCCTGTGATTGGCACCAACAGCATTTTTTCTGTACATATCAATGAACCTGCAACATTTAAGAACTGTAGTTACATTATTTTTTAAGTTATGGCACTGAAAAGTAAAGGTTTTATGGATGGTACATTGACATTTTTTGACCAAATTTGCACCGTCATACAACTGGATTGTATTATTCTCTCAAAGTATGATGGTACCATTAGAGACCGTATGTACATATCAGTAAGTCTGCCAAATTTCAGGACTCTTGCTACATTATTTGTCAAGTCATAGCACTTCAAACATTGCTCCATAGAATGGAGTGAAGAAAACAATAGAAAAATCAACATGACTTCACCTCGTGTTACCAATGAGCCCAGATTGTGCACATGGTCAACTTGATCAGTATTCATCACTTTAAAATAAAAACAGTCAAATTGAAGATGGTTGGGTATGGGGAATTTGGTGAATTGTGTCAGAATAACCTGCCTTTAAGACACAATATTCTTTCTTGTGCTGACTTTGAACAGACCCAAGAAGCTCCGTTTTCACCCCAAACAACTTTACCTCTCAGCCAAACAGGGAGAGCTGAAGAAAGTCCTGCTAATGTTGGGTATGTGAAACCACATTTAATCTGTTTATGAACATGTCAGCTGTACCTCTTTTCATCTTGTAGTTTCCCATAGATACGCCGTTTCACTTTCTTTTTATATCCAAATGCTGTTTGTAATGACATAATTTCCTTCCTTTACCTTCCAGTGGACGGCATTGACCCTAATTTTAAGATGGAGTCTCAGAACAAACGCACACCGCTGCATGCAGCAGCTGAGGGAGGACACAAAGACATCTGCCACATGCTCGTACAAGTAAGATTAGATTTCACGTCTGCTCTGAAAAATGGCAGATTTGTTGGTGACCCTTGCTGGTTCTTTAATGGAAGCTTACATAAGTTGTGTGATGTTTCAGGCTGGTGCAAACTTGGACATGTGTGATGAAGACCAGCGGACTCCGCTGATGGAGGCCTGTGAAAACAACCACATGGAGGTGGTTCTGTACCTGCTGAGGGCTGGAGCCAGCGCCATGCACAAGGTAAACCTGCAGAGTTTCTCCAGAGTCCGAGAAGTTTCCATCAAGCAGCCAGTTTATTTTTTTTTAGCTGGGGAAAAAAGAAGCAAAATTGAATTTGAAAGAAATCATACTGGATTCTTTGCCAAGAAGCTTTCAGAAGTGGCCGATGTTTTTACCACGTGCAGTCATTTATATTTGGAACATGTTTATCTTAAAACTTGAACTGGTCAGTAATCAGATTATCTGCTGCTTTCAGGACGTTGAAGGGTTCACGTGTCTCCACCTAGCTGCAAAGTCTGGACATTACAAGATCGTTGAGCACCTTCTGTCCACTGGACTGATTGACATAAACTGTCAGGTCAGTACAATTTCATGTTTTTTCTTTCAAAAAAGAGGAGAAGGGGCTGCAATATTTAAATAAAAAGCTCAGGATTTTGGGACAAATGCTGGCGTGAAAGTCAAAAGCCCTGTAGCGCCTTGTGCATTAATTAAAGCGCTATAGCCACAATGTAATTAGCTTAGCTTAGCAGTAAGAAGCAGGGAAAATCCACTAGCCTGTCTCAATTCAAACTTCAGATCACACATTTCAAGCTAATAAATTAACATACTGCATCTCTTTTATTTAATTTGCAATCTGTGACAAAAAAGTAAGGATTTATTTCACCTTGTTGTCACCATGAGGTTAAAACAAGGTAAAATAAGCCTTTATTAATCCATCAATGGGAGGATTTGTAGTGTAGCAGCAGCAAAATGGACAATACAAACATGTAGTAAGAAAGTTAAAAAAAAGCACAAATACACATTAGTATAAGATTCCTCCATATGTGGATATTCAGATGATGCACATAAATGTTTTCTGTGTTGTTTTTTGGCAAAATATTGGTGCTGAAATGTGTGGGGAAAAAAAAGAACTGTGTAAATCTTTGTACTTATCGATGCGTTAATTTGACGGCATCCAGTTCAGACTTAGAAGTGTTAAATAAATTATTAGTAAGTCTGATCTAGTGAGATAAGAAGTGACTCAGATTAACAAAAACACAGGAAAAAGAGGGAAAAAGTGCTCCTCATCCAACCGCTTAATGTTTACTGTGCAGATATAAGATCTTCTCATCTGAGTGTCAACAAGGAAGCAGATGAGCATATTTCCCAGAAGGGCAAACTATTTCTTTAAGGTCTTGCATTGACTGAAGGTATTTTTAAATAACATACTGTATTTTCAAGATATAGAACCCGATCTTAAGTCTGAGGTCTGTTACAGTAGATGCTCTCAACAAAAACGGTTAAAATCTTTTCACGAAAATTGACATTTATAAGATTGAAATTTCCATCTGGATGCAGGTTCACAGTCAGGTTACATTCCTGTCGGTTCATATATTTAGCTATTTGCTCTGAGAAATCAGACGAAAATAATTAAATTTGATTGAAGAGGGGCTCTTTTTGCAGCAATGACTGTTTTCATAAGGGTGAACAATAATTAATTTACTGTATGTTGGATATGGCTTATATGGTTTCATTAAATAAATCAATTACCTTGTTTTAGATTCATGTTTTTCATTTATTACTTTATTTCCTTGTTTGTTTTTTTACTGCAGAGCACTTAATTTGAAAATAGCTCGATAAATAAAATTCTTTTTTTTTTTTTTTTTTTTGGTTTTGTTTCCACCAAATCTACTTTGATGCCAGTGAATTAGCTTTAGCCAGCTGTGGGAGATTAGCAGAGGTAGGAGGAAGGACTGCATTATATCAGATGTGAGCTGTCTGACCTTGCTGTAAGTAGAGAACCATCAGTAAATCTGTGATGCAGTGACCCAGCGTCTCCTTGGATGATCCTTTGCACCAAAAGTGTAACAGTACTTAAAGGACCCACGTGCTGAAAATCCATTTTTATTGAGTTTTTCATGTCTTAAAAACCTGGAGGTGTAAAATAAAACCTGTGATTATATGCAGACACTTACTGCTGCTATTACTCTATCCCCTACTCAACTATCTGGTCAAACTTTTGTTCTTTTGGTAAGTAGGAGAAGAGAAATCAATAATAGTCCAGCTAAAACTTGGTATAGTCCTACTTCCTGATGCTAGTCTGTTTGCAAGGTGAACTACTTAGAATAAGCAGTAAGTAGTAAATTTCCATAAAAAACAACAAAAGACAGTTAAAATTTATCATTAACATCTCTAACACAATGTTTCACTGTCTTTTATCACTTGTTCATGTCATTTCCAGTCAGACAAAAGTTTACTGGTCAAATAAAAATATCACCATCAATCAAATTTTGGCTCGGCTATGAATAATTTAGGGCTTAACTGTATGAGACTGGAGCTGGCTGGACAATCTAGCCAAGAAAAATGGGGCTAAATAACTCGGGCCAAAAGTCTCTGTAGGCCATATTGGATAACTCTAAAAAGTCTCAGCTAGAAGCAAAGCTCAACAAATGTTCTGCTGTTGGCTGCAAGAGTGAACACAAGAGTCTTCATGCACTCCCAGCATCTGAGGAGCTGAAGACACAGCTGATTAATTATATTTTTGAAGGTAATGTCCCCACAACAATCAGAAAAACCTTAGTGTTGGCGTGTTGCATGACTAATTAGTCTAATGCTAGAATTAGCTTTAATCGAAAGTCCACAGGTCAGTTCTGTGTAAACTGCAAAGCTGAGGAACAATCAGTAATAGTGCAAACTTTAAGAGCTATTTAAAGCCCAAAAACAAGGTATAGGGGGTTAACTATGTTTTCATGTTGCCTGTTGTGCTTTAGTACATTCTGAGCTCAGCTGATGTTTACATCTGTTAGCTTCTCTCCTGCTCTCTGTGCTCACAAAAACTACATTTTAATAGATTTGATTCCCAATGCAGCTGTTTTGGAATGAATTTGAAATAGTGAGGAAACACATCTATTAAGGGGTAGATGTTAACTGGCGGTAACTTTTAGAGCCATTTCCAATCCTTAGCTCTGCACTGCAAAATACCGATGACGATGATGAACTGCAGCGCTGTTGTTAAAGTCACCCAACACAGGTTACAAACAATATCAGTGGTACGGATTCTGTCATATTTCCATGTAAAATGATCACTCAGAAAGTTAGAAGTGATAGAAAGTCCTGGTCTTACACACTCGATTTCATCTGCGTTAACAATCATAGACACAGAGAGAGTTTTCTTCCTGAAGGAGGCGGGAACAGCAGGAGCTCAATTGCATTTAAAGCCACAAACACTAAAACAGTCAGTTTAGAGCAGGATTAAAACCAGGAGTTACACAATAATTGCTAATTAATCCACTTTTGCAGTATTTTGGGCTGAAAATTTGAAAGACATATTCAGAGAATGTGTATGACTTTGATTAATTTGCTGAAAAGATGATTGTCACTAAGGACTTGAAAGTAAAACCTGTCTCTGTTTTTCAAGGTTTTGCCAGGAGTCACCAGTGTGTTGTTCTGTTTGACTTGGACTGAATTTGTGCTTCATTTTTCCACAGGATGACGGCGGTTGGACGGCCATGATCTGGGCCACGGAGTACAAACACGCCAACCAGGTGAAGCTGCTTCTAACCAAAGGAGCCGACATCAGCATCAGGGACAAGGTCGGTTTAGAAGTCCGTTTATTCTGCGTGCTTTGTAGAAGAGTAAAACAGAATGTCACTGTTGGTTAATGTTGTTTACCTTTCCAGGAAGAGAACATCTGCCTGCACTGGGCAGCGTTCTCCGGCAGCGTGGAGATCGCCGAGCTGCTGCTGAACGCCAACTGCAATCTGCAGGTCGTCAACATCCACGGAGACTCTCCTCTGCACATCGCTGCTCGGGAGAATCGCCTCGACTGTGTCACGTGAGTCACCAGCTGCAGGACATAAAACAAAAACACTGAATAACTGGCTTCTTTTTAACCTTGGTTAAAGACAAGAGGACCGATTCATGAAGAAGAGGGTTATTGTTGCCGATCGGTTAAATGTGTTTTTGTGTTTTTTTTGTCTCCTCAGGCTTTTCCTGTCTCGAGGAGCAGATGTGTTCCTGAAGAACCGAGAGGGAGAAACTCCTCCGGACTGCTGCAGCCACAACTCGAAGGCCTGGGCAGCCCTGCAGGCCAACAGGAAGGAGAGGGACGCCAAGAACAGCAGGCACAGTCAAGCAGGAGAAAAGCTCCTTCACAGGTTGAAATTACACCGAGCAAAGCCGGCATTCAGAGCACAAATAGCAGCGTTAAAAATGCACCAGGGTTCTGTTGGGGTGCCAGGTAGCAGAGGATACAGGTGGACAGAAAAATGCTTTTCAGGATGTTTTTGTGAGATGAGATACAATTTTATTAATTCCAAAGGAAATTCTTATGCCAGATATTGCTCAGAAGAAAACTAAATGACATAACATAAGAAATGCAGTGACTTAAAAGTAGAAAAGTACAAAAAATACTGAAATTAAATAAGTCAGCTAAAATGAGGCTGGAATAGAACAGTTAAAATCAATACTGGCAATTCTACTAGGGTAATAAGTAGTGAACGCTTATTGGCCTGGCTGTCATTTGGCATTGTTCCGATTATTGGTATTATTATATTGACATCATATTGACCATTTATCTATAAATGAAATGCGCGACTTCAGGTCTGATTATCCTCCTCTCTCTGTTTTTAATCACTCTGTGGTCTTAGAAATGTCCCTAAAGCAGAAACTGAACAAGAAACACAGACCAGGAAATTAGCTTGTCTCACAGTGGCTGATGCTGTGCTAACGGATAGCAGCTCAGTTAGAAGGCAGCCACAGATTAACCTGAAACGGAGTCTGGCAAACAATAATTAGTAATGCTTCAAGATCTTATTTTGCAATAAAAATGATGAAACGGTGAAATATTACGAAAATAGAGAAGAACTGCAGGAGACAAACTGATCAATCTCAGTCAAGAACATCCAAATTTAATCACTGCTTTTTCTATTTTACATATTCAGTTAGAGTTAGCCTTATTAACAGATTCTCTGCTGTTAAAACATTACACGCAATGTATATCGGTTCCAGATAAGGTTATTCTTCATTACCAATTATCAGCATATCGATTGAGCCCCAATAATAAGGAATTAGACTTAGAAGACTTTATTTATCCACTGAGGGAAATTAAGTTGTTATGGCAGCATGGATATTCAATAAAGGAGTAAACAATAACACAACACATACTTTTTAAAAGTATAAAAATATCACACATGATCATGAAATATTGTACCTGAAAAATGTGATGAAAATGAAATAATGCGCGTTAGATTGACAGTGTGAAATACTGCACCTGAGAAATGAAAATGTTAAATGCTGCACATGGCATTAAGTCCTACACATGATATAGAAACTGATATTACACAAACTACTGAGATGCACATATATGAGCATTAAAGTTTAGCCTCTCTGGTTTCATATTTTCTTACCTTCAAGCCCCCGACAGCCTCTGACCGGTGTGTTTCTATCCACAGTGACATGGCTTTAGGCCAGGAGCGAGTTCCCATCCCTTGTGTGAACGCCGTCGACAGTGAACCGTACCCAGACGACTACAAATACATCCCAGAAAACTGTGTCACGTCCCCGATGAATATTGACAGGAACATCACACACTTGCAAGTGAGTTAAAAGCCAACGTCATCGTGCATTTTGAAGGGAATAAAGGATTTCTGCAGTGTGAAGTGACCGCTGTTTTTTTCCCCCTCTTTGTCTATCAGTATTGCATCTGTAAGGAAGACTGTTCTGCAAGTATCTGCATGTGTGGACAGCTCAGTCTGCGCTGCTGGTACGACAAGGTGAGGACAAATATCCAACAAACTAAAGGTGGATGCAGCTCCATTCAGTGAAATCTTATACTATAAGTGTGTTTTGTCACGTTTAGACTGGTCGCCTTCTACCTGAATTCTGCCGCGAGGAGCCTCCTCTCATCTTCGAGTGCAACCACGCATGTTCCTGTTGGAGGACCTGCAAGAACAGAGTGGTGCAAAATGGACTCAGGTATTTGCAGCTTAACATGTCAACAAATAGAAATAATTAAATAAAAATCACCTGTACTTACCTGTAGAGGTTCTATATGTCGAGTCGTGTGTCTCAGAATTGAGAAATGTCAACAGTGTTAGAAACTCTTGTGGTAGGAAACAGTGTAAAAAGATCCAACCTGCAGGGCCTTGTGGGGTTATAGCGCAGTTTAGTACCTCCTATGTGAAGGTAAACGGCAGCTCTAGTGTTGTTTAAATATACTGTGGATGTTCCAGGACCAGACTTCAGCTCTTCAGGACCAGTAAGAAAGGCTGGGGTGTCCGGGCGCTGCAGGACATACCGCAAGGGACCTTTATATGCGAGTAAGTCAAACACTGTTTATACTGTTTAAAAAAAAATAAAAACATTGTACGCCATCAGCCACAATATTAGAACGACTGACAGATGAAGTGAACAACTTCTTTAAAAGTAGTCAGAGTGACACTGCCGTTCAAAAGTTTGGAGTCACTTAGAAATGTCCTTGTTTTTCAAAGAAAAGCAGTTTTTTTTTTCAATGAAGATAACATGAAATCAGGGCTGTACAGTGGCGTAGTGGTTAGCACGTTCGCCTTGCAGCGAGAAGGTCCCTGGTTCACGTCCCAGCTCGGACCTGGGATCTTTCTGCATGGAGTTTGCATGTTCTCCCTGTGCATGCGTGGGTTTTCTCCGGGTACTCCGGCTTCCTCCCACAGTCCAAAAACATGCTGAGGTTAATTGATGATTCTAAATTGCCCGTAGGTGTGAATGTGTGAGTGATTGCTTGTCTTTGTATGTAGCCCTGCGACAGACTGGCGACCTGTCTAGGGTGTCCCCTGCCTTCGCCCGAGTCAGCTAGGATAGGCTCCAGCACCCCCCGCGACCCTAGTGAGGATTAAGCGGTGTATAGATAATGGATGGATGGATGGATAACATGAAATCAGTCAGAAATCCAGTGTAGACATTGTTAATGTGGTAAATGATTATTCTAGCTGGAACCAGCTGATTTTTAATGGAATATCTCCATAGGGGTACAGAGGAACATTTCCAGCAACCATCACTCCTGTGTTCTAATGCTACATTGTGTTAGCTAATGGTGTTGAAAGGCTCATTGATGATTAGAAAACCCTTGTGTAGTTATGTTAGCACATGGAGAAAAGTGGGAGTTTTCATGGAAAACATGAAATTGTCTGGATGACCCCAAACTTTGGAACGGTAGTGTATGTTCCATAAAAACAAAGGAAGAATGTTCTGAAAGCAACAGAAACATAAAATGTTCCAGTAATGTGATATGTTCACAAAGATGGAACATTTAGCCTGCTATTCTTCTACAAAACCTTCCTACAATGAAGAATGATATCAAAATAACATTTTAAGAATATTTCAAGAACATTAGGGTGCAATGATCTAACAATCACTTGCAAACCACAAGCTAGTTGTAGTTGTAGCAGCCTGTACATACAATCTATGCATTTTTCACAATATTCTGCAAATAAACTCTGCAAATAAAGATGTTTTATTTTCAGTTTTTTTCTGTCCAATCCAACATTCCCCACTGACATCACCGTAGTATTCTCAAGAATCATTAAAAGTTACTGATTGTAATTTGACAGCTTCTCCATAGGAATTACCCACAAAAGTGCACAATCGCAACAGCTTGCATCCTTGCAGACTAATTCAAAAAATATAGACTTAACAGTGGGGTGTGTTGTCAGAGTTTTAGCCCCAGTTTAAAAGCCTTCTCTCTTCCAGCTCCTGTTGTAGCAGCTCAGACTGTGAATGCATCATTATTATTCTTTCTGCTTTATCGTGTTCAGAAGCGCTGCAAGTTAATTTAGGGTTCTGTGTTGGTGAATACAAAACCCCTCAGTTTAATCTGGCAGCTGTTTTCAGTATCAAAGATCCTGATCTTAACATTGTCGACGAAATAAAACTGATTTTTTTAATCTCAACTTGCATGTGTTGGAAAAGAAGGTACCGCAGTTTTCTTCATGATTGTTCAGTGATGGATAATGTATGCGCAGTGTCATTTATTTCATTAAAAAACTTTTTTTTGGTTATTTCAGACTGTTTTACGTGCAGCAGCGTGAAATCTTTGAAGTTTGGTATCTCAGACGTGCACTCTCCCCAAACGAAACCTTATAATTCCGCGTTCGTGACATGTGACGCGTCGGTATTAAAATGTTTACGGCTGCTGACAGGTCATCTGCCTCTGAACAGGTACGTAGGTGAGATCATCTCTGAAGCAGAAGCAGAGATGAGGCAAAACGACGCCTACCTGTTCAGCCTGGATGATAAGGTGACGTATAAACGGCAACTTCTGGAAAAGTTCAACAACTACTTCGTAAATAGATGCGAATTGAAAAAGAATTAAAAGCGACTTTAACATTGTCTTCTTATCTGTGCACTCGAAGCTGATCTTTTCATTTGCTTCCCCTCCCAGCCACAAGATATGTACTGCATCGATGCCCGTTTCTATGGCAACATCAGCCGCTTCCTCAACCACATGTGCGAGCCCAACCTGTTCGCCTGTCGAGTTTTCACGACGCACCAGGACCTTCGATTCCCACACATTGCCTTCTTTGCCAGTGAAAACATCAAGGCTGGAGAAGAGCTCGGGTGGGTCTCATATTTATTTTGTGCCACTCGGATGTCGTGTGTTCGTTCCTGTTCACCACCAGAATCCACGTGTGACGTCTAGAGCCTGATTTTTGAGTCCAATATCAATACATGACAGCACATTAAGTTAGATTTAATTTTCAACCAATGGAAATTGTTGGCTTTGTTGAAAAATTTGGACAAACCAACATTTGATTCTCCTTGAAACGGTGTCTCCAGGTAGAGGTGTTGTACTTTTTGGTCCTTTATTGAACAATTTTAGTATCAAATGTGATATTTTTCTGTGGAAAAAATGAGTACCTTAGAAGCTTGTATTACACCTTCTTGTAGGTGTGTGGCATAATTCTGACACCGACCTGCTGGATTTTTTCACCACTTCCATGCAGAGCACCTTTGGTTGCAAGAGGACACAGTTAAAGACTTGTTTTGAAGGAATATTAACATTAAATAATCAAAAACTGAGAAATGGGTTAAAAAAAAATATTAGTTCTCAGTTGTTTGTGATGTAAAGTGCAAGTTCTCTGTACTCCGTTTATAATTGTTCATGATGTAACTTAACCTTAAATAGCTTTACTGTACAGTAATAATTCAGATTTAGAGGTAAAGATCCCCATACCAGGGTGGAAAAGTAGCACCAGATAAATTCTGGTAAAATATTTAAGAGGATGATGGACTTTAAATGTGAAAAAATATATAATTATAATTAATGTATTCACAAAAATGTATTTTTTCCTACCCTATACTAAACACTTCATGCACTAGAGCTGTTACAAACACTGGTAAATATTGAAGAAAAATGTTGAAATCTTTATTCTCCGGTTCCAAAGTGTCATTCTACATCATACTAGTTTAGTCCAAATCCATGCAGAATAACTACATTTTAACCTTTCTTGCTCTGAGACTTTTTATAAACCTGCCAGCGTTTTTTGTTGCATCTCTGCAACTAATATAAAGGCATATTTTATATATTCCCATTGTAAAAATCTGCTTTTTTTCATCCTCTCCTCTCAGATTTAACTATGGTGACCACTTCTGGGAAGTCAAAAGCAAGACGTTCAGCTGTGAATGTGGCTCCTCTAAGTGTAAATACTCGTCGGTTGCCATGGCGTCGCTGCAGGCCGACAGCACACCGGAGGAGCAGCAGCAGCCCAGTGCATCGCCCGACACCAGCTCTTCCAACAGCCCCTCCAGTCCTTCCTAAAACGTTCCCACCGGGATGCCCGTCCCCGTCCTCCTCCTTAAACTTTTATCGATGAACTTCTTGTACTGTATCTCCACTTCTGATTAAGACCATGGACCACCGACCGTCGTGAGAACCTGTATAAAACTGTTACACCGAACAGATGCACAATCAAATCCTGGAAGAACTTTCTGCTCCTTTATTCCACCGTCTGTAACGTGAACAGCAGAGGGCAGCGACGCCACGCACAGCAAACACCACAGAGACACTAACGGACCGTCTTCACATTTCATACGCAACGTTGCTGGGAAGGAGGACTGTGCATTTTGTCTTTTTTTTGTTTGTTTTTTAAATATAATTGGTTGACATATTTAAGTGGCTTTTTGTAAGAGTCATGATCGAGGAATTTGGGGTTGTGGATTAGGGTTCTGTTGTCTTTTGCAAAGACAACCTCAACTTTTTTGACCTTTGCGGTCATTTACCATGAACCATTCCAGCAAAATTAGCTGATAAATTAAGTTGCCACTTTTTTGTGTCATTTCATCTTTCTTGTAGTGTTTGAAAGAAAGCGTCCCACATCGGCCGCCACAGCTGAAGATGCTTTGATGAATTAACTAACATGTAAAGGACAAAGAAGTGGTGCAAAGAGTGGACAGTTTTTTTTAAAGTGAGTATAGCTCGTGTAGTAGAAAGATGCTGAACCATTCCTCAAAGATGAGGCGTTTCTAGTCTGAATAAATTGGCGGATCTTTTTATTGCGCATGTTTAAGGGGATTGAAATGTGTCAGATACTTTGCCACAGTGGTGGAGGAATCAATTAAACTGAAAATGAGTAAGAAAAAAAAACAAAACAAGAAAATGGTGCTGACAAAAGGTTTTTACTTTTGTTCTCATTTTTATTACCCAAGTGAACATAGTTTGTAAAATAAGAGAATGTTTTTAAGTTTTTTATGTTTAATTTTTGTCTCCAGTTTTCTAATCGTAGTTATAGTAGCTAGATTTTAATTTTGTTTCATGGATTTGCCGACAGAAGCCAACCCATCATTTTAAATGTTGTTAGTAAAGCAGTGACTGTTGTGCAAAGTCTTGAAAGGTATAAATGAAAAAAAAAAAGGTTATAAAAATGCACTTCCATTACTTTCTGTTACATATTTCTGGACCGTGAACCATCCATCTGATTGGTTGTATCTTTTTCAATAAATTTAATACTAATGCATTTATCCTGATCCATCTACTCGCTGCAGTCTGCATGACTTCAAACCCGTCTGCCACCATGTTAAGTGAAAGGGTTGGATTTAAATATCACGTTGCCTCCTCTGCTCTCTCATTTTGCAGGAATTCTTCATATCCAGGGAGATACTGCTTCTTTGCTCCTTATCTTGTCAACCGCAGACGCATTACTGAAAGATCCTCAAATTGAAGCCCGCCGTCGGTTTGACCCCGAACGAACCGAGCGGCGGCCCACTTTTGACAGACGGACTCAGGTCCCGGCGCTGAAATATTCAAAGAGCTGCGGCTGACGCTTCCCACACTCGGCTCGCTTTAATTAATTCAGGTTTTTAAAGCCTCTCGTTTGTGCTGTGATTTCTGGAGAGCTTTTCATACGCCGAGGTAGCTTCAGAGCACTTTAGAAAGGAGAAATTTAAGAATTAAAAAGATACTTTGGTTAAAACACTCATTGTTAAAGGTGCTACACTCCTACTTAGTGCCATCTTTTCAAGACAATGTGAGTAGGGAATGACTGATCTGCCTCATATTTCAGTGGCGCCTGTTCAAGTGTGACAACTTGGACTTGTTCCCATTTGTATGTTTATGCTGCTTAACTTACATTTCTCAGAATAACACTGTTTCACCTAAGATCTCCAGGTATTCTACACAGTGTAGAATATGACTTTAGTAGTTTCCAGGTCTGCATGAGTATGGAAAAATGAGAAGACAATACAGAAAAATATGTTTTCAGACTATTGCCACTGTTCTGTTTTCTAAAATACAGAATTTTAAATGCATCAAAGTAAATTGGACATATATTTGGCAGCCAGCACAACCAAAATGTTTGATGCTGGGTGTGGCGCCTGTTAAAGTGCGATACCTTACACTTGTTCCCATTAATATGTTGATGCTGCTTAACTTATATTTCCCAGAATATCACCGTGTTCGCCTAAGATCTCCAGGTATCCTACACAGTATAGAATTTGATTTTAGTAGTTTCCAGGTCTGCATGATGATCGAAAAAAGAAAAGACAAAACAGAAAAGTATGTTTTCAGACTATTGGTACTATTCTGTTTACTCCAATATAAAATTTTGTATATATATATAAAAATCAATTGGACATATATTGCTGGGTATGGCGTCTTAAAAGTGCAGTAACTTAGATGCTGGAGAAGAAAAAACTATCATATTTCCTTCTGAAGTTAAGGAGAAACTTCAAATAAAGTACAATCCTGTAACAGTCTACTCAGGTCTTTCCCAGTCTGCAGCTAAACTCCACCAAAGTTCCACCATCAGCTGTTTTCATACAAAAAAACCCAGTGGATTTGGATGTAAAATGTCCACTTGTAGCACCAGGGAGCAGCAGGAAGCGAGCGGCCGTGCATCTGCAGGCCTTTTAGGTCTCGTAAACCGGCCGATGATTGCTCCCTTCCTGATTACCAGGGCGGACAGCGAAAACAAAGTCGATAATTGAATCAGAGAAATTTCTCCCTGAGCATCGAAGACGGTTGGTCTGATAACAGGCTTCTTAACTGGCAGGACAGGAAGCAGCCTTTCCGCATTCCGAGGCGGGAAAAAACTTTTTTTTGTGCCCCAGTCTGGTGCCACACAGGTTCCTCCAGTCAGTCTGCAGACCTACATGAAGAGTGTGAGGATCCGAACGTTGCTTTTCTCCACTGTTCACCTGGAGATCAGTCATGAAGAGGTCAGTCCCTTACAACTCCAGATGGGCAGAGAGGCGATCTACGGTGGTTTATGGTATGTTCACTCTGATTTCTTTGGAACATTTCAGTATATTTACTTCAAAAATGTCCTTTTGTGGCATTATTATTAACGATTAGGGCCCGCGAGTTGGAGTCTCTTGGTTTGCTGGAGGGTCAGGATCTCGATTGTGGATCTACTGGGGAAACTAGCAGTAACATTTGTTGTGATTATCAGGGGAGATTGATGAAAACTGCCATCTTGATAGCACCCCCAGGCAGCTGTTTTGAGCAAACAAGACCAGATCTCTATCTAAACTAATGGAGAGAGACGCATAACTGCAGAGTCAGTGGTCACCAGGACTTAAAAACTGCATGTTTAAGGTGCAATCAAAAATTACTGACACGGTAGCTGATTTAAATGAGGCCAAATCCCTGTTGAAGCAGTTTTCATGTGTAGGGATATACTATTATCACTGCCTGCACTGCTCCCTGGAAGCTCCCTTTAGTGTAAATATCTCAAGCAATGGTGTGAAAAGAAGTTTAACTTGAATATTATATTTTGGGAACAAGTAGTGGTTAAAAAAACAAACAAAAAAACAGTTTTTGACTGCATTTTTGTACATTGCACTGCTATTTTACAAATATCCCTTGTTTTGTTAAGTTACAGGAAATAACTGCAGAGATTTCTGTCTTAACCCTAAAAAAAAAAAAATTGTAAAAAAAAAGTCAACTTTAAATCTCTATTTTTAAAAATCACGTTTAAATCTGCATACAATTAGATATTTAAAATGATTTGAAATAGATTGAACAATGGTAAACAATTTTTTCCAGTTTTGTTAATTAATATCTAGTTAAATCACAGAAAACAGTGCCGTTTTACATGTTGGCATATGATTCACATATTTATATATGTTTTGTGTATAAAATACTAATTACTTCAGGGTCAGCTCCAAGTTATCTCAATAATTCAAACTAAATTGGGACAAAAATAGTTTATGCAAAATTTTAAATTAATGTCTGCATTGTAAATCAATTTTCCACCGTCGAAATACTAAAAAATAAATGGATAAATAAATATATTTTTGTTGCTAACAGTCTGCAGCTGTTTGTTGTCCTGAGTGTGCAGTTCAAACGTCACAGCTAACCGTACTCGACAAACGCACGCGTATTTATTTAGCCATATTGTGGCTACTTTATAGTTTTTTGGAGGCAAAAAACATACAAGAGAGAGGACTAAAATATTAATCATGCCACAGAGGTGGGTGGAAGAGTTTCTCTTGACAGCTACATATTTTTTCTGGTCCAGTTGAGTTAATTGTGAATCTAACGACTACTTTAGCGGCCTAGCTAACTAGCCAACTAGCTAGTTAGTAGCCTTTGAGTAGCATTTTCTGCTAATGCTATGCTAATGGACGTTGACGCCGAACTGTTTTGGTGTGTTTTTTGGTATTTTTTAATCTTTTGGAGAATGTAAAACTGTGTAAAAATATATCACAAATGGCAGACATCAACCTGTCGATATCTCTGACACACCAGCGGTGCGCTCGGCCACCTTCGGCTCCTGGAGGATGCTCACCCAGGGGGCGGAGTACGAGGACACCTGGGCTCCGTCACCTGACCGGAGGCCCCGCACCTTGAAGCGGGTCGAGGAAGAGCCGAGGCCGGTAGAGGAGGAGGAAACCACCGCCGGAGAACCGGAGGAGCCGTCATGGAGGACCGCCGGTAGCGACACCGGGCTGAAGTATGACACTGTTTTGCACCTGGATGGAGTCAGCAGAGCCTGGAGGAGGGATGGAGTCCGACAGGCTGTAAGGAACCATGACAGCCTGAACAACACCATAGGAACCTACAGGTGAGACACAAATACACCTGCAGAATACATACTTATTAATGACAGGTATGCATTTATGTCCGCTTTAGGAGAGAGTAAATGAGAAAAACAGTAAAAATATATACAAAGAGACTGAATTGGTTGGTAAAACATGAAGTAAATATTCACTTTCACTATTTATCATGACCAATTTTACCTGCCATGGGGTCATAAATGAACTTTCAGGCCTCCGGTTTCATTTTGGCGAGTTATTAACTGAGGCTCTTCCTGTTTGCAGTAGAGGGAGCAGTTTTCAGATCCACTACTTAAGTAAAAGTACCAATACAACAATACAGACTCCTTTACAAGTCAAATATCTGCATAAAAAATCTATTTAAGAAACTATATGAAGGTTTTAGATGTAATATGTGGTTGAAGTAAAAGTCCTGGTTTGGTGCAGCTGACTGATTAAATGGTATATGTGGCATCATTATATTCTTAATACAGAGACATCAGTGCGTCAGCAGAATGCTACTGTTGCTGCTTTTGATCCAGTTTTAAATGCAAGGACAGAAATCTGAGGGCTCTCTGGTTAGATTTTGGATCATGTGAACATTTACTGAAACAAAGCCATTTGAGCAGTTCAGAGGGAAAATTTGCAGTTGTTTGGAACTTTAAGAAACTCTGAGAAATCTGAAATGTGACCCTAACTGCGCATTGTTTTTCATAAGATACCAGAAACCAGAATAGTTGGTTTTATCTTTAACTGCATGTGGTATTTTAAAAGCTTGTCATATTATCAAATGTGTAAAATCTACATCTTAAAATAAACAAAAGTAGTGGAATAGGAAGTGCAAAGTGTGCAGTACTTGAGCAAATCTACCTAAAGCTTCTGTGGAATAGAAAATATCAGTCATATTTTAAATAACTTACACCGTTTACAGAAGAATCCTATAACCAACGCCATCACTTTGGATAGTTTAGAGTGGAGATGCCATTTCAAAGGAGCATTATTATTTCCACAGCAATTCCTCCCCTCTTTTGATGATGATCTCAAACTATATTCTCAAACTCAACTCTTCTCAAACTTCTTATTAATGAAAGTTTTGGTCAGGAGTCCAATACATGCATAAACCAATGCAATTTCAATTCAGGCAGTCTTTATTAGGACACAGAGTGTAATTTAAACCTTTAAAAATAATTTAACAGTCCTGTGACACACTATATGTTGAAACAAAATCATCACAACAATCACAAAATAGTTAAAAACAACATATTCCACATGAAACATTCAGTTTTCTTCAATAAAATACAGCAATTTATAGAATTTTGATTGCAGTACCTTAAGTAGACCACTAGATGTCTCCTCAGGCGTATTCAGGGAATCTGTGTTCATGAGGCATAATAATAATGACATAATATTTTCTCATATATATGTAGAGAAAAAATAAGGCACTCATCTACATTTCACATGAAATAACATTATTAATCAATTCAACTAGAGCCTGATGAAGAATCATGAGTTGCTCTGCGTCGGTCTCCAGGAATAATTTAATAATGTTCCACCTGAAGACTGAGTGTCTTGGTTCTCTGCACCGTTTAATATCAAACCAGACTTCCTGGATTGTTTTTTATTTTGTGCTTCTGCTTTCCCACCTGTCAGATCATCCATCTGTCTGTAAACTTGCAGTTTGACACGTAGTTGATTGATTAGACTGAGCCGAATGCTTTAAATATGAGAACACACGCAGAATCCGAAATTGTTAAACTTTGTTGAATTTGTCGTGTAGTTTTGCTCCAAATTTCAACTCATCCAGTCTGAAAATAGCATAATTTCTTTTTGGAAAATCATTAATCGAACAGTGTCAACGTTATGTGGATCCAACTCTGTTTCAGTTTTTAACATGTTCCTTCTTTTGTATCATTTTGTGTGTGGTTTTTATCCTATTGTGTCTCATTTTTGAGGTTTTGTGTCTCATTTTTAGCATTTTGTGTCTCATTTTGTCATGTTGTGTCTGTTTTCTGTCATTCAGTGTGTGTTTTTGTCAGTTTGTGCATCATTTGTGTGATATTATGCTTCGTTTTTGTCCCTTTGTGTCTCGTGTATGTCGTTTTGCCTCATTTTTTTGTTGGTTTACGTCTCATTTCTGTAATTCTATGCCTCGTTTTTGTCATGTGTCTCGTTTTGTTGCTTTGTCTCATTTTGTATTGGTTTATGTCTTGTTTTTATCATCTAGTGTGTCATTTTTGTCATGTTGTGTCTCTTCTCTGCCGTTTTGTGTCTCTTTTTTGGCGATTTGTGCCTCGTGTTTAGTTTTATGTCTTGTTTTTATCCATTTTTGTCATTTTTGTCATGTTTGGTCTCATTTTTTGTTGGTTTTTTTATGTCTTGTTTCTATCCTTTTGTGTCTCATTTTTGTCGTTTTATGTCTTGTTTTGATGTATTTGTGTCTATTTTTTGTTGTGTTTTGTGTCGTTTTGTCTTATTTTTTGTTTGTTTATGTCTTGTTTTTATCCCTTTGTGTTGGTTTTGTCATGTTGTATATGTTTTCTGTCATTTTGTTTAACTTTTTGTGGGTTTGTGTATCATTTGTGTCTTTTTATGCTTGGCTTTTATCCCTTCGTGTCTTGTTTATGTCGTTTTGCCAAAAAAAATGTTGGCGGTTTATATCTCATTTTTGTCTTTTTTTTGTGTTGATTTGTGTCTTTTTTGCCAATTTGTGTCTTGCATCTGTTGTTTTATGTCTTGTTTTTATACTTCTGTCTTGTTTTTGTCATTTTGTGTCTCTTTTCTGTCATTTTATGCTTCATTTTTATCCATTTGTGTCTCATTTTTGTTATGTTTTCTCTCTGTTTTTCCTTTTGTGTGTTGTTTTTGTCATATTGTGTCTGCTTCATGTCACTTTGTTGTCTTCGTCTTGTCATTTTATGCTTCTTTTTTTTCTTTTGTGTCTCATTTATGTCATTGTCCCTCATTTTATTGTTGGTTTATGTCTCATTTTTGTCATGTTTTGTCTCATGTTTTGGTGCTTTATGTCTTATTTATACCCAATTGTGTCTCATTGTTATCTTTTGTGTTGTTTTGTCTCATTTTTTGTTGGTTTATGACTTGTTTTTAACTTTTTGTGTCTGGTTTTTCTGATGTCGTGTCTCTTTCATGTCATTTTGTGTATCTTTATCATAGGTTTGCGTCCCACTTCTTTTAAAAAACCGTTGCTGAAACAGCATCAGAGTTTGCACCATTTGGCCAAAATCATGTGGACACAACACTGTTTACTGCTCTTCTAGGTGATATTTTAGTGTCTACATACTTTTGGTCGTGTAATTTGCGTTAGGACAAAGAAATAGAAAAATGCAGGAGTTTCCTATTATCAGCTGTTTGTTTAGGTGGAAAACAAGAGCCCAAAACAGCATATTTGGAATCTCTGAATATTAACAGGAGGTGACTCACAGCTAGATGAAGCCATGTCCTGCAGTAAGAACGCGGCTCAGAGACTATTTTTACGTTACTGCTTTTAAAAACAAAGACTCAGTATGGAAATCACTGCAATGAAAGCCAACGCAGGCTTCAGATCGGAGTAGAAAGTTTCGATGCTGCGTTTTAATTCGTTCATTCTAATCTAATTGTGAAGGCATAACCGTGGTCTCCGGTAAACGCCGCACACAAAACGTTCCCAACGGCAATTAATGTTCACGTCAACAGGCTGGTGCCTGATTTAAGGAGGTCTGTGAAGCCACCATAAACATGCCGCTGACTTCCTTCCTGCAATAAATAACTAATAATGGATGATTAAAATATAAACCCAGCGTCTAAGAACCACGCTGACAGTAAGAACAGTCCCAAATACTCAGTTATTCAGTGTATACCTTAACACAGTAGAATATGAGGTTTAATACTCTAACTAGATTTTACAGTAGTACACTGTATTTATTGTGTTACTGCATTGACTGTAATGTAAGTTTATGTCTATTTTTTATCCTTCTGTATCTCAGTTTTGTCATGTTGTGTCTTGTTTTTGGAGATTTGTCTCATTTTTCATTTTATGTCTCATTTTTATCCATTTGTGTCTCATTTTTGTCATGTTTTTGTTGGTTTTTGTCTTCTTTCTATCCTTTCCTTTTTCATTTTTGTCGTCTTTTGTTTAGTTTTTATCCATTTGTGCCTCATTTTTGTTATGTTTTGTCTCATTTTTTGTCTTCTTTCTATCCTTTCCTTTTTCACTTTTGTCGTCTTTTGTTTAGTTTTTATCCATTTGTGCCTCATTTTTGTTATGTTTTGTGTCGTTTTGTCTCGTTTTTATTAGTTTTTTTCTCGTTTTAATCCTGTTGTGTCTCGTTTTTGGTGGTTTGTCTCATTTGTTTGATTTTAAGTCATTTTGTGTCTTGTTTTTGTCACGTTGTGTCTCGTTTAAGTCATTTTGCCAAATAGTTTTTTGGTTTATATTTAATTTTTATCCTTTTGTGTCTGGTTTTTTTCATGTTGTGTCTCTTTTGTGTAGTTTTATGTATCTTTTTTGCCAATTTATGTCTCGTATCTGTTGTTTTATGTCTCGTTTTTATCCTTTTATGTGTCTTTTTTTGTTATGTTGTGTCTCGTCTTGGTCGTTTTGTCTCATTTTTTGTTGGTTTATGTCTCGTTTCTATCCTTTTATGTCTCGTT
The DNA here is from genome assembly GCA_027123335.1 of Amphiprion clarkii. Classification (NCBI taxonomy): domain Eukaryota; kingdom Metazoa; phylum Chordata; class Actinopteri; family Pomacentridae; genus Amphiprion; species Amphiprion clarkii. Next base: position 27,663,719 of record CM049585.1, on the reverse strand, counting down.
TCTATCCTTGTGTGTCTCATTTTTGGCATTTTGTGCCATTTTTGTTGCTTCATGTGTAACTATTGTTAGTTTATGTCATTTTATGTCTTGTTTTTCTTACTTGGTGTCTCGTTTTTGTGCTGTTGTGTCTTATTTGTTTTGATTTGTCAGATTTTTTTATTGGTTTGTGTCTTGTCCTTATATATATCATTATTGTCACATGTCTTTTCTGTCATTTTGTGTGTCTTTTTGTCGGTTTGTGCATCTTTTGTGTCATTCTATGTCTCGTTTTTATCCTTTTGTGTCTTGTTTCTGTCATACTCTGCTTCTTTTGTCTTTTTTTGTTGGTTTATGTCTCATATTTATCATTTTTTCATGCTGTGTCTCTTTTTTGTAGTTTTGTGTATCCTTTTTGCCAATTTGTGTCTCGTGTCTGTCGTTTTACGTCTCGTTTTTGTCCTGTTGTGTCTTGGTTTTATCGTTTTGTCAATTTTTTTGTTGGTTTATGTCTCATTTTTTTCATTTTGTCTTGTTTTTTTCATCTTGTGTCTCTTTTGTGTATCTTTCTTTGCCAATTTGTGTCTCAGGTCTGTTGTTTTATGTCTCGTTTTTGTCATGTTATGTCTCCTTTTTGTCATTTTGTCTTTTTTTTTGTTGGTTTATGTCTTGATTTTATCCTTCTGTGTCCTGTTTTTGTCATGTTGTGTCTCTTCTGTCACTTTGTGTCTCGTTTTTGGCGATTTGTGTTTCGTGTTTAGTTTTATGTCTAATTTTTATCCTTCTGTGTCTTGTTTTTGTCATGTTGTGTCTCTTTTCTGTCGTTTTGTGTATTTTGTCGGTTTGTGGATCATTTGTCTCATTTAATGCTTTGTTTTTATCCCTTCATGTCTCGATTATGTTGCTTTGCATCATTTTTCTGTTTATTTATGTCTCATTTTTGTCTTGTTCTTTATGTTGTGTCTGTTGTGTATATTTGTGTGTCTTTTCAGCCAATTTGTGTCTCACGTCTGTGGGTTTATGTCTTGTTTTTATCCTTTTATGTCTCATTTTTGTCATGTTGTGTCTTGTTTTTGTTGTTTTGTCTCGTTTATTTTTTATTAAATTAATATGTCTGTGGGGTTTTATGCTCATGTGGACAAGAAACAGAGACTAGAAATATATGAAAAATGCAGTAAAAATTAGTAAAAGTAACAGGACGCTTTAATAAGATGTAGTTTTTATGTAATCATTTCTTTCACCAGATGCATGGAATAGAACCTGCCAGCTGGTTTTTCATGATTAAAGCACCATTTTCCTGACATATAGTCAAATTCCTGGCAGAGCTGCGTGATATTTACATGTTTTTTAAATTCTTTTTGCTAAATCAAACCCCACAGTGTGATTTACACGAGATGCTCTGCAGAATGAGATGTTAAAGGTGAGTCTTTTATACGCACAGATCTGCATAAAGTAACATTTCCCTCCGTATTGTCGCAGAAAGACAAATTGATCAGCGGTGATGTTTCGGCCCCGCAGGGCTTCTTGTGAACTTCATTAGCGCTCCAGTCTCTCTGGAAGCAGCCAGCAGACGGTGAAGCGCGTCTGTGCGCTCCGCTCTCTGATTGGCTGCTGGCGGTCACATGGTCTCTTCCTTATTCCACTGAGGAGTTGCTTTATAGCCTTCAGCCCCCATGCAGCGAGCGATCACACAGAAAGCACAGGACTACTGCTGCTATTTGGATTCTTTTATTGTCGCTTTCTACTGAAGGAAAGGAAAAAACAGGATTTCAGTGTTTTTTTCCTGCTTTTTTTTCTTTTTTCCTGACGAACATTTCAACTGGTGTTTGGCAACGATGCTGTCAGGATTGTGGACTGAAACCGGCTAATGTGATTTTTATTTCCACTTAGATTCCTGGTTATGGATGCAACACTGAAGTGATTTTATTTATTTATTGCTGCAAACTTTACTGTTTTTCTTTCTTTCTTTTTTTTTTTTTTACATTTTCCAGAAGATGAATGAACGGAGAGGATCCAGAGAACATGGTTTTCACTGAAGCCGGTTTATTTTTATATATATCTCCAAACGCTTTTTTCTCTCTCCACAGTCTGAGCAGTGGTTTGGTTTGGATGAAGCGTGCGTGTTGTGATGCGTCTCCCCTCCATTTCCACCACTGACACCAGTTTGGATTTTCCCCTTTGGATCTGTGCGTTTCCAGAATGGCTCGCTTCGCAGAAGATCTACCCACCCGCTATGGAGGAGGAGGAGGAGGAGGCGGTGGAGGAGGCGCAGGCGGCGGAGGTGGAGGGAGAGGCGGACCGGGCGCTGGGAGAGGGGGCGCCCGGGGTGGCGGCGGCGGCGGCCCCGGCGGCGCTCCGGGCGGCCAGAGGATGTACAAGCAGTCGATGGCCCAGAGAGCCCGGACCATGGCCATCTACAACCCGAACCCCGTCAAACAGAACTGCTTCACCGTCAACCGCTCCCTGTTCATCTTCCGAGAGGACAACCTGATCAGGAAGTACGCGAAGCGAATCACAGAGTGGCCATATCCTTCCCCGAGCAGGCAGCAGGTGCCTCCAAAAGCTTCCCAAAGCAGAGTCAAAACCACCGCCCGCCGGCCTGTTTGTCAAGTTTAGGTGGATTACACAGTTGTGGCTGTTGCATGAGCAGGTTTAGGAGCAACAGCCACACTGTCTTCCTTTATTCCTGTCCTGCCTGCACCTGTCGCTGCGCTTCTTATCTCAACATGACGCCGAGATGTTTTCCCCCGATAGGTGCGCGCAGTAAAAAACAAAAAGACAACACTCCACATCTGCCTTTGTTTATCCCACAACCCCCACTGATCTATCCGATAAGTTTTTTTGTCACAATATCAGCTGTCAACTCTCTCTGGACAGCAATTTACGCGCTGCAATGACCAAACATTGGTATCGATTTACGCAGCTACAAGTCAAATCAATAGAAAGCTGCGTGCGTAAAAAGGGCGATGGCGAGTCAGCGCTCATGCGTCCTTCCTTCTCCCTCCCCATGTTTATGTGGTCATTATGAAAGGAGAGAGAGAGAAAAAAGAGCAGTTTACTTTAAAAAAAACCGCACCGGTTGTCCGCGGTTGCAGCACCGCCTCGTTGTCTTAGTTGGGAGACCTCTCCATGGTGCTGAAGTCGCCCACGCCACTCGCAAAACACTGCAAAAAATGTCCGTAGTCACCCCTTCAAATCTGTTTCATCTCTTATAACTGGTGAAACATCTTGGAACCAGTGAGAAAACTACACTTAATGGAAGAAACATGTTGAAAGAGAAGTAAAAATCTGAAAATAATCCCCAAATCATGTGTTTTTAAGCTCATTTGTAATTTTTAAAGTGATTCCTGTGCATTTTCAAACTTTTTAGGCAAGTATAAATGTAAAGAAATACTGTTTAAGGCAAGGCAAATGTATCTGTCTTGCACAATTCATACACAACGCAATGGCAAATAAATACATTCAGAAAAATTGTTTAACGGTAGACATACATTAAAATCATAGAAATAAAACTTATAAAATAAAAAGTAAACATTAAGATCATAAGTGCATTAAAAGACAAGAAAATAGATTGAACATGCATGCAATCCTTCAAAAATGTCTCAAAATCCAGAATTTTTCATAAATAAACATCAATAGCAGTCAATTTTGATCACAATCAGTGAAAAAATTCCAACTCGTACTGTTTTTTTGTGACGTTCAAGATTTGAAGGCTTAACTGTAAATTAAAAGTCCCATTAAAGCGAGTATGTTTTTGCAGTGAAGTGGCCGAGGCTGGGAAACATGAGCAGACAGCTGGATCTGCTCTCCGGGAGAGAACAACATTAGCCGTAATCAAATAGCAGCGCTCATCAATTTATCCGCGCCCTCGACCGGTTGATATGAAGTCAACATCCTTCTCTGCAGGACCCAAATAGTGAAGCACATAAAACGCAGCAAGGACAGCAAATACCACACATATTCTTTGAAAATTTCTGACCAGGGAAGCAGCTTCCAAGTTACATAATCAGACTAGCTGTGTCTTTCTATGGTTGATGTCCTGCATCTTTGCTTTCATGATCGTAAGTTATTCCCCTGTGCTTCATAGGCCCTCAATGGGCCCTGACCCGCAGGCGCTGACCCAGTGGAAATAGATTGCAGAATGAGCCAACCATTGAAAACGGTTGGAAAAGGTCAACCATCTGGAAGGATGTCGAGCACATGTATAGGAAGCTTTTCTTTCTAAAAAGCCTTCAGCCGGAGCATGATGGAATGTTTATGCTTTAGTGGCCCGAATGAGTCCAAATTTAAAGTTTAATCACACGACAGCATGAATTATAACAATTTAACACCATCTGCATCCTCATTTCATCACGTTACAGAACTTTAATGTTTACTCGATGTAAAGCAATGCATCCGTATTGAACTGAACATCTGCATGAATACAGCTGTGTGTGTGTGTGTGTGTGTGTGTGTGTGTGTGTGTGTGTGTGTGTGTGTGTGTGTGTGTGTCTGTGTGTGTGTGTGTGTGTGTGTGTGTGTGTGTGTGTGTGTGTGTGAGAAAGCAGTTGTGACTGAGGTGTGATGTGAAATGAATGCAGCTTCATGTTGAACCGCTCCTTAACCTCCCGCACTCCATTCGAGTACATGATCCTCGCTACAATTATCGCCAACTGCATCGTCTTGGCCCTGGAGCAGCATCTCCCCGCCAGCGACAAGACGCCCATGTCAGAGCGCCTGGTAAGTGCATTTATTTAAGGTCACTTCCTTAATTTCCTTCCTCTCCCTCCTGTCAGGAGTCTGGGAGTTACGAGGAATTGATCTGCGCCAGCTTCTTAATTACAGCAGCAGTCTTTGCTCATTAGGTGGGTTTGTCTCTTCCTCCTGCTTCTGTTTTGTAGCACACTGGATCCTCTAATACCTCTTTTCCACCAGATCAGCTCTGGTTCTTGAACCGGTTTCGTTCAGGGTTCTTGGAAGCTTGTATTCCACCAGTTTCGAGTGGAACCATTAAAATTAAAGGTGGAAAATGACACACCCACCGATGTTGTCAAGACAAACCTGCTTTTTTTTGGTTTACAGCAGCGATCTGGAACAGATTAGATTCAAAATCCGAGTTTTTATTAATCACATGCTCTTACAGTATGTGCTGTGAAATGTGGCTGTTCTGAAGGCTGTGCAATAACAATAGCACAGTGCAGCGTATCCCTTAAGTCCGGACACATAGGAAATCTCATTAACTATATTTTTTTGCCTCCACAGAAAGAGTTGAAATGGTACTTCTCAGTGGACATGAAGGATGGACATATGGAAAGATAGTAGATGAATTTAAAGCTCGTCATCCAAGGAGGATTGCACTTGACTTTTCCATGGTGGCGAAGGTGGTTAAAAAGTCTAAAGAAACGGGCCGTGCCATGGATGAACCCCATTCTAGACGACCAAATGTATCAGCCGAAACTAAAGAATTAGTCATCACTAAAATTCATGCTAGCCCTAAAAAATCACTTCCCTAACCCTAACCCTGTCTTTCGATATGTCCGTCCTTCACGCCGACTGAGAAATACCAGTTCAACTCTTTCGTCTTTCGACAAAGCCATATTTAATCTGTGGAAGAAAAGAAATTACAGCTAATGACATTTCCTATGTGTCCAGACTTTAGGGACACCCTGTATAAGAAGAACAATTCTTTTAAAAAACAATAGAAAATTCAACGATTACCCGCAAACAATGTCTGGGGAACAATAACTAATAATGCTTTAAGATATTTGCTTTAGTGAGCAATAAAAGTGATAGAACAGTGAAATATGAACAGAACAGAAGAAAGTAGACGTAACTGCAGGAGACAAACTGATCAATTACAATTGACTGATCGATCAGTAAACAGAGGAGAACATCCCAGCATCCTATTAGCACTCCTATTGTTGGCATAGACATTCAACTGTAGTAATCCTTATTAATGGAGAAGCCTCGTTATAAATGACAGGTTTTCTGCTATCACATGCTGGTAAAATATGACATTTAACATGTGTCTGTTCCAAATATTGGTTATCAGCCTTCCTTAATTTCCAATAATCTGCATCGGCCAACTCATATTGGCCTTCAAAGGCTCTGAATAATTCAAAATTAGGTGTGCAAACCATATGAGGACCTGCTCCATATTGGTGGATCAATCTTTGATCGCCTGCCTCCCCTTTGCTGCTTACATGTGGATTTAGCTTAAACCAACATGTGAACTCTGACGGTCGTGGCTAAGCAGAAACCAAAGCGACGGCTGCACAGGGAGGTCAAGTGGCACATGCAAGGAAGAAATAAATCTGCATGGAGGCTTCATGGTTCAGCACTCCGTGTTCTTTATGGCGTTTGCAGCTCTGGGGGGAATTTGTCTTAAAATAGCGAGCCGGCGAGTGTTACAAAGAGCAACAGCTTGGTGTGAAAAAGTCAATTAATTCCTCTCATATCTCCGCCACCTGCTCTTATTCTGGAATTATCTCGACGGCTGCAGATTCAGCGGCGAGGACGAGGTAAACAAACGAAATAAACAACAACGATCAGAGCAGTTACACGAACACGACGGGGTTCCTTTGAATTTAAACAAGAGATCGGTTATTATTTATGAAGCTAGGAGGCTTTAAGTGGAGGCGACGTCAGAAGAGTCCTCTGAGGACTCACCAGCTGTTTTCTGTTGGCGTATTCATAATTCAGGAGTGTTTTAGATGTATGTATAATAGATGTTAACACACGACCACAGCAGACATTTATCCCGATGTACACTGCCAGTCAAAAGTTTGCAGTCATTTAAATGTAAAAACATCCACAAACAACCATTTTCTGTCCGTTGTTATATTCTTGTTTACATCTTGTGACATGATTTGAAATTTTGATCCTAATTCATTGTTTATACCATGACTTGGAAGCATTGGAGCTCAGTTGAAGTAGGTATAATCTATTTATTTATTGTAAAGATATCCTAAAAACCTAAGGCAGATTTTGTTTTTTAGCATTTAATTTAAAATATTGCAGCCAGACTCATGATAAGGCAAATCCTATGAGTTCACACTGGTTCACAGACCACAGTTCTGGCTTCTATTTAGCTACATATTCACCTAAAATCAAATCTTTTTCACTTTGTTAACATGTCCATATGGTGGTTTTATACGCTGGAAGACACATCTTGAATAAAATAAGCTGTCAAACACATGACTGAGTGTAACAGATTCAGATTTACGTTAAAAAAAAAACCTAAGGAACCAATGCCATCAGCCTCCAGGACATCACTTTCTAGCATTATTCTTCTTTAGAACATTTGTGGCTGAATTACCCAATTACACAGAGAAGTTTTTACAGTTACATCTAAGTCATTTCAAGGCAGGATTCGGTTATTTTAATGGAAAAACACTTCTGCAAATGAAACTTGCATATGCAAAGATGCTATTTTATGGGTTTAATCATTGAATAGAGACAGACTTGAAGAATTAATACCAAATTTTGTTTTTTATGATCCTGACTGCTGGACTTTTTGGCAAATTGACTGAAATCGAACATTTCCAGTGGTCAAAATGAGGCCTAGTTGTGGTGTTTTTCTCTGTTTTATCTGCACTACAAACGGTATATACATACACTACTGTTCAAAGGTTTAGGGTCACCCAGACAATTTCATGTTTTCTATGAAAACTCACACTTTAATTCCACAAGGGTTTTCTAATCATCAATGAGCCTTTCAACACGATTAGCTAACACAATGTAGCATTAGAACACAGGAGTGATGGTTGCTGGAAATGTTCCTCTGTACATCTATGGAGATATTCCATTAAAAATCAGCTGTTTCCAGCTAGAATAGTCATTTACCACATTAACAATGTCTACACTGTATTTATCATTCATTTAATGTTATCTTCATTGAAAATAACTGCTTTTCGTTCAAAAATACGGACATTTCTAAGTGACTCCAAACTTTTAACGGTAGTGTATCCCCAGCTCTGACATTACATAACTTCCTGTATGGATCTTTTTGTAGGAAACCAACATTAATCTAACTTTACACCACACTGGACGCCTGTGAATGTTTTTCTTCCCAACAATGACAACAAACTGCTTCACAGAGACCCAGTGACTCTTCATCCAACATGTCTATCCTCACGGGTTGTTGCCCACAGTCGGCCGGCGCTATAGAAAAGGTCACATTTCTTACAGTGCTCGTGCCTGTCACGCTGCTTTTATGTGATTATTTATGTTGGCTGATGCTGGGGGTTGGGGGACGCTGTCTGTCAGGTTGTAGTATGCTGGGAGCAGGGGAGACAAATCGAGGCGGGGGGGGAGAGAGGTTAGCGTAGGCGTGAGATATCCTCCTCGCTCGGTGCCTCCTGCAGCGCTCCGGGCTCTTTGGGATATTAATGGAAGGCAAAGGAAAAAGTGTCACGTCATACACGCCTGATCCGGCTTCCGCACTCGCAGCGAAGCCCAGGGTTAACTCGCACGCCGTGGAAATGTTCCACTCGCCGCCGACTGTTTGACACTTTCAGGGAATCGTGCAGCGCCTAAATAAGACATGTCTGGTCGTGTGTAGTGCACATATTGTCAGGTATAAATAACTTTGTCCTGTTTTTATGCTCTAAGTGTCACATTTTCATTATTCTATGCATCGTTTTTGTCTTAAATCACACCAAAAGGGCACTTAAATCACCCAAGGGACTAGTCTAGTGGATCCAAGTGTCCACACAAGTACATAGGACCTTCTTGTTGGCCCAGTCTGTTGGTCCTGCCAGTTCCGTGGTTCATTTTTGGTCCACCGAAATCACAATTTGAGGATTAGCTTCTTTAAACAGTGTTCATTTTTGACAGTTTGGTCAATATTCGTGCAATACTTCTGTCAATGAAATAGGAAATGCTCTTTTAAGATTTTTTTTTTTTACATTGAATTTTTTTGCACAAAGTTACTTTTGTAATATCGAATACCTTTTTTTTTTTTTGTCTTACTTCCCCCAGTGGTTGTTGTTTGGGCACTTTATCCAAGTGCCCATCTGGTCATTCCAAATGTCCCTTTGTTTGGCTCATTGCTTGCATTTTAACAATTCTGCTCATCGACTCCACTTTATTTGAGTTTTAGGTCTTTAGGGTTACTAATTTATTTTTGCACCACTTTAGTTGCCCCAAGTGCCCATCTAGTCATTCCAAATGCCCTTTTGTTTGGTTCATTGCTTGTATTTTAGCAATTCTGATTAAGGTTTTGCTCATTGATTCAACTTTATTTGAATTTTACGTCTTTAGAGTTGCTACAACAGTAACCCAAGAGTCTTGCTAGTTGACTTTTATTCCCTTTAATTGAAACTGTGCTTGGGTCTGCCCCATCTGCCAGTTTCATGATTCATTTTTGTAGCTATTTAGTTGCCCCAAGTGCCCCTCTAATTGTTACAAATTAACCTTTGTTTGGCTCAGTGCTTGTATTTTAACAATTCTGATTCAGGTTCTGTTCATCGATTCCACTTTTTTTGGAGTTTTAGGTGTTTAGAGTTAGTGCAACAGTCAAATCCTGCTTTTACGTTGATGCATAAGAAGCCATATAATGATATACATTACTGTATTGTAGTACAACTGGAAAAAGTCCCTGTTTGTGGAATATTACTACAATGTCCTGCATTTTCACAGAGGAGTTGTGTGAAACTCTACATAACATAAATGAATGTTACAGGCAGAAACACAAACTAGATAAAGCAATCTTTACAATAGCGATCTTGGTGTCTTTTCTGGTTTCTAAACATTTTGCGGTTTACTTTGCTGTAATAATAGCGTTTTGTAACAGCAAAATTAAGGAGATTGTGAAGACAATCGCACACTTTGTGCTCTTCAACTGCTAACCAAGGAACTAAACAACAGCTGAGTAGGTAAACTGAAAAATATGCTTGTTTAAGATTTATTAATATGAATGCAATAGACGAATAGTGGTGGATCTACAGTAGGTGTTTGCAGTACTACTCTGTTTTTAGACTAGCACGAGTGAAATTTGTTGAGGAACCAACACTGTGAACAGAACTGAACTTAAAATTTCTCAATGATTTCTTTAGAACTAGAGCTTTGAAACTGGTTTTAGATGCTCAACTTGAAGCCCAACTTCCCTTATTTAACGTATTTTTGCTCGTGATGCACCATAGGGACATATAAACCAGTCAAGCTCACCGTTGCTTGGCTTTCTTTGACTTAGACTTAGATGACTTTATCAATCCCCGGAGTGATATCAAGTTGTTACAGCAGCATGGATATTCAGTAAAGAGGTAAACAACAAGGCAACACAGAATATTAGGGTATAAAGTGAAGGTAAAATAAATTTAAGATATAAATATATAGAAACTATGATATAGAAAAAATCAACAGAATGTACAACAGTGATACAGGAATGTGCAAATGATATAAGTAGGTGCAGATAAGTTTATAGATATAATGAATGACATTTAGAGTGTAAAATGTCCAGTATGTAAAGTGGTTTCATCAACAGGAAAAATGATAAAGCCTTTTTGTTATCTGCCAGACGCATTGAAAAGTCTTTTTGCAGTGGGGAGGAATGACTTCCTGTACCGTTCCTAAGAGCAGCGGGGTTGTATCAGTCTCTTTCTGGCTCACTTTTCCCCATTTTGGTCCCTATGCCATTGCTATTAACCCAAAAAGCCCTTATGTCCCATACATACCCTGTATGTGACATCATACAGGGCATGTATGGTGTCACTTTTTGCTCAAAGTGACCACTTCTTAGACCGAGATAGTCCGCTTGACCTCTTGGCTTGGTTTGGTAATGGTCAAAAACAGAAGCACTCTGCTCCGTTAAAGTCCCCTTTTTGCAGCGCCTCAGTAGAAGTTGCCCTTCATCACTCTGATCCCTGCCCTCACACAAGTCACACCGCTGATCACATCCAAAGTGACATTTTGACAGGACACAGCCTCGTGGAAAATGCTAATTTTGCACACGTCATTGTCTGCTTTCAATTGAATGAAATAGTTTATTTTCTATATTTAAATGCATTAAATGTGTCTCCGTGGGGCTCCACTGATTTACCATACTCAATAAGATCATGCTGTGCTCCTGAATATCTGTTTTCACTGTATTTACCTTCTTTTCTTCCAAAGAAGAATCCTCCACTTCCTTCACTTCTGCTCACGCTGGTGCAAAAAAGTAAAAAGAAGCCATGTTTCTTTCTTCTTTTTCTTCTTTTTTACTTACCCTCCCCTCCTGTCTTTCACTGAATGCTTCATTAAACTCTCTTTTACCTCCAACAAAAACATCTTCTCCCACTGATCTCATCTCCCTCTCTGTCTCTTCTGTAGGACGACACAGAGCCCTACTTCATTGGAATATTCTGTTTCGAGGCTGCCATTAAGATCATCGCCCTGGGCTTCGCGTTTCACAAAGGCTCCTACCTCCGCAACGGCTGGAATGTAATGGACTTCGTGGTCGTCCTGACGGGGTGAGTCCCTTGAGTCGCCCGCTGGGTGTCAGCTGGATGGGAGTCATAAGTGAAAGAGTGGCTTCTTTTGTTGTGTATCTGCGGGAGAGCGTAGAGGAATCACCTTCTTCCAGTTAGAGCATCTGCCTGCTAGCATGTGTGTTATTAAACAAGTAAGCCGAGCCCGCGAAAGATAGGAAAACAGTTTTGTTGCTTCGGCCTTTCAGTTTCTGTCCTAGATTTGAATACCGTTGCTATTGGAACACTGTGTCCATCATGCAGTACTTGGTGGTGACAGTTTGATTGAGCTTATTTCTTGTTTAGACATGGTTTTCCCTGTGCACAAAGATAAGAAAATCGTTTTCCCAGTTAAATACCAATGAACTAACATGATGTACACTACGAGTCAAAAGTTTGGACACACTTTCTCATTCAAATAAATGAGAAAGTCTCATTCAAATGAATGAGAAAGTGTGTCCAAACTTTGGACTGGTAGTGTAGATGGAGATTTTGGGTCGTACTTTTGATTGAGCAGGAGCTTGATGATTTTGTGAAGAAACTCCGTATTGCCAGCCTCGTTCCAAAGCATCGACACGCCACAGTGAAAGTACAATGTATGTTTTATGTCTGTTGTAAGACTGAGTACATGTCAGTAGTACATGTTGTTCGCTAAGTGGACTGCAGAGTTCGGTGACAGATACTTTTATAGCTGAAAGTTGTTTTTTCTGTTCTATGTGAGCGGCTCTCAGCGAGGGCCCGGCAGGGGAGCTGTCAGAATCCAGGGCTCTGGAGGCTTGTAATGGCCTGTGTTTCTTATTATCAGAGAGGAGCCATGAAAAGTCAATGCTGGAGCAGCGGTCAGGTCAATAGATGTGAGCTGCTGCTGCTGGGATTTCAACCTCGGCAGCACTAAAGGTTTGTCTGGAAGGCGGCACTGTGCTCCTTTCCAGCCTCTGACTGACGGCAGAAAGCTGGACAAAGAAGGATGTTAATACGACGACATGCCGCTGTTAGTTTCGCTCTTGTTAGATTCCAGTTGTTATTTCCAAGAGAGAGCTTTCTGAGAGCTTTCACGTATTGCAGTTGTCCTTCAAACAAACTTTTATTCACTCCTGTGTCCTTTCAACAGCACATTTTACGTCTCCTGCTTCCAAATTCACTGTAAAATTTTTAAAAAACTTTCTTAATGCGGTGTCCTTCACAGCTGCTTCCAAGATGGCCATCGTACCCATTTACACACAAACTGACACTTATTATAGTTCTCAGACAGTTCAAAATTGTTGATTTGCTTGTCAAGTCGCCATCTGTTGACAATATTTTAGTCATTTTCCTAACGGAACAATCCATCCATCCGTTCATTAGCTATACCTAATTTGTCCCATAAGGTAGCTGGAATCCATCCCAGTTTACACCAATCTGCTAGTTTTAGCATAATAAAAACTCTAAATATGATATTTGTACATTAGATATATTTTTTTCAGCCATACAGACATCCTCACTTTTGTAATCTGAAGTTGTGCTCTGATGGTACACTTAGGGATTCGTCCAATAATTGTGTTTTTCTACCACAGGGATGGCCAAATTTCTGTTAATTCACGACTCACTCAGTCTATCATTACCTTGTTGGTAATAAAACTATATTTTAGAGTTATGAGGAGCTGCGCAGAGCATTAAAACCCACAAAACATGACATAAAACACTAAACGAAATACATAAAACATTAGTAAAGGCAGAATAGAATATGGAAAAAAAGAATTAAAATGTTATGCAAGTGCTCGTCTTTACAGATTTTTAAAAGCTTTTTGAACTGAGGAGCTGTACTGACTGTAGAGTGTTGGATTTAAAAAGGTGAAAAGCACAGTTACCCTTTGTTTTTAGCCTGGACTGTGGGGCTTTTAGCAGTAGCTGGGTTTCAAATATGAGGGTCGAGGTGCAGAATAAAGTTCAGAGCTGTGGAGTGGAGTCAGAACATGCAGAGATTTAGAAGTGTCTTTGAGAATCTTAAACTGAATTCAGTGTAGCCAGTGTAATTTGGCAAGGACCAGAGTTGTGTGCTTTAGTTAGAAGTCTGGCTGCTGAGTTCTTGTTGCATCTTTAAGGCAGGTGGAAAGTGAGTTGCAGTTGCCAGGCAGGAGAAAATGAGGGTGCATATAAGCTGCTAAATGATGTTTTGGGGGAGTATTGTTTTGATCTTTGCAATATCAGCGCATTCTGAGGAAACAGGACACCTTACCAAATCCTAGAAAGTACTGATCCATGTTGATTATCTAAACATTGACTCCCAGTAGTGAAGAAGTCAGTCAGTCTTCTAATATTATTTCCATTTATAATTATAATAACGCCACTCTTCAGCCCCTCCATGTCAGAGACGTGCTGATGAACGCCTGTTTTCTGTCGCCCTGCCTCGCTGCTGCATGACTCTCAGACTGGACTTGTGCTATGAATAATTGCTTTTTGCAAACATCAATAAAAGCATGAGTCAAGCTGAATATTGAATGACAAGTAGAACACAGATTGCAGAGGCAGCGGCCATGAGTGTCAGAGATGATGGCAAAAACATCCGTGAAGGTAGGGAAGGAAGGGGCTAAAAAAAAAAACGAAAAAGGAATCTTTTTGAAATACACACAAGAATTTTGAGTTGTATTTCTTGCATTTGAACCATCAAAACATACTGGCAGTTTTGGAAACTGCTATTTATTTTCAAATTTGCCAATATTACACCTTTTATTAGACCCAGAAACTGTAAAAACATAAAGGATCATTGGCTTTCCAACATTCCAAAAGCCCTTGAGTGAATCATGTGACATGGGATTTCATTGGGAAAATTGAGCAAATCTAAGCTTAAAGTTGTAATATATCATCCAAGTCACTTTATTCTCCATGTGTCATTTAACGATTTGTCAAAAATGAACCAGATCCTGTTAAAAATACATGCAATGATTAATTCAGCTGTGAATAATGGGTGTCAAAAATAGTGATTATTATATATAGAGGAGCCAAGAATGGAAACTAATTAAAGGGGACTGAGAGCAAAACAAGCAAAAACATGATTGCAAAAGTGTTACAAAATGGTATACAGATTGTCATCAACTTGTTGGAAGATAGAGCTAAACTGCAGAGTAGTGTGAGAAACATATAGGTTGCTTGAACTACAACTAACTTGTAGTTTAAATATCTATAGCATGCAGAGCTTTGTTTTGTCCCCAGTCTTGTGTGCACTTGGAAAAAAGTTGTACATATGATGACGTTTTATATTTCTACCTTTTTTAAAAAATGATTTATGGCATTATAACTGTATCCTACTCCAAAAAATAAATTTCAGAGTTGCCAAAGAGGTGCAGGACTTTATGTTGCAATAAGAAATGAGCCCATAGTGAGTAAAAATCACCCAGAAACCATTTCAGGGTCCAGAGCTTTAAGCCAATACACGTCAGGCCATAATCAGCCTTTTCTTTTTCTTTTACTCTGCGCTTAATTTGGGAAAACTGGGTTCGGATCTGTGAATGGATTTAATGCTCCCACGCAAATGCATGTGCTGCGCAAGAACTTAAAGCTTAAATATAAGATCAGACTGAGGAAAGTCGCATTTGAATTAAGATGTTAAAGTAGAAAACACACTACTGGCCTATGAAGACAAAAGCGGTGCTTACTATTTTGCTGGTGTAGTTTGATGTTTTAAAAAACTTAATAAGTACTGATTTGTATGAGCATGTGTCTTCGTCAGAGAAGTGAATGTTGCAAACAGAGAATAATTCAAAGAACTTTATTTGTCACGTTGGTGCAGTTAGAGGCACGTAGAGCAGTTACAGACAGAACTGAAGCAACAACTGTACAGTAGTAGTAGCAGCCATGTATTGATTAAAATAAGATAAATACGATACTGTTCAAAAGTGTTTGGGGTCACCCAGACAATTCCATGTTTCAATGAAAACTCACACTTTTATCCATGTGCTAACATAACTGCACAAAGGTTTTCTAATCATCAATGAGCCTTTCAACACCATTAGCTAACACAATGTAGCATTAGAACACAGGAGTGATGGTTGCTGGAAATGTTCCTCTGTACCTCTATGGAGATATTCCATTAAAAATCAGCTGTTTCCAGCTAGAATAGTCATTTACCACATTAACAATGTCTACACTGGATTTATCATTGATTTAATGTTATTTTCATTTAAAAAAAACAACAAAAAAACAAACTGCTTTTCTTTCAAAAAATAAGGACATTTCAAACCCCAAACATTTGAGCGATAGTGTACATTAAAATGTAAAAAATAGAAATGGAATATGCTGAGATACGAATAAAGTATTGACAATGAATAATGTAGATGAGGTGCTAAAAGGGTTCAGAGGCGCAAAGTGACCGTACGTGAATTCAGCAGCACGTTTAAGGAACAGAATAGTGTTTACATGAGGATGCAGGCGGATTGAACATAAATACAGAATATGAATATTTTATTGTTTACAGTGTCGTGTATCAAAAACCAACGTTTATTTCAGAGGTTTCCTGCCTTCCAGAAACTGAAGCTAGAAGGATCGCTCTTCAGTTTTGGCTACCCGTTGCTGACACAACTGGATACAAATTAACCATTATGTTGTGTATGTGTGTGTGTCTCTGTTTGGTTGCCAGGCAACCGCGGCAGATAATGTGCCTTGATGTAATCGGCGGTGTGTGTGTGTGTGTGTGTGTGCATGTGTGTGTGTGTATATGTGCACGCGAGATGCTGTTTGTTTTGTGCTCGACACGCCCTCCACGAGATCCGAGGGCCAGAGGTGTTGGCAACGTCAATCTGAAATCAATCGCATCACCTCTGGACGGAGTTTAGCTCAAAGGGGTCACATTAGGAGCAACCCTGTGAGAAAACGATGAAACGATAAAAGACGTTTAACCGCATCCTCAGACGATCAGCCTCCCCCCGATGGATTTAAGAGGATTAAACGGATTTTAATGCACACCTGGGTGTTTAAAAAAAAAAAAAAACATCTCTGTTTTTGCCTTATGTTGTCCTCAGAGAAGGAATAAGCCGCCTGCAGGCAAGAATCACAATCACAGTCCAGTTGCGGTGTATAAAATGCTAATTATGAAGTATTTAAGAATAGAAAAAACCCCACAGATGAATGCAACGCTGCCTCGGTTGGGTCCCATCGATTGGCGCATGAATGATTGATTTAAAAAAAATGTAAAAATGCAAGCTAATCAATCAGAAGTGACCGGTCATGGTTTTCTATCGATCCTGCTGGTCAGAAATCTAATTTGAGAGGATGTAATTGTGGCTCTGCTCAGGAGAGGAGAAGTAAATAACGCTGCTTTGTTTGAAATTAAAACACATTCAGTTTTGCTCCGTTAATGATCATATATTCTGTAAGTCAGAGGCGTCTGTGTTTCCGCTTCACTAAGAAACGGCTTTGGTTCTCTTCTACGCTCCGTCCTCGTGCTAATTATGTTGATACAGCCATCCAGTGCTAATGAAAGGCTCTAAATGATAGTGTAGCTGCAGGCAGAGGCAGACCTTTAATCTGCCCTGATCAGGCATTAGGAACCCCTAATAAGAGAATAAATCTGCACCGGTTGGAAAAGGCTCAATCAATGGAACAATGAGCTCAGGATTACCGAGCCATGACGAGGATCCAGACACAAGCAATCACACGCCGAGCGCAACGAGAAGAAAGAGTGAGAAGCCTGCTCTCCTTTTATTTCGGAAGCATCCAAAATTCGTAAACACACCCTCCCTCCAAAAAAACAAAGGAAATTAAAATAGCACGCTTCTTCTAATTTTGAAGGTCAAACTCAATAGGAGACCTTTTATTGTAGAGTCGATAATCAGCAGGTTTTTCCTTCTACTGGAGAAGAAAATCACTTCAAGTAATGTCTGCTTCAGAGGAGCAGAGAGTGTAGGGAAAATGATTTCTTACAGTCTGAAGTGCAGCCATTATTCTGAAAGCCAAGAAAGTGATGTATGATACTTTACCGTGATCTTACAGAGTGTCGAGCCCTGCAGGCTGCTGCAAGGTTCCTGTTATTTTCACATTTATTTCACCAGATATCCATCAGTTAGCCATCTCTGATACAACAACACTGTTGCTGCAAGTTTATACAGGATTCTAAGATAACTTTCATTAGGCTGTAAAAACAGTTCAGTAACTTTTAATGATTCTTGAGAATACTACGGTGATGTCAGCGGGGAGTTTTGGATTGAACAGAAAAAAACAGAAAATAAAATATCTTTATTTGCAGAGTTTTATTTGCTGAATATTGTAAAAAATGCATAGATTGTATGTACAGGTTGCTACAACTACAACTAGCTTGTGGTTTGCAAGTGATTGTTAGATCATTGCGCCCTAATGTTGTGCTGTTTTCATTTTTCAAAATAGGTGACATTTGCAGGGAGTCTTGGGCTGGATTATGGCAAACGAAAGTCTGAGTTTCGGTTTGGTGGTGCTCAACTGGGAAAAAAACCCCAACTATTTTCACGTTTTCATTTGGGTGCTTATATAATTAAAGGTGGGGTAGGCAGTATTCGTTTGGTGTCATGTGACTGAAATTCCACCCTAAACTCTCAGCATTTTGTCATTGAGGTAAGGGGAGTAGGATAAACAAGGTTTCTGCACCTGCAGCCAATCACAGGGCTTCATCCTGATCAGGTGACATTATACAAATGACAACAAAGTCTATAGCATAAGCAACATGTGGTGGTGCAATGTTTCTTTTTTTTGGTGAAACATCCATCCAATATTAAAAAAGTGCAATTTCTTTCCAAAGACATTATTACTGAAGCTACCCACGAAGCTGACTAGACACTCTTTTAATAATATATATATCATATTACTCCAAATAGCACCCAACATCTATTTTAAAAGAACAGATTTTATTCATTAGTTTGCTCATTTATCATGGACAGTGCAGACGAGCGCCGTTACATAAGAAGGAAATGCTGCAGATTTAATAACAAGATATCCAGCTGAAACTAATCTGTGTCCCTTGTTGGGCTTTAAATTCAAATAAACAAACAAATAAATGAAGCAGCTTCAGGATAAAAACAGCAGAAAAGACCAAACTCATTACATGCACTCAGACATTATGTATATTCATGCATATCTCGGTCTATTTGTTGTACTTAACTCGGTGTGAAATTGTAAATTTCCACTTTTTTCCATCTTGTTTCGCTTTTAAATTGGATATTCTGATCGTGTGCTGCAGATGGAAAGGCGCTCCATGTTTGTACTGATAAAGATGAGCGATCAGAGGCGCGTATCGTGCCTTATTTGCTTTCCTGGTTGTGGCTCCTTTTGCTATGATATTTGTTGTTCAGTTGAGGGAGTCTATCAGCTGCAAGGCCGTTCAGGTGCGTAAATATAGCTTTCACAAACTGGAACATTCAGTTATTCAAGTATCCAGAAGTCACAGGCTACTGGAAGGAAACAGCTAGTATTTGACATTGAACATGTAAAAAATGCATGCTTTTAAGTTTTAGGGATAAAAAAGTACATTCTTTGTACTTTCATTTGTACATTACAGAACTTATATCTAGGCTTTCTTCTTGTATTTCATCTGAATGCTTCCTCCAGTTAACCTCTCCTGCCTCCTGGCCTTTGATATCCAGTCATCGCCGTTATTGACCAAAGCCTCACATGGCCTTTTACTGCCCGTGCAAACACTATGGCAACGGCTGTCTGAGGCTTGGGGCTGAAGTCACCGAGAACAATAATCCCACTGTCATCTCCAGGGAAACAAAGCCAGACCAGTTGTTTTTATTTATTTATCCGTATATGTTTGATTCCACGAGTCCCGGCCTGCCGTAAGTGGTCGAAGGCGAGAGTCGGCGGCTCGCGTCGACTTCAAAGTTGTGATCCGCTTTCATGTGGCTCTCAGGCGATGGGCGAACACAATAGGAGGCTTCAAAGTACACTTGCAGGGACTACAGAGGGTGGGTTTACTTTAGCTTATGCCCCGCGACAGGCATCATGAATAAATGTTGCCTTTGAACACGTGCCAGAATGCTGCTGTCTGATCTTGTAGGTGTGTCCGTTGTGGATTTGTTTGTGTGTCACCTGAGGGCTGAGGTTAGCTTCAGGGCTAAATAGTGTTTTATCATGTTTTTAGTGATGAATCCACTTTTCAGAGCTGGATTTCTTTTGAATCCCTTCATCGAATCAGTTTCTTTTTAGTGACAGCTTGACTCCACGGACTGCAGTGTCAGTCAGTGAGGCCTGAAATTTCTTGGCGGCTATCGGATGGATTGTCATAAAATTTTTATTAGGCCGTAATTGTCCCTGGAGCAGGAATAGTACTGACTATGGGGATTCCCTGACTGTTCCTTTAGGGGCACCAGAGTAAAATATCTCAGCCTCTTTTGGGTAGATTAGCGTAAGTTTTCATCAGATGGAGGATTAATTGTAATGATTTAAGGGTGTTTCCTGACTTTGGGCACTGACATCAGGTTTATGACCAAAAATCTTCAAAACTAATGATATCCCAACCACCTTCAGTTGTGCATTTTGTAGTTAACCAGGACGGAGAACAAGGTTAGCATTATAGTGACATTTTAGGATACTGGTTGTAGCATTTAGCTCAAACACCACAATGTCTAAGTACAAGGTGGGAAAAGCTTCAGTGTCTATTACCTAAAAAAAAAGATAATTGATTTACATTTTGCCACCATCCAAGTTAACACAGTCTCCTTGTGCAGCTAAACACTGCTCGTAGTGCTCCTGCAATGCTTGGAACGCTGCTTGGAGGTTCAGTTATGTAAAAATTTAAACCATCAATTGCACTGAGCGCTGAATTTCCTGAACTTTATCAGACTGGGGAACCTTTAACCAGAATTTCACTGTGGCAAAGTAAGTAGTAGTAATATAGAGAGCGGAAAAACCCGTGTCTTGGTACATCCACACGTCATTGTGCCACAGTTCGAATTGTTTCATCTGAATGTTCCTGGAGGAATAAATCCCAGAACACAACCACGTGGACGTTGCCAAAACAACAAGCGTGCTCCTGTGTGCTTCTTTCCCAGGATTGGAGGCAGCTTTTCCACCGTAAAAACTGTTATTTCTTCTCTTGGTGGTAGCCGCAGACTATGGACCGATGGATACGGGTTTACCAGGGCCGATACCAATTATTGGTGTTCAAGAAATGAAGATTACCAATATTTGTAGCCCATATACGTGAAATGCAATGTTTTAACAGCATGTGATAGCAGAGAACCTGTCATTCATAACTAGGTTCCGATTAAATTATCTCCTCTGTTCATGTGGTTCCGCTGAGATTGATGCTGCAGTTAGGTCTGCTGTTCTTCTGTATTTTGTTTATCTTTCACTGTTTTATCACTTTTAGTATCCAGTAAGGTCCAGATCTTGAATCATTATTAACTGTTGTTTTCCAGACTCTGTTTCAGGTTAATCTGTGGCTGCCTTCTATCTTAGCTGCTAGCTGTTAGCATAGCCTTAGCCACTGTGAGAGGAGATAATTTCCTGGTTTGTTTTTTTTGTTCAGTTTTTGCAGCTTGACAGACATTTCTGAGACTGTAGAGTGACTAAAAACAGAGAGAGGAGGCTACATCAGGCTTGAAGTAGGGCATTTAATATATCAATAATCTGTCAAAAATTTACAGATACCAATAATCTGTAAAATACCAAATATATCGATAATTGATTTAACCCTAGTCCAGTTTGAGATTCATAGGGAAATCACATATACGCATCAACTAGCGAGGACAAATAGAGTATGGCAGAGCTGCATGGTTTCATTTAGCATTTCTTTTACTTTTTATTCCGATCAGTTGTGGTAAAATATGCAGAGGGAGGGTTTGTCTGTGTCTTCACTCAGCTGCATCCTGGGAGTCTGTAGTGGTAATTCACTTATGTGCCTCGATTTGTCTGGCAATGGTTTGTGTCTCTGAGATGCGTTCAGACTCAGACAAGATTACCTCTCTGCTCACTTTCTTTGTTTTTAATCCAGGTGTGTCGTTTCCTCAGAGGTGTCCGGTTTGATCCTGATGTTGTTGATCCTCATCTTGATATCTGCAGCTCTGACAGATGTGGTCAGTGACCTGGCAGCTGTGTGGTTGTGTTGGTTTGTTTTCCGGTGATGGTTGTGTGTTCTGAACAAGCTGTACTTCTCGGTGCCTTCTAGCCAGTTAGCGATCTGTTCAGTGAGTGCTCTGGTGAACACTCTGTGCTCTGAGACGCCGGCTGAGTGCTACTGAAGCCATGTTTGTAGCAGACTGATACCGGCTCTGGACACACAACAGAAAACCCAGTCAGCTTCTTCCTCCCTCCTGCTGCTCACGCTCACAGAGATGTGGTCAGGAATACAAAGTGAAGGAGGGCTGCGTACACTGCCGCTTTTCACAGTTGATTAAACTTTTATTATTTATTGGATTCTTCTATGAAACATTTATTGTATAAAATGTGGATAAATGTCAATCACAGTATCCCAGGATACAGGTTTTAACAGGGTGAAATACTGCCTATGACCACATTGATTTATTGGTTTCTTAGTGGTTCAATCAATGCCACTTATGACTGAGAACCACATCATGTTGTGTTTGTCTCAGGTTTGGTAATTATCCCAAATAATCAGCAGATTATTATCAGTTTTAAACCCTTGAACTAGAGCTGGTTGTTTGGTAATCCCAGCGTTGGTAATGTGATCTTTACCTTCCTGTACAAGTTAAAGTGTCCTCAAATTAACAGGCACCCCCCCAAAATGGAATCTTGCATGGTAGTTTCCTGCTATTGAGGTGTGAATATATGTGTGAATGGTTAAATGAAATGAGAATTGTAAAGCACTTTCTGCAAAAGTGCTATTTAAATGCGTTTTTTGGAGGCATTCTGTGATTTATTCCAAAGCCAGTAATGGAAAAATGTCAGGAAATGAGGGGAAAAGAAAAAAGTGGATTGACTTGACTTTTGGGTTCATGATTGACTCCTCATTGGCAGCTTCAACCTGTATTTTGATGTAGATATGACTCCTTGCATGACTTGACAAATTGACTAATGACAGCTCATACCGACTAGTAAGGCAAGCCCCGGCTCATGAATATACATGAGCACAGAAATACAGTAAGCCAAGGTGACTCAGAATAACACTGTGGGTGTAAAAAAATCCAGCCTGCATCTGTCCCTTCGCCTTGCTGCCTATTTCTGTCTTGACTAAAATGGCTGCTAGCTAGATGGCTTCACATGCAGCCGCTCGACCAATTATCCCGATGACATGTATCTGGCAGGTTCTTGGCAGGACGCTCGCCGTTTGCATCATCTGCTACAGTTGTATTACGTAGCCTGGGGCGGAAAGCCTCGCCTCATGATATAGATGCTTTAGAAAGAAATCCGTGACTTAATTTGGCTCGGTGGAAAGTTGGCAGGAACACAGAGACACACGACAGCCACAGATTTGTTGGACTAATTGATGTGAATAACACATGTAAGTGAAGCAGACACTCATGTGTGTGTCGCACATGAAAAACAGCGAGTGACTCCTCTCTTGTTTATTCTCCAACACAAGCAAAGAAACACACCAACACAGCGTTGTGGGTCCGGTCATGCGCGGCTGAAAATGATGCTTGTCATTTCCTGTAGGCAGAGGAAGTGCAGTGCAGCACAGCTGATGTGGCAGACTGGCAGGCTTCCTTCTTCACACATGATTCAGTCCGGAGATAATCACAAACAACAGGCTGCTGTCAGAAAAACATGAGGAATTTTACAGCTACTCCACCTACATCTTATTACAATCAGACAAAAGAAAGACTCACACCTGTTCATATTGTAGACACACAATGTCTCCAAGACATGCGTGTTTAGGGCTTCAGTTGATTGTTTTGGCTCATTTTCACTGCTATTCAAAGTCCTGCACCTCAATGGAAACAAGCCAACCAAAGCTGGAAGGAAGTAGAACTCAGTTATAATGCAGTTTTAATGCCATAAATCGTAAGAAGCACCAATTGTCTTTAATTAGTAATGGAAAAAAATGGAATCAGTATGTACAGCATATATAATAATAATGATAATAATAACTTTATTTCTATAGCACCCTTAAAAACAGCATCCACAAGATACTTTGACAGTCAAAACATGTAAAAAAAATGAAAAAAAAAGAAGAGACAGTCAATCAAGACATAAGCAGACAAGGCAGAGCAGTCAAATAAAAAAATAGTCAAAATGATAATAATAAGTTAAATGAATAATTAGCTAGATTAGGACACACATCAGACAAAGGAACTAGGAGTTTAAAAACTGAAGAATAAGTTTGAAGATCTTAAAATTAAAAATTAAAATGAAAGAATTAAAGAAAACATTTGTCCAAGTGCCCACAGGTGTTGACAATATTTAAAAAAAAGAGAAACAAGGGCTCCACATGTGGCAGAGAGGGTACTTTACTCAGCCCATTTACAGTTGAAATCTCTAAAAACTAGGTGTTTATTCTGCATATGACTTCTAGAAAGTTGTTTCACTGTGCTGAATGTGTCTTCAGCAGCATGATCCTCTGTATACAGTTTTTCTATCATGCTGCCTTCATTTTATTAAGTAGGTTTTGTTTTGCTCTCTTGTTGTCTCCTCTCTTCAGTAAACCTGAAACTTTTATCATGTGACAGCTGAGTGAGGCTTGGTTTGTCGGTCGTGCTGTTGGTTTATTATTAATTTTAAGCTTATTTTTGGTTATTTTCCCCATATATAACATATGCCACACCTGATATGTTCATGGATCATTGGAAAGTTGACAATCAGACGTTTCATTCTGTTTTAGGTCTGATAAATTGTGTAATTTTGGCGATTTTTTAAAATATATAATGTAATAAAATAGAAAATAAATTAAGTGAATTAAAGTACAGATAAGTGAATTAATGTGCAGATAAGTAAACTTAAAAACTGTGGGAAAAGGGCATGTTTAAGCTTTAAAATGGCTAAAATTGGACAAATCTCACTTCCAACAACAGCTGGTTGTGCTGAATAGGAGTGCAGATAAATGACATTTTATTCTGTTTTTACAGTATCTGGATCTAATAAATGGTGTATTTTTTTTTGCACTTTTTATAATATATAATAAAATAGAAAATATAGTCAATAAAGCTCAGCGAATAAAAATGCAGATAGGTTAGCATAAAAACAGTAAAAGAAAAAGAGCAAGTTGAAGCTTAAAAATGGCTAAAACTGGACAAATCTCAGTTCAAAAGACAGCTGGTTGTGTTTGTCAGTTAAAAGATGAATCAAATCTAATAAATAACCTGAAGAAGATCCAAACCAAGCTTTAAACACTCCTCCTGGTTAGGTTTCCTCCAGCGGTTGTCAAGCTAAACGCTGGACTCCAGAGGTTCACGCAGTTTATGGTAAATAACGAAGACCTTTAAATGCTGCAGCCTGCAGTCAGCAGCACAAAAGAGACTGTCAGCGTTCATCATGTCGACGCGTCGGCATGAAGAAGCATGAAGACTTATCAGCCTGCAGGAAGTTAACATGTTGGTCACCTCTGACACAAACCTACACACAACTTGAATATTCCTGAAGTGCATCATCGGAGCCGCTTTTGTATCGAGGCGTTCTCAGAGCGAAGAGGTTGCAGAAAAACCACAACTAGATTCAGCTTGAAATGTTGGCATTAAACTACTATTTACTGCACTTTACCATCCTAAAGAATGACTCTGCTGAACTCTTACCTTTCACAGATGGTTGATAGGTTCTGGCGATACTTCTTTAACATTTACAGGCTGCAGTACCTAATTTTTATCTGCTGATGGACAATGAAGTTTTCCTCAATCTGATAAAACGTCAGACATAATTACTTGTTAGAACTGTTACAGATAAAAATTATTTATTAAGTAAAATTCAGACATTTTATCAATGCCTCACCCAGACTTTATAGATGTGAGGAAAAGGTAACACAAAAGGCTATTTTTCGGTTCAGTTTTCAGCTTTGCATACAAAATAAGTGTATATTTATTTTATTTAACTATCATCTGCACCTTGAATTTAATCTTTTTCTAAATTAAAGATCATTAAAGATAATGAACAATCTAGAGGAGATGCAAAAAACACGAAACATATACGTACACTACCGTTCAAAAGTTTGGAGTCACTTAAAAATGTCCTTGTTTTTGAAAGAAAAGCAATTTTAATTTAAATAGTATCACTGACAAAATCTAATCACTTGGTTCCTGTGTCATTTCTGGCCTTTCCTGAAAATTTCATCCAAATCCACTGATCTGTTTCTGAGTAATGTTACAAGCAGACAGACGCCAATTGTATAACTCTGCCGTTCCTTAGCAGAGAAATCATGCTGCAGAAAGTCCTGTTCTGCAAGTTGATAGAATTTGATTCCTTAAGTTTTTTTTATGCAAGTTTAAATCTGTTGCACTCCTATTTCAAGGTGAAAGCACTCAGCCGTGTGTTTGACAGCTTATTTTACTCTAAATGTGTCTTCCAGCGTATAAAACCACCATATGGACATGTTAACAAAGTGAAAAAGACTTGATTTTAGGTGAATTTTTAGCTAAATGGAAGCCAGAACTCAGCTCTGAGAACTGGTGTAAAGTCATAGAATTTGCCTTGTCATGAGTGTGGCTGCAATATTTTACATTAAATGCTGATACGTTTTAGGACAGGCTTACAATAAATAAATTTATTAGACCTACTTAAACCGTTCCATATTTGGACCTTAAATGCTTCCAAGTCGTGGTAAAAAGAATCAATTTGAATTTGAAATCATGTCAACAGACGTAAACAGTATACAGCACAATACAAATACATCTGCATACATATACTGTCTTTCTTGCAATCAGAAAACATAATAGTTCTTGGTGTTCTAAAGATTTACAGATACATTTAGCTTGGTCTTTATTGTTGGCAGCAGGCTTTCCTCTCTTCCCAGTATTGACCCTGCCCTCCCACAGCCTCTTACATCCAAATGCAACTAGACTGAATCAGCCTGAATATTGAATTATCAAACCACGTCATGTTCTGGTCTCCAGACAGCATCTTTCCTCCAAAGTTCACCTGCCAGGGCAGCAGCTGCACCACAAAATGGGCCCCACTTCCCCATATCATTGGCATAATGGATGAACTGGCTCCTCTTGTTTTCTTCTGAGCTCCTAAAATGACTGGAAAATAGCTTTTTTTTTTGCGGCGTCTCCTCCCAAACATCGACGTAATGGAGCGAGTTGCGGCATCTCCTCCTCGTCGTCCTCCTCCAGCTGTGGGCCGAGCGGAGTTTAGTGTTAACGCTGAGAGAAACGACATTCCTCCTCCAGGTTTTTTTTCCTTCTGTCTCATTAGAGCCACCAGGAGGACGCTGGCACTCGCCGCCTCCTCTCCACCTCGTCTTCTCTCCGTCTCGCCTCGCTGGAGAGGCTGCTCTGTTTGTTCACCCCTCTCGGCCCCCGTGAATAACTGACGGAGTCGCTCTCAGAGAGGTTCAGGGCTCAGCAGAGAAGGGGGGAGGATGAGGCCGATAAGAGGCTGAGAGCAAAGGCCTGCAGCTCTCTACATAACCTTGTGTACTTCATTCTTTGCTCACAGTGTGCGCCACATCACGTTGTCTTCTCTTTTATCAGTTTTAAATGGACTTACAAGTCACTCAGTGCAGCTTTAGTATCATGTGTAGCGTTTCATTTTCGTTTCTCGGGTGCAGTATTTCATTTTCATGTGTGATACTACTTATTGACTCAGTGTAATTCCCAGTATTACTTGCTACTATTCTATTCTAGCCTTAAGTTAGCATCATTTCAGTAATATACCGTATTTAAATCTTATTGTTTCCTATGTTTTTTTGTTATGTCATTTAGTTTTTTCTGTGAAATATCCGGTGAAAGGTTTTCCTCCGGAATTAGTACGGTTTTAGCTTAGCTTAGCTTGGCTTGGCTTGGCTTAGTTTGGATTAACTTATTTATTCATCTATTATGCTCTAAGAGATTATTGATGAATTTTGTTGCAAATTTGCAATGGCAATAGAAGAAGTTATCTTCTCGTAATTTAGCTTAGCTTGGCTTAACTTATTTATCTGTTATGCTCTAAGAGATTATTGATGGATTTTCTTGCAAATTTGCAATGACAATAAAACCTTATCTTATTTGAGCTTTGCTTAGCTTGGGTTAGCTTGGCTTAGCTTAGCTTGGCTTGACTTATTTATTCATCTTCATTTGCAATGACAATAAAATAGATTAGCTTAGGTTAGCTTAGCTTAGCTTATACACATATTGCTATAGTATCCAACACCATTCTGCTTACAATATTTTTTTTTGCTGTCACTGATGTGATCCCTGAACTTCAATCTCAGAAAATCATTAATTTAAACTATTTGTAGACTTTAAATTTATTAATTGTCATTGTAAATTTCGTGTTTTTCTTCCTAAATGGAGTTTGTTGTATTATTAAAATATATGTAGACATGTAGAACAAAATTGTGAGTCTTATCTTTGTAAGTACAGCGCTGCAGTCAGGACATTAAGGATGCATGATTAAATCGGCACATCATTGGCTTTAAAGCTTAATATATAGCCCCAGTATGGTCATTGTTGGGCATAAAAGTTTACAGTTTGGTTTGAAAATGCTGGATGACAATAAATATGTCAAATGGTAGGAGCAGTTATAATAATATGTAAACTCTACTGCAGGAGAGACCTGATGTTCTGTGCAATTAAGTGGAAAAATATGTGCATATATTGGTATCAGCACTGATGTGTTGGAAAATATTGGATATCAGCGAAAATCTAATATCATGCAGAGAATCAGGTAAAAACAAGTTTTAAAAATATGCCGAGCAGCACATCATTAATTGATGCAGTGTATCTTAGCGCTGCATGGCGCTGAAAAACATTGAAACTGTGATATTTTGCTTCTCTGCGATAAATTATTTGATATTGTTATATGAAATGATACAGGCCTTTTTTGACCAGATTACTTAAACATCTGTATTTGGAGAGAATTAATCATTGTAGAATAAATAGATTGCTTTTATAGGGGAGTGCATCTCCATAGAAAATAAAAATGATTCATTAAAAACCTTTCTGAAACCTTCTCATATGGTCAGACTTTCAAAATATATAGATTTCTTGCAAGGTATTGCTGATAAAATACCTGCTTATGGTCAATATGATCCTTTCTGAAGCTGATTTATTTCTGTATAGCGCATGTTGCATGTTCAGTGTTTCCTGTTTCTTGCTGATTTTGTTGGGCGCATGCAAAGTCTGCATGTCAAAAAACCCTTAAATTGGACTAAATAATCTTCTCTGAGACATAATTCTTTAACAGATTGTCATGGAAAATTAGAAGTTTCTCCAAAAAAGCTATTGCATGATGTGTTTTGTTGATTTCCTTGACTTCATGTTGTGCAGTGTCGATGCTTAAACAACATATTGTGCAGCCCTGTAATCTATCAAACTTATTTAATCTATACACACACAAAAAATATGACAGTAAAACCAAAAATTACAGGCACTATAATACTAAGCCTCACTGTAGCAACAAACCTTCTTTAATGTCAAACATCTTTTGATAGCGGTCTTCATGAAAACACTTCAAACTTTCAGTAAAGTTGCAGTTTAGTGTACAGTATCTGTACTGTGTCCTGCAGAGAGAGAGTATCTTCTGTCCTGTTCTTTCTTGTTATGTTCCTCAGTTATTGATCCTGGCAGTGGAGTCTATTGATATAAGGACCAGTTTGTGCTTCCTCTAAAGAATCCCTTGTAACCAGGCTTCAGGAACCACACTCCAGGGAGGCTTTGTGTCTGCCTTTTGGGTTCTTTGGTAATGTGAGCAGAATAAACATATAATCTAGTAGAGATGTTTGTTAAACCACTTTAAGACATCAATTTTGGACATATTTGTTTGCTTTTATTTGCACTTCATCCATTGTATTGGTCCAAATAATTCAAAATCTAACCTTCGAGCAAGTGTTACCAATAATGAGCAGAGATTCAGATGCTTCTGGTGTAAATTATCTCCTCAAGTATGTCTTCCTTAGTCTCATTAATTCAGTGGGTGTTTTCAGGTTTGCCGTTTGAGTGCTCATGTTTCCCTGCTGCTAATTTAATATCCTCTAACACCTAATTATCCCATGCCTCTTGTAAGCAAATTGAGCAAACAAAGAGAGCTTCTTGTATGTTTTGAGCAAAACGCAACACTTGGGCGATGCGGCCGAGCCCCGTCGACGCCATTCTTTGCTTTATCACACAATTCACCAATTTACAGTGAGTCAATATTGACTCCAGAGGGATGTGCAGACTGGGTTAGGGCAGGTAGGTGCAGAGAATTAGCGATATCTCCTGAGTAATCTGTCAGCTGAGTATCTCCTTCTCTTTATTGGTCCTTGTGATCAGGCAGGCCCTCAGGCCAAACACCCGCACAGCAGTGTGGGCGACTGTACAAGCCTGTTAACGCCGACAGTGGCGATGTTAAGTATCGATCAGGCCCCGGACCTTGTTCATCCTTCACGCTTTAGAGCCTCACACTACTGGAACCAGTAAGGCCGTGGATGAGTGTGCATCTGAGAATTTGAGTCACTTGAAAGCCACTTTCAAGTGAAAATCTAGTTCATGTGATGCTCTTTTATGTGCTAGAAGACATGATGAGTGAGTATTTCCACCTTTAAACTGCAGTGTACTAGTGACATTCTCTAAAGCATAGATTCAAACTTCTGAATTTAATTCATAGCTAACTATCGAACCAATCCTGTCAACTTGTAGGGTGGATCTTTCTGTATCATTCTTCTACAGTTTAAACACAAATCACTTGAATATTAAATTTAAGTTTTCTAGTTCAGAGTAGTTTTTTGGTGTTGGCTGATAACACACCATGGATTATTGTCTGGGTTGACTGGACCTGTTGTCAAAGGTCACCAAAGATCGCAAGACACCGAAATGGTGGCGGAACCAACTCTCTGACATCGCTGCCCAAGAAAAAGAAAATCCACTGCAGAAGCCTGAATGGTAACTGTTATTATCATCATCTCAACACCTTTCCCAGCCAAATCCCCACCCTGGCTGACCTGCGATGCCTCTGCTCCAAAGATAGAACATTGAATACAAGAAAAAATCCAGTTGAGTCTTTTCCTTTGTGTGCTGAGACTGAAAAGTCCCAGGAGAAGCAGGTGAGCTATGTGTTGTGTAACTCCCAGGACATTTCTGCACAGTCCCACTAATACTGGAGTGTAAATGGGAAAAGAAGTGGCTCACCATCCCCCTACGTAGACAGGCTGAATGTTTGTCCTTCAAGGAGCCCTGTCAAGGTCTTTCACCTTCACAGCATCGCTATCAGTGCAATCTGTCACATCTAATTTAGCATTTTTCATTCACTGTAAAACAGCTCTGTAAATAAAGGTGAAAGGTTCGAATACCATCAATAGAATTCAGCACATAAGGAGAGCGGGCCAAATATACAGCATTATCCATCAGTGTTCTTTGATTATTCTTAAATTCAATAATAGGTGGTGATAAAATGTTTGATTAAAGTAACACCAGCTTTCTTTTCTAGATTAGCCTCATCTGTTTGTTTAGTTTTGCTTGTTCACTCGAGTTTTTCCTTTCCATAAAACATGACATAGAAATTTTGGACCAGATTTGAAACTGACACATGGAAAACCTACCCAAACAAAAAAAGGAAGCTTAATGGGGAGCCCAAACATGAGTTTTTAGAGGGTAGGCGACCAGTTCTCACCATATTTAATGGTGATAGAATCACAATATTGGATATTGGGATGTCTGGAATGATCTGCTTCGCCTGCTGCCTTTTCAAATTTTTTATTACGGATTTTGTGTGTGTGAGTGTGTGTGTCTGAAACATTTTGTAGGAACTGAGCAGCAAATTTCATTGTACAATTAGGTAGAATGACAATAACGCTGTTATATTCTGATAACAACCTACATAGCTCCATTTTTGTACGTTTTTCAGATGAGATTTCACATGCACTTATTCACACAACTGAAAGAGGACACCAGTATTATCAGGGTTTCTTTCTGTTTGTTCATGATCAGAATGGATGATAACAGGTCTACTGAGCGTACTAAAAGGTTGAGCAGGTCCATACTGGCACTTATGTAGGATACTAATTGACTATTCAATAGACTAGTGACGTCTGAATCAGGTAACTGAATGATATTAAGATATTTTGATGCAAATATGTTGTACGGATGGATGGATGGATTGATTGATGGGTGGATGGATGGATGCATGGATTGATGGACTGATGGATGGATGGATGGATGGAGGGATGGATTGATGGATGGAGGGATGGATGATGGATGGATGGATGGATGGATGGATGGATGCATGGATGGATGGATGGATATTCATCGTCTTGGTAAAATCCAAGGTATCCAGCAGCTCACACGTTAAATTTCAGAAAAATAAGGAAACCAGTGTACAAAAGAAAGTGCTATTAACATGCAAATCGTGTTGGTTGAAGAAATAAGGTGCAAAAACTGCTGATATTTACAGTAAATATTGTATTAAAAAGTCTAACAATACAACCTTGCACTTCTGCATCAGATCGCAGTGAGTCTACAAATCCAGCACCTGCAGCAGTACCGTGGGAGTTTACCTGCCCCTATTAGACTACATACAGTGCGGGTCTGCTCCATTTCCACGCCAGCGTACGCCTGCAGTGCACTGAGTAGGTGGTTGTCTGCTCACCATTTAAAAGGCATCTCAGCCAGTACGTACACCGGATGCGGCATGTACGCCTACATCAACCACATGGTGATACCAACACAGCCTGGTTCGTCCTGACGCCAAGCAAAGATGCAAATGGATAAAAAAAAAAAAAAAAAGGTCGATGAATTCCATCAGTTTACTTAATATACAGCAGAGCGGCCAGAAGCTAATGTCTGATGGTATCATTTTCTCTCCGTGGCATCGTTATCTTTTCAGCGGTTAATAATACAATGAACTTCCATGCGCTGACGGATCCATGCTTTGTTTAAGGTGACGCCTCCTCCAGCGGCTTCATTTAGGAGATACGCTCGCTATCACATTTTCCGTCAGATTGTGCCTCAGCTGTAGGGAAAGTAGCACACCCACCGACTTAAACTCTGCATGAAATAACGCATCTTTGTCATTCATGTGATTGAGATAAACCAGGCGACACAGCAGGAGTGCAAATGCAAATCCTGGAAGCCTTATTTACTAAAAACAAAGTAGAACCAGGCAAGAATAAAGGCAATTTTCAATGTTTTAGCATAATTGCCAACATTCATTTTTATAGTTCTATTCTTAGTCTTGTTTTACCTTTCTTACTGAATGTCAGTATTATATCATATTTATCACTATTTTATTGCTTTAATACATTTATAGGCACTGCATTCCTTATGTTATGTCATTTTCTTTTTTTCTGAGCAATATTGACATGTGAATTTCCTTTGTGGTTAATCTTTATTAACCACAAAGAAATATCTTTATTGATATTTTAGTGTAGCTTAGCTTACGTTGACTTGATGTATCTTACCTTGACTTATCTGGGCTTAAATGGACTTTTCTTGACGTATTTTGACTTATCCTGACTTATCTTATCTTGACTTATCTCATCTTATCTTGACGTATAATATCTTGAGTTATCTTGACTTATCTTGACACATCTCATCTAATCTTGACTTATCTTATCCTGACTTATCTTGCCTTGACATATCTCATATTATCTTGACTTTTAATATCTTGACTTATATTGACTTATCTTGATGTATCTCAACTTATCTTATCCTCCCTAATCCTATCATGACATATCTTGACTTAAAATAGCTTGACTTATCTTATCTTGACATATATTGAGTTATCTTGACTTATCTTTACTGATAATATTTTGACTTATCTTGACATATTTTACCTTGACTTATCTGGACTTGACTTATATTGATTTATCTTATCTTGGCATATCTTGACTTATCCTGACTTGCCTTATCTCAACTTATCTCAATTTATCTGGACTTACCTTGACTTATATTGACTTATCGTATCTTGACTTATCTCGACATATCTCATCTTATGTTGACTTATAATGTCTTGACTTATCTTATCTTGACATATCTTGAGTTGTCTTGACTTCTCTCGTCTCATCGTGACTTATCTTAAGAAAATAAACAAGTCTTTATTTTATGCTGTCATGAAGCACCGTAAAACCCCCAAAACAGCGAACATGACCGATACACAATTGCAGCTGTGCGATCACTGAGCCATTTACCTCATCTCCATGCCAACAGGTGTAAATATTACGTTTTATTCACCTCCTGGACATTGTGTTTTTCCTGTAAAAAAAGCAGTTCTTCCTGGAAGGCAAAGCAGCAAACACACACATCCAACATGCTGCCGACCACACTGTGTTGGCCTTTTAATCAATATCTCTCTCTGCCGCCTCACATTTCCACTCGCTTCCCACTCCTTCACCACAATATCTGCCTGCATTTGTGAGAGGAGATGTTTGGGAAGAACATTTGAGGTTGTAAGTGGGCCTTTTAGCCACCGCAGCGTTCGAAAAGACAGTAGGGACAGATTGGTAGAGGTGGAAGGTAATCATGACAGACATCCAGGGATGGAGGTAAAAGGTTGAATCAAACGCAGCATAATTTTCACTTATGAAAATGATCAGCGCCAGATAGAAGCAGTAGAATGGTCACTAATGATCCGAGATGGGCCTGACTGCACTGCCAGATTTAGACGAGAACATCATGCGAGAAAGGATGCCAGGTTTGCTACAGATTCAGAGCACGTCCAAGCAATAAATCTGCACTGTAAAAATAATTCTGTAGGAAGAAATAATGTCTGTGTTAAGATGAACAGGGCACCACGATGCATGCACAGTATTGGGAAGGTTAAAATGTAGTGGATTAAAGATTATTAGTTACCTTGTCAGAAATATAGTAAGTAATGCAACTATTTCATTAACCTCATTAAAGTAATGTACTTACTGCCGTTTTTATGGCTTTTTTTATTGCTTTTTTCCCCCCAACGTTTTAAATGGGAAATTAAAGCTAAAAAGGCCTAAAAACATCAAACATCAAACATCAAAAAATAACAGCAGGAAATTCATTTGTTTTAAATGGAAGCATGTAGTAGCTAACTTTTGGACATGCCCCAAGCTAATACAGAGCTAATTTCTGTCTCAACACATAAAAATTACACGACAAGACAGGAGGTGCTAAATTTCATGCTACCAGTGCAATTGGCAAATTGATGAATAATATTTAATTACCATGCTGTAAATCGATGTCTATATCCATGTATGTTTATATGTACTGTATATATGTCTTATATTTGTTGCTTTTTGGACTTTATGGACTCTTGTTCAGTCCGAAATATTTCCCAGCAGACGTAACGTAAGATTTTGCATCAAGTATTTCAATGTTTTCACCATTTTTACTGCTGAAAAACGAGCTTTACTCTGTAAATTAATGCAAGAGTGCATTTCTGGGTTTTAGAAAGAAAGTATTTGTGAATTACCAGCACCGAAGAGTGTTTTTGTCAGATATCAGGGACACCTATAGTGGACTCAGGTTACAGTGACTCCGCGTTTTCATTTTTAAATGCATAACTTCTGCGATATTCATGCCTTCCGTCCACACTACTTCAGCCTTTTAGGACCCTTATAATGGAGATTTTGACTGCTTGGATCAGTGGTTATTTCACCATGAATAATGAATTACAGGCTCTTGTTGTCTATGCCAGCAACTGTTTTGCAGTTCAGGACGTCACTGGTATTAATTTTTCACCGCTGTGGTTCTTCCTTGGAAAGTGTTTTCTACGACAACAACAAAGCAGTCAGTTTCCTGCTTCATGTTTGTATTGACGCCAGCATGCCCAGTGGACATGAATGGTCAAAATGAAGCTAAAACCCAGGCCCAAGATGAAATATTTCACCAAAGAATTACACCATCTTTAAAATAGCAAATAGCCAAAAATATTCTAAAAATAATTTTAGAAAAAATATTTCACATATAATTGCTGTTTTTTGAAAGAAAAATTATGCCTAATAAGGACTGAAAAATTATAGTTTTTTACCTGTTTCAGCCCCCAGCCCCTGTATTTTTTTTTTCCAAATTTACCCAAACTTTTTAAACTGTGTTCCACCGTAAAATAACACAGTCTTTACTGTATTTAAATTTGCCCTGAATATCATTATGTTTTATCTTATCTTGACTTATCTTGATGTCTTTTACAACATTTCATTGAAAAAGTACACTATTTTTTGAAATAGCAAATAGCCAAAAATATCATAAAAATAAAATTGAAAATTGAAAAAAAAAAAAAAAATTCACAAGTTTTTGCTTTGTTGAAAGAAAAATTATGTCTGTTATGGACTGAAAAATGCTGCCCCTGTATTTTTACCCAAATTTTTTTCAACCATGTTTGACTCTAAAATACCATAATCTTTACCATATTTAAATCTGCTGTATATATCATTATTATAAACAGGACCAAACTAAAAAAAAATCAGTTTTTAATCTGTATTTAATCTTACATTTCATCAAAAAATTATGCTATTTTTTAAAATAGTAAATAGTCGAAAATATAATAAAAATAAAATTAGAAACTATATTTTGCAAGTAATTGCTGTTTTTTGAAAGAAAAATTATGTCTGTTTAGGACTGAATGATGATAAATATTTTTTTTTTTAGCTGTTTCAGCCTCCAGCTCCTGCATTATTATTATTATTGTTATTATTATTATTATTATTATTAGTTGTTTTTTTTTTGCAAATTTACCCAATTTTTAAAAAACCATATTTGACTGTAAAATAACACAATCTTTACTGTATTTGAATCTTCTGTGAATATCATTATTTTGCAGATATTATTTTCAGAGGTTTGTACATTTTCTGAATGTTCCACACATTTCTTAATCCGGCCAGATTTTTACAGGAATTTGTTTTTGCACTGTTGTATTTTTGCAGTGTATTGTCCTCTTTTTCATGTAGAAGTTAAATATAATATTAACATTTTACTTAAAAACATGTGATCATCGTTAAAACCATTGGGCAGACTGTTAGTTCAGAAAGAACACTGAAGTCTGTTGTTGTTACTTTATTAAACTGAGCGTTGTGTTCGCGGCATTATGGGAAGCTGTGATAATCATTTCTCATAATTATGCATCATTAATGCATGAATACTACTAATTTAATGATGTAGTATGGCGGTCACAGGGGACATTTTAATGCGTTGAGTGCTTCTGATACTTGAAGTACCTCATTCCTCATTCTAAATTCACCAAAGCAACATTTTAATGCAGGGCATTTTCTTGTGAATGAGTAATTTTGCAGCATCTGAAGGCTTTGTTCATGTTTGATTTCTTCTTCATCTCTGTATATCTCTGTTTCTTTCATCACGACTGTGAATAACAAGAAAGCGTTTGATGTAAAATGATGCAAAGTAATGGTAGGATTAGTCTGATCAGGTTTTCTGTATTATCTGGGTACTGCAAGCCAAAATGTAATATAGTTAATATACCTGCATACTTTCTGAGGCTAGAAACGTATTAAATAATAGGATGACATACATAATCTACACATATATTGTCTAGAAACTGTGATGAGACTGATAAAAATCTCAAAAAGTCGTACAGGTGTGATAAGCTGCCTGCTGACAACCAGGTCTGCAAATTAAGTCTGACAAGCATCAGACTCACTTTTTGGTGAGTTTTGAGCTTTACTCAACCAGGAGTTGGTTAAACTTCCTCTGTGTTTGACATCTACTCTTGCAGCCTGACAACTTGGTATAAAAAGTGTAAGCAACGGTAATAAATAGCAGTGAACTTAGCCTCTTCATGAAGCAGGTTTACAATATAAACCCAGCTCAAGTGAACGGCTCCAGCCTTTACAGTGAGGCACTCTCATATATAAATGTGTTATATAATTTGATGTTCATGCTGCTTTCCAGAAATGCTCCTGCTGAGGACGTTATTGGCCCGACTTGATTACATTCTCAGACATAAATCACAACGTATGTTGTGAGAATGGCTCCTGTGGGGAATCAGCCCTTATTGCTCTGCAACACTGAAGTTATTGTCTTCTAGCTTCCTCACAGGTTCAAAGATTATATACAGCGCAGAATATATGCAATACTTGACCATGACTAGCTTTCTGTCTGTTTGTGCCAACACAATAAATATCAGATCCAATGGGGAGAAGAAGCTCTACTTAGTTTCTGCTTGTTTGAATAGAAAAGTTTCAGACTCATGTACATTTTCCAACTTGCAAAACTTTCTGGGCCTAGAATGCATGTTATATACTCGTGTTTCACAAAATTACAGACTAATAGCTGTAAATTCTGTCAAAAGAGCCCCAATGAGTACATATTCCTTCTTTATTGATGCGTCTCTAGAAATAACTGCAGTTGAAAGTTTTATAAAGCTTAATTCATTTTTAAATTTAGCCCTGCAGACATTTCCTGAACTTCTCCATTATAGTAGTATGTCACTACAGTTACACATGCAAGTATTATGTACAGCTGTTTGTGTATGTGTTAGAGACAGAAATGAAATAGTTTGAAGAAAAATAAATTGCTGAGGTGATAAGGATTAGGATAGTTGCCTAAAATGGTAAATATACAGTCGTAAACAAAAGTTACATCCACTTGTAAAGACCATGGATATCGTAGCAATCTTGAGTTTCCAATGACTCCTATAACTTTGAGTTTTCTATGATGGAATCTATAAAACACATGCATCTTTGTTTAAAAACAATCATGCATTTTGGCTCTTTTATAGATTTATTATAGGTCTTCTGGAAATATGACAAAATCTGCTGGGTCAAAAATACACATACAGAAATGCTTCTCACCTCAATTAGGTGCTGTGGTAGCCGTCCACAAGCTTCTGGTTGTATCTTTGACTCATCTTGACAGAATTGGTGCAGTTCAACTAAATCTGTTGGCTTTTTGACACAGACTTGTTTCTTCATCACATTCCCCAAGTTCTTGATGAGTTTTGGGGACACCAGTCTAAAACCTTCATTTGAGCCTGATTGAACCATTTCTTTACCACTTTTGACGGCTCATTGTCATGTTGAAACACCCAACTGTGTCCAAGATCAACCTTCTGGCTGATGACTTGAGGTTTTCCTGAAGAATGTGGAGGTAATCCTCCTTTTTCATTATTCTTTTTACTTTGTGTAACGCTCCAGTTACACTAAGCATAATACTGCCACCACCATGCTTGATTGTAGGTTTGGTGTTATTGGGGTTAAACGCCTCAGCTTCTCTTCTTCAAATATATTTCTGCTCATTGTGGTCAGATAGCTGAATTTTTGTTTCAAGTGAGCGCAGAACTTTCCTCCAGAACGCCTTTTCTTTGTCCGCGAATGACTCTTCCATTCCACCACATCCCAAATGAGTGCAATGAACTCATTGTTAATTTCAAGAAACTAGTTTGAGATGATCTGAGCTTTGTTTGTTATCCAGCTGGAAGCATCCATCAGAAGATATTAACACTGTGGTCATAAAGGGATGGACATGGTTAGCAACAATGCTCAGTAGGCTGCAGATATCCATGTAGATATTTCAAATGCAGGTTTCCCTGTGCTGTTAAGCTTCCTGCTATTGAAAAGGAGTTTTAGAAATGAGGTTGTCTGAGCCTACACAACTGCCCAGTTGGACTGAGTTCTCTTAAAGCTGCCAGAGGATGCAACATTTTTCAACACTAATCACTGAGATTGTTATATAATATCTGTTCTGCTGGGTTTTCTGCTTTGGAATCAAGATATTGCAGATTAAACATTATGAAACAACACTTTGGTGAATATATCAGCAGACAAAAGACTCATTAACTGGACTGTCTTTGGTCCAGACTGAAATATTGCATCTTTATGGTTGAACTAACGAGACTCCTATTAGTCTCGTGTGAAGTTTGTGGCAGATGTTAGCCTGCTGACATGGTACATGATAGGGAACATGTCAAACATTCTACCTGTTTAACGTCGATGTTTACATGGTGGAGCTGCTGGTCTGGCTGTAGGCTTTCAGTCCTGTTAGAGTCTGGTTAAATAATTGCTTCCTGGTGGATACTTGCTGTACAGTCAGTGGTTCTGATGAATCACCTCTTTGGTGTCATCTCTGGAGCCACAGTGCAAAAGTGTCCATTAAACAACAAAGCACTGACGTCAATGCAAGTCATAAAATCTTTGTCTGTGTTGTTTGTCTCTTGGTTCTTCTCTCCCTCCTGCTGTTTGTTTCTCTCCTTTGTTTCTGGTTGTTTTCTTCAGTCAATCTCTTTATCTCTTCATCTGTCTCGTCTCTGACAATCACCTCGGGGTCATTCGCTGCCAACGAGTCCTCCAGTCCCAGAAAATGACATTTAAATGTTAGCAGCACCTAGCAAGTCCCTAAATTTCCACAATGAACTTCCCCACTGTGGCCTGTGTCACGATTTCTGTGTGTACGTACATGTTTCTACTGTGTTACCTTGCTTTTTCATGTAACCTCCACTGAAATCACACAAATATTTTTTTCATTTATTACTGCTCAAGTTAAATAAACAAGATTCATTGTGTAAGACTGCCTCACTGTTGTAGTTAAGCTGGTATTAAACTTTATCCAGCCTTTTTTCCCCAACTCTAATGCACAAACATAAGATTCATATTCCTTGATATTCATGCCCCACCTTAACATTGAATTAAGGAATCATATTTATCAAAATGTTCCTTTTTTCCTTTAAAATCTACTGCTAAAATCATATTTTTTCTTGTTGACATGTCCATATTGTGTTTTTTATGTGCTGGAAGACACATCATGAGCAAAATAAGCAGGTAATGCCATATCTGATTTCCACATTGACACTGCATGTTTCATGTACAACAAATGTAAAGAACCAGTTCAGTGAGCTTGCAAGGTGGGACTTTCTGTGTTTTTCATCTTAGAACTGACTTCTGGTTCCAACACGTATGACTGAACTGCTCCAATATAACAACATTACAACTTTTCATAGTGTAGCACAGAGTAGCTTTACTGTCTCTGAACAGTGGTATAGGTGAGTTGGTATGCTTGAGCTGCAGCAAGCGTGGATGGGAAGTGTAATAGGTTTATCTCTATCTATTTTAAGGCAGTAAGTGATTGTTTGGATGGAAAAATGACCAAATATGTAACTTTGACACACAGAGATGAATTTTTAGTTTAATCAATGACCAGAGAGGAACTTTAGGCTCTTAAGCAAAGTCAAAGGTAGTGTGGTGGAAAAAGGCGTGTGTAAGTGGTAATCAGTTCATTAGATTACAATTTACCCTGTGTATGAAGTTAATATGATTTTACCAGAAGAAAACTCAGAATGGAATGGTTTGTTTTGATGTTGGTCTACAGAAAAGACCTTTTGTCGCTGTTGTGGCCCCAAATGACTGAATTTGCAGCTGATTTCCACCAAATCCAACAATACATTTTGGAATCACTGGACTATCTCAGGACTGCCATACCTGTTGGTGGACTTTTTTGTATGTTGTTGCTAACCTGCAGAGTTAAGTTACCTGGTGCTGGGCTGGCATGTTTCACTGGTTTGTTTTTAGTGAATTGAAAAAAAAACAGACATTGGGGAAGCTGGTTTGTGGTAATACACAACTTGAGGACAAACATTGTCTGAGAAGACAAGAATGAAGGCAATAAATGGACGATTGATGAAGACTTGTTCACATTTCTGATGTTTTGACGACTGTTTTATGTCAACTAGTAACACTACCATTGTGATTTAAGCTGGCAGTCTCTTTAAATTATACAAATAAATAGAAATCAAAGCGTCTCTCTATGTATAAATATACCATTTATTGCCACTTCACCACCTGACGTGCTTTTACCACTGTTATCCTTGGTTTCTGTCTGTTTTTCTTTTGCTACCTTCACTTTCCACAGAGGATTATCTTGTTTTTATTTCATCACTGTCAATGTATACTTACCCAGAACCATAGAAGCATTGCTGGTAGGATTTAAAAGAAATTGAGGCTATGTGTGAGGGGATTTTGCCATATTTTGGGACAAATGCTGTGCTGAAATGAGTTGTTTGAGGATGGTTTATCTGCTTTCTGAAACTGGTTTAGGTCTGATTGCATTAAGTTGGATGTAGAACTGCTTGTGTTTTAAATTTCAGTGACATATGGAAGAATTCATTGCTGAAGCCGTTACTGTATTTAAAATAAATGTTGCTCCTCCACCTAATTTCATAACCAACATCTGCCTGGATGTAAACAGAGCCTGAGCGTGTGACTCATTTCTACGTGTCTCATAGTGTAATGATTAAACGGATCCATATGTCCGGGGACCACAGCACAGAGTGGAATTAACAAAACAAACAGAAATATGTGATTCACTCCTCTGACTCCCCCTCACCCACCTGCCTCTCTTCTCTCACCCACATCTCCTTCGTACTCCGATTCCCCACCGCCGCTGTGTATCTTCCACGAGCCCAATAGAGGCATTGTCATGTCGTCTTCCAGTTTCTATGGTGACGAGGTGCGATCTGTCGCCGGAGAGTCTCTCGCCTCGTCGCTCCTCACTTTGCCCCAGTGACTTTTAAGCATGTCCACTTTCTCTTAGATGACAGTCGGATCCAGTAGGCTTACATGCTCTTTCACTCAGCCCGCCTTTAGCGCAATTAGTCACATTCTAATCGGCTTTATCAATTATAATCACAGCCATCAGTCACAACAGTAAAACCAGCTGCCTGATACTGGTATAAATCCAGCCTGTGCTGCCAGAACAACTCAAACACATCCCAGCAAAAACACTGGACATCTGAGGGTGTCGGCAATGGGTTCTTTGGGTTCCCTGGGTTGCAGAGTAAGTGTATCAGGATTGTTCTAGCATCATACAAAAGCTTGAATGGTTTTTGGAGGCTTGATCAACACTTTAGGCTCTTTGTTGTGTTCCTCTAGTCATTCCTGAGCAGTTTTTGCAGTGAGGCATGAGCTGAAGCAGTGTTTAGGTGGTAAGGTAACATCCACCTGAAAGCCAGAACCCAATGTTCCTCATCAGAACATTGATTGGTAAGAAGATGATTAATGTTGTTCCCTTCCTGTTGCATTGTTCTTAATGTTGTGGCTCATCGGTGTAAATACAGTAATATACCAGTGGAAGTTCTACAAGGTGCAATGTAAGTATGAGTTTATATCGTCAACAGGAGACAAACACTTGCACCTTCTGTGCTTTTTTTCTTTAAAACAGTAAACAACAATTTTATTCAATTTGAAGCCAAGGTAGTTGTCGTTCATGTACTTGTTAGATCAACCCAGTGAGAAGTTTTAGCAAAAAGCAACTGGATGCCATTTTTAGATTCTTGAAGACCTTTCACCTTCATCCAAGAAGCTTCTACAGTTTATGACTGAAGAACTGAAAACTGAAGAAGACCCTTAAATGAGAGTCTTCAGGAACCTTAAAGAGAAGTCCAGTTGTATTTTACTAAAGTTTTTAAGATTACTATGATCTACATGACTGAGTCTCTACACCAACAGCCCAACTGGATTTTATTTTGTCCTCAAAAAACAGTCTGATAAAGTTCTGCTTGAAAGTTCTTGCAACATTTTTAGTAGTAAGTTCAGTAAGCGGTTTCATTTTCAGAATATTCTCCTTTAAAGCAGGATAAAGTCCTGTAAAGATTCTCTCCTTAAGACTTCCTGAGTGTTGCATTGAGATCATTCTACTTTTGTTATCGTGTAATGTAACTCTGTCAGAATGTTTAGGGAGGAACGTTCTATTTTGTGTTCACTTAACAACATCCCTAAAACATCCTTAAAACACTACAGGGAAAATGTTCTCTGTTAATATGTCACATTATAGGAATGTTTTATTCAAAAAACACATAACGTCTTGCAGACATTTTTGAATGTTACTTTAAGAACATTCATCTTTTCTTTTGTTACCATTCAACATAATCAACAACTCCACTAACATCCTCCAAACATCATTTGAATGTTGCAATTAAAACATTATAAACTGATTTGCAACCTTATAGGAACATTATTTGAAATCAAACGCATCCTTAAGACACTCCTGGAGCTTTGGATTACAATGTTTTCTTCAACATAGTAGAACTTGTGGGTAATGTTAGCCAATGTTGAAGGAACGTTCCCTTCTTTCTGATCAATACTATAGTTCTAGTACTTAAATGCAGAGTGCAAATCTCTGAGAAACAATATAGTATTTAAAAAAATAGAGAAAACAACACATATTTTCATTTATTCTTAGAGTTGCACTCGGTTGTACACGTAAAAAAGTGACTAAACCGTTGAGAAACGAGGTATTAAGTGAGAATTTCAAACCCAGGCTCCTTTCTCACCTCCACACAGTTGACCGATCACAGTGTGAAGTGGGTGTGAATGTCCGATTGTCAGTTTCAGACCGAAATGATCGAACATAAACTCCCTCAATCAAACCGTGCAGGGCTGAGAGGGTTTCAGAAACTTTTCTGACAGGCTCTTCACACCGAGTATGCTGCTTGAGTTGGTGCTTCTGTAAAACCGCAGGATCTTTGAAATCAGACAATCCACCAGGTCTGAGCTCCACCATAATTCTTCATGTCTTAGGAACAGTCAGGTCTGTCCGGCTCTTTGTCTCCCACCTATATATGAATATATAGTCGTTCGTGTTTGCATATTTTTCTATTCCTGTCGTTAAATGTCAGCCTGAGCATGAAACCTGATCACAGCTTACCACTCAGGAGGTGTGCTGCAGATAAATCCTGACGGCATTATCACGCCTTCATCTGACGACAAATACGAGTTAATGGCAGCGTCTGTGCTGTGAGAGCAGCTACTGACATTTAGAAAGAGTAATGACGGAGAAAGTTAAAGGCACAAAGGGTTGTGAGATGCAAGTATGGCCACAAAGCATCGACAGCTTCTGAATCTGACCACTATTTATCCTGATGTACACTGTGTTTAACTGAGATAGCACCGGACACACCGGTCAGTTTCATCTGGCTGAACTCTGTCCTTTTGTTCATGTTTTTAAACCAAATTCATGAAGCAAATTCTGGGATTTGTTTGAATATTTCCACGCAATTTTAAACATTTTTAATTAAATTCAGTGTGGACACGTTATATCTTCACCATCTTTTCTTACATTTCATGTGAACCCCTTGACGCCTGAATTTCTTTATAATTAAATAAAAAAAACTTTTTTGCGTGATTTGGCTTTCCAGTTGATGCTAAAATAAGTAGAGATTGTTAATTTATCTATTACACATAAAACAGATATATAGTAATAATAACAGATATATGATAATTAGGTCCCACTCCGACCGGTCCTACCAGAAACCAGTGCTTGCAAAAGGTTCCAAGGTACGTATTGAATATGCACAAACCGGCATTGGGGGAATGGATACTATCTCTGCTACAGTCTGAATGAAAGTGGTA
The DNA here is from genome assembly GCA_027123335.1 of Amphiprion clarkii. Lineage (NCBI taxonomy): Eukaryota > Metazoa > Chordata > Actinopteri > Pomacentridae > Amphiprion > Amphiprion clarkii. The sequence goes on along the minus strand of CM049585.1, from coordinate 27,619,043 downwards.
TGTTGCGAATTCGCGACAGTGGACGTTAAGGGGTTAATTTCATTTAGTTTAGTCTCTTAGTCATTGTGTGTTATTACTTTTCAATGTGCAGAAGTTTGGTACAGTTCTGTACATAAGGTAAACGTTAGTTCTTGTTCTGATGATGTTGAAACTCCTCATAATTTAGTTTGATCTGATGGTGCTGCGGTATTTCTACCGTTTGTGGTCAGACGTCACATTCTGGTGTCTCTGGGTCGTGATTTCCTCAGTCTCTGGTTGCTGTTGCTGTTTGTTGGTTTTACTTCAAAGACAATAACTCAACATTCTCTGAAGGCATAAATCGGATCTATTTTCTGTTTTTTTTTCCTCCCTCTTTTTTCAGCCTATTATAATGAAGCCGGTTAGGACTTTGTGTCCAAACAGGCATCTCTTTAGCTGGAGGTATCGGCCAATCGCACACCTGCTCTCCCTCCCAGACAGGAAGCTGTGAAATGACTTTGGAGCATGTTCCGCTGTCACTCGGCCAGCTGGTCCTGAACCTCGGGCAGCTGTGAGGCGAGCATGATTGGCACTAGCACATATGTACATGTTAATATACCACCGAACAAGCCTGCAGACACTCACACGTCCACACACCCTCTGACCAAACACACATAATGCATCACACTTCCACGTACACGCACTCTTCAGTCATCACAGATATAGATAGCACACAATTATTATGCAGCTTATCTACTAAAGGGCAAAGGACACGTGTGCTGATAGAGACTGGATGTACTGTATGAGAAAATATATATAATACAGCTTACACTTTTGACTGCTTTTGACATTTTTATTTAGCTGATGCCATGCCATTCTCCAGCTCTCTGTGTTATATCATTATGAAGATGGATTCAGTGCAATAAAATACACTGAAGAACATTGGAGATTTGTTTGCTCATGTAAAAGAGGTGACAAGTGAACCAATTTTCTGGCAGTTTCTTATAGTTTTTTGATAGGGTAGCTAGGTCAGATGCACTCATATTAACTGACAAGGTGTTTATGTTTGCATCTTCTGGAAGAATCTTCTTCTAGAAAATGACGTTTTTATTCTGGATCCAGATTAAGGTAGAAGTGGGGACGGATGTAGAATGCATGATTCAGGTGTAATGATTCATGTGGACGTTCATGCATGCATGGATGGATAGATAATATCAAAATAATTGCTTGGGATAATTTAGAAATGGCATTATCACATTATTTGCCCAGTAGAGCAGCTCCAACTCCTTTAACACTGTGCAGCACATGTAGCAGAGTGCAGATAGTGGTGCAGAGTTGAGCACGTTGAGCTGCAATTTATTTTGTGTAATTATCACTGCGAAGCTCATTTTTTCCTATCGATGTAGCTACTATTACTGGATGTAAATGTTTAAATTTACTGCTCAAAAAATTAAGGAAACACTTTATCATCGAAGAACAGCATAAATTCAACTGAACTTCTGGGAAATCTGGGTTAATAATTTTGTTTTCCACTGTCCCATCACTGATATACACTTTATTTATTGAGAACAAAGTGACATAAGAATGAAGTGTACCCTCACATCATTTGAGAAGTGTGTATACAGTTAGCTCATAAGTTTACATACCCTGGCAGAATTTGTAAAAATATGTACTATTTTTAATGAAAACACGAATGAACAGGTAAAGTAAATTTCTTTTATTTTAAATGGGATTCAAACTAAACTATGACTCAGAGAGCACAGTACTCCGCCAAGGCTGCTCATTCGTTGTATCCTTTCTAACAGATGAAATCCTTAATAAAAAAAAAAAACCTTGCGGTGAGCATAGGCATGTGTTACGCATGTGTACGTTATGTACGGATACTGAATCGCCTGACCTAAATATGTAGCGGGCGGCAGGAACTGATGGGACTCAGAAACATCCCCACAATTTAATCAATTGTTCCTTGTATCATTTCTGACGGATAAGTCCCAATAAGTCCACAACGTTGTAGTAGGATGTGGTCCTCAGCAGGCAGCTGACGTAGTGTTCACTTGTTGTCATTGTTACAGTGACGCCGTGCCGCTATCTCACAATGATACAGAAATCTTTAACAAATCCGTGGATCCAGACTATAAGCTGCATCACTGCCAAAATCTAATCACTTGGTCCTTGTGTCATTTCTGACCTTCCCTGAAAATTTCATCCAAATCTGTTAATCTGTTTTTGAGTGATGTTGCTAACAGACAGACAGACAGACAAACGTACGATGATCATCACATAATAAAGCATAACAATAGATAAAAGTTTGTATACCCTTAGTTCTTGATATGCCCCTTTAGCATCAATAGCTTGTGGCCCTTTATTTTCTCAGATGGTAAAGCTGCTCGTTCTTGGCAGAAAGCTTCCAAGCCCTGTAAATTCTTGGGCTTCAAGGGTGCATATACTTTGATCAGGGCTGCTTGGATGATTCAGCTTGTCATTATTTTTATTTAAAAAGAGCAAATGCAATTGCATGATAATAAATAACATTGTCTGACCACTAACCACAAATGAAAGAAAAAAAATTCCATGATCAAACATATTTTCTGAAAAAATGAAGAATATTTCACAAATTTTGCCAAGGTATGTAACCTTAAGGAGCACAACTGTACTACATAAAGAGTAGTTGATCACAAATTTGTCTGACATCAGCCTATAGTATCAGTTTAGCTGTATAAGAAAGCGTGAAACTCACTCTATTTTGAAATGCACCAGTAGGTTTGCAGTTAATAACGACAATTTATGAACCACAATTGTGACATTTCTACAACTCACAATAAACAGCATGTCTCACTGTTACCTGTAAAAGGAATTTGTATTCTTCACTTGAAGTTTTTGTTGCATCCACAAACACATCTGAAACCCCAAACCTTTCTGATGTTGTAACTCAATCTGTGGTGGGTCTGAATCTGATCTAAAATCAAACTTTCATGCAGAGATCAGAGTGTCAGCAGGGTTTGATCTTTTCTCCCAACCTCCTTTTTTTCTCGTTCTTCAACTTCTGCCAACACTTTTCATGTGAACAAGTAGAGACTGTCCAAAAGGGCGCACCGTTTATCCCTATTTGTATGATTAATCACGTCTCCTTCCTCACTAAAGCAGCAAATTTCCCCCCGCCTTCATCTATCACCATTTTGAACATTTATAAACACACTTGAGCCTTTAACGGCCATTTGTTTTCAGAGTACAGCAGGTTTAAGACTCACATTTCAGTGTTTCATGTGGTGTGAAAGCCTCAATTTCTTCACACAGGCAATAAACCATGTTCATCCTGGTTGTAGGACAGGAAAAAATGCACCTGCATGGTTAATTGGAGTGTTTTCCATCACGGATCTCCATTTCCTCTGCAGATGATTTGAATTATCAGCGTTTAGCTGGAAAATTGGAGTGCTGTTGTCGCGCATCCCTGTAATTCTCCTGATTCATTCATGACACAGTGTGACCATGAAGCTGGTGGATGAAGTATTTCTGATGCCACATGTGTTTCTTGCATGATTCTACCGAAAAATTAAACGATAATCATCTGAAAAGGAAGAATAAGTAGCAGCAGCATGTGTCCAGTTCAAGTGTCATTTGTGTTTGTCAAATAACTGTTTCATTTTGCTAAACATAATATCTTGTTTTGCAGCGAAACTCTTTCAGAATCTGTTTCAGATTTTCTGATTTTATGTGTCGTGAGCGTGACGGACAGCCTGGCAAACAGACCGAAACAAACACTCACACTGGCTCTCGGCCACAGCGCTGGTTGGTAAACAGATCCAGCTGATTGATTCGATTCATTCTTGTGAACTCGTATCCCGTCTTCATTTCCTCCTCAGTTTAAAAACACTGCTCAGCCCTCAGCTTTGTCTTTGTTGATTTCTCTTTTTTGCTTCCAGTAAATCACAGCATTGACGCGTCTCTGTATGAACATTTACTTGTCCTCTGGTGCTAAATCCTGTTGAACAAGAACAGATAAGTACATCGTTTTATGCTTATTAAACATTTTGTAGAGGTTTGTGATGCAAACTCTCATTTACAGTCACTAAATGCTTTTATAATGCAACATTTGAGTATTAGCTTTTGATGTTATGCGCTTGTCCTCATTTTATCATGTGGAAAACTTTTAAATAATTTATTCTTGAATGTTTCCGTGCTCCATAACCTGGTTCTATACTGTTCTGAGTCTCAAGAGATCAACTGGAATGTAAGTCAAGACTCCCCACTGTGCTAAGTGGCCTTTGAACATGGAATATGCTGTTTGAAATGGTGTATCTATAGAGTCGTATAACGTCATGAAGGCACATGTGAATGGATTTCAGCTTCAGGCTATGTGAGCATAGATGCACTGTACATTCAGTCGCTCGGTAATAACACAGACATCAGAACTAGGATACCTGGCTACAGTCACTTCAGAATGTACTTAGACCATTTGACTTTTTGTAACCCTGACTTTATTATTGCAAATGTAATTTTAAAGGGCATTTCTGAATTCTGTAACTTCTGAAAGTTTTTGCAATTTTTTTCAAAATTTAAAACTAAAATATCTGAAATTAAGAGCAGATGCATCTTGCTTACTTATTAATTCTTGTGATGTCTAGAATCTAAGTAGAGTTAACCTGTGGCAAAGTGAAGGAAGTGGACGTAGTTTCGAAACACCTACAAGATCCCTTGAGTCACACTGCACTTCAGGACAAAAACCAAGCTTGACGTCCAAGGAAGTCTCTTGAGAATACCGTGATAAACCTGGTGACGCACAGAGCAAAGCGGGGTTATAAAACTTTATTCTACAGTTTTGAGCGTTGCTAGTACCCAAGTTGCCTCAATCGTTGTTAAACGGAAGATGTTTGAAACCATCTGGACTTTTCATAAAGCTGGATGTCTGGTCAAACTGAGAAGGTGGAGTCCAACCACTGGAGATTGGGGCAGTAGTTCAGCTAACACTGAACCAGAGCAAAAATCTGTGACTATCCATGGTCCAGCTAAAGCTGTGGTGAGAATTGAAGATGGCAGTTCACATCCGCTTCCCATCTAATCTGACAGAGCTTCACAGGATCTGCCACAAAGAATAGGATGAACCGTCCAAATCCAGCCATGCAAAGCTTGCAGAGATTTACCTAAGAAAAGTCGATGCTGCAGTGGCTACAACAGGCCTCTACAAAGTATTGGATTGAATCCTATAACCAAGAGATTTTAGTTTTTGAGTTTTTAAATAAATTTATTGATAGTAGATTGATGGAAAATGCCAGTTTTATTGATATAAAACTTGATTTGCAATACAAGTAGTCCAAAATGTGCAAAAAGTGACAAGATCTGAATTCTTTTGGAAGCAGCAGTGTAATCTCTTTACTCCAACTCTATCCCTGCACCTTCAACACTTATTTATAGTGAACAAACATGTAGCCAGCAGTCAAAGGAGCAGAACAGAGTGTGAAAAAGTCTGAAAATTATTCCTGACGCCCGAAAAACGTCTCTGTATTTCTGCTCTCCAACAATGTTGAGTTTAGTTTTGTTTATGGCTGCTATCCTACAAATTTACAGCAGCATTCATTGATTTTTTTTGGCCACTTGAGGGCCAAAAGGAACTCTGACAGACAAACATGAGTCATGGCATTGGTTGTAATGGTAAAATCATTAGTTTGGTCTACAGGAGATTTATGTACCACCTTTACTGTGTCTGCGCAGACTGTGGAGCAAATGCAAGACTTTAGCACAGCAGCAGCTTCAGTCTGTTTCTACGTAGAATGTTTTTGGGCATCGCTGAGAAACCAACAGATAGGAAAACACTTGAAGCTATACATTCCTTATGTAGACAGCTGGATTAATTAAGATATGAGCGTATCTGTTCTGTCAAAACAATGTTAGATAAACAAGCAGTAAGTCATTGTACTCAATGCCATGATTTCTAGATGGAGCAGATTATTTGCATTTTTGATTATACTCAATTAACTGATTGGTTGTTTGGTTTATAAAGTTTCAGAAAATGGTAATAAAAGTCTACTAGTGTTTCTAAAAGCCCAAAATGACGTCCTCAGATGTCTTGTTTTATCCACAACCCAAAGAGAGGAATAAAAAAACTATAAAATAATCATATTTACAAAGTGGGAATCAGATAATTTAGACTTGTTTTCTTATAAAACCAGTTAAATGATGGTCTAAATAGTTAATTAATCAACGAATTGATTTTCTATTGAAGACTAGGAGAGGTAGTTGCAGTGTGAAACTGAAACAAATGAGGCGACAACATTTTTTCTGCTTGACACACAACAACAACTTGCACAGTTTTCTTTTTCAGTGACAAATGTACAACAGAAATGTGTCTGATAGAGGGTTATTTATTCCAGTTTAAGGATTTTTAAATTTTATTCACTGGAAGCAGAATTCGTTGACATGCAGACCCTGCATTTACAAAGAAAAATGGTGAGAAACAGGACAGAAATACTTAAAAAAACAAAGCAGATGTAATTGCAAAGACGAACATAATGTCCATATTAAGAACAGGTACTCTGCTTGCAGTTTCTTGCAATTGCTGCCACCGTGTGAGGCAACACAACTCAGTTGTTTGACCATTTAAATCAGCCACATGACGCTTTGTACGATGAGCACAAAGTCAAATCTGAGTGTCATTGTAAGCAAAGCCCTATTTTGGATAATTTTGCTGGTGTTACATCATGAAAAAGGTTCCAAACAGCTATTTTTGTAACAACATTTTTTACATTTCCTGACCACTTCTTTCCAAATAGAGTTATTTACGTCATCTGGTAAAAATCCTGGTACTTTTTCATGTCAGAATATATATTGTTGAAAACAAATTTCACAATATTAGTTTTTTTTATTACAATAGAGCAACGACACCAACAGTGGCAAGTTGATCTAATGTCTTTCAAGTGGGTTCAAGTCCTCTGTGAAGATGTTTCCAGATTTCTGTCTGCTGGAGCTTTAACTGAAATCCAATATTTACTGTCTTTAGTTCTCTTTTGGGAAATGTCTAAATCCATCTGAGTTAGCTCCACTATAGAACAAATGGAGCCTAATCAAAGCGAATGTAAATTGTAATTAATGCCCTTAAATGCTTGTTTTTTTCCAAATGACTCCATGAGATGCATTATGTTGTTTGTTTGCGCTGTTGTTATTTTATTTGCCATCCTGTAACGCTCTTTCCGACCGTAAATGCAGCAGCTCTGCATTAGCAGCTCTGCTCTGTTTCCCGCTTTCCCTTCAGCTCCAGTTCACCGACATAATAGTGGGACATGAAGAGCATATGAGCGGGACGCAGGGGAGGGTCTAGCTAAAGGAGACGTGATGCAGCCACTGACAAGTTGCTTTTTGTGCACGTGTGGTTAATGTTCTTATACGATCATGTGTGCATGTTGTTTTTATGACACGAAGCCCTCTCGGCCGTCAGGAGCTGCATGATGTATTGCTGCCGCTGCTGGTGTGTAAATAATCCAGAGAGATTGAATGTGATTAATCATGATGGCTCTGCAGCCAGTGTGTACAGAAAACAGCCCGACATGCAGCATCACGGTGTGTATTTGTGCGTCTGTGTTTAGTCTGTGGGCTGCCGGCTCGGCGTCACCTGTCTGGACCTGTGAGTTCAGCGCACAGGTGGCACAGGTGCGACTTTTTCACAAGCGTAACCTGCTTTTTTTCCACCCTATTTAGCACGATCTCAACACAGAACCTCCCTGTTGCCGCCGGGCCCCACTTCTCTCTGTTCATGACCTCAAACTCCATCTAGTCACACCATAGCCTGTGATTTCTAAAACGTTGATACAAATGCAAACAACAGTTCTGACCTTCTTGTCATACTGGGCGTAGGGGCACAAAAATTGCTATTCTGTGTCTCAATCTTGTAAAAATGGATTCAAAATTGCTCTCTGGCTCTTAAATTGTCCTTTATTTAGCAACTAAAAAGGTGTATTCATATATTCATGACTTTAAATTTGACTTACATGAATTTCCTGGTGACTTATTCCAGCCTTCGACCTTAACCTCATGTGATGTTTTCACCATAATGTGACACACAACATGATAAATACCTTATCCACAAGAACAGCAAATCAAAGTTTTTCACTTGTACAATGCAGGTTATTCACATCTATCCATTTCTTTAATTTATAACAGAAAAGCAGCTATTTAAATGCAAAAATATGAATTTATTACACATCTAAAAGTGCCGGAAATTGAAGAAAAAAATGACGAAATGTTTAAATCATGTGACCATTGTTGGTGCAACTTCATTTTTAAAAAACATTTCAGACACTATGCGTAAATTTATTGCAGGTGAAATGCTATTTCTGCATCTAATGTTTTGTTGTTGGTTCAGTCATATGTTACATGTTTAAAGAACTAAACTAGATGGAGTTTTGCCAAAGCTTAACTGTCTTCCAAAAATTTTGTTTCTAAACTGCATTCTCAACTGTTCTTTTTAGCGGGGATGCCTCGATCAAATTATTGTTTATGTTTTTTCTTCCCCGATGCAAGTCATTTAATATCCAGTACCAATTGTCCCACAGAATACACACATCAAATATTGTAGTCTAGATGTGGTACCTGGTTGTGCCACCAGATGGAGCCTTTTACTGTAGCAACTAGAGTAAACAGGCACTTGAACTTGTCAAGGGCCACCATGACAGAGATCTTTGTGACACTTAATGACTTCCAACCAGCAGTTATATGTAACAGAGCCACCTTAGTGGCCCGTATTGTATGTCTATTGACTAAAATGCCAATGTCTGCACAGGACAGCTGTCGACTGTGCTGTGTTCATTTGATCAAATATTGATTCATATTTCTGCATATAAATAATTAGCATAGTTAGTTTTAATCCCTTCTCTATCTAATTTGTTGTTAATGTAATTGTAGTATGTGACAAACAAACATAACCTGGAAAATAATGTCAAAATGTAACTAAGCATGCAGTTTAGTTGCATAGAAATGTAATTATTGCATGTGAAATCCTCTATCACAAGTTTGCTCATAAGCTTAATTTGCTTCCTGTTGGTGTAAATACATGCATGTCACATGTCAGCACTTGTGACAGGTTGTGCCCACACCTTTCTACATGTTATGAGTGATTATCAGTTCACAGCAGTAACCTGTAATTAAAAGCTTCACGTGGTTAAACTGACTCACCTACATGTGAGTGTTGGACTGTGTCAGGTAATTATATGCAACATGCTGTCAGACGTTTAAGAAGGTGGGAAGTTTTCACCCTAGAGTTCATTGTTGCCGACTAAAAGCTAAAATATAAATATCTGCTGTATACGTTATTGGGTTTTGGGAAAGTTTGAGACTTTCATGCTTAAGCTACCGTTCAGAAGTTTGGGGTCACTGAGAAATGTCCGTATTTTTGAAAGAAAAGCATTTTTTTCAGTGAAGATAACATTAATCAGAAACACAGTGTAGACATTGTTAATGTAGTAAATGACTATTCTAGCTGGAAACGGCTGATTTTTAATGGAATATCTCCATAGGGGTACAGAGGAACATTTCCAGCAACCATCACTCCTGTGTTCTAATGCTACATTGTGTTAGCTAATGGTGTTGAAAGGCTAATTGATGACTCGAAAACCCTTATGCAGTTACGTTAGCACATGAATAAAAGTGTGAGTTTTCATTAAAACATGAAATTGCCTGCGTGACCCCAAACTTTTGAACAGTACTGTATATTATAAGCAATATTCAAAGGTGTGTAATTTTGAGCGTGCAGTACAGTATATCATTGAGATCGTCAAAGCCCTTTCTACTTAACATCCAACAAGATTGTTCCCTTTAGCAAAATATGCTTTTGAAAGAGCAGTCGCCCTAATTGTCAGTTTTACCTTCGTTACGCCTTCTGCTGCCTCCACCACTGTCTGCAGTTCCTGTGATAAGGCCTTCACTATTCAGCCGCCAACGTGTTGATTTATCTTCTTGTTGCTAATGAGTTGAAGGCCGAGTAATGGCCTCGTATAGACAAGCTGATTTATGGGTGATGGTGTCCAGAAAAGAACTGGCTGCAACGGTTCATTTTCAGCATTGATTAGCTATTGCCTGCTTCCATGAGTTTATTTTGCTCTGTGTGTGTAGATTGAAGTGGGAGGTTAATTTTTTCTTAGTCTGACATGAAATGTAGGTATTGTAACACTTTACTTTGCTTGGTACGGGTGTATATGTGCAACCATGTCTCTTACAAAATATATTTACAATAGTTCCGATCAAGTTTCTTTATTATCTACCCTTACCCAGTCCCAATTTGATGCCGTTTTGCTCCATAATACACACTTAAAGTTATTAAAATAAATCTAATGTGTATGTTTGAATGCTCTGCAGTGCATTAAGAAAAAATAGGTGTTCCACAACATTAAAGCTTCAGGAGGACACTTTCTGAAATGTAGTGTGGAGAGGGCAGGGTATTCATGGCTCTTCAAGCTCTAACAGATGACTAAGACCTGTGTTCTTTAAATGTATGTCAGTAAATGTGTTGTAGATTAGCTGTAGTACCTGGTTGCACCACCAGGTGGAGCCTCATACTGTTTAATACTGTAGTGACCAGAGGAAGCAGTGACTTGGACTACTGGCAGTATCATGTTGGCAAGCAGCATATTGTGGGGGTTTAGCTAACAATGGGCCCCATGACAAAGACTTCTTGGATGCTTAATGCCCTCCTGCCCAAGCTGAAAGCTGAGGTCAACTGGGACAGCAATTCTATACTTCAGGGTCGTATTGAATCTTTGCGGCCAATACCATGTGTCCGTTTACAAAAATGCCAGTGTCAGCACAGGACAATCATCCTTTGTGTTAAATTTGTGTTACTGATTAATCCATTATTGATTGATAATGCTGCCGATTCTTGATTTAGAAAACTATTCAAAATTTGCATCCTGCCATAAATTGTGCTCTCCATTTGGGACACCTGTCAGCAGAACTCAACAAAGGATCGAACTGTGTTTGCGCCATTACTGATCGCTTAAAAACACCTTGATTTTGCAGTATGTAATTATGACTGCTTTGCTTTGTTAAATAAGTTCTGGAGGAATCATATTTGCTGAAAACAACACAGTAAAGGATTCAATAGTTGGGGGAAGAAAATGCAAAACTTTGGCACCCAAGACTAGAATTAATGTTGTGTATGCAGTGGACCATTAGCTTAAATACTTTGGTTAAGGCCTCGACTGTTTTTTGGAAATTTTCACCTGAATACAGGTGAAAATTTTGCTGTTCCGTCGTCATGTGGGAACTGGTTACATGGAACTAGTTGGTGGGCGGAGAGGACGAATACATCGTCACGCGGCACTATACGACGGCTTTGTTTACATCCGCCGGCTGTACGCCACCTTGGATTGTGCTACACTCGCTAACTTTTTGCCCTTCATTATGGCTCCCATGCAACATATTCTGTTCTCTTCTTGGAAAATGACTCATGCATGCGTGAAAGTCATTGGTATTCATGACTTTTCTGAAGAACTGATCGATATTGTGATGCACGTAACAGCTTTGTTTACATTTTCGCTGGAGTTCCAACTTAGGCTGAAAATCAACTTACGTCACGCCGTAGGAACGGAACTCTGACATAAGTCAAGGACTTCCTGTAATCATTGTCAGATTTAGTCAATAACATTAGCAAGCCAAAATAAATACCTCTGGTTCTTTGATAGCGGACACTCAGGCCACTTTTGAATTGCCTAAGTCTCTTTATTCTCTCCAGCAGGACAAAGTGAAATTTTGTGAACTGACATTTCAACTTCCGCTGTAAACTCACAGCCTCATAACACTGACTCAATGACACCGAGGAAGTGACTGTTGTTGAAGTCGTTCTGAAAATCATCACCTGCAATTCCAACAGTTTTGATAAAAATAAATACAACAAATGCTGCTTTTATGTTGTCATGTTGGGGATTCTCTTTACTGAATGTGAACTTTGAAGAAATGGCATAACATCAAGAGTTTTTATTTTAAAAAAGCATATTAGTACTAAATAACATCAGTATGAATAAATATTTATGCCAATGTTTCACCAAAATAACAGCACTGATATAACTGACATGTCACGACTCCACTGAAGACATATGAGATTCTGTAATGCACAAATAATTTATCCACATCTCTCATTAATACAGTCAGGAGGAGTCTGATTTTAAATATTTATATTCTCATCTCTCTCATCCAACAGTGGATTGGAAAAAAAATCTACCATTTAGATTTGACTGCAGACCGAGTACAGCAAACTGGCCTTTCATGAAGTCAATAATTCAGTGATGTGAAATCTCACTTTGCCTCGTGAGAGACGTTCAATTTGAGCAATGAAAGGTTGCACATGTGCTGCAACGCTTCAGGTGTGCCGACTGAACATCCTGTTTTGATGATGAGATCGTATTTTTTATCTTTTTGTGACTCGACTTAGCAACGATTTTCTGCATTGAATGGAAAAAGGTGGTTAAATGGGGTCTTTTCTTCTGGCTGTTTGTGAAAATAACCAACCTGGAGGGACTTCGACGTGAAATCAGGAGTCCAGAGCATGTAAACAGATTAGAGGCAGGTAGAGTACAGTCGGGTCTGTTTGTGCTGCATTGAAGGAAGACTCTCCATTTGTTCTCGGTGATGCTACTGTAAGTGAGTGATGGAGTTAACAGATCAACAGATTAGCTGTTAACTAGGGCAAGACCCGAATATCCGAATATTCGGTCCCGACAGTGGTATCCGGATATTAATTTTGAGATCCCTTAAAAATTGAATGACCTTTTTAAAAAAAAATCCTGCAAAAATCTATAAACATTTTTTTTAAAAACTTTGTCAAGTAAAATAAAAATATGATTTTACAGTCATATATTGTAAAACAATGAATTATAAAAAATACCGTACCATAACATAGTTGTTCTTTCAAATATTTGAAAATATCTGTAAAATGTCTAATTTTTTTTTTGCATGTTTTCATGTAACATATTTTCCTGTAATGACAATCTATACACATGTACATATATAATTCTGAGCTGAAGAAGACTCTTGGATGAAGGTGAAACGTCTTTTTACCGAAAAGAGAAGTCTAGTCCAGTTTTTTTTTTTTTTTTTTACAGAATCCCCTAGGTTTATGAAGCTAATAAATAGCCTTTTTTACCCTTCTTAGCTTTATATTTGCTATGCTTTGCCACAGTGTGACAATCTCAATGTTAAAAAATGTAATTTGTCAACAGAGACTAAATTGATTAACATAGATTATGTTCTGTCACCCGTAAAAACCCTGGGTGCCTCCAGCGCAGCAGATTTCATTTAGCTCCACTCCACTTAATTCTTTCCTCGGTCGGATCCCATCGAGACCGAGTCTGTCCGACGGCCGGTTACCAGGAAACATGAATTTCTGAGGCCTTCTGGTGACTCTGTAAACAAAGCTGAACCTCTGAGCTGTTTATGTTCAAAGTTGGGATCCCAGAAGAAACACTGACCTTAAACTTTAAGGTCAACTCTGTCTAATTTGTTCCTCATTAATGAACCGATTACTGCTAAGTATATGCAGACGCATGGCTTGAAACCATCACTTGGGTTTAAGTTTTACTCAACTTTTATGTACCTTTGAAACAACTTATTCAGACATTTGCAGCGCAGGAATTAATTTTTGTACTTTATTTACTGTAATACCTCCCTTTCTGTCAAAACTTTAAACATAATTTGTGGGCTTATAGGAAAAAAAGCCACTGTAGTTTTGCAGCTCACAAAAAAACATAATTAATCCGGACGATCGATCAGGCAAGAAATGGACAGGACTCAGCATTAACACTGAGGAAAGTATAATTTAGGCTCCCCAACCAAGCTCTGTTTTGAAAAATAAAGTCAATCTGTCAAGATTCTTTAGTTTGATCCTCCATTAATAACTGCTAATGGCAGCAAAAATACGATTAAAGTAGGTAAGACTATTAGTAAACACAGAAAAAACAAATAGTGTAGCCTCTACCTTTATAAACCTTCCACTAAATAATGATGCTGCCACCACCGTGCTTCACATCATGATGCCACCACCACCATGCTTCACATCATGATGCTGCCACCACCATGCTTCATGCAACGATGCTGCCACCACCGTGCTTCATATCATGATACCGCCACCACCATGCTTCACATCATGATGCTGCCACCACTGTGCTACACATCATCATGCTGCCACCACCATGCTTCACAACATTATATTGCTTCACAAAATGATGCTACCGCCACCATGCTTCACAGTGGGGAAGTGTGTTTGTGCTGATGTGCAGTTTTTGTTGAAGCCAGATGCTCATATCTAAGAGAAAAAGATGGTGTCAAATTGTGTTGCACTTTGATATTACTTCTACAGTCCACAGCCATTGCATCCAACAGCGTAAAAGCCAATAAAGGGTTGTTTGTAACTGCCTCTTCAAATGTATTTTTTTTTTTTTTTTTTAACATCTGCCACATTTATGTCATGGGTGAGGTTTGGTTAAATTTAAAAGAAAATATCGCATTGGGAATTAAATGTACTCATTCTGTTGCCCAGAGTTATGGGAGAAGATCAATAGTTCTATCTATGTGTTAAATATGAAGCTACACCCAGCAGGGAGTCTGCATTTAAAGCCAGAAAAACAGGAAAGAACCTTGTTGGTGACAAAATCTGTCTTTTAGCTCCACTGAATCTCACTAAGTAACATGTTATATCTCAATATCTAAATGGTGTAAAAATAATAGGTCATTTGTCAGACTGTTTGCTGACTCTACACCCTCTGAGCTGTTTTCCAATCCAAAGCCAAGCCTCTTGTTTTGACTCTTTATGCTCAGCTAACTGTCTCTTAGCGCCAGTGTCATATTTAACAGACAAATAAGACAGTATTATTTATCGACTCGACTGTTTGAACACATAACACGTCTTTTAAGGCTTCTAAACCCATGTATTTTGCAGCTAATGTGTCATAAAACACGCGTTTCCATCAGAAATAAAAAGTATTTCCTTATCTTTGTTCATACATAAGATCTATGGAGGAACTTTGATCTCCTGATGCAGATTTATTAGGATACATGACTGTGACGGAGTGACAACTCATTATTTATTGTGTGTAGTCCTGCATTTATTTTCTTACCTCACCATGTTTTCTTAAAGCTTTGGTTTTGCTGAGTTCTCATATTCAGACACAATCAGACCATCTGTGTTCCTCTTATGTTCCCATATCTTTGGATGAAAGACTGAGCCAGACTATTGCGCAGCAGATTTATGATTTATGTATTTAGATTCACATTTCTTTGTTGTTTTTTGAAGAAAGCTGCCTTTCCGTCTGTTTTGCTTTACACTGAAAACAAAAGTAATGCTGTTCTGTGCCCTCTGCATTTACACTCAGAAGCCTTCAACGTTTGAGCTTCAGTGAGTGTAATTAGATTTTTGTGTTTCTGGAGCTCTTTATACATTTATAGAAGATTTGTTTTAGTTCTGCTAAAGGCTGACATAATTTTGTGAGCAGAAGGAGCAGATATTCGGAGCACAGCACTCATGTACTCTGAAAACGCAAAGGCGACAGTGTACGTTTGCCTCATCTCTGCAAAATAAGTTAAATTGTACACACTGCCTATAAAAGTAAGTCTTCAAAGTAATGTTAATTTATTTATAATATAAAGAGTAAATTTGATTGTGTGATTGCATAAGTATTCACCCTCTTCAAGTCAGTATTTAGTAGATGCACCGTTAGCTGCAGCTTGGCCACTCCAGAACATCCACTTTGTTGTTTAGCTTCACATGCTTCACATCATGATGCTGCCACCACCATGCTTCACCATGGGGACGGTGTGTTTGTGATGATGAGCAGTGTTTGGTTTCCATAAAACATCTTGAGTCTAGTCTGAAGGCCAAAAAACTCTATTTTGGTTTCATCAGGCCAAAGAACCTTCTTCCAGTTGACGTCAGAGTCTCCCACAAGCCTCTTTGTTAGCTTTGTACTTCATTCAATGGATTCTCTTGTCAATTTCCTCATAAAACTTTGACTGGTGAAGAACAGGTTTTGTATGCACAGTCTCTCTATCTTAACCATGAGCTTGTAACTCCTTCAGAGGAGTCATAGGTGTCTTGGTGGCCTCCCTCACTAGTCTGTTTCTTGCATGGTCACTATCGCAGTAAAAAGGGAAAACTTCCAAAGGGCGAGGGTGAATGCTTTTTATAGACACTGTTAATGTAAGTCATATTTCTTTCTTCAGGGGCCTCAGCTAAAGGTTAGGTTGTGGCCCTTTGTCAGACTCCTGTTTTTATTTCAGACATATTCTCTTCTCCATGGACACAGGATTTCAACAACATTTAATTCTATCATTTGTCATCTTATATAATTAACATATTTTGGCGACTAAGACCTGCACTCATTTCAAGATAAACCAAAAAAATGTCACTACTGTACACAGCACACAGCTGTTCTGCCACGATCAGGACAAATATTCATAATTGGACTTTGAATGTGTGTAATATATATTTGGCAATATGGTGTGACCTAGATTTTAGGAATGTACTACACTTCTGATCCTGTCATCTAGTGTATGTTTGTGAAGAATGAGAGTCTGGGAATCTGTTTTTGACAGAGTCTGACAGTGATCCAAATTCAGCGAGTGGTGGCTGCACATTAGGGAGTTTTTCTTCCAAGAAAGACAGATCTCCCCACTGATTACACTTCTGTGAATGACAGCCTGGCTGTTAGCATGTCACCGGGCCTGGAGTTTCTTTTCACCACCAGCAACACAAAGAATCAGTGTCAAAGGCGTAAAAATCAAAAGTAGCTTGTTCACAGTAAGCTGGTTAAAAAGAGAGGTGATGTTTAAAACAGACTCAACGTTTGCACCGATGATGTGAAGAGGTATTGTACTGTAATGATCAAACTGCCTCTGGAGCCACAGGGGCTGGCAAGTGAGGAAAAACAAATTAAGGAGAGAAACAAATTAGGCTGGAAAATGAGTCCAAATATATTGCAATCAATATGGCAATCACAGAATGAAAAAGAATACCAACACTTAGAACGTCAAACATCACGTAGTTCAGAGTCGTGTATGAGACGACCTCAGGACAGTAAATCTATCACTGTAATTATGAAGCCTTTAATTACACTTATAATGGATTCCTTCCATCAGTCGATAGGGTGAACGTTGTGGTCAGACTAATATATATTCTGTTTTGTAGCTGGTAACCATATGAGCTGTTACGCACATTCAAAGTCAGTTATGATGATTTGTATGTGTTTACATGAATGTACTGTATAGAAAACTGCACTTATGACTCCTGCACTTATGAGTCCCCATTGGATTATTATACAATATGCATGCAGTATGCAGTTTGCAATGCACAGTACACAGGCAGGTCACTCAGGCACATGCCAAATTTAGATGTATAGTGAATTTTTTATGTAGCCAGTCATCTTTTTTTAGGCTCGAAATGACATAAACTAGTGACAAATGATACTAACACATTCTATCAGATGGTAATGACAACATTTAACTATTCATTTTTGGTGTCTGCCATATCCAAAATGTCACCAATGATGAGAAAACCTTTGTTTGCCACCACAACAAACAAATATAATTGCGTTCTGCAGGTATTTTGCTGATGTGTTGATCTCCAGGTCTTGGAGATGAAAGATTTTCAGTTTCCTTTACATATTCTTAATGGGATTCAGGTCATGACTCCAGAATTTTACTATTGTTTTCTTTTAACCATTTCTTCACCACTTTGTCCAAATGTTTCAGATCATTATGTCTTGTTTGAAGATCTGACGCTGCCAAAATATAAGCTATTTTTTTGTAAACTAGCTGATGTTTTCCTGCATAAGTTTCTTATCATGCTGTCTAGTTTGATGAGGTTGCCTGGCCCATTTTCCTGAAAAACACACCCAAAGCATGTTCTTGGGGTTGAATACTTCTACTTTATTTCCACCAAAAACTTTCTACTTTGTCCAGCTGAGCTTTTGTGTGTTTTTTCTCAGAGAGATTAAGCCTTCCTTGGTCAGCTTCCATAGAGACCAGCTGTGTTCAGTGCCTGACTTGAGATTTTGGTTCCAGAACAGCTCAGATTCATGGACAACCTTGACGATGATCCTCAGATTCTTCTCGTCCTCTTGCAGGGGTCACTTCTGGCTTCCTTTGAGATTTCTCACAATGTGGAGCTCCTTGTACTATTTGATTCTGCTTTCCACTGTGTTGACTGCCACTTGGAAACACTTGGAGATGACTTCATAGGCTTTTTCTGTCATAGTATTCAAGTTTCTGTCAATGACGGACCCTAATAGCAAGAATCAGATGTTTTAAATTTAAAATTTAGTGTATTTGAACGCTCTGGGACATGGTTTAAATTACCAGGGCCATTTCAAATGGCATAAAAGCTGCATTTTCTCAATAGTCTGCAACAATTTCAACTTTGGACATGTGATCTTTGGTAAAATGTTGTTAGATCATGATTTCTACAATAATGTATTATTGTCTTTTGTTGCTTGTTTATGTAATTTCCATTCAGAAGAAACCAATTCGTCAAATATCAAATCACTCTAAATCAATATATGGCGCTGGTGTGACTAATTCTTGCCTCAACTGTGTGGACTTAAATTCCCCCACATCACCTAATGGGTGTTTTGTTTCATAAAACAGTTGAATTAGAGCATTACTCCAGATTTTAGCTAACTTTTTAGTTTAAATCTTACTTCTCGTATTTAATCATTCATTGTCTCGTTCCTGTCATTTTACCTAATTTTTTGTTGGTTTATGTCTCATTTTTAATCATTTTTTGTTATGTCTCTTTTGTGTACCATTTTTGTCAGTTTGTGTCTCTTATCTGTTGTTTTATTTGTTTTTATCCTTTTGTGTCTTGCTTTTGTCATGTGTCTTGTTTTTGTTGTTTTGTCTCATTTTTTATTGGTTTGTGTTTCATTTTTGTCATTTTTTGTCAAATTTTTTCATGTGTCTCTTTTGTGTATAATTTTCACCAATTTGTGTCTTGTGTTGTTTTGTCTCGTGTGTTTCTTGGTTTGTGCCGTTTCATTTCTAGTTTTTATTCTTTTGTGTGTCATTTTTTGGTATGTTGTGTCTGTTTCATGCCATTTTGTATGTCTTTATCATGAACTTTAACACACCAATAAATCAGCCCTTATTCATGCTGTACAGCTAAACATTCTCGGACCTTTAATTCTTTTGCAATATGTGATTGAAAAGCCATGTATGATAGTTATACAAACATATGACGTGATATTTGACAGAGTAATGGCAGAGTTCGGTGAAATACATACATTTTTCCAATCGTTAAGCATAGTTTTGTCTTTGTAGGATTGCAGGTGGAAAAGAAATGAGACAGTATTTATTTATATTATAGATCATTTCTTCCAGGCCTCCTTCCAACTGCAATGAATAAATTCCGTCATATATTTCAAGCAATATCTTTACCGTCTGGCTTTATATTAATCTGACTTTTTATTAATGTTGTTTTCATGTGTTTACGTCTGCTCTTCTTCTCTCTGTGCGTTTTTTTATTTGCCCTCTTAAAGGGGAAAAAAAAAATCTATTTTTACTGTGTTTTTTAAACATACTGTGCTTAGACGTTGAACCGAGGCGGGTCAGACAGAACACAGTGTTTTATATAGAAGTCCGGTTTCATCGACGCCCTCCTCCCTCCAGGCTACAATCTCAGTGATGTACTCTGAGTCGAGATCTTTACAGTGACTGTCGAGCCATGCGATGAATGCATGCCATAATGTCACGTCCAGAAAGGGTTCAGCGGAGACTGCTCGGCTTGATTGCATTCCCAAACATAAATCACAGCACATCTCGTCAGGATGTCTCCTTGGGGGGAAGTGTCCTCTAACAATGGACCTCATACAGACGCCATAGTGGTTGTGTTACGTACACACTGTACTCTGCTAGTACTACAGCTAAATGGCAGCGACTGTCATGTTTTAGATCTGAAATAACCTTGTAAATCTGTACAGCAGCTACTTTTTAAATCCACTGGCAGTACTTCTTACTTGTATTTGATGCTATATGTAAAGACAGTGACAGATTATCTCTCCTGGCACTTCGTTTTTGACACTTTTGACAAGTTTCTGAGCTCCCTGCTGCTGGTGTGTTGAACATCTGCTTCTTGTTTGGATGCATATGTGATGATGGGTTATCAGATCCGCAGCGCGTTTATTGGAACACCTGGACAGTTTTGCAAACAAACTCTGATCCCCTAAAGTAGAAACCCAAGTAAAGCTGAACGAAAATTCCATAGTAATGCCACATTTGGTATAACACTTCATGGCAGGACGTCAAATTGTGAGAGAAAACAAATTTCTTCTTTGTTTTCCGTGATCTTCTGGGTGTTTTTGTGTTTTATTTTGCAGCTCCCTCTTCTTCCGTATATGTCATTGTGTGACAGTAGCGTCCAAATTCTCTCATTTATTCTCGGCTAAATTGCTTTTTGAAATATTTATTGCATCGAGGTGTAGCTTATATTAAATAAAACTGCACAACTTGACCTTTCCAACACTGCTAGTTGCTCGTCTCCGCGACGAAGTGATGCCAAGAAAAAATCATCGGATTCACATCAGATCTAATCCTAGTTAAAACCTGCATACAGCTCTGTGTCGATCGCCACACTGATTATCCGTCTGAATTATTCATGAACTCATCGCTCCATAGATATGTTATTATCAATCTAGATCTTCATATCTGTATATTTATAATTTAATATCATACCACAAGAATGAGCAGAACCAGGCTTTTGTAAATATACTTGTACATATAGAAGTAAAAATGCTCTAAAGACAGATCAAATTTCTGCATTTTTATAATTTTTTTAACCTATTTTCACACTTCTGCTTCTATCATTTCCTAATGTGGGACTACCTACTACTGCTTTTTATTGCAATTATTAAAAAGTTGTGGCCAAAAGACGAGTTCAGGCCACCTTTGCAGAAGAAAGTAGTGCGATCCTGGAGTCTGGAGAGCCGTGAGGCAAAACAGAGCTTAAACACATATCTATACAGTTTCCCATCATCACGGTTGTCATATTTCCAGAATCGGCACAATTATCAAAGCACACAACTGACAGTATTTTACGGTGTGATATGTGTGGAAGCATAATAATTTCTTAATACAAAATAGTTTTGGTTGCCCACATAATGACCAAGATAAGAGCATAAAAGTAAAGGTCTTGAAATTTCCTGAAAATAGCCTCCGGCTCAAAGGGCTAAAGTGCCTAGTCAGTATGTTTATTCTAGCCATGTGTGAAATCATAATGTGGAAGAAAGTGGACATGAGCACACAGAAAGATGTCGCCTCTGGTTCACTGATAAAGTTCTCTGTCACTGCTTGTTTTCGATAGGCACAGTTAGCGATTAGCTCGTGAACACTAGAGCATAGAAGACGCATATTTTACTCAGGAGTTGGTTGACACAAAGGGCATAGCTAAAGGAAAGAGAAAATTGCAGTTGCTTATGTTGCTCAATAACTGCTTGATGTATAAATCATCAGCTGCTGGCTAATGTTGTGTTTGTAATTTGTTTCTAGAGCCACCAGTTGGACAAAAAAGATATTTTTGAAGGTCTAAAAATGTTATATTTCATGTTACTTAGTCTAAATAGATCTATCAGTGCTGGAAAATGGTCTGACTGCACCTCATTGTCATTTTGCTACGGAGGAAGAAAACACTTGTTTGTGTTTCTTTAAATCAATCACTCATCTTGGGCAACGTTAAGCCCAGGATGTAGTGTTAGTGCCCTTACAAAAATAGCATAGGGTTGCGTCATTGAAATGGCTAATTCACAGAAAAAAACAAGCAAGCCTGTTGTTGTTTAGTTCAAACTTTCAGCAAAACTTGTCATTTTTAGCATCCAGGTTGCTTATTGGAGATTGTTGTTCCTGTATAGAAAAAGGGATTTTATCAGTGTTAACATGCATAGCAAGAGGGGAGTAGACTGTGAATTTCTGGGCATTTATGTCAGACTAAGTCTTTCTCAACAAAATGAGTATGTGTTGAATGCATTTTTCCCTTCATAAAACATTTGCAAATTTGAACCTGTATTGTCTATTTTT
Source organism: Amphiprion clarkii (assembly GCA_027123335.1). NCBI lineage: Eukaryota > Metazoa > Chordata > Actinopteri > Pomacentridae > Amphiprion > Amphiprion clarkii. The sequence continues at coordinate 27,597,053 of CM049585.1, read as the reverse complement.
ATGTTTACTGGGTGCCAGTGTTCTTGCCTCCAAATGTTTTTGGCTCGTTACAAAGTTTCTTGCTACATTACTTTAAAAAAAATCAGGTAGCAGAATAATGTGAAAACACTGGAAACCCACTAGTGGCTAAAAACAACACAGAATACCTTAAATTTAATCAGTTTTCATGTATGAATTAGTTTGTAGTATGATGACCACCTGAGCAGTGGAAAACACATGAAATGCTTTTATTGCAGTATTGATTATTAGATTTTTTGGGTGCCCACCACACTGTTTGATTCAGATTTACCCCTAAAAATGTGTTGATTTTAGATACATTTGGCCTTTGAATGCTTTTGTGGGTTGTGTGGCTGTGATCCATACCAATTATAATGAGAACTCTTACTATCAGACAGCCCATAAATAAAGTTTTCATGGGTCCAATTGTTTAGTGACCTAAGCAGGGTCTGGTCCAAATGATATTAAGCCTAATGGGGTCGGGCAGTTCACCGGCACGTCTCCGTTCTGTGTGTCAATACACGTAATACCTGAGTGGATCCACTCACAGGAGAATAATTTGTGGTTTCTGCAGACAGAGAATGTGAACTGGGTTTGCAGTAAAAATGACATTTTGCTGCCACGGCTGCTCATTAAGTGGTGGTGAATCACACCGCTGCCAGTGTTGGTGTTTTCTCTCTATTTGGGTCTGTTTGGGTCCAGCCTTATCTCGGGTTGGATCTAATCATCCTCGGACCGTCTAAGGTTCCGTTCTGGGTCAGAATGTCTGAAAATCTTTACGAAAACCAGTTTAGGCCTGTCAGGTTCTATTGTCAGAGCTGCAAGTTTTCTGCTTCGATTGTTTAACTGTTCAACTTTGCAGGGAATGAATACAAAGCAGTAGATTTGAACACAACTTCTTTTGAGTGTAGGGATATTAAGGATCTAGGAGGCGACTTTGCAATGCTGTTTTCTCTGGTCATTAATCATCAGGTGAGGCTGGTTAGGTGGCTATCTGGTGGCATGAATAGACTCTCGAAGGAGAACAGATGAAAATTAAAATTGGGCAAACTCTTGAGACACATCGCTGAGCTGAAGGGACTCCCATACCGCAACCTCCCATCCCTCCGTTACACCACAACCTCCCTCTCACTCTATTTTCTCCTTCTGTTTTCTGTCATTACTCACTTCAGGCACCTACAGCATGTGTGAAAACAAACCAAACATGGGTCTCAGTTGTGATTTCACTTTAAGTAATCCAGCCGTGACACATGAGGAACAAGCTGCCTTTTCTGTTTTCACAAATCAAGCCTCATTACTGGGGTTAATTAACACTCAGATGATGTTTATGTTTACCGAGGCAGGACTGTGCCAGATCGGAATCTAAAACACATCCCACACCTGCACTGAGATGAACACACCTGCAGAGTTTGGAATGTACTTTTTCCTTTAATCGTTGCTTACTTTTAACCAAAGATGTACATAAAACCTAAATAACACACACAAACTGCTGCTTTAAGTGCAGGATTTAGCAGAAGTGAAATAAAGTGTTCACAATCATGTTGCAGTTAGTGTATAAGCTATAAATATTATTTAACATTAGCTTACAGTGAGCCCTTCATATCTACATATGGAGCAAGTTCTATTCCATGCAGCCCACTATGTTTCTATCTGGAATTCAGAACCAAAACTGTCTCTAGAGGTTGTTTCTTTTTTCATCTTTATGTTGAAATTTGCCCGATTTAGGCTCTCCTACGTGCAAGAAAGGGAGGGATGTTGCCCACCCTCACCCTAACTGGTCGAGGCAGATGGCCGCCCTCCCTGAACCTGGTTCTGCTGGAGGTTTCTTTCTTGTCCTTCCTGGTAAAGGGGAAGTTTTTTCCTCCCCATCGTCTGCAAGTGCTTACTCAAAGGGAATTCAGAGAGCTTTGCTGACCTGTTTACTACCAGTATGTCAAATAAACACTTCCTTCTCATCCACTGCAGAAACCTGTAAAATACAGGTGATAAATACAACAACATGTATGATGTATAAACGTTAAAACCTTAGCAGTTGGACGGCAGGACTGACACATCTGAAAGTAAATCAAACGATAGAATCCCAAGAAAAAAAACGAGAAAAGAACTGAAAAGTAGATTTAGTGAGATTATCCTGAAAACTGCCAAAAGAACAAAATATATTTATGTCAACTTTTCCTATTGCGTTGTTAATAACGTTATCTAAGACTAATTTACATACATTTACCTACATATTCTTGGACAATTGCAACATCCCTCCGCCATAAATTTCTGTTACTACTGATAATGTTTACCATGTGCTCCTTGTTTAGTTTTCACACCTCAGCTCCAGCATTCAGATTTACTTATCATGTTTTGTATTTTATCTTTTATTACTCTTGTTTTGGAAATTTGCGCTTCTTGTTTTGATTTGGTGTTTCTACTCCACTCCAAGAGAGCCCTGCACAAGAATTCTAACAGACTGTCTGTTTGCACACAAATGGCAAGTGAAAAATCTTGATTCTACAATTTTCTATCAACTTTGTACACAGTTTCAACCTGCGGATAGAAACCCACTTTTCTGAAATCTGGCAACATATTGATAGAACTGTTTGTTTGGATGTTGTTGGACTGGAACTCATACTGTAGTCAGGAGTTACACCACAGCGTAGCCTGAGGATTCAAGACACTTTGCTTTGTTAGTCTGTTGACTTATTCATGACTCTAATAAGGAGGAAACCTGCGAGTGTGTGTGTGTGTGTGTGTGTGTGTGTGTGTGTGTGTGTGTGTGTGTGTGTGTGTGTGTGTGTGTGTGTGTGTGTGTGTGTGTGTGTGTGTGTGTGTGTGTGCATGCATGCTGTGTTAATTTCGTACCACGGCAACCGTTGCTTGATGGCGAGCGGCTCTGGCAGCGTCGATGAGTTCATGAGAACCCCCTTCTGTCCTCGTGTGCATTGTGGGAAAACGCTTGCTCTCCTGACTGTCACAGCTGTCCACTCACATCGAATAACGTCACGGCAACACGGCCCACCACCATTTACACAACCCCACATACACACACACACCACACACACTGCGTTTTTGTCCACAAACAGGATGTGACACACTCAAGTCCGTCTCATGATTGGTTGGCTCGTTTTCTATTCGAGGAGATGGTAGAAATGAGGTCTAATTGGCAAGAAATGATGTGTGTCTAATGGTGAGGTTAATTTTCTGCATCTTGTGTTGTGTTTGTCTGCACATGCATGTACTGTTGTAATGAAATAGACCAGATATCCCAGAGATAAGCTTTGACTTGTTTTGTACACCTTTAGCTCAGGCAGTCTAGACAGAGACACAGCAATAATAACGAGCATCGACTTGACTCAAATATATTGTCGTGGTCATTTTTTTGGCCATATCTTTCTGTATTGTGATATATTGCGTTTTCTGGAAATAGTTTGAGCCATAATTTATACTTGTGAATGTCTGTTTTTGACAGAACCAATGATTTTATTGCCTAAAACTCATCCCACTCCACAAAATTATCTAAAATTAATGCGCATTTCTTGAATTTCATATTGTTATAAAAGCTAAAGTGAAAATTAGTGTTGTTGTTGGTAGTAGTTTACTCAACTCATTGTAAAACCTGGAGGAATCATGATCTTGTTAACATGGATGTCCGCATCAATGACACAACAGTCAATCAGATAATCATTTGACAGTAATTTGTTTTTCCTGTGATATATAATAATAATAATAATAATAATAATAATAATAATAATAATAATAATTATAATGATAAGCTTTATTTCTAAAGTACCCTTTGAAACTGCAACTGTAAGGCGCTTTTCAAAGCATTAACATGCATAAAGCATTAAAGAACTACAATAAAACATTAGTAAAGATGGTGCACCCTTAAAAACTGGAAGAACAGATCATAAGGAAAAGAATATAATTGTATTCAAATGATTCAAATGATTGCCTGTGGGTTTTTAAAAGCTTTTTGAACTGAGGAACTTACTGAGATGTTTTTGACGTATACATTCCAAAATGGGAAAAAAAAAAAAACTGCTTCGTAAATATAGCAGCAGTATAACTTCCTGTCTGTGTTTAAAGCTCTGCAGCCTGGTCCACTTGTTCAGCACCTTATCTGTTGACATACAGACTTTTCATCGAGGCTCCAAGCAGCCATTATTTGTTTAATCCTGCGATGTTCCTACTTGTATGATCATCCAGGAAGAAATGCAATTTGCAAATGGTTCAGTTGTCTGTCCTCATTAATATAGCGGACGGTCGGACTTCTGTAGAGCTCCGTTGTCTGTCTGGACTACAAGTTAATTGTAGCTGCATAATATTCCACTTGTGGCAGGTCTGTTTTAGCTTCTGTTTTTTTATTTTTCATACAGCTCTGGGAGGCTCTTTGGGTAACTGTGTTAATTGGTATCATGTCTGTCAGGAGTTGCAATGTTTTTTTTGTTTTTTTGCTTTGGATAGCATTCAGTTCTGGCTTACTGAAGAGCTCCGGGTGCTGATTAAATACAAATCCGTCGTGTTGCCTCGTCTGGTTGATCTGGTTACAAAGCCAATACCTGTTTTTGGTCAACACTGTCCTTTTGGATGGCTGAAATATGTTCATACTACTGATGTTTCTTTTTGAAACCTTTAGTGTTTCTCTCCTATTCCTCACTCACTTTGCCGTGCTCGTGTGGAACCTGCATGTCATCAAACTACGTGTCTTGTAAATAAACTTTAAAAGAAATGCTATAAATAATACACGTATCCAAGAACCCTTGAAGTATCCCAAACCTTTAACGTATCCAAGAACCCTTCAAGTATCCAAGGACCACTAAAGTATCCAAGCGTCCTTAAAGTATTCAAGAACCCTTAAAGTATCCAAGAACCCTTACAATATCCAATAACCCTCAAAGTATCTAAGAATCCTGAAAGTATCCAAGATCCATTAAAGTATCCAAGAACTCTTAAAGCATCCACAAACCCTTAAAGAATCCAAGGACCATTAAAATATCCAAGAATCCTAAAAGTATCGAAGAACCATTGAAGTATTCATAAAACCTCAAAGTATCCAAGAATCCTGAAAGTATCCAAGATCCATTAAAGTATCCAAGATCCATTAAAGTATCCAAGAACTCTTAAAGTATCCACAAACCTTAAAGAATCCAAGGAGCATTAAATATCCATGAATCCGGGATCCAAGAACCCTTAAAGTGTCCACTTCCTTAAATTGCAGTAACTTCTGTTCTATTAAACAGACTTCACTTGTAGTTTAGTCATGAAACATGAGAACTATGTGAGTTCTGTTTCTGTATTAAGCAGCAAAATAGTTTAAGCATGATATGTTTGCGGTAGTTTACCATACTTTACATTGCACTTCCTGCAATGTGACAATTGTACAACAATGCTGAAACAATATATTGTGTAGCCGTATTAAAAAATATAAACAACTGAAGAAATAAGTCTTTTTAGATCAATAACATTTGACTCTGTGTTAATTGTAGTCTGATAGACGCTGACAGATATGTGCATTTACATAAGAACAACAAAAACTGACGATATTTTCAGACTCAAACGGCAAAGTAAAAGTAGCCTGCTTACATGTGTTTTTTATTGTACCGAATTTTTAAGAAGTTCTTAACATGACATCCCTAAATGCACATTTCACATTTGTTGTTATCTTATTATTTTCCTCAGTGGTAAAATTGCTTCTTACTGGCAGTGATGTCTGCTTATACAGACAACGGCCTTATCAGTCCAGGTTTTTCACAATGCTGAGGAAAAATGAGCTTCTGGACTGTGCTTTGCAGGGAAATGCTAAGTAATCTCAGCTTTAAAAAGCCTGTACTAGTAGTGGTATTAGTGAGGAAAAGATGATTGAGTTCTGCCATAACAGTACGACAGCTACAGACCGACTGGCAGCTATTGGTTGTGTTGTAATGCAGACAGACAGGCGGTGAGACGGACGCTCTGAGAGCAGCTGGTGATGTTCAGGCAGACAGGCAGCAGATATACAGTCGGGTTGTCAGCACCATGTTCTCTGGTCTGTCCTCTGAGAGCCTCCGTCTCGTCTTACCAGAAAGTGTGAAAAACTCAATCACAGCCGCCGGCCCCCAGCTGGGCAGGTCGCAGTAATTAAACTACATCACTCAACACAAAGCTCCCTTTCTGGATTTTACTTGCTTTTTCTCAGCTACGTCCTTCTGCCAGACTCCACATCTGTGTTTTTCATTTCATTTCTTTTATTTTGTCCTCATCTTGCTCGTCTTTAAATGAATAATTAAACAGCGTGGGACATAAATTAGCATTTTATTTTAAGAAAAGGGCCTTTCAGCACAAAACCTTAATGTGTTGTTTTTACACCTCAGTTTTTCTTGCATGAATTAAACAGATGCTGTAAAATATATTAATAAATCAACTTTTGATGTCCTGGCAGGTGGGTCTCGCTTAGCATTCTGGATTAAAACACCTCATTATTATTCTGCTATAGTTGATAAAAATTTCTTGAAACCAATAGAAACTGGACTGGAAAGAGCTAAGCGAAGGATGTAGCTACAGCATTCCTTTAAAATAGTGAGGAGAGAGTTGTTTTGGTGGAACATTTGCACAGTGGTTAAAATGGCTAATTCACCATAAAAGATTTGCATGGATGTCTCACTGAATGATCCACATCCTCTGCAAAACTTGGTTTTAATTGTGGTATGTTGGAGGTTGTTGTTGTTTTTCCTTGGAGTGAAGTAGATTTTGAAAATGGTAACTCACAGATAGCAGAAAGGGAGTAAAAAAACTGCAGAAAATTAGCAGCTAATTGCAGATTTTTACACATAGTCAACATCTGATGAGTCACACACTACCTTACCTCTAACATTTGGACATGAAATTGCTGATAGACATTTACATACATGTTTATTAAAGCTCATCCATCCTCCTGTGTGGAGGGACGAGTAATTCACTTCTGAAAGCATGTCAGTTTGCCAGAAAGGGAACGTGATTATCAGGCACTGACTCACTTTTTCTGCCAGAATTTGTTTTGCATCTAAGTATTTGACATTTTTTGCCTTTTTTTTTTTTTTTTTGCATAAAGAGCACAAATAATAGGCAACAAGATGAACTGAAGTTTCGTCCTCCAGATTTTTGATGGGCAGCATGACTCACACTTATCTCTCCATCTGGTTCTGCCATTGTTTCTGCAATGTTAAAGCAGTTCAGGCTCTATTTTTATCCCCGTGATAAAGGCTGAATCACAGGATCTGGATTTATGCTTGATGAAATACACAGAACATGGACCTTTTACGCGTGATTTTATACACCTGTGTGGAAATCACGCGTCTTTTGCATGATTATCTGCTTTGTTTTTAACATTTTGCTGTGGTTTAGTGGATCTACTGAAACATACTTTACTGGTTGTGCCTGACAATACAGAGAAAAGTGACATTTGTCTCCATGTGTGAGTCGATAGCATCACCTTTCACATTTCCTGTGCCGACGTCTGGCGCCCTCGTGGAAATATTGCGGCGACGATAAAGGGATATTAAAACTCGAAGCTTCTTCTACCTGACTTCTGTCTACACAGTCGTCAGATCTTCTCTTCATGGACAAACGTGCAAACACACAAACACAAACACGTGTACTTAACACAACAAAGTGAGTTATTGATTGTGATAAAAGCAGCACGGTGGGTGATTCATGTTTTTATGTGCTCTGTTCATTCTGTTCTTGCAGCCACAGTGGTTTGCTCTGAATAAACTGCTCCTGCTTGGGTCACGTGAGCATTTTTTAATATCTGGTTTGGCAAAGTGTGGAACGCTGAGCCTGAAATTTCAACCACAAATCATCAAGAATCCAGATTGAAGTACATAATACTGAGCAGTTTTTTTCTTTTCCAGGCAGCAGAGTATAAGGAATGTCGTGAAATTTAAATTAAAACAGATGAACTAAGTTGCCATAAGCTGTGCAGTGATCATTTGTGAAAGATTTTGTTAATACAAAGCAGCAATAAAAGCTATACTCCACCAGACACCATAAAACCACTTAGAGATGAACTGAATAATAGTACAATACATTGTTCTGCTGGCAAATCTTAAGTCCTGGCTGCTAATACCAATTATTCATCATCAGGAAAGACCAATAATAGGAACCAATACACAGCAAATATTAGATTTTAACAGCATGTGTTGGCTGGGGATTCATTCATAACTAGGATACTTCATTAACACGGATTACTATAGCTAATAAATATGTATGCTAGCCATAGGAGTCATCACAGGATGCTAAAAAATTCTTGGCCAACTGCAACTGATCAATTTGTCTCCTGCAGTTCACTCGCAAAAGCCCATATCTTAAAGCATTACTATTTATTGTTTTTCAAACAAAGTTTCAGGTTAATCTGAGGCTGCTTTCGAACTTAGCCGGTAGCCACTAGCATTAAATTAGCAGCTGTGGAGGTAGCTAATTTCCTGGTTTGTGCCAATGTCTGTGCTTTTTGTTCGTTTTGTTTTGGTTGTGTATTTGCTGAAGATAAATTTCTGAGACCACAGAGTGACTATGAACAAAGAGAGGCGGCTGTTTCAGACCCAAAGTAGTACATTTATTTTATCAATTTTTCCTTAATTAAAAATTAAAAATACAGCTAATCGTACAAATGCCAAATATCTACCCTAATAATCAGCCAGGGCGATAATCAATCTATCCTTACATGTTACTTTGACACTTCTCACTAACTTAAACATTATTGCTGACCAAATACCCTTTCTGTTGCATCCCCCGACAATGCAAAACCTGCTCAGGAATGGTTCGAGGAACTCGACCAAGAGCCCAACTCCAGACTCCAAGTTGGTGGAAACTGACATCTGGCTCCTGTGAAGGTTTGAAAAGCGGAGAATTTACACTGAAAATGGATCTAAAACAAAACAGAGCTATTAAATTGTGATTCTTGCTGTAACTTTACGCAATTCAAAGGTAGATTTTTGCCAAATTACTACTACAATAGGAAATGAAGTGTGTAGACATTATCATTGCAGCTGTTACACGTGTGAAGTCAAACAACTAATCTGTTTTCTTGTTGAGTCCACTGCAAAGATTGCTTTTCATATTTGGGCTTGCGTTATATTATTTGGAATATGTGCGTTTAGTTGGTATAAACTTAGCGAATGTGCTTGCACTTCCTGTTTTTGGATGGTCATCTCTAGTCAAACACACAGTACAGGGTGTCCCTAAAGTCTGGACACATAGGAAATCTCATTAACTAGAATTGTTTTGCCTCCACAGATTAACCCTTTGATGCGTAGACCACATGAGGAGATACCCATTTTCCATTGGATTTGGGTCACTTTTGACCCAGGTTATGCATCAAAGGGTTAAATATGGCTTTGTCGAAAGAAGGTACTTCTCAGTGGATGTGAAGGATGGGCATATTGAAAGTCAGCAGATGAATTTAATGCTCGTCATCCAAGGAGGATTCCACTTTCCTTTTCCATGGTGGTGAAGCTGGTTATAAAGTTTAAAGAAATGGGCAGTGTCATGGATAAACCCCGTTCTGGACAATGAAATCCATCAGCCAAAACTAAAGAATTGGTCATAGCTAAAATTCACATTAGTCCAAAAAAATCACTTCCCAAACCCTAGCTCTAACCCTACTAGCCCAAACCCTACAAACCCTAACCCTACTAACCCTAATCCTAACCCATAACTCAAACCCTAACCAAACCCCAACACTAACACTAGCACTAATTCACACAGGAACATTATAGTAATATAGAACCCAAAAAAGTGTCACCACAAACCTATCCCAAATGACTCAGAATGGTCTGAAATGTACTCCTAACTGCTTTCTCTAGGGTGAATTTTGGGTGTCTCAAAAAAATTTTTGCTTCCGCATATCCCCATTGAAAGTGAATGGGCGAACATTTTTGCAAATATCTCCCGAACTGAACGTCGTAGAGGATTGGAAGTGTGATCCGTCGGACATAATTCAGCCCACTGGACACGCCAGTCTCGGTCCCAAGTCTCAACAAGCTTCCGTTCACGAGATACTGAAAAAATAAAATTATTTTCAAGATAACACCCACTTCCTGATGTCACATAGGTCAGTGGGTCGGCGCATTGGAAAGGCAAACGGGACAAGCGGAGTGGGGGGTTACATCCTCAAATCAGCCTGTCTTTCGATATGTTTATTCATCACGTCCACTGAGAAGTACCAGTTCAACTCTTTCTTCTTTCGACAAAGCCATATTTAATCTGTGGAAGCAAAACAATTACAGTAAATGAGATTTCCTATGTGTCCAGACTTTAGGGACACCCTGTAGATTTTTCAGTTATCCTTTTCATTCCATGTTTTTAGATTTCCGAAGCACGAAACATAGCCAACACATAGCTTTCATAACTTTCTGATCATTATTATTGATTTTGTTTGCATCTACTTGAAATAGCACGACTATACTTTGATGTTTTTTCTGACTTTGAAAGGTTTGCTCAGTGCTCTTTTTAAAAAAAAAAAAAAAATCTATTTCCACTCACAAACATGGAAGAAATATTCCTGCGGCAGGTTATTTTAAACTTTATGGATCGCGGGATGCTACATGAGAAAGCAGTAGTGACCTCCAAATGTGTTTAAAAGAAGAAGGCTGCGTTTCTCTGCCTTTGGTTCGCAGAGGGTTGACGGATCTTTTATGCCTTCAGACGGTCCTACACTGAGACTCATCCGCTCGGTGTGAATGTTTCAGCACAACTGAGAGAGTTTGAATGTTAATTTAATTCTTTACAGAGAAGTTCCTCTAAGTGAAAATACATTTCCGATGTTGGTGGGTATTACTGTAGTACGCTGCTAAGAGGCTTTTCCTTCGCAGTCCTCATCATTGTGTCGACTCCAAGTCGTCCCTCAGCTCCGATCTCTCACTCTATGGTTTCCCCTTGTCGCCATTTTTTTCTTTTATAGTTTCAATGCAGAACTGCAAAATTCCAATAAATATAGATCATAAATTTCATTAAAAAAAATCATGAGACAATTATAACAAGCAGCAATTTGACATAAATCACTGCCGGAGAGAAGCCAGTATGTGAAACGCATTAAACAAAATATATTTTATATCACAATTGGGCACTTTCATCCGAGCACAACTGATTTCTCTCATAATGATGCGGCCATAAAACGCAGTTGTGCTTTATTGGTTGCCATGCCAACCGGTAACCAGGGAGCGATAAGCGACCTTTCTTGTTTTCCACTTTTTTTTTTCTTTCCGTGTGTGTTTGTGTGGAGATTTCCTTTCAGAGTGGATTCTACCTCCTACATAAAAGCTACCGCACCCTTGAGGATTTTCTGGCTGCGTCGGTTCTCCTGACTCTACTTAACTGAGAGGCTTAACAACAGGCCCGTTTGGGATGTTATAAATAATATCATGTACACTCGAATGTGTTTGAAAGAAAAACACCCCGATACAAAGTTGTCGGGTTCAAAGTCGATAGGGACGGCAAAAACATGCAGTGGAAGGTGCTTAACTGTGCAAACGCTGTAGATTTGCCTGCTGTAGAATGCAGTTAAAGGTGTTAACTGAGCAGCGTAATTATGAAAATACAGGGAGTTCTCCACTTACATCAGAATTCTGTTCCTGTGATGCGACGTAACAGGATTTTCGCCGTATGTCTGAACTCACATACTGTACATAAGTACCTGTGTCACTCACCTATGCTAACACAGTTCGTCGATGTTTCACCCTTTTCCAAGCATTTTACTATATCTAGTTTCTACGGAATGAGTTGGTACAGCGAGACTAGCATTCAACAGTTTGCTGCATTAGCTTCAAAATTTTTCTCTTTAAGTTGCTTCACAGTTCTTCCTTTCTGCCAAATGCATCAAATAATGAATATAGAAGCCAATGAATGTGGTCAAAACAGACAGAATTTCTCCTCCAGTTGCAGAAATACTGAGCGCATATCTCCAAATTCCCAAAGAATATTTGACAAACCACCAAAAATGCTTAGATAATCTAATTCTAATATATCATATAAAATAGTAGATTATATACTCACCAAAATAGAGTCATATATGTTTTGATTATATTTTCACTTAAGTTTATATTTGCTGGTGAAATAATCCAATTTAATGATCTTTAATCTATTGTTATTATTTATTTATGCACCTTTATTTAACCAGGAAGTCCCACGGAGATTAGAGATCTCTTTTACAAGGGAGACCTGGCCATGGTAGCAGCCATACAAAATCTAAAAATTATATAAACTGATACATGATACACGAATAAACAATCAACAGTGTAGCAATAAAACAGATTGACAGCTATTCAAGGACATCTCAAGAAGAACATTGACTGTCCTCCTTCACTCTATTCTTTATGATACTGTTAAACTCATTAATGGATATGAATGTTTCTAGTTTAAGAGTTTTTTTAAAGATTATTTAATGACCATAGTGCGTGATATTGCCTGTTTGTCTGTTAGAGTCCAGGGAACTTTTCAAAAGCAGCCACTTGGAGGTGAGCAGATATTAACCAGAACTGAAAGTGAGAAGGGTGCTGAGGTATTCTGGGAGTTTGCCCAGCAGAGCTTTATAGATGAAAATAGAGCAGTTTTGTTGGTTTTCATCTAAAAATATTTTTAAAAAAAGACTACAACGACATAGAAAAATGAACACAAAAAAGCCTGTGATTAAGGCTGATATGGTTTATTCAGGATCAATACTGATTATTAGTAATTAAGAATATTTGGAGTCATTATATTGGCAGGAAAAATGCAAATGTTGGTGTCAAAATCTTAGAATAACACAACTTCCAACAGAAAATATAATGAAATACCTTTGTTTGGTTCAAATAGCACTTCTTTGACCTTTTATATTTCAGTTTTTATTGATTATCAATCGCTGTTGGACGGCACATTGATCAAGACCACCGATTCGTGACTACAGGTGGAGTTTAGAGCCAAAGTTGCATGTTTTTAAATTCATTTATTGATCAGAAATCTCTTTCAGATGAAAAAGTATCGATACCGATCATCGCAAAAAGGCTGAATTGGATCAGATTTTCAGCCAGATTGATAACTGAGTGTCAAAAGTTGTTAACAAATGCAAAGAAGGGCTTTAAATTTAAGTGTAGTTGCATTTTTTTTAATGAATATGCATTATTATTTTCCAAATGCACCCTTTTTCTTCAAAATCTGTGCACCTAAACCTGCTCTGTGTAATTCCATGTATAACTGTGGAGCATAAACTCCTCTTCATGCCGTTAAAAACTCCAACAAGAAGACCTTAGCTTTCTTATTGGTGGCTGCAGTTCTGTTTCCAGACTTCTGCCCACATTTTTCCCCCAGCAGATTAAATATTAAACAGGGAACTGAATGGAAATTTGTTGTGATTATCACGAGTTTCCCCTCTAACCATCGTTTCCATCGCCGGTCAGATTTATTTACTAGATACAGTAGAAGAAGACGTTCCAGGGAGGTGATATTGAGTGACTTTGTTTGTGCAGAGTGGCTTCGCTCCACAGATCGTGCCCGACATAATGACAGCGAGATTAAGTCCAGCGTGAAACGAAATAAAAATCACTTTTAGCCCGGTGTCAAGATGGTGTCGAAGCACTGGAAGGAACATTTGATTTCCTTCAAAGTTGAATCAGCACCTGTGGAGGGAAAAAAAAGCAGGAAATAGATGTTAGATTCCAGATCAGATGAATAAAATTCCCCGTTTAGGTCCACAGTTACTCCTATTTTCATATTCCTGCTCTCCTCTGTAGCCTCGAGCTGCTGGTTTTTTTCTGTCTCAGTGCAGCACTTAAGTCTCCCCCTGTGTGTTCAGCCTGTAATGAGGGCTGCCAGCTGTGGCTCAGCATCAGGCGTGTGCACATAGACACACATGCACACACACACGCACGCACACACACACACACACACACACACACACACACACACACACACACACACACACACACACACAAACACATATGCACACACACAAACACTCAAGGACCTGCCACAGTATGTCGCTTCTCCACTTGTAGGTAAAAGCAGATATAAACAGCATATGATGTAACGACACACACGTGACCGGCCAGTGTGTTGTGTTCTTGTGTTGTCGTGTTGTGTTGTTTTCTTGTGTGTTCTGTTGTGTTTTGTTGTGTTGTGTGGGTGAAGGCGAAACCATCATTTTTGCTGGTGCTGAGACACTTTCCTCTGTCACCGTTAATTTAATGTGGTATTGTTTTAGACCAGGGGTGTCAAACATGCGGCCCGCGGACCAAAACGGGCCCTCCAGAGGGTCCAATCCGGCCCATGGGACGATTTTAAAAAGCGTAAAAATTACAGACAAGACGTTAACTGCACATTGTAAATTTGTAAACCTGCAAATTTACAATAGTTCCTAGACCATGACAAGTTGTTTTGATCATAAAGAAAATAGTAGATTGATCATTAATCTTTTGTCGATTTGTGTCTCGTTTCTGTCATATTTTGTCTTGTTTTTGTTGTTTTTTTGTCTTTTTTTGTCATTTATCTCACATTTTTGTCATGTTGTTTCTCGTTTTTATCATTTTATGTTTCCTTTTTGTCTTGCTTGTGTTTTTTGTCTCATTTTTGTCATTTTTAGTTTTGTTTTATTCATTGTTTTGTGTATGGTTTTGGTTGTTTTGTTTCAGGCTTTTGTCATTTTTTGTCTCGTTTGTCCATTTTTTGTCGCTTTGTAACTTTTTTGTCATTTTGTTTCTCGCTTTTTTGTTTTGTTTTGTGTTGTTTGCGTAATTTTTTGTTGTTTTTTTCTCATTTTTGTCGTTTTGTGTGTAATTTTTGTAATATCGTGTCTTGTTTTTGTTTTTTTTGTCCTTTTTTGTCCGACATATCATTTGTTTCATGTTTTTGTCATTTTGTTTCTCGTTTTTGTCGTTTTGTGTCTCGTTATTGTAATATCTTGTCTTGTTTTTGTTCTTTTTTTGTGTTTTTGTCTGACTTTTGTTGTTTGTCTCACGTTTTTGTCATGTTGTTTCTCGTTTTTATCATTTTGTGTTTCCTTTTTTGCCTCACTTGTGTTTTTGTCTCATTTTTGTTGTTTTGTGTTTTGCTTTGTTCATTGTTTTGTCTATCGTTTTCGTCATTTTGTTTCACACACATTTTGTCATTTTCTTGTCTCGTTTGTCCATTTTTTTCTCATTTTGTAACTTTTTTGTCTAACTTTTTGTCTCTTTTGTTTTGCTTCGTGTTATTTGTCTCATTTTCTGTCATTTTGTTTCTTGCTTTTGTCATTTTGTGTCTCGTTTTTGTAATATTTTGTCTTGTTTTTGCAGTTTTTTTTTGTCTTTTTTAAAAATAAAATTCTATATCGTTCAGTGCCAGATACCTGTGACTAAATGTTTTGTATCTTTCTAGATAACTGTGATCTGTAAATTATAAACTGAGGCCTCTGTTGTGTATTTGTGTTTTTACAGAATAACATCCTACCACAGTGTAGATAAATTCTTTTAATGTTTATTCTTGTGTTTATTTACAGGATCTTGGCCACGGTGGGTTCCGACTTTGACCTGAGGACGCTGCGAGCTGTTCGAGTGCTGAGACCCCTGAAGCTGGTGTCAGGAATCCCCAGTAAGTAAATCAGTCAACATGTGGAGATGTTTGGATTTTAAGAAGAAATCTGACTACAGACAGAGAGACTTTTACAAACTGTCGGGGAGTGAAAATGAGAAAAAAGGGGAGGATTTCATGCATATGTTTATCCCATCATTTGTATGCATTTATGTGCGTAATACATTTAGTTTCTCTGTCCTTCATGTGCAGTAGTATCCTATAATATCTCCCATCTCAGGTCTCCAGGTGGTGTTGAAGTCCATCATGAAGGCCATGGTTCCTCTGCTGCAGATCGGCCTGCTGCTCTTCTTCGCCATCGTCATGTTCGCCATCATCGGCGTGGAGTTCTACATGGGGAAGTTCCACACCACCTGCTTCAAGATCGACACCGGTGAGAGCAGCCGCTCGGCTTTGTGGATTCTCAGAAGCTTTTATTTTTTTCTCCCCTCTTTGTTCGGCTGTGTGTTCCAACGTTTGTCATGGATGAGAACATAACACGGCATTGCATATTTATGTCGGCGTGCATTAATGTTTCATAGATGTGTATGAACTCTTAGCTGCAAACAAGCAGAATTCCTGACGGCCATTTTTCACGTGTTGATTTTGATGAATGGAGTTCTCTCTGCGTTCGGACTCTGATTGATGGTTTCTGCTGTAACTCGATAGAGATGCTTTCGTTCTCGGCCTCCCGATCGAACGCTAACTCAGATTGAGGTTAATGAGGTTGTAATTTACTAGTTTCATTTCTCTAATATATCAGAAATGTGAACTAGTGAGGAGAGCGTCTGCTTTATGCACTGCCATTCAAAAGTCTGGGGTCACCCAGGCAATTTCATGCTTTCCATGAAAACTCACGCTCTTATTCATGTGCTAACATAACTGCACAAGGGTTTTCTAATCATCAATGAGCCTTTCAACACCATTAGCTAACACAATGTAGCATTAGAACACAGGAGTGATGGTTGCTGGAAATGTTCCTCTGTACCTCTATGGAGATATTCCATTAAGAATCAGCTGTTTCCAGCTACAATAGTCATTTACCACATTAACAATGTCTAGACTGGATTTATCATTCATTTAATGTTATCTTCATTGAAAAAAAATGCTTTTTTTCCAAGACAGGGACATTTCTAAGTGACCGTAAACTTTTGAACGCTAGTGTATATTTTTAAGCTTTATTTCAATACATGCAATCATATTTAACATTTTCCGATACGTACTACAGAGTTTCAGGCTTTAGCATTTCATTCAAGAGGTTTTTGTATTTTATTATTGTTTGTATGAAAGTCAAATCTTGAAATTTGACTGTTTAAATGTCGGCATGAGTGAATTGAATTGCACATTAATGCAGTTAAAATGCAGATGCATTTGAAAAATCTGAAAAATAACATTTCAGACACACTTCATGTTACAGTTCCTGAAATTTCATAGAAAGTTTCCATGTTTTTTCACTACTAATTAATCAAACAGTAACTAATGTTTATTTCCTTCTCTTTGACAATTCTGATTTAAAATGCAGTAGGCAAAATTCTGGAAAAGGCAAAAAACAAGCAACCAGTGTCACAAAAGTCAAGCATGATATTCAGCAAATTTAGAGCATAAAGTTCACAGTAATCAATTATTATTAACTTGGGTTTAAGTGCTCCTTTGTGTATTTTTCTGTTCTTTTGGGTTCAAACTAATTTAACTAAATGAACTACTTTGACAGTTCATGTAATTCTAGAAGCCTTATTCACCTATTTATTCGTTAAATTATATGTATGCGTGTAATTTACAACAAAAGAGAAGAAATACTGCATGACAATATGAATATTTAACTGGCTAAAAGATAGTTAATAGACAGGAAGATAAGATAAAATTAGTCTTTATTAATTCTACCGCAGAGAGGATAGTGCAAAAATGTAGGAAACTTCAATAGAAAATACAAATAAAGAAAAAATATACATAAATACTGTTGCTATTGTCCAGATTCTTCCATATGTGCTAGTTCAGACGTTGCACAGATACATCTGGATCCAGAAAATACCAAAATTGCACATATTTGTATATTTTAAAACAATGATATTGTGCAGATTCTTCCATAAAGAGAAATACTCATATGAAAACTATTGATTTTGCACAGATTATTTCTTGATTGGACAGATTTTTGTACTTGTGTATGCAGAGATATTAAAGAAAGCAAAGGTTATACTGCTGGAAAAATATGAAAATATGGCAATTTTAATCGTAATTAATGTCCAACGAAGTTACACCTGTATTTTAAATCCTTAGTTTTTTTTGTTTTTAAAAAATTTTTCAGTAGAGGTACCCTGAATAGTGTCGACAAACTCATAATGTCATCTTGGTGACAATAAATAATAGGTTAAAAGACTTTTTTCCACAAATAAATACATAGAAATACACAAATACTCGGTTTAATGATTCACGAGTCTGCTAATATATTTTAATACATTTGAAACGGATGGGAAGGCATCCGTTTCTAATGGGGTGAACTTCAAATAAACATTGCTTCTTCCACACACCACGTTCTTAATTTGCAGCTTCTTCACTGTTCGTTCTAATTCCTTCAGGTCGCCCTGATTGAGGCAAAACAGCTGAAAATGTGGGGTGAATAAAGCATAACGTACTGGAGAAAAGTAGTGCGAATAAATCTGAAACACAGTAAATAAAATGGTTATCGACGCAGTAACGAGACACCAAATTCTGTGTTCCTTTTAATGTGTGGAACTGAAAGGCAGCGAGGAAACAAAAAGTCTCCTCCCATGTGTGAGAGTTAGCACAGCGTCCAAATACGTCTCTGATAAATGAAAGCCTGGCGACTGTTGTGGGTCGTTATTACACTACAGCATCATAGTAATTATAGAAAACCGTCGGGGTGCTTGGCTGAAATCACCCGTCGTGTAAAGAAGGCTTTATTTCCCCGCTGCTGGTGTCAGATCGAGTGTGAAGGTGCGACTTCGGGGTTGTCGGTGGGGCCGGTTGTAAAATCTGTGTAAAAGTGTGTGAATTTTAACCCAGAGAGTGTGTTTGTAGCCGTGTGAGGAGTGGTGATGACCTGCTAATGTGTAGAATATGTGAGTTATTTTCATCAAAGAGCAGCAGCAGCTTTGGATCAAGCTGATCATCATTAGACACTTTGATTGGCTTGTTATTTGTTTATATTGAGTATTTGTTAGGCATTAGATATCACTGGGTGTACTTTCTAACCTCACGTTTGACATTTATCTCATGTGTAATGTGGTTTTCTCTGTCACTGTGGTGGGTCTAAATTAAACCGATGTTTGAATGACAGAATGCCGAAACTTTATTGGACTGATGAAGCAGCAGTGCGACGTCTGTATCATATTTCTCAAAAGGAGCTTTAGTTTTGCATTTAATCAGTGTCCCTGCATTTGAGCACGACCTTGACTTCTATTTCTATTGTATGATACTAAATAGTTCCTTCTCCTCTTTAATTCTGCCTTTAGATAAATAATAAACATATTACTGGGAGGAAATAATAGACTCGGACGTGGATTGCGGTGGATAATTACCCTTGTGACAGTAATTAGATTGTAAACACAGTCCAAAATGATTTAATATCTTCTGTAAAATCACATTAACAGTATTTACATGACAGCTATTTCCAACGTACATCGCATTTCTAAAACTTTCTAAACTGAACTAAATCACATTTCCATCAGATTTCCTATAAATTTGTTAACTGGCACATGGGATTTGATTTTATCTTGTGACTCTGACAAGCTCACAGTACTGTAAAAAAAAGTTCCTGATGCAACTATTTTGCAAGATACCAACATATGCATTATTTTATTTTCTACTTTTAATGAAGGAAGTGGACTCTGCTGAAGAAAACATTGTCCTGTGGCGTTCCCGTGTCGTCCGTGGACGCTGAGTCCAGCTGACACAGCACCTGTCAGTGGGAAGGAAAGGACATATTTTACTGGAGTGACACCAGAGGGATGTTGGCTGTGCAATCTGGCGCTGCATATCATCGTTAAAACTTGGCACGGCTCGTGATCGAGCCGCTATCCCTCCTGAAACTCTGAGATGCACGAGGCATCTGTTACACTCAGCGTTTTTCTTCTTTATTCCGATCCCCATCTGCTGACACGTGTGCTCAGCCATCGTTTAAACAAACTCCAGGCAGCCCTCCGCTCACCTCTGTCACGTCTTGAACCCCGAAAACTGAGAGGTGGGAAGAAACATTTTGAAACGCTGAGCTGACTTAAGCTGAAACCGATTTTTTTTTAAACTTCACAACAGAAATAGATGAAATTTAATCATTCATTGTTGCCACGACTCATTCACTTCATTCAGAAAGACACAACAAATGCTCAGGTGGATTTAAAATGTGTGTGTGTCATCAGGATTGTATTTGTCACAGTGAGTTGTTCAGGTAAAGACCAGCGTCACTGAAATCGTGCCGTGACTCAGACTTTTCAGCCTCGATGGTCCACAGTGTGCTGGCAGCTGTTCGTGCAGCTGTAGCTCTGAGTTTGCTCCGGTAGTTTCCACAAGTTCACTCGACTGCTTCATAGGAAAACACAGAAACTGACTTTTAGTAACCAAAACTGTGGAACCAAACCTCTAAATACAGATTTAGAGCAGGTTCAAGTGCATCTAATCTCTTTATTTTCAGTTGCATGATATTACAGGGTGTCCCTAAAGTCTGGACACATAGGAAATCTTATTAACTATAATGTATTTGCCTCCACAGATGAAATATGGCTTTGCCGAAAGAAGAAACAGTTGAACTGGTACTTCTCAGTGGATGTGAAGGATGGACATTTCAAAAAATAGGGTTAGGGAAGTGATTTTTGGGGGCTAGCATGAATTTTAGCTATAACCAATTGTTTAGTTTTGGCTGATGCATTTGGTCGTCCAGAACAGGGTTTATCCTTTAAACTTTTTAACCACCTTTGCCACCATGGAAAAGCCAAGTGGAATCCTCCTTGGATGACGTGCGTTAAATTCATCTGCTATCTTTCCATATGTCCATCCTTCATGTTCTCTGAGAAATACCAGTTCAACTCTTTCTTCTTTCCATAAAGCCATATTGAATCTGTGGAGGCAAAACAATTATAGTTCGTGAGAATCTGTGTGTCCAAACTTTAGGGACACCCTGTAGATTTTTGCTAATATTCGATATTTTCCAACTTATTTTGATTAACAACTGATACCAAAATGTTTAAATATGTTTTCCACCTATTTGCAGAGAACGTCAAGTCATTCCTTTAGTGAAATTAGCATATTATCATGCAGATGAAAAACGCTTTTTTCAAATGTACACATTCACTGGTCAGTTATTGTTTTTTTGTTTTTTTTAATAAACTGCCTAACTTAGATGTAAAATTTTCCGTATTTATTTTTGTATACAAATATCATTTTTTTGCACATTTTTTGCAGCATAAAACATAGACATGTATTGAAATATATATATTTTTTAATTTTAGCTTAATATATGAAATACTTTGTTTTTAAATGCCACCTTCAGACGTTTTTGAACAACAGTGAAAGTGTCAGGCTTTTTTTTCTAAAACATTTGCTCATATAATTTATTTTTTAACAATTTTTTTATCTTATTTTCTTTTTCTTTTATTTTATTTGTTATTTCAGTTGTGTGAAGGGAACTTGTAAAATAAGAATTCCTTGCAAACATAACCTCAAATTTAAATGTGAAAAAAAAACTTGCTGGAAATCATTCATTGCACGTTTTTTTATTTATTATCTCTGAAAATTTTTAATATTTCAAATTAAAATTTAGCAGATCCCATTTTAAATATCCACAGTTGATGACAAAAAAGTTTCAAATAAATCAGAGATGGCTGAGCAGAAGAAACCTGATGGTTTGAGATGGAAGAACCCACCAGCAGATCAGTGTTAATTCTGAGCTGATGCTTTCCTTTCATTTCATCACCAGCTGGGCAGGGCAAAAAATTGTCAAACTTTCCCAGACTATACAGAAAATGATGGAAATAACATGTAAAATGTCTAGGTATATCATGATGTTTCTGTTATTTAAAAGGAGAATCTGACAGCATATTTACCTTCCAGATGTTTGATGGAGCTCAGGTCTTATGTATGTAGATGAGGAGCTGTAACATTTGCTGCTTATGTGCTTCACCTGTGACACCAGCAGCCTTCTGTTGCATTCAGCCGAGCCAAACCACTCGACATCCGCCGGTCGATCGTCATACCCACCTTCACCTGTGGTCTCCGGCTTTGTGTAATGACTGACAGAATGAGGCTGCAGCCTGGATCTGCATTACAATGTTAAGAGGTCAATGGTGCTCATTTAGAGGAGTCAGTCAAGGGTGGGGCAGCCGTGAGGGATACCGCCGGGTGTTTCCCTTTAGAAGAGTTACAGGCTTAACTGACAGGGCATATAATGAAGCTATGCTGAGCAGTTGAAGATATAAACTCAAAATATGTGGACATTGATGAAGCCTTTTGGGTATTACAATACACATCATCATCATCAGTCGCTTCTTCCGCTTGTTGTAGATTGCACATCAACATGAGATATTTTATCCACAAAGTTGAGTTAAGAGATAAAAGGTCAAGTCTAGTCCATGAGTGGACGTTGTTGAGCCAGCGTTTTGGGTTGTCAACCTTTGTTCTCTTACTGGCTAACTTTCCTTGGAGACACTACCGTTCAAATCTTTGGGGTCACTTAGAAATGTCCTTATTTTTGAAAGAAAATCTTTTTTTTTTTCAATGAAGCTAACATTAAATGAATCAGAAATCCAGTCTAGACATTGTTAATGTGGTAAATGACTATTCTAGCTGGAAACAGCTGATTTTTAATATCTCCATAGCGGTACAGAGGAACATTTCCAGCAACCATCACTCCTGTGTTCTAATGCTACGTTGTGTTAGCTAATGGTGTTGAAAGGCTAATTGATGGATAGAAAAGTGCATGTTTGGCAAGTACATTCAAAAAGTTTTGTAGACCAGACAAACACAATGTACAAGAATAATAAGTGCAGACACAAAACAGAAACCAGCATGTCTTTTCTCTTTGTGTTTCTGTTCTGACCAGGTGAGAGAGCAGCCGACTGGCCCTGTGGTCTCGAGCCTCCCGCCAGAATTTGTCCGAACGGGACCCAGTGCCGAGAATACTGGACCGGACCCAACTTTGGTATCACCAACTTCGACAATATCCTGTTTGCAGTGTTGACCGTGTTCCAGTGCATCACCATGGAGGGCTGGGTGGACATCCTCTATAGCGTAAGTCTATACATACCAAAATCTCTGACTTATTATATACTATAAGCCTGAATTCATCTGGTCTGCCTTTTTATCTTCTATACCAACTTTGAACATCTTGCCATCTTTGCTATGCTATTATTTGTTGGGGTTTTACTGGTGACTTTTTCCACTACACACTTAGATCCATAGTAGACTTTGTTGTGGACTGGAGCAGACAGTCAAAAAATAACCTGCAGGTTCCAGGATTTATCGCTAACCAGAAGGATGTAGTCAACAAATGAGGTTGAAAAGAAGTTTAAAGTTGTGGTTTTTTTTTTGGTTTTTTTTTTTACCTTTTTCGGCTTTATTCATAGAACAGCAGTGAGACAGAGACAGGAAAGTGGGAAGAAGAATGGGGGTAGACCTGCAGCAAAGGGCCATGAGCTGGAATTGAACCAATGACTGCTGCGTCGGGGACTATAGCCCCGTTTATGGGTCACTTGCTCAACCTGTTGAGCTCCCATTGGGTTTTTCCAGTTAAAAAGGAATGCAAAACAAAGCGAAAGTCACATTACACGAAAACTCTTAGTTGTTAAAGACAAAGATGGAAAAGAATTGGACTTTTTTGCAACAAATCTACAGAATAACGATAAAGAATGCGCAAAAATCTGACATCTTTAGCTGGCAGCAAAACGTCATACATTTTCCTGGTTCAAAGTAAGCTCACCTTCAAAGATAAAACATTTCTTCCTTCATATTTTAAGCATAGTACCAACAAGAACGGTATGAAATGTGTACTTAGTGGACTAGAACCACAAATTCTTATTAAAGTAGTTGTAATTGCCACTTTGTTGTCAACAGGTATGCATCTCTATACTAATATTACACAGTAAAATAGCATGCTTTCCAGAAGAAGACAACAAGCAGTCTAAGAAAACAGTCTAATCCAGGCTGTTAAAACAATGAATGGCTAAATGTACATGACATTTTTCTGGGTTTTTCAGAGTCGAAATGTCACCACAGGATATAAACTCTTCTGTGGCAAATCTGTGTTTAATAATTCGATTTCACAAATGTTAACAAAACATAATAAGCCTTTTGTTAATGATGTGTACTTATTTGCATTGAAATGAGTGGTTTGTAATGACCTCCAGGCGTTTCCTCAGGACAGCCTTCACGGCGTTTGTAAAGTTAGGCATGCAGAATCATGTTATTTCTGCCATTAAGCATTTTCGTATGTTTAGCGAATGTTTTGGCCTCTGGGAGCCATTAGCAGCGCTGCAAATGCTTTAAAACATGAATAATTCATTCAGAAGATGATTTATTTCAGCATACGTGCTCTTTTTTTGCCAGCCATGTTGTTAACATTCATATATAGGCCCAGCTCTACACACATGGGAGCTGCTTCCCTAGAGCGTTTAGACGACTGTTTTGTTGCTGAAGGGCACATTGACGGTAGCTGGTAATGGAGTGGAGAGAGTGATCTGTAGTGATGTTTACTTCACCAAAGAACATGGTGGAGTTATGCAACGATCGGCATTGGTCTGTCTGTCTGCCTGTCTGTTAGTAACATTACTCAAAAATGGAATAACGGATTTGGATGAAATTTTCAGAGAAGGTCAGAAATGACACAAGGACCAATTGATTCGATTTTGGCAGTGATGCAGTTTATAGTCTTTTTCAACAGATTTGTTAAAGATTTCTGTATCATTGTGAGATAGCAGCATGGCGTCACTGTAACTATGACAACAATTGAACACTACATCAGCTGTTTGCTAATGATCACATGATTATGATCCTACTACAAATCCACCGCTGACAACCACCAACTTTTTAAGGATTTCATTTGTTGGAAATCATACAACGACTGAGCAGCCTTGGCGGAGTACTACGCTCTCTGAGTGCTTTTCTTATTGTAAATGTGTAAAAGAATACTAAGACTTGTCAATCCAAACTGGAATGTCTTTTCCAGATTTGTGTATCTGTAAGTATGTTTTCAAATGTGTAAAAGATCTGCTAGTCTGTATTGAAATTTTCATGCAAAGATCTATAAATGCATTCAAAGATATTAACAGATGAAAAGTCAAAGTATTTAGCCACAAGTGCTGGAAATACTGACAAACATCAGTCACAAATCAAGCGGACTTCACAACTGGATGTCGTTTTACACGTGACTTTTGCTACACTTCTGCGAGGAGAGATTTGTATCTCAGGGGTTTCTGTGCCCTGAGCTCAGGCTCACAGGCTCGTGCATTGTGGTTGGCACGTTTGAAACCCTAATTACAGATGCACAAATTTTGAAAAGACATTTGCAGATTCCGGTTTGCACTGACAAGTCTCAGTACCCATTTACAAATTCTTTTGCACCTTTACAAATCTCACTACAGACACACAGATTGATATACAGACACACAACTCTCCATACACATTTACAAATAGTTTTGCTACAAAAATACCCCACATCCATCCACGTCATAAATCTGCAAACTTGAGACTATCTCACCTTTGCCTTTCTGTGTCCTGAAATTCAGAAACAATGAACAGGTGAACAGGGAAAAAGTGTCAGTCTGAGTTCTGCATGAATTGTAATGTAGCAGCAGTGGAGCAGTGGACACTGTACCTGTCCAGAGTTAGTGTACTGTTGAAGAAATTTCACTCTTAGTCCTTCAAAGTTTGCTGTAGTGGGCTGTTTATTGGTATTCCAGCTTATGGTGGGCTTACCAACACAGAGCATGAGTCCGTGAAGGTAAGCCAACCCAGAGCATTTGGAGAGTACCCATTTTATAGGGATGGTCAGAGAGTGGGTCAGAGGGTTCGGAGGGGCCCGTACGTAAATACAAGGGTGAATAGTGGTTCATTTGGGTTTGGTTGCTAATCAGTAACAGGGTAAGACAAAAAGAACAGAGTAATTGAATCAAATAAACTGGCAAACAGTTGCAAATGGAAAAGGTGTGACAACAAAAGGTAAGAGGAGGTCTGATAGACAGTAACAAATAACAAAAGATAAAAAAAAATTGTGGATAACTGTGGGAAATGGAATGAATGGAATGAAGATAGTTAACACCACCTTTTATATTTGCATTTTATTTGACTGTGCATTGAGAGTAAACATGTTCAGAGAGCAGGACTTAAGGTTGTGTAACTTTGTCTGTCTGGACTCAAAGCAGATCTTGTGTCTTAGACAACTGGGTCACTGGGTTAACCCCCCCAAGCATCACAGGGTTTTAGTGCTTCTCCTCTCTGTTACCAACCCAAACAGTTTTGTTATCTAAATACCAGCACCTCTCTAGTTTATTCAGTGGAGTCAAAAGCATGATATCGCCTCATAAAAACCACTCGATCCTAAAACTCAGACAGAAAGAGAAGATTCCCTAAAGAGTGAGGGCTGTTCAGCCAAGTAGAACTAAAGAACGGAGGAGTGACTGGGCCAGTCCTACAATGACTGACTGACCCAGAATTTCATCTGTTTCATTCTGTTTTAGCAAATTAAAATCACAAGCATCATATTTTGCTCCAGCAGTAACTGCCACATGAAAAAATAGAACACAAAGTTCCACATAAAGACCCAAAAAACATAGAAGCTATGAAGGTTTGAAAGGTTAGTTCTGGTGCAGGGATACTTGAATACAACTTGTGGACTAGCGATGTACAACCTCTATTTTATACAATTATTTTATTTATTACTCAATTCAGGTTACGGTGTAGAGTTTGTCATCAGAAAATAAGTTGGTATGTTGTTTGTTACAAGCAGTTTTTAACTTTAAATGGAGCAAGATTTAAACTTAAAGTCTTGCGTGCACCGTTAGAAACAGGTAGGAGTGTCTATAAAGAGGAAAGGCTTTATTTATGTGATATACAGCAGGTGAGACAGAAGGGAAAGTCATCCATTCATCCATTACCTATACACCACTTAATCCTCATTAGGGTTGTGGGCTATCCCAGCTGACTTAGGGCCAAGTCACCAGGTCACCAGATTAAGAACCATTCTAGGTGAGCAGTCTGTCACAGGGCTACATATAGAGACAAACAATCACACCTACTAACAGCCTGAACATGCATTTGGACTGTGGGAAGAAGCCAGAGTACCCAGAGAAAACTGACGCATGCACAGGGAGAACAATGCAAACTCCATTGTTTTCAACTGTTAAATCATCGACTGAAAAGGAACTTTAATGCAACAAAATCTGGTCATGCTTTCTTGACCAGGTAACTGTGTTGCTTTTGAAAATACATTAAATTGAAGGCATCTGACTTTATGAAACACATTCAGGGCAAGTTAATGATTTAAAATAAAGAACTGCTTTACACTCAGGGACAGCTGAACTGAAAAAAACATGGAATTTATAGCTTTAGCCCTTATTATATAGTCGGTTCCTGGATTAGAACTTAACTTGAAATACTTAGTTTGGTCAACTCAATCTGAGAGAAGCTGTTTCTATTACTTAAAATATTATTCATAAACTTAGAATGTAATGTTTGGAACTTAATACTAAGGGGTTACCAAAAAAAAGCAAAGGGAAGAGAAAGTTGAATGTTATATATCGACTTTAATGCTGAGGTAAATGCAGCTACATGCTCAGTAAATATCTTAACAAAACAAAGAATAGTTTGCTTTGCCCCTGTAGTGATTTTATATTTACCCAAACCACCTCATCTGTCCATTATTCATTCAGGTTTTATCTAATGAGATGCTGCGTTCATTAGCAGCCTTACTGCTTCATTTTTACTTCTAATTATCATTCTTTAATTATATACCCGCCTGTGTTTAATGCACATTTCCTTTCTCTCTACAGTCTTCATTACTGCTGCTGTAAATCCCCTCTGCGCTGTTTATGTCTCCGTTTCTGAACAGAACATTTAAAACTCAGTAAATCAGTAGGAATACATAATCAACCTCTACTGCCATTTCTCCTCTTATTATGTGCAACATCCACTTTTCAATGCATGCAAAGAAAAGAGAAACTCTTCTTACAGGTATGTGTGAGGTGTCACATAGAAAATCATTGATCCATTAAACTTACTGCTTTATTATCTGATGCCCACATGTAATCCTACCTCTCATGTTTCCCCCTTTCTCTTCATTTTCCCTCTTTACTGTGTTTACATCCTCCTTTAATTCCCTCAGCGCGTCTCCTTTTCCTTTTCGCTGCCTCATTTCTTCTCACTCTCCTTCATCTTTTCGGTCTCCCAGGAGAGAGCAGCTAACTGGCTCAGAATATGTGAGCCACTTAGCCAGTCATGTTTCCTCCTTTTTTCTTCTCGCTCTTCCTCGTTTCGTGGCAAACATCTCCCGTAGCTTTTTCTGCCTCATTATCCTGAAGCACTGCAGTCCTGCACTGTTGTGATCCAAGAATGCCTTTTCTCTCAGTCGGAACTTTTTTCTTTGTGTTTTCGGTCTTTTGCTTTCAACAGTTTGCTCAAAGTCGGTCCTTTTGATCCGCCGGTTATTTGTACTTACAGCCTTTTTGTGCGGCTTTTATTGCTCTATTTTACGTCCACCTGTCTAACCAAGTCTTTATCTTTCTACTCATTAATTCAATCTTCTTGTTCTCTGTGGCTTTATTTAGTTCTTTCAGTCTTTTCCTTTGCAAGACGAGACTGATTTAGATGCAGGAAGGTCTGTTTTCTTAAGGTGGGAGAGATTTCTGATCCCTTTTATGCTATTAGACAGACAATTTCCATGTTGGGAGTGTTTTATTTGGTCTGACTGCTGGTTTTAAGGATTTTATTGCATGATACGATGTCTACCTCTCTGGAAAGTGTGATTTTCTTTTTCAAACTTGACCAAAGTTTAGCCCCTTTCTGACATCTGTTTACTCTTTGCTGATACGACTGAGCAGCCTTGATGGAGTACTGTGCTCTTTGAGTGCTTTTCTTGTTGCACATGTTGCACTGCTGTTTAAAGGACGTTCCTCATTCACTGTATATTATTATATGCGGCAATGGATGCTTTGTGGTGCACTTTTAATCCTCATATATTTTATATTTTATTGTTCGTTTTGCAGTCTATTTTTCTTATTTATTATTTATTTGCATTGGGACGGTGGTCACTTTACTCTTCTGTTTACTACTGTAGCAATTTTTTTTTTATTAATCTCTTTTCCTTCTTCCTAGAGTGATCGGGTGGACAGCTGACACTAAATTCCATGAACACAAATTATGCTCGTACTTGGCAATTAAAGTTAATTCTGATTCTAAAGTGGGGATCAATAAAGTAATTCTATTCTATTCTATTCTGTTCTATTCTATTCTAGCAGTAGCTTTGTGTCTTTTCCTTTCTCTCTGTTTGTTTACATCGCAACAGACTATTTTTTTGTTGTTTGTTTATTCAGATGACTGTATTGCAATTATATTATTTACCTTCAGAAACAATAAAATATAAATGATTATTGAACTATGCAACTTTTTATAGAACAAATAATACATTTTCTATCATTGTGAATAATAATATTAACCTGTTTGGATCCCATTGGCTCCTCAGGGTGTCAGCTTTGGAAGTGAAGCGCTGTGATTGGTTGGTAAGACCAAACTGTTGGTGTTGTAAGAAACGGGGTTGTTGGTTTTTGTCAATTTGGTAACTTTTGTTTAGGACTTCTTGTAGTCGTATACTCGAGTCTTTTAGATTAGAATTAATGCAGACCGGCAGGTTCACATTGTCTATCCAATTTCTTGTTGGGAGAAGGAGCTGTTTTGTTTTGCTCGCACCATTCAAAGGCAATATTGTATTTATATTTTAATGATTCTGCTTATCAATTCTGATCTTTGAGTTTCAGGTTTCTAGGTTGCTAGAAAAAATCCTGCTTTTGCAATAATACACAATTAATAATAATAATAATAATAATAATAATAATAATAATAATAATAATAATAATAATAATCTGATGTTATATGATATAAACAGCCACACTTGTTTACTTTTAGTGACATTTTCGATGTAAGACTTTTACTGTGTGGTACTTTTACTTCAGTAATGAATCTCAGCGCTTCCTCCACCACTAAATAATGAAATGATTTGAATTAATATAGTTACTATGATTCCTAACCAGTAATGTGATGACTGCATATCGCCTTTAAGGAAGTTGGTGATACACACTAGTGGGATTGTTGTGTGAAGTGTGTGAGACATTTAGCAGCTGCAGTCACAGTAAAGTGTTGCTATACATGCAGTAAAGTTGCTTTAATTGACTGTATTGAGCCTCAATAAGCAGAATAATTACTAACAGTCTGTATGTTGTGTTTGTTGTCACAGAAAAAACATAAAGAGTCCCTGTTTGTGTGATGTTAGTACAGCATTCTCCTGAATTCTACACCTGCAAATAGCTATTTAAAAACAAATAAATGTTATCGGGGGAAGCACAGCGCTGTAACCATAGCGACACTAGTCTCTTTTCTGCTTTCGCCCATATTTTAGGATCTACTTTGGTGCTTTAATGTAACAGTAATGGAGTCCAATTGTTTCTTTGAAAGTGTTTTGTTGCAGCATTTGTTAAATTAGAGGGATTGTTCCAAGACAATCGCACAATTAGTGCTGTTCCCCTGCTAATTCAGCAGCTCAGTAATAGGTGAGTGGGTAACCGAGAATAATGCTAGAATTATGGTTTATTAAGACAAATGCATTAGGAGACATGAAGACACACTGGCATTAAACTCGCATAATTAATGATGCAGAGCTATACCAATGGATATCTAGCATACAAACGCGACCCTCTTTATGAACCACTAGCATTGAAATTCAACTTTCTTAATGACTCCGTTGTAATTAGAGTTTTAGAAGTGGTTCTGAGTCTGGTTCATCATTGGAAAGACAGCCATCATTGTGGATTTTTCTCTACAATCCAACAATGTGGCAGCTGAAGAGTTTTTCTAATTCACCTCACTCTCATTCTTGCTTATTACCATTTTGTGCCTATTTTTCTGTTGCTCTAACCTCCTGAATGCATCTACGTAGGATTTAATGAAAATGTTGTTGGAACAGATTTAGCCTTCTCCTCCTTATGTGTTACTTTTTATATCAGGATACCTCATTATTAGTATTATTACCTACATAACCGGCCCTGATGAGATGCTTAATAAGCTGACCTTTAAAGAATGACTGTAGCTTTTGGTGCTATTTAGGCCCATTATGATGTTCAGTGCAGCAAAACAGTGTTTTTCTCAGCTGTTTCATTGTACATTTCTCATTTTCTGAGCCTTTTTCTACTCCTGTTGGGCTATTTATTCATGTTTAATATACTTAATTTATCCAGTCATCTTTGCAGAATAAGTAGTATATTCGGTTGCTGTTTTTTCTTGTATTTCTTGTGAACTGATGACATGATTCATCTTGACTGACAGCATTCTTAGCCCTGACTCAGACTACCTGGAAGTTTCCATCCAAGCAAGGCCAAAATATTCTGCAGCTCCAACAAAGTTTACCCAAAGTTTGTTCTCAACAACAGAAAACAAACAAACTCTTGCACTTTTGTGTCAGGAGAGCAGAGAGGAAAACCCAATGGTGGAATGAGCTGGGCAGCCAGGAAGAGTTTAAAAGTAGCTTATTGGAAAAAAAAAACAGGAGCTTGTAGGCAGGTTGGCAGGCAAACAAATCCAGATGGCAAGGCAGAGATTGTGGCCCAGACAGGAGGGAAAATGGTCAAACAGGTAATCTAGGAAAACAGACAGAAAAACAAGGATAGAGGGTTCAGGCAAACTGACAACAACAATCTGGCAAGAAGTGAAAGTGGAGAGCAGGGTTGCAGCAGAGTTGTCTTCTTTGTAGAGGAAGGTTCCAACTGTTTCCAACAATATCAACCAAAGTATCTATGTTGAAACCTTGATAAGAGTTGATAGAGTTCTATAGACTCTAATGAAAGATGCTTTTCTAATCTGCTTTACCAGGTAATAAACTGATCCATCCTTTAGCAAAGGAAAGAACCTGAAGTCGTCCCACAATTCCTTTGAAAGCAACCATAGACTGTATATAAACAACCAAGTCGCCACAAAGTTACGTTTGAATACAAGTGAACTGTATTCTCAATCACATTTTAAGTGGAAATGTATTTGCTGCCAGAGTACATTTGTTTGTAACGTTTCACAAATCTGTTTCTAATCAACGTATCTTTACCACTGATTTTACAGCTTCACTGTTGTTCCCTTTGAGCCAACCAATCTGATACTAGATGAGGCATCACCCCGGTAACCCAGCTTCAAACATGTAGTGATAGGGTCGTATTTGAACCCAAACCATGACATTTTTTCTTACCATAACCAAGTAATTTTTAGTGCCGAGCCTTATCCAAGCTTCTAACATGGTGTGATATCGCCTGAAACCAAACCATGTAGTTTCCGTGCTTGAACCGAGCCAGAGAGCAAGTAAAAGTAAACAAGACTTAATTTTGAGACTGATAGTCCATTATGAAGTGCAAATGTAACCCAGTGTTAAAAACAGGAATAAAACTATAAATATTCATGCTTTGAAAAAAAAAATAAATAAAAAAAAATATTTTTAAAACATTAAAATAGAAGTGAATTAAAGATGTTGATAAATAGTTAGAAACACAAGAAATAAATACGTATATTTAGATTAACGTAGGTATTTTTGCTTGACAACTTAAACAGCCAATGGCCGTATACCCAATGTCAATATCAGCCAATCAGGTGGGGGTCACGTCCCGTCCTGCTCCCGAGCTGTGTGTGCCCTGTACGTGCTCCTCGGACACGCTCGAGCCGCGGACTGGGAGAGATCGTTTGCCGATGGCGGGAAAGCTAACGCGACAGTAGCAGCCTTTTGTGGAGAAATTCGGAGATTTGGTGAGCAGAAACCCACTAAAACTTGTGTAAGCATTGAAATATATAAATATAATGACAACTCGTTTGTTAAATTTAAAGATATTGAGAGATTCAAGGCTGTGAACCCTCGTGAGCTGGAATTCCCCTTGGTGCGCGTGGTGCTTAGCATGGTAAGTCACATTGAGTGTGTGTGTGTGTGGGCTAATTTAGCATGCTAATCGCCGCTAGCTTAAATGCTAACCTCCGATTGGAACTTCTACTAGCTTTTCTTCAAAGAAAATGCATATTGTGAGGCCACACGCCTAACAATGGGTTTATTTTACCAGATAACAAATGTTACTTGAAGGTTCCTGTGAAAATTATGTTGTAAAATTGTGAAATGTGCTGCATTTTGTGTTTGTTAGCACTCGTTTTTATTTTCTATGGTGCTAATCTGTGTTAGCACACTGTAGCGAATCTGTGTGTTAATGTCAAGTGCATTTACCTGCACTTTGCCTAAATGTTGATATATTCGGATACATTTACAAGCCAGTTGTATTTCTAATCCACTTCTAAAGCAGTTTTGGATTAATTTATAGGTGTGTTCACCCTATACTTTTGAGCAGAGAAATTAATTACTAAATGTAAATTATCTTAATTTCATTTATTGGTAATTTGGTAATGTAAAAGGTTGATGTTGAATTATAAATTGTTGTACAATGTGGAAAAAGAATGTAGAAACTATTGTAAAGCCTTTACAAACAGGATAACAAGCTATAGACACTGCAGGTCATAGTTTGCTTTATTCTGACCTGTTCATCAGGTCGGGGTTTTTCTTTTTTTTTGGATCGGATTTATAAATCTTGAGAAGAACCAAGGATCAACTTCCAGTACTGGATCGCGAGCATCAGCCCAAAGAGTCAAACAAACTGGTAGTTTGTAACCCAACTGGTTACAAACACATAACCATGAACACTGAACTCTGAACCATTGACACTAAAAGACTGAAAGACTAAAAAAAAAACACTAAAGACAAAAAGGACTATTTTTATTTCATTTTATATGTCTTTTATTCTATGTTTGAAAGCGCTATTTTTTTTATTATTGTGCACAAACCCCTTCACAATTTAAACTTTGCAGTTAAATGCAAATTGCCTTTTAATACTGTGTCATCTCCCTTGTTTTCGCACACCCTGGGCTCCTGCGAATTTAGAGTCTTCTGATCTGGCCTATCCTCCTTTCTACTGTAGTACTTTGTTTAAAGGTAACTATACTGCCATACCTAGCACAAAGACAGTACAGAGGCACTTTAAGTGTTACACAAACTCTGTTCCTCTGGGTGAAATTCTGGTTTCGAGTTATGTCCTCCTACCAAACATGGACTTTGTCTGTTTGTTCATTCAAAATGGCTGCTTTTACCACTACAAGACAGGTCACACATTACCTTTTTTTTTTTTACAAAGCAAAATTCTCACTCAAAATATAATGAGCAATGCAGTTCAGTTGTTTATAAAAACCTTTTAGTTGTTATAAAAGATGAGATTAGTAGTTTTTGTGGCATAAATTTCTTCAAAACTCAGAAACAAAAAAGCTTAGGATGTTAAAGATATACTCAAGATGAACATGGTGCAGGCCTTGGATGTGAGTTGCAGTCAAAGACTGCCACACCTTCCAGCAGCTGCCCTCGCTTTTGTCCCCATCCTTCAACCACTAGATGGGGTTAACTCAAGAAGAACAGAAATTAATAAAAGGAAAGCTACCATCCTTGCTCTTACAATAATCTTTGGGTCTAAAAAGTGAAGCCAATGACACTACTTAAACCTTTATTCTCTCTGAAGACCAGCAGAGGGTGACTCCTGTAGTTACCAAAAAAATCTGATTGTATAGAATTTAATGAAAAAAAACCTACTCCTTGCTTATATCTTGTAAGAGAATAAACATTCTCCCAATGGATTTAGGGTCTCAGATGCTAGTTTTTAGTCTTCTTTAGCACAGTGTGGTGTTGATTTTGTAATTTATGGTTCCATTTACCATAAAATAACTGATATAGAAGCATCTGTTGTGATTGTTGGAACCACCTCTTGGATGCTTCAAAAAAACAAAATGCCAACAGCCAAAATTCCAAACTCGTGGCTGAACAACAGTCCATAACACCGATGGATGTCGTCACAGTTACAACATCCATCTTTTATATACAGTCTATGAAAGCAACACACCACACGTGGCATATCTGCAACATTTCAATCCAATTACATCTGAAGACCCTAACATGTAGCCTGTTGTTAGAAAAGTCAGATCCTTTAGTAAGGTGGTTTTCTGTTTTTATGTGTCCTTATAAATTCTCCTCTTCAACCTCCTGATGTTCCTTGTGGTCAAAGAAAAAGAACTAGAACGTCATTTTTTTTTTCACTGTACAACCCCTTTATATACACAGTGGAGCTGACTGGGAATAACCTGGATGTGACAGACAGGTTACACAGCTGAGAATGGAAGTCCGATGACATCTGGAGAATGGATGGGGAGATACAGGAGGCGGGGGTGAAAACTAGAACATAAAACAGAGTTAAACTGTGACAGAACCCCAGACGACATCATGTAGCAGACAAGAGCTATAGCAAAGCAGTGGAGCGTGCATGCATGTCATACCATTAATATGCTGAATCTACACATGTAGATGCACTATCAATATAGAAGCATGGGGGGCGGGTGAAGTCTATTACAACATAAAGCTAGAATAGCACTGAGGCAGGGGCTGCATTCGGGAGATTATATACTCCCCCGTAACCCAGTGTTAACCTTGCAAATTGATGACTGTGCCTGCTCTGCCCAGAGGGGAATCGCTCGGACCTTCTTTTCTAATGGTGCAAAAGAAAATGCAGAGTGCCTCCCCCCATCCTCCCCGTCCTCCCCATCTCTGCTCCTTCTGCTCCTTCCTTTCTCGCTGCCGTCCACCCCCCCCACCTCCCTGGTTACTTCGCCTCCCCCGGCGAGGCCATGTTGCAGGATCCCATGGTGTCCCAGCAGCTGATGTAGTGGAACGAAGCACTGCTGTCTGCCATGTTATTCCTCAGCTGGAGGGAGTGGTTGACAGTGAGGCTGCTTTCAGACTGACAATAGCACCGGCTGTGATGGTGTTAACATGTTGGTACTGGTGCAAGACAGCAATTTTAGTTTGAAGCTATGTAAAATGCCTCTCTGGTGGTTGATTCAACCTCCAAAAACTTATTTCTGTCAGAGTGCATATTTAAATGTTTTCTTTAAGGAAATTATCCTTCCCCACCTCTAAAATGCCTTAGATGTACCTCTACGCCGTTGCTTCTTCTAG
Source organism: Amphiprion clarkii (assembly GCA_027123335.1). NCBI lineage: Eukaryota > Metazoa > Chordata > Actinopteri > Pomacentridae > Amphiprion > Amphiprion clarkii. The sequence continues at coordinate 27,561,268 of CM049585.1, read as the reverse complement.
AATGCACAGATCAGTTAAGTTCCTATGTTTCTTACCTTTCAACTTTCCCCACTCGCTGCAGTTGAAGCACACCAGCTCACCCACAACTCTGCTCAAACACTCTATGCAAATACAAGTTGTAATATTGGAGTATTTCAGCCATTCATGTTCAAACCAGAAACAATTCAGAAAGCTCCAACCTGCAGCTGGATTGGTTCCTTAGGTTTGTTGTCGGTTTTTGATCCGAGTTATTTAATATTTTGTTTTACTAAGTCCCAATCCAATACCATTTTCTCAGATGAAACACACTACATTAAAATACATTGAAGTTGTCAAAATCACTCAAAAAATATGAACTCTGTATGCTCAACAACTGAAAAACTTTGCAATGCATTCAGAAAAAAGCATTTTCTGCATCCAAGCTGTTCCTTAATGTTCCTCAGGTGATCATGAACTGTGTTGTGAAGCTCTGATATTGTCTGAAATATAATGTGGAAAGGTTAGGGTGTACCAAAAGTTCCGAAAAGTGTCCAGAAACTGTAGAAGGTGGCAAAAACCACCTGAGGAGGCGTTCACTCGGACTATGGGCAGATTTGTATTGGCAGACATAGAGCATTTTAGCAATTTCTCTAGCAACGGGTACCATGACTAAGATGTCTTTGATGCTTAATGTCTTCCTGCCAGTCCTGATGTATTCTATACAAAGTGTCCTCATGCTAAAGCTAACTATGTTAACCTATCGTCACAGTGTAACATCATCCAGTCATCAAGGCCAATCAAACAAGTGCAAGCACACAACACATTGCCCTGAAACATGAATGGTGACTCTTTTCATTTATTCTAATTTGTGAAGTTGTTTTGCGTCTGATAAGCCTTCAGCTCATTGCGGTACAACTCAAAACCAGCTTTGATGTTACATATTTCATTGACTCACTGGAATTTGTACCAACTGGGGTCTGTCTCCCACACAATATGAGTAAAGGTTACATAGGAATACTGTTGAAAGCAGCTACCCTTTCATGAAACTCTGATTTCTTACTGTGTTTCCATGTTCTATGATGTTTTTATACGCTAGAAGACAAATCATGTTAACTTGCAGGGTGGAGCTTTTCATGTCATTACTCTTCCTGTGTATCAGTTATTGGTTTGAACATGTCTCGCCTAATTACATTAATGCTAGGACTTGCCATTGTGTGGTGTCACATAGTTTCACTCGCAGATAAGCTGGCGTGCTCGAACTGCAACGATTCTGTAGAAAGCAGTGTTGTAGAGATACATTAAAGCCATTTACAGGTAGGAAATGACTACTGTGAAAAAAAAAGCTTGTAAATATGTAACTTTGATACATAAAGATGAATTTTTAAGGGTTAAATCAACAACGGAAGAGGATCTTTAATGGATGTATGGTGTTAAACGCCATGTATGCTTGGAAAACCAACCTCTTAGTTCAGTTTGGTAGAACGTGGCTGATTGCTGTGCAGGTATTGTGTCATCTCGTCAACGTGGGTTTCTTTAATCATGATCTAGTCAGGGAATTGTCAGAAATTATTGTTGGAGTCGTAATTTCAAGATACCCTGTAGCACCAATAATGCATCAACATGTCATCGAAAATAATGAGTCCTCTTGAGGGGCCTAAAGAAGGCTGAGAGACCAAACCCAAGGCCTTGTTGCATGTTAAAATCCATCCTCACTGAAGTCATTACACCCACTGAAGAGCCTGGGAGGGAGAAAATGTCACCAAACGGAGTCGACGTTCCTTCATGATGTTATAATCATGAACGGAGCAGAGCAGAGGGGAAGGCAGTGAAACGAGGAGAGATTTGGGCTTATGCTAATGATCGTAATGATGCCAGTTGCTGCAGAGCTTTTGACTTGAGAAAAATATCCTCCTCCTATCAGTGTCGTCTTTAGCAGCTAAACCGCACGGTGGATGCTGCTGATACGCAACTCCAGAATGCTGGAGGCCAGATTATGGCGGAATATGGAGCAGGAAACAGTTGAGATGTGTCCGAAGAAAAGGAAAAATAATAAGCATCATCCCCACAAATTATTTTGTCATTTGCTGGATTTTTCTTCGAACTTCCTCCTTCACCTACATCCGCTGAACGTTCCCCTGCTGTGATAATAACAGTCAGTGTGAAAACTGGATCTTAGTGAGAGGACAGATTACTGAAGGCATGCTCATACTGCCTGGATGTATTATGTCTTTATTAGTACACAGTTGTTTTTCATGGGTGCAAAATAAATGGCTTGAATAGCCTCAAGGCCCAAACAGGAAATGTGAAAAACCACTTGCCTTCAGATCTCATTTTAGATGTCAGATATCAGTTAATTCTGGCATAATTCTCACATTGTGATCCCTCTGCAACCTGATTTAGTTGAAGTTGGAGTGTTTGTAATTTGGAGTTAAGGTTTGGAAGTAGCTGTGGCCATAATTAAACAATAACTGCCAAATTTGGGCAGAACAGTATCAACAAAAACAAGATTGTTGGTAGGTGTCAGGAGACCATCAAGTGTGTCCGGTGTAAAAGTTGCACATCAGAAGTTTCCTGGCAATTTAGTGGTCGAATTGCGTTGTCAATAATGTAGTTTTGCTTTTAGATTCAGTTGTGTTATGGTCATACTGTCTATATTCAAGCAGAAAAGAGAAGCTATAGTGGCTCAAATTCTGTCTCCACACCACCAGTTGTTGTTTTGTTTTCCGTCTTCTAGTCTTCATTCCCAACTATTGCTGACAAGTAATGTCACTTAAGGCATTTTATGGGATTGTGCACACCTCCTGGGAGAGACACAAAAGACTTTATACAGCATTCTTTTGCATTTGCAGCGGCATTTCACTACAACTGTAAAAACAACTCTGATGTTGTCTTTGTTTGGTGGATTTGCCCTTTAAATGTAAGGTGTTTTTGAGAGTGTATACATACTGTACAATGAAAAAGGCTTCTTTACTGTTGCAACTGTGAGGTAGAACTTGGCCAAATTATTGATGAGCTGACAATATTAACCACGATTGCCCAACTGAATATACTGTTGGATACGAAAACTTGGTATCCACCAAACATAATGCAGAAACAGATGCTTGGTTTGATTTAGAAATGGTGTATATTTCGTATATTTTGTTCAGTAGAACAGCTCTGACTACATTGTTTACTCTCAACACTGTCTGTAGCACATGTAGGAGATGGTGGTTCAGTGTCAAACTCCAAGTGTCTTCACTCTAAGACTCTAATGATCCCATCATTTTAGGTGTATAGAACCTTATCATACATATAAAGGCTACTGGATGACAATATCAGAGTTTCTTGCTCCCTATAGTCAGTAACAGCAATGATACAAAAAAAACAGTATTTGTCCGCCTCCACTATGGAGCATAAGGGTCCATGTCTGGATGAGACAAATGTTTTTCTTAGAAAACAGAATGGCAAAAAGTTGTACTTCTGTTTAAATGATATTTCAGTAGAAATTATAGTACAGTAGATGTTCAAGCTAACCCAATAACTGAATGGTTTAGGCCCGTACTATATTGTTGAATTCCTGGTTCACTGTCTGGCTGGTTTGGACTTTGCTGCTTGTTAATAGCCTGCTCTCTTTCCTCACATGTTCTGCGTACTTTAACTGCTAAATGAAGTCAAAATGCTTCAAAAAATATAAATATTTATTGAACCAAATGCTCATATTATCTTTATTCACTTTCTGACTGTGTAAGGTTCAATTCAGTTTTATTTATATAGTGCAGATTTACAATACATGTCATCTCAAAGCGCTTAGGATAGTAAGGACCAGACTTCATGAATTACAGAGAGCGGAAAACCCAACAATACAAAGATGCGTTTGGATTCCCTATGAGTGACGGTGGGAAGGAATAAAAAAAACCTCTGACGGAATCAGGCTCAGGGAAGGCGGCCATCTGCTGCCACCAGTTGGGTGAGAGTGGGGATGAGGGGGATGGGGATAGTGTTGTACATGAGGGAAAATTCCATTGGCTTTGAAATTAGCCGTTGCCATCAATCGTATTTAAGTTAACAGCTCTTCAAAGCTTTATTTCACACATTAAACTGAATTTGTTCACATTTATAGTAACTGCCAAGTTTAACAGCCAGCAGCTTTTTTTTTTTTTTGTCATAAAATACACTTGTTTTGTGTCTAAATCATGTCAACGTGAATTCCAGTATTTTGTACCTTCTGCAGTTAAAACCCACTAATTCAATCCAACATGCTGACCTGACTTGACTCAAAGGTCCAGTTTGCTACATCCATCTCCTCGTTCACTTCTTACAGTGGTCTGTTCAATGTAAAAGATTCAAGATTCAAGATATTTCAGTTACCATATTTGCACAGACAGTCTAGGCACATTGGAGTTGTTGTGCAGGGCTCTCTTGGAGTTGAATAAACAAAATAGGAAGTACTAAAATATAACCAGCTGAATCCACTGTTAAAATGAAGGGGATCCAACAGGAACAACTGTTCATGAACCAGGAAAGTAGTGCAAATGCAGATACAACTTTTTGTTGATTTTTGTTTAAAAAATGGCCATGTAGTCAAGTACATGAAAACATGTATGTTCATGAACATTGGTGCCCATTAAGCTGAAGTCACTAGCAGTTGATGAAAATTATAAGTAATTCTGATTTTTGCACATGCTTTTGTACCTTAGCTGAACATGGATTTATTATTAATGTTCAAAATGAAAAATCTAATCAGCTAAATACCAAAACGAGTGGTAAAAAGTGGAAACAATGAGCCAAATCAACGCAGAATTTCTCACAATGCAATATGCAGGTACTGTCTCTCCATTCCTTCTCTCTTTCAGCGGTAATGCCATGTGACAGTGATCTACAAAAGACAGCAGAGCATTGCCTTTATTCACACTGTGAATGCAGCTTTAGCTCTGAGCCAGTCAGCGGGGAGGCGACACTGTTGTAGCAGCAGCAGGATGTGTGGGTGGTTTCTCAGCGTTGATAATGTGGCAATCTTCATTTCATGGGTTGTGATTTTATTACATTTCCTCTGTCTCTCCTGGCGACCCGGCGGCTGCCATCAAATTAGAAGCGACCCTAATTACTTCTGCTGTGTCATGTTCAGACTTCACACTGAAAAAATTATACATAATTACATTACATCACATGACTTTTGTTTTCTTTCCCCCTCTGCCTTTCTGGCTCTGTTAGAGAAAGGTGATGTCATGTATTACTATGCATCAATTAGAATCTAGATCTTCGTTTGATCCTTGTAGTTGTGCTTTTATTTATTTACCACACTGGAAATCTTGCCTCACAGCATCTTTGTACTGAGACTTTGAGTGGTTCAATGTTGTGAGATGCTAAAAGGTCGAAGGCACCTTTTCCTCTCACTTCATTAGAGCCGTATGAATCAAAGAGACGGCTGCACCTTGACCTTGTCATGTGCTGTCAGGTCTGTTGTGAGATTCCTATAAAAATAGAGCAGCACTGAGGGACGATTCAGTCATGTCCGTGTGAGAATCCTTGGACATCAGTGGACAACCTGAGAGTAAATATCCAAAAAAAGATGCTGAAGTTATCAAGTTCTGTTGGGTGTGTACATGTATGTTTTTGGACATTTTATTACACTACCATTCAGATCCTTTGGGTTCATTTAGAAGTGTCTACTTTTGAAAGAAAAGCATTTTTTAAAATGAAGATAACATTAAATGAATCAGAAATACAATCTAGACAATGTTAATGTGGTAAATTACTATTCTAGCCGGAAATGGCTGATTTTTACTGGAATATCTCCATAGCAGTACAGAGGAACATTTCCAGCAACCATCACTCCTGTGTTCTAATGCTACATTATGTTAGCTGATGGTGTTGAAAGGCTCATTGATGATTAGAAAACCCTTTTGAAATTATGTCAGCACATGAATAAAAGTGTGAGTTTTCATGGAAAACATGAAATTATTTGGGTGACCCCAAACTTTTGAATGTGTATATGACACAAGGATGTCATTTAGCTGTGAGCAGTCGGTTTAGAATTGAATATGTAAACCATGTCAACAAGTAAGTAATTTGATTTATTTTTTAAAATGGGAAGGATAAAACGATAACAAACACATGCGTGCTTTCTTTCATTTCCGAAAGAACCAGTCCATCTACGTTCCAACCCTCATCTATAGTCATGAGCTCTGGGCAGTGACTGAAAGAACGAGATCGCGGGTACAAATGGCTGAAATGAGTTTCCCCCGCAGGGTGGCTGGGCTCAGCCTGAGAGATTTAGAGATCTGGTGAGATGGTCAGACATCAGGATGAAGCTCGGAGTAGAGCCGCTGCTCCTTCGTGTCAAAAGGAGCCAGTTAAGGTGGTTTGGACATCTGATTCAGATGCCTCCAGGGAGGCTTCCTTTGGAGGTTTTCCGAGTACGTCCGCCTGGAGGAGACCCTGGGGTAGATCCATAACGCGCTGGAAGGATTATGTATCTCGTCTATCCTGGAAACGCCTCAGGAAGAACTGGAAAGCATTGCCGGGAGGAGGGATGTCTGGAATGACCTGTCTGCTGCCTCCATGACCCGACCCCAGATAAGCAGAAGATGATGGATGGATGGATGGAGGATGGACGGACGGACGGACGGACGGACGGACGCGGACGGACGGACGGACGGATAGACAGATAGAGGAATTGTCCTGCTGAGGATGGCAACTGGCATCAAGGACTGCTGTTGCTGTGGGGGTTGGAGGGTTGGAGGGTGGCTTGACCTGCAATGTTTAGGTGGGTGGTACATGTCAAACACATGAATGTCAGGACTCAAGGTTTGTTAATGTTGTGGCTGATCGGTGTATATTTGCCGTCTTTGTGGAGCTCTCTGAAGATCTTCTCCTCTGCCGTCACTTGTGCTGGTTGTGGATGTTTCAGAACTGCGAGGAGCTGCTGAATCGATTCAGAGTGGCTGTCTTCATTTCAGCAGGCTTTCCCTGTGTGTGATGGTGGTTCTGTGAGCTGAGAGTGGGAGTACGCTGTCACCCCGCAACCGCATGATGCATGACTCCAAATTTCATGGCAGCTTTTTCCTCGTTTATCATTCAGAGTTGTCAGCCAGAGATGACTCATGGGAAAAAACAGAGGTGAAATAACGATATCATGTAAAAGAAAAAAAAAACCCATTGAATTTGCTGAATATAAGTCATTACCAAAGGTTGTCTTTAAACATCAACAAAGTGTAGGATGTGACCACGACCTGCCAAAGCAAAGCAAGTTTACTTGTATAGAACCTTCCTCCAGTGCTTTACATAACACAGTTTAAAAAATAAGCTCAGAGTGATATAAAAACATATGAGAAGAACATGAATAGAATTTAAAAGAGTGAATGAAACACAGTAAAGTGCAAAATATAAATTATGAGTTTAATAAAATGTGGTGGCAAACTGAAAAGCCTTGATTTCTGAGAGCTGAGACTAAGTTTTCTCAAAGTTGCTTGCAGTTACTTGAGTGCTGCTTCTTCCTGTTTAGCTTTGACTTTAAGGAGAGTAAACAGACCAGATTACCTGGATGTCTGGATGGCTTATGTCATCATAATTAAAAGATTAAAAACATATTTTGACCCTAAATCAGTCAGTGCTTCTGCTGCGATAGAAATTTTCATATGTTGTTAAGTTGACAGTAAGGGTGATATTGTAATCACCTTAAACTGGGTGATAAAGTTCCCATATTGTTCCCATTTTTAACAAATTAATAACGGATGGTTCATTTGACCATGACTGTATAAATCAGCTGCCCTTACAAAGTGCGTAGTGTTTCATGCAGTATGTGTACATTTGAGAAGTACTACTTTGGCGGCTTGTTTACATTCGTGTGTGACATTTTAACGCTGCTGCGCAAAGGATTGTGAGTCGGAAAGGCTAGAAAAGCATGCTGGTTTGCATATTGCAAAACCTTAATGTAGTACTGGTATTTTTGGCATACTATGTCAGACGTACTATGCATTGGGACATACTAAATCATTTTCTTTTGTACTATATGCTGTGGAGTAAGTATATCTGAATGCCTTTACAGTTGTTTGCAAGTCAGCTGACACAAATGCGAATAAAAGTGTGAGATCAAGGTTTTCTGTTGCTTCTAACTTTCTCTCGAGCGATAATTATACATGTAAATATCCAGCTTTATTTGGAATCTGGTTGAACTAAAACATTGTTTGTGGTGAGCACAGAGAGCAGGAGAGAAGTAAACTGTGAGGACAGAGGAATGGCAGCAGTAATAAGTGTCTTGTATAAAAATGTATTTTTAGCACTTGGGACCTTTAAAATTTTAACTGAGACTCATGACTGCACCAGGATTTCTGGCTCAGTTTATCATCAATAAGTGATTCCTCAGAGTCTGAATTTTCTGTTTTTCTGATATTTCCTTCATGATGTTCTGAATCCATTTCACAGAGGACATTTTCTTCTGTGCTTTTTATGTTCTCAGGGCTCATAAATTAGAGTTTGCACACTTTAAAGATCTAATAATCCCATTTCTCTGAACAATATCTTCACGTTTGATTCTCAGTGTTTGTATTTTGTTGCAGGCCCCATTAACATTTCACTGTTTCTAATCACCACATTAAACTTTTAACTACACTTTACTCTAATATTTGTTTTCTCCACGTCGTGCTTCAGCAACATATGGTGTCATTAGACGTACCTTGCTTAAAGGCAGCACAGTGCATCAGCAGTTTGCTAATGAACTAAATTAGTATAGCCAGTGGCCTTACTTACCATATGCCCTGTATTCGCTCTCATCCTGTGCATGTGTTGCGTTTTAATCCCGTTGCATAACCCCAGACGCATTTAAAAGTGGACTCAACTAATGAGCTTTTGTGTGTACATGACTCATACACATATTATGCCGGACATTTTTACATCGAGAACTACCTCTGTCACTTCATGCATTGCAAGATTTGTTCATCTTCATGTACAAAGTTCAGTATGAAAACTATTTTTTCATAATTTACTTGCAGAAAATGTCAACAAGGCACGATTAGTAGAGCCATAAAGCATTTATTCTGCCTTTTAGTTCCTCATTTTAACTTCAGCCACCTTGCAGACATCATTTTTGTTAGAATATGAAATAATTTCTGATCCACAATCAGTGCTTTGTGCAGCAACGTCACAAACGTCACAACGTCAAGCTTAAGCCGCCAAAGTAGTACTTCTTAATTGTACACATACTGCATGAAACCCTATGTATTTTGTAAGGAAAGCTGCTGTGTTTACTTAAAGTAAAAAGAAAACGTATTCGATTTTGAACACACTTTATGTTGTTCTGTTCTGTCATCATCGACACAGAGTTTTCTTCCTGAAGGGGGCGGAGACAGCAACACTTCAGCTGCATTTAAAGCTACAGACAGTGAACATAAGATAAGCTAAGCCAAGAAAAGACAAGATAAGATAAAATAAGATGACTCTTTATTAATCCCATAGTGGTGAAACCTGCAGTGTTACAGCTACAAAGATTTTAGGAATGTGGCATAAAAACTAAAAATAAAGTAAAATATGCATAAGCACTAGCTCTAAAAATAACATTATTGCAAATGTCAGTGATACTGCACAGATTTCTTGACGAATAGAAAAAATTTTTTTGCACAGATTGTACCCAAGTAAAAAACTAATGAAATAGCATATATTATGCACATATTATACACATATATGTATATATATATATACAGAAAATAACACACAGATATGAGCTTTTTTTTTCCCTTTTTTTTTTGCTGTTTTCACTATAGATTATATCATAGCCTAAATCTAAAATATATGAAATGCAGATGGAAGCTCAGATGTGTTTGGCTGACGGTGCCTCAGGCTGTTTGTTATATAGAATACCAGATCACACCCTCCATCCAGGAGTGACATATGATAAATTGAAGTGATGGATGTCCTTCCACGATGCCCAGAGGCCATAGTACAGGTCGTTTTCTTCTTTCTTTTTCTTTTAGCTTCCTTTCTTTTCTAATTCCTGAATTGCACGGCAACATAGTCACAGCTGGCGGCATTACACAACCTGCATGATGTAATCGAAGTTTTCAGGATCAGGAACAGCACCCGTATTTTATATAGATGTCAAACCAAAGGTATATAAATCAAAACTCTGACAGATAGGTGTTGACGTCAAATGAAACGATAAATTATCATCACTTTGATTGGTTTCTTCCAGCCATTATTGGGTCGATGTCTTGGATCCCATCACAGCTGGACAAGATGAACAGTATTTCACAATGTTGACACCGGCCGTTTATTTCCTCTCTGAAGCGACGCTTCATCTTTGTTCTTTTGCTGGACTGTAAAGTAATTGGTGCAGGTCCTTTTTGGCAACAAACGCGGCTTAGAAAAACACCCGATAATAGGAAGAGAAAAAGTAAAATGTGGAGAAAATGATCCAAAAGCTGGTGATTTTATTGTGTTGATGCTGCAAATTAGAATAGAGAAGACACCAGTCATGAAATCATCATTGTTAAAGTACAGAAGGGGATATGCACATATAAAATATAGAAGTAAATTTGTACGTACAAGTGCATCTATGAAAACCTTTAAAGCTTATTTGTTGTATTATATAAACAGGAGTGTAACTGATGTTGGACTTCTAGATATATGAACATAAATGGGAAACAGTGTGGCTTAAAGTATTGCAAAAATAACATTTAAGGTGCAGTTCCATTTAAACCTATGGGTCAGTATATAATTGCAGGACTTTTTGTAACATAGTTGACAGGTTTTGCTGTTTTCAGGCCTAAAATCAACATGGCCGCCTAGAACCAAACACCACATGGCATTTTACAGAAAGATTCTGTACTATTGAGTAAAATTGAAATTGAAAGTTATTTATGAAGATATTCTAGTAAACCTGTTGACATGCCATAAATCCACACTTGACTCACACACTACTTTATATTAAATAAGTCAGAAAGCCTTGGAGTCTGGCCAGTCTTTTCTTCAGGAGGAAATGACATCATATGGAGCAGGTCATGTGATCTGGAATTAACACACTTCCTTGAGAGGTGTTTTTGTAATGGGGAACTTAGTTGAAAGTGATTTCTGGGACACAGACACAATTTGTTATTTTCCATATAAAATCTGATATATTGACAAAAAAGAAATATCTGTCATGATTATCTCAACTTAATGAAAAGAACACAATCAAAGCTATTTTTGAATAATCTCATTTTATTAATGTTTAGCTAATTAGAAGGTGGTTGTTATTAAATTCAGACGGTTATTTAGTCGACATTTTAGTGATATCCAGTATTTTTGTTTTTATTAATAAATGATTGTTTCCACAATAAATAATTACGGAATTTGTAAAGACATGATCATAATGAACATAAAAAAAACTTTTTTTTCCCTTTAATAAAAATGTATGCAAGATATATCCCCTGAACTTCAAAAATCCCTCAATTATATATTGACCCATATGCAAAAATGTGTAGTTTCAGTAAATAAATATGAGGTAGTAGGTGCAAAGATGATGTTATTTCCTGATTCTGTAAATGTAACAGCGAGTAAATCAACAGTAAATTGATTAAAGAAGTTGCTAGTTGGCGCTCAGATCTGGAAAATTAGCGTGCGTAATTGATTTTCTATCTGTATTACAGATTTTATTTTAGACACTTTAATCAGTTGTTTTAATATTCAGAGCAATGTTCCAAAATAACCACTGACAAATTCCTAAATTTTCCATCACCAGCCATAAATACCCTCACTCGTAGTACTAAATCAGATAGTGTGCTCAGCTTGTTCAGCCTCCTAATCTAACGAAATCCAGCAGCAGCTTCCTCTCCGGCTTCCTCCGCTGCATTTTGGTTTCTAAAAAACATTTGCACAAGCTCAACAGAATAAGACAAGTCTTCCCTCCTCACCTACTGACTGTGGGAGTGAAAGCTGATGCAACTCGGTGTATTACCTCTTCATTTTCTGCTCCTCGCCCTGCCTCAGGCTTCCCCAGAGGCATCCACATATCTGCTGCTGCTGCAAACACAGGAGATAAGCGCATGTCACCGCATTTCCAGCCTAATATCTCTTTTGGGTTTTTTATTAGAATGAAAGGGGGGAAACTTTTAGCCTGAATGTGACTTTTTTTATTATTATTTAAAGCCACTACGACAAGCTGCAGACACCGATATATTATCACCCCATAGAGGACAGGCAGGGTTTGAGGTTACTGAGGTAAATTCAGGTTTAATTTGGGTTTTCAGGACTAGAAAGATGGTTCAATTCTAACACTAATGATGCATCTCCATGGTTGCTTTAACTCCTAGCTTGCTCTAGAGCAGGTTATATTCAAAATGACAGATATATCCACCAATCAGTTCTCTTAGAAAATAGCAATAATATTCCTGGAAGTGTTTTACTGGAGCTACAAGCAATTTCATTGTTTTTTTATGTCTTTGTAGAGCAATATAATCCTAAAACAGAAACAGAATAATGCTCTAAAGCCTAATTCTCTGCTTGTTAATCTTTTAAGATTTGCTCCAAGTCTGCTTCCATGACTGTTTAACCTCTCCTGGGTTGCAGCTGAAACACCACAGGGATGACATTTATCCACCACATCACCATGAACATAGCTTTATCTTATGACTTTATTATTTATTCAATAGATGATCTGTCTTTTTTTTCTAAGTAGCATGAAGGACTATATCTTTAATTTTGTTGTACATGTAGTTTAGTCCTGTAGGGAATTAAAACTGAATCTTGAATAAGAATCTTAAATCTCAGCACTTATACACTTCGGGACAGTGATATTGATAAGCATATTAATTATGCATTAACACAGTCTGTAGTTTTTTGTAGCTTTCTGTCCTGACTTTGGCTGCTGCTGTTGCTGCTCTATTTATAGCTTGTGTTATATTTTAAACTCCTCATTTTGGTTTGGGATTATAGTTTGGTCTTCTTGTGAGAAATATTTGAAGTTGTAGCCTTTTCAGTCTGCTTAATGCTCTGAAATATGTTTATATGTTCACTTTTTTACTTGTTGCTAAGTCAGTTTAAGGGTTACACCTGACAGAATGAGGCTAAAACTGTCTTATACAGCAGAAGAATGTATCTAAGCAACACATGATTTCATAAAATATTAGTTTTTTTTTACAGTTGCAGTCATAATCAGATCTTCTCATGCCCAAATAATTTTGTAGATTATGCTGATCTATTTGAAAGCATTTCAAAACAACACATTTTTTTAAGTGCTTTTCTGTCACTCTTTTATGCATCAATGGAGAGAAAAAAAGAAACACACTTGTTTCTGTTTTGTTATTTCATTATTAAGCAACAGTAACAGGAAAGAAGGTTGTTGAGTATAAATATCCCACAAAATTGCATCATCTAACATGTTAACATAAAATTTGGATTTTTCACTGCTAAAAAATCCACTGTGGAAGATATACTTTGTAATTGAAAAAATGCAAAAAAACAGCATTCTGGATGAGACATACTGAATCGTAGCTTTAGTGATTTACTAATTGCATTGTTTCAGTAGAGTTATTTATTTATGCCAATGGAACCAGCTATTCTTCCTGGGGTCCGAAAAAAGAAAACAACCTTATATCAAAAGATCATATTTCCAGATCACATCAGTCAAAATAGACATCTTAATATACATCACGTTTACAGTAATACTAACAACAGCACATTAGTGCTGTGTAATCTTACATTTTATTACATTTAAACAAGTTGATTTTAGTCTCCAGAGCTATCATTCAATCAACAGGAACAAACAGAACAAGAAACAACGCAGAAATAGGACTTTATACTTAATACTCAATACTCAGTAGATACATTTTTTGTCTACATTCTTTATTTTTCAGCATAAACATACAGGAAAAAACAAAATGACGAACAAAACACATCAACATACAACAAACCAACAGATGGCGATTCGCATTATTCAAAACCTGCAAAACACCACAAAATTGATGTTTGTTTTTTAATGTAGAAGTTATTTCTTTGAGATAATTACTTTTATCCAGCTGTCAATAGATATGTTTTGATTTGAAGTGAACAGATCAGCTTCAGCTTCTTGTATTTAATGCACCGACTTGAGAATGCATCAATCTTTTTAGGAAAAAAGGCAAAAATAGTTGACTTCCCAAAGTATCCAACTCTAACTTTAAGCTTGTGGAGTGAATTGAGACAGAGAAGATGAAAGGACGTTCATGTAACATTCATAGCTGGATAATTTAACTAAAGGTGCAGAGATGTGAAGATGGAGTGATGGGATGATGAGACGGTGATGAAATGCTGGAAACGTAGAGAAGGAGGCGATGCAGCCGGGTGGGCGTCCGTGGATCTCCGACCTGCTGATTCAGCCGCCCCAAAAGCTCGATTCACAACTTCGACTCGGCAAAATGTCACCGTGTTTCACGGAGCTCATCAGTCGGCGGCTCGGTCTGACGGAGGAGGATGCTGACTCCATGATTTACCTTTTTGGGGAACTAGCAGCAATGTTTAGACCTGTTGTAGTCAGTTTTAAGAATCAGTAGTGCCATAAAACAGCCAGGACTTGAATTACAATCACCAGGTTTGATTATTCTGGATAAAAAAAAGACATTAGCATTGTTTGTTTTCAACTGAGTCTGCATAAAATTAAGTTCTTTTACAATTAAACTGCATTCTGACACACGTTTTGAAGGGAATGTCATTTTATTTTGGAAATTAAAGTAGTTTTCTACCTGTGACGTGTTGGGAAATTAGGTTTTGTTAGAATTAAGTTTTGTCTTTTGTGGCTACTTTAAGTTTTTACTCGGTTTCTGGTGTGATTTAGCCACAAAAACTACATGCTTACGTTTAGGAAAGATCCCACTTTATGAGACACTTTTACATTTTAGAAGCTTTTTTAACTTTGCACAAATATTTCTAATCTACAAGAAAACTCAGTCTTTTTTTCTTAATTTTATCTAAAAGATATAGAGATTGTTGACATGTAGAATCTATGATAAATGCATTTATATGAAGTTTTCACTCCATAAATCTAAACTAAGTTTGGACATTTTTGATGTATCTAATATTAGCTGTTGATAGAACCACTAAAAATGTATTTGCATATTCACCTGACCTCTCCACAGCCTAATTAACAGCTTAAAGGATCTCAAAATTAAATTGTTAGACACTTTTACATTTTAGAAGCTTGGTTTTACACAACAACAAAAAACAAATCGACGAAAGTCTTTTTTTGATGTTATTTGAAAGTGACATGCAGGTTCCTGATCTGCACAGCAAAATGCAGAAAAACACTGAAAAAAAAATTTGTTTGTGAAATAAAGAAACTAAATACCAGCTGTATGGAAATATTCTACAGGAAGGATGATGTTGACCAAAAATGGGTATTCTGTTGACAGGAGCAGCAACGATTGCAACTGCATGAAGCAACTAATTTGTTTAACAGTTTAACTCAATGCAAAGTCAGATCTGAATGTTGTCCACAGCAACAAACAAACAAACAACATTTTAGATGCCTTTGCCAGTGATCCACAATATGTGAAAGTTTCCAAATGACTTGTTTCATTTTTTCAAAGTTTTTTTGGCTGTTATTATTATTATTATTATTATTATTATTATTATTATTATTATTATTATATTTAATAATAATAATAATAATAATAATAATAATAATAATAATAATAATAATAATAATAATATTTTTGATGCACTCCTCTGTAAATAGATTTTGAAAAAAATATTTCCAAATAGTTCTTTAAGTCATCATATGAAAAATCCTTTTTTTTTTAAGTTGCAGAAAAACAAAATATCCCAGTGTCATGTCTTTTTATATATGATGCAGCGCTACTCTCTGGGTTTGCCACCGAGAGCAACTCATTTCACTTTACACATAGTGGTTTCATTATTATTTATATGAAATAAACTACCTGAACTACCTATTGCCACTTTTGCAGTAACACTTTTCTATTAGTGACAGCTTTTTATTTTGTTTACTTGGCTGTTTTAGGAGATAAAATCCAGGTGAAAGTCAGTTTAAACTTTTTTCCTTACTAGAAGTGAATTTTAAAGAAGACTTTTAACTCTACTGAAATGGTGAAAAGGGTGAAATACTTATTTATAAGTTTAGCATTTGCACACAAAAGAAGCTCTGTTAGCAGAAAACGAATTGTACATATTTGAACAGTTGAAGTGTCTTGGAACAGTTTATTTCTGTTTGTAACCATTAAGAATTGTTCATTTGCTAGTATGACATTAGCTGCTGGGTTTTTTAGAAACTCACTGTTATGGCAGACTTTTTTTTAATAGTTTTTTTCTTTCAAATTGTTTTCTTAATGAGACGAGTTGGCAAAAGTTTCTGTTCAGTCAGTTGTAGAGTAAATAAAGAGATTTCTATTCACAGCTGTGGAGCGGAAATGAGAGACATTCATTCACTGTCCTCGAAAGCTGCTTCATTCAAACCATCAACATTTCTGACTAAAAATAACATAAATTAGGCTTGTAGTTTATAACACAGGGACACATTCACATGAGTTATTTTAAATAGACAATAAACCGACAATCCTCAGTCTGTGTTTTGGTGACATTTTGCGTTTTGATTTCCTGCATCAGCTTTCATTTTTCACCTTTTTCCTTTATTTAGCAGCACTCAATCAGAAATTAAATGTCAAATGAGGATATTAATGCATTTATAAGGAGTTTGTATTCTGAGTTTGCACATTATTGAAGTGTAGCTGTTGATGAAAACACTAAAACATCCCTGTGGCTCCATTTGAACTCTCCACAGTCTAATTAAAAGCTTAAATGTACTGATTGTGTATCTCAGAATGAAATGATTTCTACATTTGTGCTAATTGTAACGTGTTTTTCTTCTGTTTCCAGACCAATGATGTGGTGGGAAACACCTGGAACTGGCTCTACTTCATCCCTCTCATCATCATCGGATCCTTTTTCATGCTCAACCTGGTGCTTGGTGTTCTTTCAGGGTAAGTTTTCTTAAAAGATTAACATTTAAATCACAGATCTGATTCAACATTCAATTTACATGTAATTAAAGATTATGAACCAAACTTGATCTTTATTGTCTATTAGAAGACGATGGAATTTGTGTTGAATTTTTGGATTAAAACGTGCAACAAGTGCATTGAAAAAGATATTAAAAATGTAGAATTTAGATTTAAAAATTGCATTGAGAACAGTGAAGGGTCATGTCATCTAAAATCATTACATTTTTAGAACCATTTCTGCAGTACTATCTCTGATTTGTATGAAATTTTTATTGTATAAAATATGGATATATATAGAGGTATTTTTGAAATTATGGCTTGGTATCGGATCAGAATGGTTTGAGTCTTGCCAATAAGTTTATCTCCTGAAAAAGGGTAAAATGAATGTGATAATATAATATAAAGACATTTTTTAAATATTGTCTTTTGACATACAAAGTTTGCTTTTTTGGCAGCTTTTACTTTTCCTATCTGCAAATATCAACTGATGAGCAAAATATTTTGAAGATTTATTTAGTCATTATCGAATCAAACATATCAGTTGCAACAAACTAATATAAATATGCAGTTTTGGAAACTTACTTTTAACAGGGATTTCAGACGTAATGTTCTCTTATGTGCAATTGTATTTTGCTGAACTTTTCATGTGAGATCAATATAATTTCCTTTCATACTGAAATCTTATAGTATATACAGCCAATAGATGCTCCAGTGAAGTGGGTCAAATCAATGTGTTTCTATGCCAGTTTTGTCATTTTGGTTCAGAATAATCGTTTGTATTATTGTTTGTATTATATTTTTGTCCACATGAGAATGATTTCACGTTTGAAATATGTTTATTTTTCACCTTATAACAGATTTTGAACATTTTGATGATTGAAAAGAGGAATATTAAACAGAACAGCAATAGAAGAATGTCAGCATCTATTTTGTTGACATTTTTCAACTCTTTCCCTCCAAGTTTGTAAGCATCACCTCTTGTATGACATTATCAGTGATAAAGAGGTTGGGGTCATAATACACATATTACAATTTATTTTAAAGTACTAAAGGAAACTTAAAAATGTAAACAGAATATCAAAAAATTGTTTTTTGAGGAATAACTGGAAAATGAAATGATAAAAACTTTTCATTAAAACGACATCACTGGGCCATTTCTGACCCACTTACGCATCTAAGGGTTAAACTTCATGTGGTGTGTTATTGTAGTACATCATACACTGTTTTTCTTCTCCATCTACACATCCCAGTGTCTATAAAACTTCCAAAACAAGAAAAGCACTCGGAGAGTGCAGTACTCCGCCAAGACTGCTCAGTCATTGTATCATTTCTTTAAAAAAAAACAAAAAAAAACAACTTGCGCTGAGCACAGGCGTGTGTTATACATGTGTACATTATATACAGACACCGAATCACATGACCTAAATATGTAGCGGGCGCCGGGAATTGATGGGACTCAGAAACACCCCCACAATTTAATCAATTGTTCCTTGTACGATGACACATAAGTCCACAGCGGTGGATTTGTAGTAGGATGACAATCATGTGATCGTCAGCAGGCAGCTGATGTAGTGTTCACTTGTTGTCATGGTTACAGTGACGCCGTGCTGCTATCTGCCAATGATACGGAAATCTTCAACAAATCTGTGGATCCAGACTATAAGCCGCATCACTGCCAAAATCTAATGACGTGGTCCTTGTGTCATTTCTGACCTTCCCTGAAAATTTCATCCAAATCCGTTTGTCCATTTTTGAATAATGTAGAGTAATGAAGCTGCACCAGTGACCTTTTTCCTATTTTTTGCCTTCAAAAGCTGCCCAGATGTCATCTTAATCCATCCTTACTACATCCGTGATGCAGTGTCTTCTATTTGTTGCTGTAAATGTAGATCAGTTTCAGGCTGTCTGACAGGAACCACATCCAGCTGAAATGGCAAGACAGATAAAAAGCTTTAAATCCAAGCTACCGCTCATGGTAAAACGTTAAATCAATCTATGCTTTCTGCGTTTTCCGTCTCAACAGGGAGTTTGCCAAAGAGCGTGAACGTGTGGAGAAGAGGCAGGAGTTCCTGAAGCTTCGCAGGCAGCAGCAGATTGAGAGGGAGCTCACCGGATACTTGGAGTGGATCTGCAAAGCAGGTTAGACTCATCTCTGAAACAGCGTGAGAGCTGTTGTGTCAAAAAAAATCACGACAAATTGATAGAAAGTCCCATTTTTTTCCCTTCTTCTCTCTCTCTGTGCTGCTGCAGAGGAGGTGTTGCTGGAGGAGGAGGATGAGATTGCAGAGGAGAAATCCCCGCTGGACGGTGCGTGGTACAAGAGGAAACAAAACCTTCCAGGTGAAAACAGGCCTGAGTTTCTGTTGCAGAGGTTCGGTTCATCGTCTCCAAATCACCTCACAGTGCTGCACATACACTACCATTCAAAAGCTTATGGTCACTTAGAAACGTCCTTGTTTTTGAAAGAAAAGCAGTTTTTTTTTCAATGAAGATAATATTAAAGGAATCATAAATCCAGTGTAGACATTATTAATGTGGTAAATGACTATTCTAGCTGGAAACAGCTGATTTTTAATGGAATATCTCCATAGGGGTACAGAGGAACATTTCCAGCAACCATCACTCCTGTGTTCTAATGCTACATTGTGTTAGCTAATGGTGTTGAAAGACTCATTGATGATCAGAAAACCCTTGTGCAGTGATGTTAGAACATGAATAAAAGTGGGAGTTTTCATGGAAAACATGAAATTGCCTGGGACACCCCAAACTTTCGAACGGTCTTGTAAATCACCCAAATCCATCATCATGAGTGTGATCTTCCTCCCCGTTACCTCTGGACATGTTGTACTGACTCCTCACATCCAAATGATTCCCTTTCTTAGATAAATGTTGAAATAGATTAAAAAACCAAAAGATGGCTGGCAGCCGTGCGGTGATGACAGGACTCCAGGAACTAGATGCTCCAGCCAGAAACAGTCTGGCATCAAATGCTGCAACTTGTCAGCTTTACAGTTTAGTTTCTGAGCAGATTAAACAAGACAAGAAAGAGCAGATATGAACTGTTAATTAATGAGCTTTAGAGGCGTTAGAAGCAAATGCGACTAGTTTGGCTCATCGATAGTAGACTTCCGACTTTCTTTTAGTGTCTGTGTTACCATTTTTAAAATCCACTTTTGAAACAACCTACAAGCAGCTGACACAGTTTACACAAAACCATGCTAGCCGTTCACTCTTCATGCTAAGCTAAGCTAACTGGCTCCTTGTTGTAGCTCCATGTTACCACACTTCTACCATAATCAATGAAACTGGCTACACCAACAATAAGAGAAGCTTATAATGGCCAGCTCATGCTTTCATGCTACAATGGCACCGTGCTGGTTTGCTATGAGCCTGGTGGCATTGGAGGACGTTTTGACTTCAAAATTTTTGCAGAATAAAGTTTCTCTTTTACAATTTTCTGCTCCATATTCATCAATAATAGGCAATAAACTATCAAAGGCTTGATTGGCTCAGCTTACACATCAATGGTACCATTTTTATTCCATGTTTTATTTGTTGTTTGCTAACCCTACTCTAATCACAGTAACAGGGTTGCTAATCCATGCTAATGTTAGCCCTTTCTCAGGAGCAGAAGCTAGATATTTAGCTGCTGTTACTGCTGACCAAGAGGACAAACTCACTGACAGAAAACAGTAAAGAAGAAGGTAAAAAGAATTAGACTGATCCTGATAATATGAGATAGAATGAGACATTCAATCAAGGTCGACAATGTTACGAAACTATAAAAAATAGAAGAGAGGACATAGCTTTGCTCTTCCTATTCTTTTAGAAAACTGTTTGATGATGTTAAGTCAGGCGTATCATATGATGAATTGTTTTATTCTTCTTCTTCTACCAGCTAAAAAGGTTATGCTAACAGGGTTGTTGTGACACACATTTCTTGCATAATAATTATTTAAAATGTTATGTGTTAATATTAAATGTTCCCACAATTACAAGAGACATCAATGAGAAAAATAATACCAAAAAAAGGACATTTAAATTTCCTTTTAACTGTTTTATTTGAGATTCAATTTGGCCATCAAGGCGGTGGGACAACAGGAAAATGTCTAGACTTATTTGGTGTTTTTAAGAATATTTTCAAAAATTCTTTTCTCCTAGTTTTTTTTTTTGTTTGTTTTTTAGATTTGGTCTGAGGACAAGTACATTTACACAGTACCAGTATGTTTTAGTATTTTGTACATAGATTATTTGAAATTTGATGGATGGGATGTAAAATGTCCTCCAATTCCGGAATGACCCGAAAATCATGTGGAAACAGCAGCAGATTGGACTGTGGTAGCATGTTAAGAAAGCACAGGATATCTAGAGAAATCAGGACTTCCTCCGGTATTTTGGCTCCATCGATGGAAATCACCAACAAGTCAAAGCTCCTCCAAAGTTTGGCAGCGGCTACTTCAATTACAACTCTTCTAGTGGTTAATTATAAAAGTGTGGCTGGTGGAGAATCACTTGTACTGTCTCTCAGCATCCCAAATACGTGATTTAAGTTTGATTTTAGTTGTAGAAATGTATGGCTGCATGCTGGCGGACGACATTTACATCACAAGTACCCTTGCAGAAAGCATGAATTGGCCTCAAGTGGTGCTAAAATGGCACTAAGATCTGTGCTGAAGAGGTAAAAACAGACTTGTCTTCTTTATATATTTTTAGTAAGAGGTGTCCACGGCTGTCTTGCACAGAAATTGGTTGTAAAGTGTGTGTATTTGTTCGAATTAAACCACCTTCACACGGGGACGGTTGGTTTTCTGATGAGCCTACTGGCTTTTATTCTATTAGTTCTAGCTGCTAACCGTCTAAACCCCAAACCTCAGCAGCAGGTTTGAAAGCCACGTTATTTTTAAAATAAATCCTTCATGGTGGATCAGTTTCCATAGAGATGCACGACTTTACATAGCAGTGAAATATGAACCGCAGTGAGGAAAAAAGAAACTGAAAACCAAAAACACTTTATGATTAAAAAGACGTATTTCACAATACAGCCGCTCTGAAAACAGCCTTTATACGTTACATGTTCAGTGTTTCCAAAATGTAAAAATAGCAGGTATTATTCTTCAAAATTCAATCTTCAATCTCAGTTTATTCCTCAAAAAATTCAACTTTTGCCTTTAAATCAGACTGATCACTGAGCTTAGTGTCTTTAATCTGTTTCCCCGCTTTAATTAATTTAAGTTTCATCTATAAACCAGATTGTTGTGGAGTTCTGTCAAGCAGTTTCTTTTAAAAAATCTGTTTTTATACACATATGTGCACACAAACTGTTTTCCTACTGAATATGTTTCAATTGGCAAAACAATGTAATAGTCACCTAATAAGATAATATATGAATCTGGGCAACATACATGCCATAAATTCTGGTTTTGGCAGGATATTGTCCTTCACACATAAGAAAAAAATTACTTTCAATAGATTTGCTGCCACAATAGAGCATATGAAACCTAAAATGTGTGTCAGGTGGGTCTTCATTCATTCACTCAACTTCAAAATGAGCCGTAATCAGCTGATGTTTGAGAGCTAATCGTGGTTTCCTCTCAGCAGCCGACTCTTTGTTTCTGCCTCTCCTGCCACTATTTCCATCCATTAGACCCGGTGTGAAGGCGAGGCTTTAATTAGTGGGATTTACGGTGGTGCTCTGATTGGATTTGTTCAAGTAAAATCACTAGAACACA
Source organism: Amphiprion clarkii (assembly GCA_027123335.1). Taxonomy (NCBI): domain Eukaryota; kingdom Metazoa; phylum Chordata; class Actinopteri; family Pomacentridae; genus Amphiprion; species Amphiprion clarkii. The sequence continues at coordinate 27,538,641 of CM049585.1, read as the reverse complement.
CACATGCACGCTGAGGATTCCTCCAAAGTGACAGCAGCCGGCGGCCTGATTTTCTCAGCTAGTTGCAAATGAAGGATTAAAACATTCGAGTCCACAAACCGTTCTGATGCTGTTGGAGCATAAAATATGAATTTGGCCTTTTACAGATGAGTGACAGGTACGAGTAGTGTCAGTCCAGGCTGCCTGTTATTCCAGAATGATTTGTCTTTTCATGATAATAAATTGAGGAGAGTGTTTCTGACAGGCTGAATATTTCATTAAGAGATAAAAAAATAAATAAATAGCCGAATTGAAGGTAATTGCTGTATTTTATTATTTAAATCCTTCAAAAGAACCCTTTAAAGGAATCAAACGGTACTAGATCTGTAGCTTCCTCCAAATACATTTTTCCTCAGGCTTCACTGCAAATACCTCCTTCTTATCGAGTCGTTTCTCAGGTTTTGTCGAGTTTTATCATCTCAAAACGAGTAAAAATGCAGCAACGTTATTAAAAATTTAACCGTGACGCATTTAATTCTAGTCCTAGACATTCAGACATATAAAATATTTTATTTTTGATTCGAAATAAGTTGATGTTTTTTCTTTTATAGTATGTCTGACTGACTGAATATTTCATTAAAAGATAAAAAATGCATTTTATTTTGAAAATCCTTCAGAAGAACCCTTTAAATAAATGAAACAGTACCAGATCTGTAGCTTCCTTTACAAATATAGTAGTTTTTTCCACAAGCTTCAGTGCAAATAATTCCTTCCTGTTGAGGATTTTTTTCAGGTTATGTGGAATTTTATTATCTTTAATGAGTAAAAATGCTGGAATGCTGGAACCGGGATACATTTAATTTTAGTGACAAACACTGAAACTTTATTGGGTTTTTTTTTTTTTTTTTTTGTAAACACATTGATATTTTTCCATTTAGAGTATGTTTGACTGGATAAATTTCATTAAGGAATAAATAATAATCATAATTTATTTTGAAAATCTCGCAGACAAACCCTTCAAAGTAATCAAACAGTACAAGATCTTTAGCTTCCTCCACCAATATATTTTTTTTCTTCAGGTTTGACAGCAAATATCTATTTCTTATTAAATAATTTGTCAGGTTTTATTGAATTTCATCATCTTAAAATGAGTAAAAATGCATAAAACTTCTTAAAAATTAACCAAGACACATTTAATTCTCGTGTAGTGACACTCAAAACGAGACATTATTAATTTTTATTTGGAAACAGGCTGACATTTTTGTTTTAGAAGTCTGACTGACTGAATATTTCATTAAGAGATTTAAAAAAGACAAAAAAAAACACCCAAACCAATAGTATTTGTTTTGCAAAAATTCTTCAACCGAACCCTTTAAATAAATCAAACAGTACCAGATCTGTAGCTTCCTTCTCAAATGTTGTTTTTTCCACAGGTTTCACTGCAAATATGTCCTTATTGTCAAATAATTTGTCAGGTTTCGTTACATTTTCATCATCTTAAAATGAGCAAAAATGAAGGAAGTTTATTAAAAATGAATCAAGACACATTTAATTTGACACTCAATTTGACGTTTTTTTTTTATTGGGAACAGGGTGAGATTTGTCTGTTTTTTTCCAAATAAATTCAGGTTTATATACATTATAGACATAAATTTGATAATAATGTAATAAACTTGGAGCGTCCTTTATTTTCCCAGCCTCGTCGCTCTCTAGCCGACGTGAAGGATTGTAGATCTCCCACAACTCGACGGCAGCAACGGTCACATGACGATCACGTTCACGTCTCGCCGGCAGTTTTTCATTCCAAGGCTGACTTCCAGCAGGAAGGCAGAAAATCTCCAAATGGAAAACATGATTGATGCCTGCTATTCATAGTTTCCAATTAGCTCTTCTCCCGCTGTTCCACTCATCCTGCCAGCGAGGTTCCACTGTGATTTCAATAAAAAAGGCACGGTTTACGTCTTCAGGTTGGTTTTTAAGGATGCACACGTGACCCTTTTCTTCTCCTGTGTTCTTCTCTTTGCAGTTCTGAAGCGAGGCAAAGTGAAAAAGGGCAAAAACGACCTGATCGGCGCAGAAGAAGGAGAAGATCCGTTCGCTGACATCTCCTCTGTCGGTAAATCTTCCATCTTCTTATCCAACAGCAGCAGCTCACCTCTGACCTCCGTGAGCCGCTGACCTTTAACAATAAAAGCCTCCGTGGAACCTGTCTTCTAGGATGAACGTAACCTCCGTTTATCAGATCAACACGTCAGCGCTATGAAACACGAGGCTAAAGGTCTTCATAATGTACATTCTGTGGATCCTGAAGCTTCTCCGGGCTGCAGAACTACATCACCTTGAGGGACTTTAATTAACTTTCCTAATTAGACTGTTAAATTAAAAGGAGAATCACCCGCAGCACATTAGAATTATACTTTTTAGTATTAATGGACTTCCTCACAAAGACAACATGTAATCGTTCGTCTGTTGGCTGGAAATAAGCATCAGCGCCATAATTGAAACCATTTTGTTGCCTTCAATTTAAAAATGCAACTTTTTTTCTTATCTAATGACTGTTTTCCATAAGTGCCGAGGGAAATTATGTCAAACTCAGTCTTTCATCTCACTCGTTTCACGCATAATTTGTGCAGTTTTTGCTGCGTATTTTTTAATGAGCAGCTGCAGGTAAATTTCACGGAGGTGATTTTATGCTTTTGTTTTGTTTTTGTGCGTCCCGTGAGTAAATACTGTTTTATCAGCTTACAGTCTTGGTCACAAACAGTTTTCATGCTTCTAAACTAATGGAAACTATAATTTGGATTCAAGAAAATCCCTTAAATACAGACTTATATTACAGTGATTTCAGGATGATTTGCTCCAGTTTTGCCGCTTCTGACATCCAGAGGAGTAATTTGCTTTAGGAACTTGCTCTGAAGTGATGTCCTGCATAGATTATTTAACAATCTGTACTTAAAATAATATCTGTAAGTCGCACAAAGTTCCTGCAGACTCTCGTTTGATATTAAAGAGTTAAAATCATGCTAGCTCCTGGAGCAGTGCAGAATGTTTCGAAAGGCAACACTGAACCTTTAATGGAAACAGGTTGATATTTTTCCTTTTAGAATGTTTTTGACAGGCTGAATATTTCATAAGGAGATGGAAAAAAAGGAGTATTTTATTTTGAAAATCCTGCAGAAGAACCCATTAAATAAATCAAACAGTACTTGATCTTCCTTCACAAATGTAGGTTTTTTTCCCCACAGATTTCACTGCAAATATCTGCATCTTATTGAGTCATTTTTCAGGTTTTGTTGAATTTTCTCATCTTAAAATGAGTAAAAATCCAGAAAGGTATTAAAAATTACTGAGACACATTTAATTCTAGTGCTGGACACTCAGACTGAGACATTATTGGTTTTTAATTGGAAACAGGTTGATATTTTTTCTTTTATGATGTTTTCAACTAGCTGAATATTTCATTAAGACGTCAAATATAGCCAAACTGAAGCTAATAGCTGTATATTATTTTGAAAATCCTTCAGAGGAACCCCTTAAATAAATTAAACAGTACAAGATCTGGAGCTTCCTTCACAAAGATTGTTTTTGCCTCAGGTTTCACTGCAAATGTTTCTTTCCTGTCAAGTAATTTGTCAGGTTTCGTTAAATTTCATCATCTTAAATTGAGTTAATAATGCAGAAAAATTATTAAAAATTAACCGAGACACATTTAATTCTAGTCCTAGACACTGAAGCCTTAACATTGTTGGTTTTTATTGGAAACAAGTTGTTTTTTTCGTTTATAGTATGTTTGACTGGATAAATATTTCATTAAAAGATAAAAAAAGAGTATTTTATTCAGAAAATTCTGCAGCTTGTCAAAAATAAATCCTGCAGAAACAGTAGATTTTAAAACTCGCTGAAGAATAAACCAGTATCAACCACATTGTCTTCGTAAAATCAGATGTTTGTATAATATTTGCAGGTTCTTAAAACTCAAGGCAACATGTTTCTTTCTTCATTCATAAGATATTAAGCATCGTTTGTGGCTCAAGAACAAAGAAGTGAAGTGAAATAAGTTATATCTATTTTCACTGGGTTCTACAACATTTGAACATAAAATTATATTTTTTTTCTAACATTTAAATCAGAAAAAAAATTAGTATTTCTCAGATATTAGCCATTATTTTTAAGAAAAATTATGTGTGATAAGGATTGAACAATTTTAAATATATATATATATTTAAGTAATTAAAAACTGCCTTTATTGTTTCTTAAAATACACATAACATCCAGTAAAATCACAGAAAAAAAGGTATTAATTTACACATTGACTGTTTTTTTTATACAATGAAAATGTGTATTTTTACTAATAGTAATTCAATTTTTGCAATGTGTGACCATAAAGTCACAGTTGTACTCTATTTAAATCTGCTAAAGATCCCATTATTTTTCAGATATATGCTGGTGTTGTTTTTGAATGTTGCAGTTCACTATTTCTTCACTCTTGCTTTCAACTTGTCATGTTTTTTTCCCCCAGTGCAGCTAAAGGTTCTATGATTGGATAGCAGCACAAAAGTAGCTCTAAATCTGGACAGTACAGCTATTTCTTTTAGCATTTTGTTGTGCAATGTTGATGTAACTCAGGAAAACCGACATAAAAATAGTCTGCAGCAGGATGAATATCTCACTGTTGGAGCGAACACGGGACAGAAGTGTTGATTTCTGTAACGCAAAAAGTCAAACTACGCAGCACAAAAACATTACCTGAAAGGGAATGATTAAAATATAATAAAAATGATGATTAAAAAAGGAAATAATGATCAAAAATCAGCTGAAAGGAGTCACATGCAGACAGTACTACAACTTGACGTCTTTACGTTTAGATTTTTTTTGCTGATTTAAGGAGCAAGACGTGTAATTTGTGTCTACGTGTGCACGTATGCGGATTTTATACACTTGTGATTGCAAAAAAATGCAGAAAATCAGGTGTGATTTGAAAGCATAGTGAAGACTGTTTGCTTTAGAGCTTTTCGTGTTGATGAGTGAGAATCCAGCTCATCGTCAGGAAACTACCGACTGATTCACCGTGAAAACTGTGAACCTGACGGATGATTAACCGCTCTTCCTTTTCTCGCCTCTTCGTTTTCAGCTCCTCCCGGCTCCCCGTTCGGCCGGGCCAGCGTGAAGAGCGGTAAGCTGGACAGCTCGTCTTACTTCCGCCGCAAAGAGAAGAGGATTCGCTTCTTCATCCGTCGGATGGTGAAAGCTCAGAGCTTCTACTGGATCGTTCTGTGTCTAGTGGGACTCAACACTCTGTGTGTCGCCATCGTCCACTACGACCAACCCGAGTGGCTCACCAGGGCTCTCTGTAAGAAAAACACACAAATACACGCCTGAAATCTTTTATTATTCACACCATAAATAACAAGTTTCTCCTCTTGCAACCAGACACGGCAGAGTTTGTGTTTCTGGGTTTGTTTCTGACCGAGATGACGCTGAAGATGTACGGACTCGGAGCCAGAAACTACTTCCACTCCTCCTTCAACTGCTTCGACTTTGGGGCAAGTTTGAAGATCTGAAGTGTTTTAAAGTGTTTTAAACAGCTTGATATCACAAAGATATGTAACTCTCCTCTCTGCTGTCGTCTCCAGGTGATCGTCGGGAGTATTTTCGAGGTGATCTGGGACATGATCAAACCAGGAGCGTCCTTTGGTATCAGCGTGTTGAGAGCTTTGAGGCTGCTCAGGATTTTCAAAGTCACCAAGTGAGTGAATCGCTGAGAAAACTTAGTTTCCATTGTGGAAAAACTTACCCTATGTTATTATTTTTCAGATATTTACTGTTGTTTTTACTTTTTTTTTTAACATAGCATTTTTAAACTCATTTTTCACCGTTTTTGTATGCTTTTTATTTTTTATTCGAGTGCAGCTTAAGGTATTTCCACCTATAATTGGATGGAAGCACAAATTTAGCTCTTACTGTTGGGGAGACAGAACAAAACTGTTCATTTCTGGAATCAAAAAATAAAGCCGAAATAAAGCCGAAATATTTAGTACAATACTTATTTTGCAGCTGTCAACCCTTAGAGCTGCAGTCAGCAAAAATCTAGAAAAGGCAAAAAAAAAAATAGATTTTTACACTTGGAACTTGCAAAAGTACTCAAACTTGAAGTCAACATTCACCTGTTGCTTCTATTGGGATTCAAACCCTGCTTTTCAGAATAAAAGTCCTCTGTTTTACTCACTTCAAACATTCAAAAATACTCAAACTGAAAGTCAACCATCGCTTATAGCTTCAAATGGGATTCAGACCCCACTTTTCAGAATAAAAGTCCTCTGTTTTTCCTATTATACCCCCATATCCTTGGATTGTGCAACTCTTTTGACTTTCTGATCTCGTCTTAGTAAGAAGACATGTGATTGGCTAAAATCTCTTGAACTTTCTAAAGCCTGAAAACTGGTTCAGACGTCCAGTTAGTTTGTAATTTTTGCCCAATGACCAACAAACACTGCCTACTCCAGCTTTAAGACTTACACAACCTTTTTGGACTCTTCATCTTTACTTACCTGTTATAAATATATTAGCATTTTCCTCCTGCTGCAGAGTGCATGAAAAATTGCCCCCATAAACCATAAATCAATCAAACAAGAATACGTAAATATATTGTACTGCCCAGTCTTCTGGCATCAGCGGCATTTTACAACAACAGAATAAATCTGCACAGAAATCATTGAAGGAATACACTTTTAATCACAGCATGGCTTTGAGTGTTCCATAAAAAGATATGTAATGTGGCAAAAAAGTAGAATTCAGTGAAAGGTTTGCAGCTTTTACATTGACTTTATGGAAATATTTTGCCATATAAGCTTCATATTGAGCTGCTGATGGAAGGATGAATTTATTTAGTGCTCTGCATTAAGAATCTTTGGACTTATTCACTTAAAAATGACTAACCTGGACTGTTCTTTTAAAAAAATAAATCACAAAACAAACAACCAAACACAAACACATGGTGATCTTGAAACTGTATTAGGTCAAAATCATGCAGAGAGTTCATTAGCAAACTTCGTCTTGTGGTCCTTTTTTTCACGTCGTCTTCACATTGACAAGACATCCAACGTATTCTGCTCAGAACCTGCCAAATGCTAAAACTTTGTCCTTCATTCTTAATTCTTTTTCTCTTTGAACGAGCAGTCCTGTTCGTGTTTTGTTTCATTACATTCACCATAATCCTGCGATTCACTGGAACTGGCAGCTGTATCTCCTGACGCATCGATTTGTTTGATGCCACCTACGGCTCTTATTTCTGTTTGTTCTATTCTTTCCTGCTCTGTTTTGGTTGTTTCTATCTCAGTCCTTTCACCGGAATTGTTCTTTTGTTCCTTCTGTCTGAATTTAGTAAATTATTTTATGTCCCAGCGTGACTAAAACCATCATTCCTCTGTTTGTTTTACCTCCCAGATACTGGAACTCACTGAGGAACCTCGTAGTTTCCCTCCTCAACTCCATGAAGTCCATCATCAGCTTGCTCTTCCTCCTCTTCCTCTTCATCGTGGTGTTTGCCCTGCTGGGGATGCAGCTGTTTGGAGGACAGTGAGTAATTTTCCAACCCGTCCTGCTCTTTTTTTTTCCTTCCAAACACACTCAGATCCTCCCTTCCTCCTCCCCTCCATCCATCCATCTCCCCTCCTTACCTTCCTCCCTCTACGTGATCCCTGACAGACATGTTGTCGCAGCAGGTAGTTGGCAGATCTGCAGCAGCTCTTTGATATCGCTCTCAGCAGGAGCTCCATGTCTCCTAATGACAGAAACACCTCATGATTCTGGGCCGGCTGCGGCTAATCAAAGGCCTGACATCCAAACGTTTTGCCTTCTATCTCCGCACACATCGCCTCCTATCACACAGACACACTGCTTTGGCCGCTCGGTATTTTCTTTACAAGGTTAGATATCGTCAAATGTCTGCATTTTTTTTTTTTTGTTGTTTTTTTTTTTTTGTCATTTACGGTCTTTTGGTGTATTTTATCACAAATATGATCTGGAAAAAGAGCAGTCAGAGAGTCAGACAGGTTAAATACGCCAAACAAACATATCTAGATCATTTAAATGAAATTATGCTGATAATAGCTACGTGTAAGCACAGAGTTGAACCAGATATTCTGGATGTTTGCAATAGAATCGAATCGAAATACGTTATTGATGAATAAGGGGAAATTCTGTTGTTGCAGTAGCAAGAGTAAAGTGAAAACCAACACAATGCAAACTAGAAAAGCACTCAGAGAGCACAGTAGCTGCTCAGTCGCTGTATGATTTCCGAAGGATGAAATGTTTAAAAAGTTAGTGGTCCGCAGTGGTTGGTTTGTAGTAGGATTGCAATCGTGATCGTCAGCAGGCAGCTGACATAGTGTTCACTTGTTGTCATGGTTACAGTGACGCTGTGCTGCTATCTCGCAATGATATCGAAATGTTCAACAAATCCATGGATCCAGACTATAAGCCACATCACTGCCAACATCTAATCAGTTCATCCTTGTGTCATTTCTGACTTTCCCTAAAAATTTCATCCAAATCCGTTTTTGAGTGATGTTGCTAACAGACAAACAGACAAACCAACACCGATCATCACATAGCTTCACCGCGTTCTTTGGCGGAGTAATAAATAAGCAGAAATATCCGGTAAAAAAAGAAATATACATAAAGTACAAAATGCACAATAAAGTGTAAAATATACTGTGATTTAAAATATACTAAAGTAAAAAATGCACCGTAAAGTGTCAAATGTACAATTATACATAACATACAGTGAAGGAAATCTTTTAAAGCGTTCTATTTGTTTTCTCTTCGGAATCAGTTTGACTTGATTTAAACCCAGTTTGATCATCTGACTGCTAATGTTTCTGCCCTAACAGATGTTTCTTTTTAGCAGCATTTTGGTGTTTCTATTAATTATTAAGAATAATGTTATTCCTACCTGGAAGAAGTGTTGAAGAAAACAATGAAAATGATGTGATTGCCCCTTTAAGCTTGTAGCATTAACAGAAAGATGCAAACTTTATGGAATATTTTTTAACTAGAATATTCTGACCAGCAAAAAAGTGCAGCATGAGTTGTTGGCCAATGGCCTTTATCTGTGTTTTTGTGATTCATGATCTCTTGTGGCTGTGAAAATAATTAGAGAAAACAGTCCTATGTTCTGACATCTTTCTTTCAAAGCAGCATTAAGGTTTTCTGCAGTTTCGTGCTGCAGTAGCTCTTCTGTAAAGGGATCAGATCACACAAGTTAGCCTTAGCTCTCCACATTCCTGATTTTTGTGCTTTTACCTTAGTGACACATTATTTCACATATAAATCAATTTTTTTATGAATTGGGAATAATATTGAGGAAATAACATGCTTAGGAACACAAATAGTGTTTAAAAGATGTGAAGCTTCAGCTGTGGCAGGTTGTTAGATCAATTTGTCATTCATAAAACTATGAATAAGTGTTTATAGTTTGCTGGTATACCATTTTTGGTAGATATTAACCACTGCATACCAGAAACACCACACAAGACCTTCAGTTTTGGAGACACCCTGACCCTAAATGTTTGGCCATGACAGTTTGACTTTTATCAACGCTCAGATCCTCATGCTGCTCATTTTTTCTGCTTCCAACACATCCAATTCAAGAACTGACTGTTTAATTGCCACCTAACATATCCCACCCACTGACAGCAGCTTATATTGATATAAACGACGTATTCACATCACCTGTCAGTGGTTTTAATGCTGTGGATGATTGGTGAACGTTGATAATGAACAAAAACAACCAGAGATTAGCTTTGGTCTGTAAATTTTACCACCTTTTTTGGACCAATAGTAAGAAATCTATGGAATATAGATTTATTTTTTCTACCATTATTGTCATTTTTGTCCAATACAGCTGCTCCAGATTCTCCTCACCAGTTCAGCTCCCACAATCAAAAAAATGAAATTGTAATTCTACTAATTGGGAATTATATTGAGGAACTAACAAACTTAGGAACAAAAATAGTGTTTAAAAGGTGTGAAGCTACAGCTGCAGCAGGTTATTGGATCGATGAGTCATTCATAAAACTATGAATAAGTGTTTAAAGGCGGCAGTGACTTGTTATTTCACCCCATCGCTGCTGCAGCAGGTTGTGCATATTCTCAAGTGAAACGCCACCTTCACATGAAATCACGCCGCCTCGGACAGACAACCTTCGCACAAAAAACCCACAACTGCACGTCTCTGTAGCGGGAGGCTGTTGCCATGGCGCCAAGCTTCACATCAGTCTGCGACGTCGTTAACATCACATCAGTCTCCAGTGATGGACAAGTGTGAGATGAGTCTGACGTCCACACGGAGCTTCCAGCAGATGAGACACAAAACTGGTCGCTTTCTTTTTACTCTAAAATCTAAAAATGGGCCAAAAAATGGCAAATAATTTCATTTTTTTGTCTACTTTGTTAGCCAAAATACAGACAACCTTGAGTTTATTTATGTTAAAACCAACCCTTCCTCAAACACACGATTTCAAAGATTAAATGACTCTTTAAGAAGAAGAAATGTTTTGTTCTGTCCAGACTTTATTTTTGGCTCACAGATTATGTTCCTGCTCACAAAACACCAAAAAATAATCTCCTGGTAAAATGGTGAGAATTGGAAGACAAACAGCTTGAAGCAGAGGACCGTCTTCCTGCTGAGACTCACAGGACATCAACGAGAAAAAAAAATACTCGAAAAGCTCAAAGGAAATGTGCAGGATTTAGTGTAATAGAATAATGATTTTCTTCTTGTGTTTGCTGCTTTGTAGTTCTCAGTTTTAGAGCTGCAGACCTTCTTTGTTGATTAGCTCTGACACAACAGTGATGGCATTTTTACATTTGCAGCTCAGACTGTACAAGCGTTTGTTATATGATCGCATCAAATTATAACTGTTTACTCTGAGTCTCAACCGGTTTACCTTCAGTTCCGACATTTTCAAGACATGGCATTTAGTCAAAAAACTGATGAAACTGATAAATTAATCTGTAAATACAATAATCAGCTGTCAGTATTTCCTGGAAGTCATGATTTTGGAAACAAACAGTGGACTTTAACCTTTAATTCTCAAAAATCTTGCAATTCTTTCTTAACATCCATCAAATCCAGAACCTATTTGCGAGCCAAGATCAGAAAAACAAAAACATATTGTAGTTTTTTTGCCCCAGAGTTTGTCTTCTCAGGTTGAAGTTGCCTCCAGGATCTGTGTCACTGTGATACTGTTTTCACAGTTACTCATTTTTAAAACTACTCCTAATTCAGCCCTCTCTCCGTAAAATTACATCCCATACAACTAAACCGCATTCTTGTTTTGAAACAGATGTATTTTCTCACCAAAACCTAAATCTGTAGTTGAAAAAAAAGTCCTCCTTTGTTAAAGTTCACACATTGTAATATTTGTCATGTCTGTACCTCTTAAGCATTGACTTTAATCAGTTTGCTCCATTCTGAAACACCTGTAGCTCAGAGAAAAGTGTTACAAAAGACACCCCGACTCCCAGAAATAACATATAACTTAAATGCTTTCTCCTTTACTTTTTGAAAGAAACGTCATTTTTATTTAAAGGCTTTTATTTTGAAAACGTTTAAATCAAGAGTTTCACCTTCAAGACTGGAATTTATCTGTCGTTAATGATAATAAAAAGTTTTCAAGCAAATCGGAGATGTTTGAGCAGAAGAATCCTGATCATTTGAGATTAAATGACACTAAAGAGTTGAAACTTGGCTGCAGTTTTAGTGCCTCTTGCTTGTAAAAATCACAAAACGTCTGTGTTGTCGCCGACATACTCAGCTCCTCCTTCATTATTCAGTCTCGTTTCATATAGTAAAAGTCTTTTTTCATTTCACATAGCCTAATATCTCCACCCCACGTGTTCGGAGAAGCGTGCCGCCGTCACCTGTACGAAACCCACCTCTGCTATTGTGCCGAGGATTAGATTGAAAGCGAGGGAGGCTGGAGGGGAGTTCGCCCTGCAGGGCTGCTGCTTCCTGGATTGATTTAATGAAGTCTCGGCGGACGACGCGTGGAAGCCGAGCAGTACGCTTCCAATCCCTATTATCAGAGTAAACAGAGGCCCTCCCTGCACTGGGTCCACTAATCCCTGCAGCGGGAGGGGAGGGAGGGGGTGAGGAAGGGGAGGAAGGCTGGGGTGAGGGTGGAGACGCTGATGGAGGAGGCAGTAATGAGATGGAGAAAGTAGAAGGAGAATATGATGACATACCGAGAGAGAAAAGGCTGATAGAATTAGTGGCTCCTCCCCCATCTTCCCTCTCATCCCTCACCCCCTTCCTCCCCCATCTCTGATCATCTACAGTCCATATTAGAGCCAGAATGAGCTCATATTACAGGCAGAAATTGGGGTTTTTATTGATTTATGCCAAAATTTACCTGATCGTTCCACCCATATGTGATCATTGCTAAACCACAGGAATTAATCTGCAGCTCTAACAGCCTTCTCTCTAATGGGAAAATACAAGTTTTTGGAGTCTAGCTTTACAATTTGCTCTCCTGTTCATCCCAAAGGTGTTGAATGAGGTTAAAATCAAGCTTTGTGCAGGTTTACACATGTATCTGGGAAAGGCAGTTCTTTATGGACTTGGATTTGAACACACGTGGTGTTTGAAACTGTTTTCTGTAGGTTTCCCCTAACTAACTCAAATATTTACAAGTCTGTGGATATACTGAAGTATTTGCAGGTATGCTGCATATGTGTGCATTATGCTTGTATCTGTAGGAACAGATATGAGGGTCATTCCATCTCAAATCATCACATTTTTAGAACAATTTCTCCTCGAGCATCTCTGATTTGCCTGAAAATTTAATGACATGAACGATAGATAATTATAAAGATATTAGTTAAATTTTAGCCTGATATATCAAACACTTTCAGAGATTTAAAAAAAAAATATTTATATTTATATATATATATATATATATATATATATATATATATATATATATATATATATATATATATATATATATATATATTATATATTTATTTATTTTTAAATTCTCAGTCGACCCATTTTCAATAGTTTTTTGCTGCACATTAAAAATACAGGTTATGTTTCAACGGCAATATCTCAGGAACTATTAAAGATAAAGACATGATATTTTCACGGCTATTTCTCATCATGTCATTGATTTAGAATGTGTGTTATTGGACAAGATGATAAAACAGTCTCTGATTATGGGTGAGTTGAAATATGGAAAATTATTGAAGTCGTCATGAGAAGTTCTGTGTTTGTTCATATTACACAAAAATACTGATAATGCAGAAGTCAAAATTGTGATTTTCTGAAGCATATGTAGCTGCATGTCACAGTAATACAAAATTAAACATATAGAATACATTTGATATAAAATATTTAGTGACAAAAATGAAAAGAAATACATATATATATATATATATATATATATTTGTGTTGACTTTGATATCCGATTGAGCAGGTATGACAAGGTTTACCATAAATATAATAATATTAATAGATAGTTTAATGTCTAATTTACCATTTTTGTACAATATTTTGTCCAATATTGCAGATTTGGAATCAATGACGTGATGAGAAATAACTGAAAGTTTCAGGCTTTGATCTCTAATAGTTCTTAAGATATTGTCGTTCAGACACTCAAATTTAAATGCGTGAAAAAATGTGCTGAAAGTGCACGGCAATAAAAAACAAAATTAAAAATATATATATCTTGGAAAGTGTTTCATATATCAAGGTATAATTTCACAGATATCATTTTCAATATTCATAGTTAAAAAAACTGAATATTTCTAGCAAATAAGTGATGGTCGAGAAGAAGATCGTTGATTTTAGATGGGATAACCCCTGTACAGCTCTAAATGTGTAATTGGAAGGATTTCATATACAATATGCTAATGCATTATTTTAATTTACCATTTATTTACACTCATTGTAAATTGTGTGTATTACTAGTGTTGATATTTGTCAGAAAATGTTCGTTTTGTTACGTTTTTGGTTTGAAAATTTGTATTTGATGTCACTATTAGCCTCTAAAACTCATAACCGGTCGTGATGAAGCACACGTGAATCACATGCAAACACACGCATACACACACACACACACACACACACACACACACACACACACACACACACACACACACACACATATACATGTGCACATATCACTGGATCTGCTCTGAGAAACCAGCTGTCGTTTCTGAAGACGGTCGTCGTGGTAACAACATCCTCCACATCCTCTCCTCCTTCCTTCCTTCTCCCTCCATCTTCTCTTCCCTCATGTGGGTTTTGGACCCAAACACACATTTTCTCCTGTTTTGTTCCTCCGGCTGGTTTGCAACATTTAACGCATGCTCGGAATTATATGGTAGTTAACAGCTGACGACATTTAAATTGGTTTATGCAGCGGAATGATGATGAATTTATAGTGTTTGAACCCATGTATGATTATTTGAAGAATACTTTTGATTGAACGTTGCTGTATAATTCCTGAGCTCTAGCATGCATCTTGCTTGAGTGTAGCATGTAAACTTTGTTGGGATTATTCTGTCTGTCGAGCTCCAGTATTCAAATCAAATCTGCTTTCACGCACCTTGATATCAAGACATATCAAAGGTGGGCATGAAGGTTCATATTTGATGCTTTCTGATTGCTATCAGGCAGTAAACCCACACTAAGAATTTATTTAAAAGCACCATTCACCTCAGTGTATTTATCCAAATTTGTGAATACATACTTGTAGTCTGATAAGGTACCATAAAACATCTGCATTTATCCATGATTAGTGATTGTTATATGTAGAAAAGGAGTGCATCATCTGCATAACATGACTCAAATATACTGATTAGGTAGGAAAAATATGTCATAAAATATCCAAAAAAGGTGTTTTTGTAGCTCAAAAACAGAACAAAACAACTTCAAGCAGCATCTACATTCACATATTTATCAAAAAAATCCAGTTTTTAATTATCTTAAAGTACCTGTCTTTATTGGCTTTTTGCCTGGATGCTGTAAATTCACTGACTTATTTCCTTCTTCCCTACTTTCTTCTCTCCAACCCCAAATATTTCTTGCACCTGCCTTAATTTTACTTATATTTCTCTATATATTTAAGATGACAGTACAGCAGTGCAGGTTCTGTTCAGTTGAATGACCACAAACCGTCCTTATGCATCTCTGTGTCGTTCTCTCATTGTCTTCTTTAGTTTCAAGACCACGGATTCAGGTTTTGGCAGGTTTGTTGGGTCATCTGGGGGCTTTCTGCAAAGATTTAGACTCTTTGTGTAGAAAGTGTTGCATGTGTGATGGAAACAGTTAACTTTTTTATTTATTTATAAAGGAACACCACAAATAAACCTGCAATCTCAATACCCAAAGTGCTTCAGTTTTGTGCAAACCCAGCAGTTCTGGGTTCAGATCGCTGAATCCACTTTGGATACAAATATTAGATTATGGGTCATGAAATCTTGTCTTTTATTTATTCTCTAATACTTGATGCAGAGAATACACATAGAAAGTGTGTGAACGAAGTTTTCATGCAACGAAAAAACATGAAAAAATTGCAATAGAGTGGCATTATTAGGTTGTAAAGACAAAAACTCCTTTCATTCATTCATTCATTTACAGTTTCTGTGTGTTCTGTCATTTTCTCTTCCCCCTGTTGAACTTTTGATTCAGTGTGCTGTTACGTCGAGTCCAAAACAGACTGAAACTGTAAGATACATGTCAAAACAGCCATTTTTAATCTATGTAAACCTGCTTCTTCACAGTAACTACAGTTCTGAAACAATGGACACATATATTCTTCTTCTGTGGTGTCGCAGCTGCCACAGAGAAAGACCCAGAAATGAGAGAACATTCCTCAAGCTTAGCTGATATTAGATGGTTAATCCGACATGTGGATTTGTTGACGCGCTGCATCGTTGTGTCTACTGTTTGTGTGGTACGATGCAGCCGTTAGCAGCAGCTTCGGCATGTTTTGGACTCGTGACTTGGAGTCGGTGGTTGGTGTTTTACCTGCTGTTGCATGTTCTTCAGTCCCAGCCATCATCAGTACAAAAACCACCTCCTTCATGTGTGAGAAAATGTCCTGAAGCTGTGAGGAAATCTTGAGAAACCCGAACCTGGACTTGTGTTGTGCTTCTATCTTTGTGAGGACGGGAGACATTTCTGGACACGTTGTTTTGGTCGCTTCATTCATTTAAAGACCAATTTGATGATCAGTACTTGGTTTATTAAAGTCACAATAAGAGTTAGAGTTTTTATGGTCAAAGAATAACTCTGGTTTGTTGAAACTGTCTTCATTTCGTGGGGTTTAGCCATCAGTTCAGTAACATTGTGTCATGTACACGCAATATTGAGAGTAGAGAAAGGTGTACTTAGATCTTTAGATCTAAGTACCAATATTGTAATTTAAATATACTCAATTCCATGTAAAGGTCCTGCATAGCAGTTCCTACTCATGCAATATAAGTATTAGCAGTAAAAGATAGTTAAAGTATTAAAGAAAAACTACCAATTTGATTTTTGGGGAGATGTTGGATTGTTTAAACATTTATTAAAATGAAATCATGTAAGATATTTGTAGGAAGAAAACGTAATTTAGCGGACTCGACTTCTAACTGCTTTTGGTGAGATGTCTGAAATTAAAATTAAATTTAAAACACCGTTTAAACTTTAACGATGAGCTGTATTTTAAAAATTTGTTGTATTTTGTAAGAGCTTCTTAAAAGTAACTTAAGCTGTTAGAAAATGTGGTGAAAGAGAAGCAATAAGCGGCTTAAAATGGAAATATTCAAGCAAAAAACAAGTGAATGAAAATTGTATTTATTGATAGCGCTTGAGTAAACATACTTAGTTACTTTCCACCACTGAATGTAATCCTAAATTGCACAGAAAACCTTTCTATATGTTCCTCATTGTCAGATCTCAGCAGTTAACTCGGTGAGTAGAAGATTTTTCAGGGATGGAAAGAGTACTCAAACATTCAAGTAAAAGTAATACTACTTTAAAGGGATTAGTAGTAAACATTTACTTGTGTAGAAATGTAGCAAAAGTGAAGTAACTTTATATAGATTTAAGGTAAAATAGGTCATTTAAGGAGAGGTGATGGTGTATTATGATGGTTTTATTATTTCATAGAACTATTAAAATAAAGAACTACACAAAACAAACAATAGAAACATTAACTAACACATCAGAATGGACTAGAACCTCTGAGGGCTCAGCACCAAACCAATAAAAAGTTCCTGTTCTATCGTCAAGCGCTTGTCATTGTATTAGAACAGTTGTAAAATCAGAAAAAACACTAAACAAATGGCCTTTGAGCACCATGAACATCACCGCAATACACACTATTAAACTGCTCAGAATAAATCATCTGGGACTTAATAAAGAGCTGATATCCAACTGAAACACCAGCAGTAAAATAAACTCTACAGCAGCTGCTTCATCGTCGGCACGCTCTTTGGAAACTGTATCCTCATTGAAATCACAGCAAAACTGCAGCGGTTTTAGGTTGAAAATTGCTTTAAAGTTCCTCTCCAGTCTTCATTAAACCCCTAAAAACTCATCTATGTGTATCAAAGCTCCATATTTAGATGTTTTTAACATAAAAATAATCCCTCAGTATTTTAAAATGACTTAGATTTAACTGTAAAAGGTGTTCTTGCTGCAGCCCGAGCACACCAGCTCACCAACACTGTAGAACTCCTTTAGATTGTGCAATTTCAAGTTGCAATATTAGAGTACTTTACCCGCATGTTGGAACCATAAATGAAGAAAAATGATGCAGAAATGCTTGAAGCCCGAATCCGTATTTTTACATGCATATACAGATAATTTATTCAAGTAAAAATATCACTACAGCAATCTAAAAATACTTGTAAATGTGTAAAAGTCTTGCATGAGAAGTCCTGAAGTAGGAAAGTATTAACAGCAAACCAATAATAAGTTCCTTTTCTATCGACAGGCAGTTGTCATTGTGTTAAAACAATTAGAAAAGTAGGAAAAAAGCTAACAAAATGGCCGTTGAGTGCCAAGAACACCACAGCAATATTCTTTAATAAACTGCTCAGAATAAATCATCTGGAACTTAATAAAGAGCTGATATCAGAATGAAACACCAGCGGTAAAATAAACTCCACAGCAGCTGCAGCTCCAACACGCTAACAGAAAGAAAACAGTTCTAGCTTCATGCTAACAGAGAAAGCTTTGCTGACCATTCAGATGCTGAACGTAAACAAAAAGATGTGTTTTCAGAGTTTCACGCTGACTGAACATGGAGCAGAAACACCAGCAGCGTGTGGTCTGCTGGATCTGCTGATTTGGCTTGTTTTATTTATTTATTTCATTCTCACAGTAAAATAATGCTGACTCTCTAATGGGACTTTGGTTCTCACTCTGCTAAGGCACACTGGTTAGTTATGCATTGCCTCGGAATATAATTAAACAAAGGAGGCAAACTGCAAAGGAAAATAGGGCCTGTAGGTGTTGCTAAATTTAAAAAAAAAAAAAAAAAACTAAATGAAACTGTGTTCCAACTTCTTAAAGAGGCTGCAAAAGAAAACAAACTTCACACTTAAACTGGAATACAAAGGCAGCAACACCTGTGATCTTCGTAGACCAAATAGAAAAACTCTTAATTAGACAAGTCATAGTGGAAAATGCAAACCTGGTAGAGTCTCCAGAGAGTCAGTGTGCCTTGTTACACAAATCCAGAAAATTGAGCTACTGGAATCCATTAATAAACGGCTACAGAACAAAAAAACAATAAAAAATACAGAAAAACACCAGACTGATAAGATAAAATAATTGCTTATTGATCCTACAGTGAGGACAGTCACAGTTTTACAGCAACAGAGACAGGAGAGTGCAAACATGTAAAACATCAGTCAAAAAAAACCAAAAACCTAAAATGAACAAGAAATATACGTACACTGCCGTTCAAAAGTTTGGGGTCACTTAGAAATGTCCCTATTTTTGAGAGAAAAGCATTTTTTTCAATGAAGATAACATTAAATGAATCATGAATACAGTCTAGACATTGTTAATGTGGTAAATGACTATTCTAGCTGGAAACAGCTGATTTTTAATGGAATATCTCCATGGGGTACAGAGGAACATTTCCAGCAACCATCACTCCTGTGTTCTAATGCTACATTGTGTTAGCTAATGGTGTTGAAAGGCTAATTGATGATTAGAAAACCCTTGTGCAGTTATGTTAGCACATGGATAAATGTGGGAGTTTTCATGGAAAACATGAAATTGTCTGGGTGACCTCAGAGTTCTGAACGGTAGTGTAAGTGCTGCCGAGTTTTCTACTTGTAGAAAATCCAAGCATTGCACAGAATCCCTTTAATGTGGAAAAAAGTGATACTGCACAGGATGTTATTAAGGAAAAAAAAGGGAATTTGCACCAATCCTTCCATGAATAGAAAATGCTAATGTTGAAAGTAATGATTTTGTACAGACTTTTCTGTATGTAGAAAAAAACGCGATTCTTTTAAATGCACAAAATATTGATAAATCTGTTGCAACAGAATGAAATATAACATATTTTTTGCCAGTTTTGTCCACTGGAAGCAGGGCTGACGCACTGCATTTAATATACTGTGCAGTGGAAAATACTTTTTTGTCTGGAGTACTGAACAGTTTGGTACCGGCATTGAGATAGAAAAACAACCCAGGGTCAGGAATGGTTCAACACTCCTAACAGACACAGTAAACTACAATTTTAACACAAAAAGTACTTAAATCTAAGTAAACAACAGATTTTTGTTAAAACCCTTTCTTAAAAAAATGCTAATGAAAGTTTAAAAAATGTGTCAAAGTAATGAGAGTAAATCCAATTCATTACTTTGAATTATGCTGCTAATTGCAGCAATTTACTCATTCATAAGCATCCTGTCCCTTACAAATGAACTACCAAACAAATTTAATGTCACTGAGATCAAGATGTGTTTTGCAAAAGAAGTCTCGTGGTAGAAGGAACTTTTAAAGTCAGTCTGTACTGAGATTTAGTGTTTGTTATTTGATTTAACCTCAACTGAAGATGTTAAAACAACAAAACTAAGGTTTAAGTTTAAGATTTAGGGTCAGTTGATGCATTATGTCTGTGAAGGTCCTCACAAGTATGGAAGTACAAGTGTGTGTTGGTGTTGGGTGACAAATCGACGATAAAACTTTTACAGAAAAGAAGAAAAAGAAGAAACGCTGCAGCTCTGACTTTAATGTTGTTCTGTCATGTTTCTCTTGACCAGAAACATGTTCTGTCGCCTTGTTTTAACTTTGTTAATCCAAATGTTTTTCTTTACCTGCAGGATAGATCCCATTAACACCCGGCTGGAGCTTCACTTTGAACACGTTTTTACTCTTTGTAATGTCATTTTTTTCTGCTTCTTTTAGGTTTAACTTTGAAGACGAGACTCCCACGACGAACTTCGACACCTTCCCGGCAGCCATCCTCACCGTGTTCCAGGTGAGACACGCTTTCCGAACAAACACTGACATTATGGTAGAAGTAAGTTTGTTATCGGTGGTTTTAATTAGAGCAAATGTCTGCTCTGCGTAGCTCCTGCGCCCTAATGAGCTCGCTGATAATCCTTCAATTAGTCTGTGCTCATAACCCTTCGCTCTGTGCGCTAATTTCATTCTGCACAGCGTTTTTACAGCCTGTGTGAGTCTCTCAGCGTCTTTTTCTTTTCATCTTCCTCTAGATTCTGACCGGTGAGGACTGGAACGCCGTCATGTACCACGGCATCGAGTCTCAGGGAGGCGTTCGTCGTGGCATGTTCTCCTCCATCTACTTCATCGTCCTCACACTCTTTGGAAACTGTATCCTCTTTGAAAGCAGGGCAAAACTAGTTGAAAATGGTTTTAAAGTCTCTAAGAACTCATCTCTGTGTATCAAAGCTCCATATTTAGACATTTCTTTTTTTACCATAGAAATAATCCGTCAGTGCCTCAAAATGGTTTTGATTTAACTGTAAACCGTGCTCTTGCTCATCAGCACTGTAGGACTCCTTTACATTGCACAATTGCAAGTTGCAATATTGGAGTAATTGCAGCGCACATGCCAGAACCAGAAACTGAAGAAGAAGAATGTTGCAGAAACACTGGAAGCATAAATCTGTATGTTTGTCTGCATATTCAGATCCATTACTCAAGTAAAAGTAGCACTACAGCAATATAAACATTCTCTGTTACATGTAAAAGTCTAGCATGAGAAGTCCAACTTAAGTCATTAAGCATTAGCAGCAAATTATACACTGCCTGTCCAAAGAAATCATCACTTCGATTTAACTAAGCAAATAGATAAGAGCCTTCCATTGGATAATTACTGCAGTGATGAATACGTTTCAGCTGCAACCTATTTAACTGTAGCTGATGCAGTGAGGAGCTTCTCATTTCTTAGACAACCAGGTTGGAAGACGTATCTTGTGGTCATGGAAAAATGTTAATCTGTTTCAGAAGGGTCAAATTATTGACCTGCATCAAGCAAAGAAAACAACTAAGGAGATTTCTAAAACTACTAAAATCGGGTTAAGAACTGTCCGATGCATTATTAAAACCTGAAGGATAGTGGAGAACCATCATCTTAGAGGAACAAATATGGTCGGAACAAACTCTTAGATGATCGTGATTAGAGATCACTTAAACGTTTGGTGAAATCATATCATAAGAAATGAACAGTAGAACTCACGGCTATGTTTAATAGTGAAAGTAAGAGCATTTCCACACTTTCATTGTGAAGGGAACTCAAAGTTTTGGGATGAAACAGCTGTAGCTCTAAGAAAACCACTGATCAGTGAGGGTAAATGGAAAAAAGATTGGCTTCTGGAGCAATGAAAGAAGGTCATGTGGTCTGATGAGTCCAGATTTACCCTGTTCCAAAGGCATGGATGCATCAGGGTAAGAAGAGAGACAGATGAAGTGATGCGCTCATGGCTAGTGCCTACAGGCCTGTGGGGGTTTGGAAGAAAAAACTAAGTTCTGATCTCCAAGTTGGAGTTTCTGGAATCCATATTTTTGAGACTGTCATCGGTACGTTGCAGGTTTTAGGTAAAATTTTGCCCTGAATGTGTCATTTAACACATAAGCAATCACCACATAGACACTTTAACAAGGTAAAAAACTTGATTTTCACCAAATGGCATCTTTGCATATGCAAGCGTGAGCAGTTCCTTGGTTGTTTTTGTCTTTTATTCAATTGCATTGAGGGAGAACGTTCTCTACTCTTAATATTCACACCTTAAATACTCAAAAATTCATTCGGCCTTACGGCTACAGAGAGAGCCAAGAACGCAGAGGCTGGAGAACAAAAAGTTTATTAGCAGATGGATAATTAGAAGAAGGAAATGAGCTGAGCTGAGTTTCTGGGCAGAGACTGAGGCAGGGTCAGGCTGTAGATGACCAGACCTGAGGCTCCACCTGGGGAGACCGACCATTGGGTTTGAAAATAGGAGCCAGACAGAGTGGAGTCCAGAGAACAGAGGAGGCTGAATGGATGCAGTGATTGATGCAGGGAAGACTGCAGGCTGGAAGAAACAGGACGAACCAGAAAGATGGATGCATTTAAATATTATACTACAATAATATGTCATCACTGCCACTTGGCACGAGCATGGCGGTCAAGATGAGTTTTGTTTAGGCGTCTATTCAGAACACTGTCACAGTTTGAGGACCTCAGCAGTCTTTTGTCTGGCATCTTCCTCAGTCTTCCTCCTGCTTCTTTCATAGGGACTTCAAGACTCCTGTCTGGATCCTTGCTTGTGTTGTATCTACTCTCTGATGTATGTCGCTTTGGATAAAAGCGTCTGCTAAATGAAATTGTAGAATTGTAGACTTCACACCATCACGAATCGTTCTCCTCCACACTAGTCTGTCTAGAAGGGCTGTATCCCAGCTACCAATCTCTCAGTCTTTGAAGGTCTTTTTCAGGGCATCCTTAAATCTCCTCTTAGGCGCACCAACGCTTCTGGTTCCTGAGGATAGCTGGCTAAAGAGAAACTGTTTAGGTAGATGAAGAGTGTCCATTCTAACCATCAAAATCTGTTCTGATGTAACATAGCTTCGATGCTACCTTAGCATTGCTGACACAATCAACCTTTTTTATATTCACGATTGCACGCAGATATTGTTGATGAAACTTCTCTTATAGTTTCAATTGGTATTGGTGCCACGTTTCAGCACCATACAAGAGTGTTTAAATTCATATGCTAACATAACTGCACAAGGGTTTTCTAATCATCAATGAGCCTTTCAACACCATTAGCTAACACAATGTAGCATTAGAACACAGGAGTGATGGTTGCTGGAAATGTTCCTCTGTACCCCTATGGAGATATTCCATTAAAAATCAGCTGTTTCCAGCTAGAATAGTCATTTACCACATTAACAATGTCTAGACTGGATTTCTGATTCATTTAATGTTGTCTTCATTGGGAAAAAAATGGTTTTCTTTCAAAAATACATACATTTTTAAGGGTGACCAAACATTTGAGCAGTAGTGTACATATTTTCTGTTAGCATTCAGTCTTATTGATCAATACGGCTCATCAAGCTGGTTGACCCAATTCCTAAAAGCTGCAATAATATATAGAAAACCAGGGAAAAAATGCAGTATGTGCAGATATATTGTATTTCAATGCAACAAATGCTAGAATCTTAACCAATTTTGCACTGTATTCTGCAATAGAGGAGCTTAAGATGCTACATAATGATAAAGAAGCGTATAGCGACTGTTTTCATACAGCATGCAACTGTCTGAAGTTTGTAATGTGAACTGCTGCAGTCAGAGTAATAAGAAGCAGTCTGTGATTTGGGGCTCAGCCACTGAGTGATGTGGACCTGCTGGTGGGGTTTTGGTGATGAATGGCAGCTGGTGGCCTGAATCCAGCACATCTGTTCCCACTCCTGCAATCAGGGGCAGCGACCCAGACAGCCTCAGAGGAGGCAAAAGTGGAGGGCGGGACGCTTGATTTTAACACAGAGTGGAAGTGGGACTCCTTTGAAAAGTTGAACTGCTCCACTGACTGCTTGTTGGTATTTCAGGAAAGAAACAACACAGTTTTGTTTAGTATTTGTTTGCAGTGAGATGTGTTAGCATCATTAGAATCAGGAGCTTTTCTGCATTTTTCATTCAGATTATGAGAAACAGTATCTCTAAGATACCTTCTATAAAAATAATCCCTTCCATTTAGTTCCTTTGCTTCCCTAGAATGTTTCTTGCTGCAGCCTGAGCACACCAGCTCATCAACACTGTAAAACTCCTCGCCATTATGCAGTTGCAGATTGCAATAATGGAGTAATTCAGCCACACAAACCAGAACTGGTCACTGATTCTGAAGAGGAATACTTAAGACCTCACCTGCACAGGACTGGTTGTAACTTATAAAACACTGTAAGTCAGAATCTGTATGCATCTTATCCGTATATTTATGTCCTTTGTTTAAGGGAGGGATGAAGTGAAACATCACAGCATCATTAGAATCAAGAGTTTTTCTCCTGTGAGCTGAATGTTTTCACCTCAGATTCTGAGATGCAGTATCTTCAGTGCATGCAAGACTCCAAACTTACTGTGAATATCTGAGGAGCTGCACGAGTGATCAAAGTTTGAGTCATGATCAACGGTGACAGAGTTTTTGGAGCTGCAGGGAGAGCATTCCCTGCTTCTTTTGCATCATGGCCAAAAAGTAGTTTTAATTCTTACAGATTTTTGAAGAACCTCACTGACATCCATTCATTTTTCCTGCAAAATGTGTGTTTGTGTCGTCTGAGGGCCTGATGACTGTTGTATTTTACCAAGTTGCAGAAAGAGCATGTGGCTTTTTATGCATCATGCACAAAAAATGGTTTATTCCTTGCAGATTTTTCTAGAGCCTCAATGAAGTCCATTGATTTTTCCTCCAAGTATGTGTTTATACATCATCTGAGAGGCTGACTGTTGCAGAGAACATGTTGCTTCTTTAGCATCATGCATAAAAAAAAAAATAATAAAAAAAAAGATTAATTCTTGAGACTGTTTAAAGCAGCTCGTTGACACCAATTAATTTCTCCTGCAAAATGTCTGTTCATGTCTTGTCTGAGGACCTGGCTGGCAGAAAGATCATGTGACTTTGTGCATCATGCATAGAAACGGATAATAGATTATTCAAGGATCTGATTGACATCAATTATTTTTTCCTACAGTGTGTTTATGTTTACATCTTCATGCCTGGCTGTTGTAATTTTACGATTTGCAGAGAGAGCATGTGGCTTATTTTGCATCATGCTTAAAAAATTGTTAGTAATTTTTGCAGAAGTGTCAAGATCCTCACTGACATCAATTAAATGTCCCTGCAAACTATGTCTTCATGAGTCGTCTGAGGGCCGAGCTGTTGGATTTTACTGAATTCTAGAGACAACATGCAGCTTCTTTTGCATCATGCATAGAACATAGTTATTAATTCTTGCAGATTTTTCACGACCCTCATTGATATTAAATCAATTTTCCTGCAAAAAAAAAAAAGAAGTGGTTATGTGTCCATTTTAGGACCTGGCTATTGTGTTTTATCGAGTTGCAGGAAGAGCATGTGGCGTCTTTTGCATCATACATAAAAATAGTTAATAATTCTTACAGATTTTTCAAGAAGCTCATTGACATCATTCAACTTCTCCTGCGAAAAGTGTGTTAATACCTCCATCTGAGGGCCTGACTGCTCCTCATAAGTAGGTTTCCTTTTGAATTCCTAAATATTGGCTGGAATAAGAGTCCTCATCTCAGAAATAGACACAAAAAAGAGCCATTTTCAGTATTTTTTTCCAGTTAGAGATCAGTTCTTACACTTTAAAAGAGGCTATAAAGTGCCATTATTGCAGTAAGATCTAGTCTTTATATTTTTGTATTCTTCATATATATATTGATACTTTTCTTTTTGTTCATTATGGGACTCTGGGAAACAGTAGTTCAGTTTGTCCGTATGTGCTGCACATGTAGAGATGTTGACGATAAAGATCACTTCGACTTCGCTCGAGATGAAAACCGACAGACTGAGTGAAAATCACTGCTCCTAGTATGGTACAAAAAATCAAACCGATGCATATTTTATCCCGGGATCCTGTCCAGCTGTGTTTTCTCCTGAGTGTTACTCAGATACCCTCCTGAATGTCTTCTTGGCTATCGCTGTCGACAACCTGGCGAATGCACAGGAGCTGACTAAGGTGGGTTGACCTGCTCACATCAACACCACAAATGATCTTCTTTCTACTGAGTCACTGCAAAACCTGAGAAAAATATTATGTCCACATCTGTTGCAATGCATTTTATGTCTTTGCTGTCATTGGTTAAAGGACGAAGAGGAGCAGGAGGAGGCAGCCAATAAGAAACTGGCCTTGCAGAAAGCTCTGGAGGTGAAGGAAGTGAGTCCGATGTCTGCAGCCAACATCTCCATCGCTGCGTAAGTTTACCATCACGCTGATAACTAACGTCGTTCTGTCGTCCAGTGTCGTTCCTCCCTCTCGGTCTCAAATGTGTCTGTTGGTATTCGTGTTTGATTTGTGTATCTTCTGGATTTCTCCTCATCCTCCTCCATTATGAGATGCTCCAGTGCTGTTGTCTTGTTTATTCAGTACTAGAGGCAGTCAAGGAAGCTTCACTCAGCAACACGTGTGAGATTCCACCAGCGGTTCCTGCTTTATTGTTTTATTTTTACCCCTGAGTTTCTGCAACATGCTGACAATTGTTTTCATTTTTAAAGCAGTTGTGCTGCGTCTGAACAATCAGGTTATTCTGGAAATGTTTCCAACAAAATGCAAACGTCTCAGCTCTGTAGATTAAACAGATTTTGGCTCATTGGACGTCGATCTTAGACAATTCCTGCATCATGCGTTTCAATGTCTAATGTAAAGTGTATTTATTTTCTTTTTAATGCAAAACTTGCAAATGCTCCCAAACTTTCAGCCTCGGACACCTAAAATATCTGCTATAGCTAGAGGTAGTTGAACGGCCTAACAACCATATTATTTTATAGTAATTTAATAAAGCTAATAGCAGATTGCCTCAATCAAAGTAATCTCTGTTTATAAGCTGTAGCACCAACTACACATTCAGTATGTAGGAGCTCAAGTATTATACATATATTTTGTAAAAATAATGTCAAAAATAAGCCCTGTCTAGCTTTATAAAATTAATTTTTATCATATTTTTTTTTCTGGAAATTACCCAGCGTCCTGCCCACCACGTCTCTTGACCCAAAAGTCCCCACTCCCACTTTGGATACCAGTGAATTATGGGAAAATTATACTGATACTGGCAAATATGCTGTGGTATTGCGTCATATTTGGAGGAGGAGCCAACATGGATTTAAAAACAAAAACAAAAAGCAGCTTTACTAATATTTTACAAGAAAACAAATGCATTGGAAACATTTGTAAGGCCTCAAAATTTCAATTTACGTGAGTTGTTAACTGTGTGTATTCTGATACACAACTAAAACAAGCGCAGATTGGCCATGACATACATGCTATCGCCAGGCAAAACCCAAATCAAACTTCAATCAAAGGTACGATACACTGATTGTACAATGAAAACCATTAAAACTATGATTAAGAACACTAATTGATGCATAGACGTGAAAACAATTATCATAAGTGACTGTAAATGTAACATCAGTGAAAACGCCACAGGACGCCTTTAATTCAAAACCGTTATGAATAGCAGCTTTAGTATTCTTTGTTTACATAAATCTCTGAACATTTTTACTCACTGTGGCCTCATTTTTCACTGCAATATAAAGTCCTGCAGCTTTACGGCAACAGCACAGCCACGAAGAAGTACAGAGAACTATTTCGTAGCAAACTTCTAATGCCATAGATTGTAAAGAAAAAGAAAAATAATGCATTTCTATGATTATTTATTCTACAACACTAGAAAAAAACATGGAATCAGAATGTGCAACATTTTTCTAAAAGCACACAGGTGTTACTCGCACTGAAAAAATGTCCCTCTACTTATTATAGATTTTTATATAATACATATCTTTATTTGCTTCTGTACTTGTGTCCAAACAGCCTGCAGTTCAGCCAAATAGTCTCAGAATTATTATTAAGTGACTGTTGCTCACAGCTGAGTTATTAGCGACTCCTCGATTGCGCTGAAGAACACAGATTTTTTAGTTTTTATTTTTTTTACAGAATCTGTTTTGTGCATTTTTTAGCAAGTTTTACAATGAGATATTCAGTGATTTTGGTTAGCCATCATGATTTAAGCTTGGATTTGTTTAATTTTTATTTTCATGAAAGCACACATCCCTCATGGTTAGTTCAAGGACCATTCAAAAGTCAAAAATCCGACAATTCCACAGTTTCTGGCTTGGATTTGGCGATTAGTTTTTTAGCTTTTCAAACCTACCGATAGGTTTTGGGTTGATGATCACACTGAGCATCTACCTCAACACATTTACAAGTCAAGAAAGTAATAATTTATCTATTTTTAATTTTTTTTAAGTTTCATTTTTTATCCTCGGAATTAATTTTTGACAAAATGAGCAAACAGATAAAGAAAGATCAAAGTAAAACAGAAAAAGACAGGAGAGTTACATGAACAAGATAAAGGGAAAAAAAACTTGCCGTCAACTGTCAGAAGTTCAGAGTTTTTCGAACAGGATAATGACAGAGATGTCTCTATAAGAACAGAACGCTCCTGTCAGGCTCAAACCTTCGCCCGGCCGCCTCTCCTCCACCAGCCTCAGACTGACAGCTCCTGTGTTAACGAGGAGACGTGTTGCGCCTCCGAATGCCGCCTCGTCTTAGAGGCTGGACCAACGCTGAGAAAAGTGGTGTGAAACTGGAGCTTTCCCAAACGCAGCAGTGATTTATAGCCTTAAAGCTCAATGCTAACGCCTCAAATGTGTCGTATTCCGTGCCATCCGCTACCGTTCAAAAGTTTGGGGTCACCTAGACAATTAAATTTTTTCCATGAAAACTCGCACTTTTATTCATGTGCTAACATAACTGTACAAGGGTTTTCTAATCATCAATGATCCTTTCAACACCATTAGCTAACACAATGTAGCATTAGAACACAGGAGTGATGGTTGCTGGAAATGTTCCTCTGTACCTCTATGGAGATATTCCATTAAAAATCAGCTGTTTCCAGGTAGAATAGTCATTTACCACATTAACAATGTCTAGACTGGATTTATGATTCATTTAATGTTATCTTCACTGAACAAAACAGCTTTTATTTCAAAAATAAGGACACTTCTAAGTGACCCCAAACTATTGAACGGTAGTGTATATCTGCTTTGTTTACAAGGAATGCAAATTTCTTCTCACACAAAAAAGATTTGACTAATTGTGTTAAATATTTCAGTTTATCCAAGAGTTTTATTCATTTCACAAACTGATCATCTCTGAGTTTCTCTTTAATAGCTGAGAACAAGGTCAGTTCTGCTATAAATCACTGGATATCATCCCACTTTGTCACTGTTATTACTGTTACGTGACCCTGTACGTTGTTTTTCAGTGTCCTCTGAATATTTTTAATTTGTGCTTTTGAACAGTGTGGTAAAACTTCAGTGAGTTCATTAGCAGCTGCTTTTATTTTGAAATGACTGTTTTATGTCTATTCTGTGCGCTGTTTCGGAGAAACTCAGGGTTTCATTACCAAAAATACTCAAAGTATCTCAACTGGACAATAATTTAATCTGCATGAGTCTCTATGAAGTTAATTTGTACAAGTAAAATATAATTTCTTGCTTTGGAATGAAACTCCTGAACAGTTTTTTGTCATAATAATGCCACTGCTGACAGACATGCTTTTGTTGCTGCACAGATTAGTTGTTTACTGTGAAGCCGGAGGGGACAGGTGGACGGACAGACAGACCGTCCACCTGTCCCCTCCACATTTGTGTCTCATTTTTTTCTTTTTGTTTTTGTTCTGCATGTACAGTTTTGTAAAGCAAAATCGAGATGCACTCTCTCGCAGGTCGTCCGTCAGCAGCATTCAGTCACCGTGAGTTATCACTCTCTGTTACAATATTCTCCTCCTCCTCTCGTCTGCGCTCCTCTTCTCTCCTTCCTCTTGTCTTTTTCCATGATTTCTCCTATTTCCTCTCCACTTTTTGTCCTATTCTCTTTCCTCCTCTGGACTCCCATAAATTGTCACAACTTCATAGCTGGTAAAGTGAAATGTACTTAGGATTTTTATATTTAATTTTTTAAATAAAATACCATCACAGAAGTCCCCCAGAGAGCAGAAAAACGCAGCCACATGTGAAGCTGCGAGGCCGGTGTGGGTGTAATTCTGAGTGTAATCAGTAAACAGTTGTGTTTCCCTGCAGCTTGAACCAGCTGATCTGTGTTTGCTGCCTGCAGTAATCCATCTCTGGCTCTCTGATGTGAATAATTTGTCTATAAATGTTTAATTCCTCTGAGCGTTGCGATCACCGCGGGCAGTTTGACATTTCTAGTCCGTTTGCTATCGGACATCGCTTTAAAGAGCTGCTGCTGTCCCAGCGTTAAACATAGCACTAATTTCTGACTAGAACTGCCCTTTTTTGGTGTGTTTTTCATTGTTAATCACAAAGTAACACTCCTTAATTGAACATGTGTCGCTTCCCAACGCTACCTGTCTGTCTGTAGCTCACCTGTCTGTCTGTGGATGTCTGTCCTGTGTGTCCTCTGTCTGTCTTTTAGGAGTTATTCTGTCTACTCCTCACCTGCCCGACGTATCTTGAGGTACAGCCGACCAATTGGAACCAGCTTAACTAACCCATAAAGTTGTAGAAAACAAGTCATACTGTGCACAAATGTGGAACAGTATGCAAACCTTCATACATGATAGATGGAAATATGGACACATCACATGAGTTTTGATGGTGTTTTTGATTCTTTTTTTCATTCATTTCTGATGATATTAAGAAATCATCCAAGAGCATCTTTGTCTTAAATTAGGAATCTGCTTGTTGTTCTGCTTAGAGAAGTTCTACAGAATGTGAGAAATGGTCATAAATCATAGCATGTTTTCCCCTGCCTGCCCCATTTTACAAAAAACAAACATTTTTCCACCACACAGCCTGCTGTTCAGCCAAATAGTCTCTGAATTTTTCTTGAGTCACTGTTGGTCACAGCTGAATCATTAATGACTTCTCGATTGTGCTGAGAAACAGATTTTTTTTTTTAGTTTTTTGCAGACTATATAAAGCATAATTGTTGTGTTTTTGCCATTTAAAAAAAAATAAGACAGTGATTTGTTTAGATTTGCTTAATTTTCATGATGGAAAGTCTCAAATTAGGAATCTTCTCATCGTTCTGCTTTAAAACGTTCTACAGAATGTGGGAAATGGTCATAAATCATAGCATGTTTTTCCCTGCCTGCCCCATTTCACAAAAAATATTTTCAAAAAACAATCTGGAATTGGTATGAACATTTTCCCAAGTTCCCACAGGTGTTACCATCACTGGAAAAAAAAAAAAAATCCCTGCATATAAAAGTTGTTTTACCGACACTTTCAATGTGTTTGTGTCCACACAGTCAACACAGCCTGCAGTTCAGACAAATAGTCCCTGAGTTGTTGGTCACAGCTGAGTTGTTAATGACTTCTTGATTGTGCTGAGAAACACAGAATTTAAATTTTTTTTTACAGAATCTTTTAAGTGTAATTGGTGCATTTTTGGCATTTTTTAAAAAAAAAAAAGACATACAGTGATTTGTTTAGATTGCTATATAATAATACTAATAATAATTTCATTTATACAGCACCCTTAAGAACAGCGTTCACAAGGTGCTTTGACAGTTAAAACATTGCAAACACTGACTATCAAGCAAGACATAAGTAGACAAGGCAGAGCAGTCAATTAAAATAAATACTAAAAATTATAATAAGTTAAATGAATAATTAGCTAGATTAGTACGTGTATCAAACAAAGGAATTAGGCTGTTTAAAAAATCTAATTTTAATTTAAGTGACTGTTGGTCACAGCTGAGTCATTGATGACTTCTTGATTCCACTGAGAAACAGATTTTTTTTAATTTTTTTTTTTTTTTTTTTTTTTTACAGAATATATTTAGTATAATTGGTGTATTTTTGGTATTTTTTAAAAAATGAGACGTAATGATTTGTTTCGATTTTTTTCCCTTGCCTGCCCCATTATGCAAAAAATTACTTAAAAAAGAAACAAAAAACAATCTGGAATCAGCATATACAATATTTTGCAAGTGCCTACAGGTGTGTCTACATATTAGAGTTATTTTACCGACGCTTTCAATGTGTTCTATCCACTCAACACAGCCTGCAGTTCAACCGAATAATTCCAGAATTTTTGTTCAGTGACTGTTGGTACCAGCTGTGTCTTTAATGACTTCTCAATTGCACTGAGAAACGCGGAATTTTTATTTTTTTACATCATCTGTTTAGTGTATTTGGTATATTTTTGGCATTTTTTTTAAGTGGCACATGCAGTGATTTGTTTAGATTTGATTAATTTTCCTCATGGAAAATCTCCAATTAGGAATCTGCTTGTTGTTCTGCCTTAAAAAGTTCTACAGAATGTGAGAAATGGTCATAAATCATAGCATGTTCTCCCCTGCCTGTTCCATTCCCAACTGACCTGAGTCACACTGAATCTGAAGAAGGATCTACATGGTCTCCGTTACTTTCTCTGATTATAACGTCAGTGAGGTTTGCGGCCAGTATGGGCAGGAAGAAGAATTATAAAAATGTAAAACTGTACACTCATGTTAATGTTGCGATTTTTTTGAGAATTACTGCTAGGTTGCACCATCAAACAACAACTCAGCTGAAGTTTTTTTCCACAAGTTTTGCAATAATTTCTACCAGTAGGATCCTCAAAGGGCATCAGAGTTCTTTGATCTGCACATATGTGATGAATTCAAGCCTGGAATATGAAGCTCACAGTCTTGGGGAGATTCTAGGATGAATTAGATGTGTTTGTTTGATGCCCTTTTCACTGGTAATTTTAACGCATTTAAACCTAAATAGTTTAATCTTTGTTAGACTGAAAGAAACTTTGATTATATTGAGATTTCATCCCAGAAAAAGCAAGTTTTCCCTGAGTTTGTGGAAGAAGTTTTTAGGAATTTACATGCTTCTCTATACTCAACAAAACCCTGATTTTAGTTAAAACGTTCGTCAGAGGAAGAAGCTTCAAATAGCAATGCATGAAAACAGTGCAGAGAGGTTTTCTCCTTTGCTTTCTTCCATCCAAACAAAGGAGCAGTATGTCTTCTAGAGATAAAAATGACCACATTACTGCAGGTTTTTTCCTCTTCTCTGACACCGTCATCTGCACAAACCTTCATATCTTCTCATAAACTGAGTCTGATCTCCAGAAAAGTGTGATTCCATTAATTTCCGCCTGTTTTAAAGCCATGTGGAGAGATTTCAGTGTTGAGGACCAGGTCATATCATAACCGGAGGAAATTTAACCGTCTCCAGAACTCTAATGATCTAATTTCATGCTGGATTTGAGCCGTTTCTCCATGTAACAGTCACTCATGGTAAGTGAAAGCTTTACCATGGTGGACATTTGTGCTGCTGCATCCATAGACCTGGTTCCGTCTTATTTATTTCACCTCATTAAGGGTCTGGTGAGTATTATTCAATAACAAATGTGTGGAGAAGCTGGTGTGGCTATGGATGAAAGTGTGGATTGCGACGTTCACCCAAACCTCATCCAACAAGAAGTATAAAACTTGAATATGTCACTGCTTTTCCTTTGTCATAAGATGCTTTTTCTGTGGATTTGGTGTTTGCAGCAAAGAGCAGCAGCGTTCAGCTAAAACCATGTCGGTGTGGGAGCAGAGGACCAACCAGCTGAGGAGGCACAACATGAGGGCGAGCAGCGAGGCCCTGTTCAACGAGCTGGACCCCGAGGAGCGTCTCCGGATGTCCACCGCCCTCCACCTGCACCCCGACATGAAGACCCACCTGGACCGGCCGCTCATGGTGGAGGCCCGGAACGGGGACAAGCCCAGCCGGCACCCGGCAGAGGGAGGGCGGGAGGAGGCCGGAGAAGGGCCGGGAGACAACGGCCACCCCAGGAAGCATCACCGGCACTGCGAGAGGAACGGGGACGGAGGCGAGGGTCGAGGAGGGAGGCACCACACCCATCACGGCAGAGGCGACGGCCATCAGACGAAGGAGAGGAGAGGGGAGAGGAGCCAGAGTCGAAATGGAGGCCAGGGACACCGACACCACCCGGCCGGATCTCCTGACGAGGAGGCCGGGGATGAACGAGGGCATCGGCACCATCACTCCCATCGTCCACCCAAAGAAGGGAATGGGATGTTGGCTAATGGAGCCCAGGCAGAACGGAGGGGGAGAGGGGGAGGCGAAGGGGAGAGTAATGGAGAGAGGAAGGCTCGGTGCTCTCGGATGTCCAGAGCTCAGTCGACTCTGGGCGACGACTGCAAGAGGAGCAAGAATGGAAGCAAAGGTTACAGGTAAGACTGACAAGATGTTATATTCTACAAATCCAAGTTTTTTATATAGTAAATGCAATTTAAATGTTGTGTTATATGGTAGCTTCTTAATTAATAATAATAAAATCAGTATTTTATACTTTCAGACTGACTGATTGATTGATACCCTACATATACACTAGGGTTCAAAAGTTTGGGGTCACCCAGACAATTTTAATGTTTTCCATGAAAACTCACACTTTTATTCATGTTCTAGCATAATTACACAAAGGGTTTTCTAATCATCAATTAGCCTTTAGTTAACATAATGTAGCATTAGAACACAGGAGTGATGGTTGCTGGAAATGTTCCTCTGTACCCCTATGGTGATATTCCATTAAAAATCAGCTGTTTCCAGCTAGAATAGTCATTTACCACATTAACAATGTCTAGACTGGATTTATGATTCATTTAATGTTATCTTCATTGAAAGAAAATTTTTTCTTTCAAAAAAATGGACATTTCTAAGTGACTCCAAACTTTTGAAAGGTAGTGTTTGAACAATTCAAAATTATTTAAACCACAATTAGCTTTTATCAACAACAAAAAAAGTCTGTAATTACAAGTTGGGTCAGAATATTAAGTATGTATCAGCTTAGGTTGTCTATAATTTGACAGTGTCAGTCAAGAATATCTGATAAATGTTGACACTTATTGAGAACCTTTTTTATGCTAAATCACAGCTGTGACTATGAATTTACTTAAATACACTGTATAGCAACTAAATATTTAAATTAGAATCACAATCTAGAAGGTTTTATTGCCAAGTAGATTTTCACAGACAAGGAATTTGAAGTTTTTTGTGTGTATGACAGTGAACAATAACATATAAATTAAAAATAATAATAATCTGAGTGTGCATTGTGCCTACATTATGCAGGATTTTTCTTATGTAGCTTTTAAATACAACTTACTGTTCTGCTTCTCCGTTTATGGTGTGGCATAACAACGGATGCTTGACACCACAGACTTTACATAAAAGATGAACATAGCTTCAACTTGCATTCTTTCTGATGTCCAGCAGGGGGAGACTCCTCTGGTTGCACAAAGGAGTCCAAGTGTATAAAAATCAATGGGAAAATGATGCAGCTTCTTACCTGATTTTCTACTTCAGTAAACATTTTCCAAATAGGTTTATGGTTTAAAATGCTAGTTTCAAGTCTCTTTCAATGCAGCATGATGTTTGTTTTGTAAAATATGATGCCATTTAAAGTAAAATAGAAGATAAAGCAGGGTGTGTTTTAAGGCAGAGCTACCTCAACATACATTGTGCTCCTTGATCTGATGTTAAAAGAGTAAAGATGGTGCCTGTAAAATACAAGCTTCCAGCTTCGAAATGGTAGCCCACAAATGGATACTATCACAGCTTCTAGTTTCTATGTGAACCTTTTACATAGAGTCTATGCTGGAGATGGGCATAATTTAAATTTGGTAAATCAAAATACTTACCTTGATCACAGTCATTCATTTAGAGCAAATTGTTGATGAAAACAAAATGATGAACCTCTACAGAGTATTTTAAAAAATGGTATTTTGACTCGCTAACTGCTACAGTAGATGTGTAAATAAGATAAGTCGATTTTAAATGTGTTATGTCAATGCTGTATTCACAACTTGTTTCTGCCCACACCAAGTGGCCAAAAATCCATTATTGTAGGTTTTTAGTATGGTTCGGTACAGGAAATATTCTCCTCCCTTTCATGTCTTTTAAAACTCATACATTTCATACATCCTGTTGCTGTTTCAGTTTGATTTCTGATGCACTGTGTTTTGAAATGAATATATTATTATTCTTGAGTGTTTCATCAGCATGTTTAATTCAACATTACACCATCAGACCACAAACTGCAGCGTGACTCAGACAGATTTTACAATTTGTAATCCCTCTGTTTAATATCTCATTCTTCATGTTGGATCCGTGACCTTGCATCACGTTTTATTCTGAAAGGGCAGCTTTGTCATCCAGAGAGCTAATATTATTTTATTTCTACACAGTAACCCAGCTGACTGGACAGAAACAGAACTCTTCACGCTCTCATTGGCCTTTACTTGTGATTTGCATTCTCTGGTGACCTAGAACATTTCTCTTAACTCCTCCAACAGTGGTTCATAAATAACTCTGAGGCGAGAAAACAGCCCTGAAGAGTTTTGCAGCATTTTCTATCTTCATGGGGCAATTTCCGAGTTTTTTTCCATTTGTCATTCTCATCGCTGTAAATCTTAAAAGTCATGGTAGGAAGACAAAAGAGACTCCTGCACTGGCAAGAATGGTGGTACAAGAGGCCAAGAAGAATCCAATGATCACCACCCAAACCATCATTTCAAGTGACACTCTCTAATAGACACTGAACAAATCTGAACCAAGAAGGACCTCACTTCTCCACGAGATTACCAAAAGCTTGTCTAGTCTTTGCAAAAGCTCCAACCTGGACTAAGAAGACAGCTTTTTGTCACCAATTCTACGGTTGGATGAGACTAAAATGCAGTTGTCTGGATACAGAGATGTGGATTTCATTTGGCAAAAGAAAGGAGAGCCTTTAATCCCAAAACATCATCTTTCCAGTTCAATATGGTGGTAAGAATGCAATGTGTTGGTGTTTTTCAGCCGATGGGCCAGACAACCTCTTCAAAGTAAACAGCATCATGAGAAAAGAGATTTATGTAGGGAAACTTCAAGCATTCCGCAGAAAAACTTGGTCTTGGCCAGCATTGAAGCTTCCACAAGACAATGATCTAAAACATGAAGCTAAAGTGATTGGAAGATGGTTAATGGAGACCAATGATCCCATTTTGGAGCAGCTCCGCTAAAGTCCAGACTTGAATTTAATCAACAATCTGTGGGGGGAACTGAAGACCAGAGTGACGGTGAGGAAACCTTCCAACCTCAAAGACCTGGAGATCATCATGGAAGAGGAGAAATGGAGTCATGAAGAAAAGACTGTTAGCAACTATAACAGTTGTTTTCTGTGACTGCAAATAAAGATTGATTACTGATAAACGGTATGAAACATTTTCAACATGGCATCTTTAGATTTAACTACACTCTTAATTTGTGTAAAGTCACTTTGCACCTCTGAAACGTTTTAGCACCTTATGTACATTATTTGTTGTGAACACAATGTTTCACTTTATTCTTACTTCAGCATATTCCATTTTCAGTTTTATCCTATGTTAACCACCTGTTTGTACAGTTGTTGCTCCATGTACCTTGAATTGCCCCCATGGGACAAATAAAGTTTGTTTTTATTATAATTTCAGTTTGAAATTAATAAAAATGTTACTTTAAAAAGCTTTATAATTTCAGCTAGAAATAATTAGAATGCGTCATTGACATCTCCAGCACAACAAAACACAATATCTTACTTGGCTGTCTTTTGTCACTTGTTTATGTCATTTCCAGCCAGAAGAAACCCATTGGTCAAATAAAATTCACTATAATTTGACTTGAACTATAAGACATGGCATGAATAATAGAGTATCCCTGGCAATTTGCACTTAAACACCATCTAACTGTGTATTTGGACAAAATGATATGAAAATGTTTGTCCAGTTTGTTGCCGCTTAAGTTTATTTTTTCTCTCAAGAATACAGAGAAACTATTAGATATATTCGTGGATCTGGTTTGTTAGAAAAAGCTCGCAGCACCCCGAGAGCAGAAGTATAACAACGCCTGTGATAAGATGCCTGTTTCTCCACAGGGAGAGGCAGCCGGACGCCGAGGAGGACGGACTCGTCTGCAGCCCTCTGCAGCCGATGAGGAGCAGCCTGAGTCTGGGTGAAAAGCAGGAAGATGCCGACAACCAGAAGAACTCGACCAGAGCCAGCCAGGCCGGACTCAACAGCAACGCCATCCACATCCCCGTCACCATCACCGCACCGCCTGGAGAGACCACCATCATACCCAGTCAGTGCACCACGACAGGGACACGCTAGATTAGATTAGATTCCACTTTACTACACAGAGTACACGTCCTAAGACAATGAAATGCAGTTTAGCATCTAACCAGAAGGGCAAAAGCAGCAGTAAAGTGCATTATGTACCGTATGTTACAGTATGAACAGTATGGACAGAGCGCTATGAACATACTAATATATGAATATAGAGATACAGCTGAATAGTGGTGTAAACAAGTCATTCCAGAAATGGAGGACATTTTACGTCCCACCCATCAATTTTCAAGTAACCCAAGTACAAAATACTAAAACATGCAGTTGTTGTGTAAATGTACTTGAGACCAAATCTGAAAAAACTAGGAGTAAAGAATGTTTGAAAATATTTTTTAAAATACCAAAGAAGTCTGGAGTTCCCCCTAAAATGTCATTTTTCTCTCGTCTCACACCCCTGATGACCAAATCGAATCTCAATAAGACAGTTCAAATGCAACTTAAATCTCCTCTTTTTTTTTTTTTTTTTCATTGATGTCACTTCTAATTGTGGGAACATTTCTTTAGTCAACATAACATTTTAAATATTAATTATTATGCATGGAACATGTGTTCCACGACAACCCTGTTAGCGTAACCTTTTTAGCTGGTAGAAGAAGAAGAAAACAGTGAATCACATGAAACGCTGGAATTAACATCATCAGTTTTCCAAAAGAATGGGTGGAGCAAAGCCATGTTCTCTCTTTTATTTTTCATATTTTCATCACATTGTCAGCCTTGATTGAATGTCTCACTCTACCTCATATTATCAGGATCAGACTAAGTATTTTTACTGTTTTCCATCAGTCAGTTTGTCCTCTTGGTCAGCAGTAACAGCTAGCTACATATCTAGCTTCTACTCCTGAGAAAAAGCTAATATTAGCATGGATTAGCAACGCTGTTACTGTGATTAGAGTAGGGTTAGCAAACAACCAATAAAACATGGAATAAAAATGGTACCATTGATGTGGAAGCTGAGCCAATCACACATTTCATAGTGTATTACTTATTATTGATGAACATGGAACAGAAGATTGTAAAAGAGAAGGTTTATTTTTCAAACATTTTGAAATCCAAATGTCCTCCAATTCTGGAATGACCCATATTATTGTAACTATTGTTACTTTGTACACTACAAACAGTATGAACAACGACTATGAGATGGATTGTAGTGTATGTAGTGCACAGTATGAACATTATAAACAGTGAAAATTACATAAAAATAGGAGATACATGCAGCTTTTGCCCAGTCTAAAGTCCAGGGTGAACATTTTGGGGCGGTTATTGGGGGCACATCAAGTGGGCAAGGATAGGGAGGTGGATGTTTTATTTTTTCCACAAAATTTCCTCTAGTCATCACTTGACTGCTGAGTTATTCAAGCTAATTAAGGGAAATTAAGAAAGAAAACCTGTGAGTGAGGTGTTGTCATATGCAATGGAAATTACTAAAAGCTCTAAAATACAAAGTTGAAATGTTTGCTTCATTTGGTAATGAAGCCCACATGCAGTGTAAAAATCAATCCATCAGTGATGCCACAGCAGTTGAATCTGGATTGTTTTGGCACTTTTATGCACAAACTTCAGATAATTTGATGAAGGAAAAGAACTAATTTAACTTTCTACCCAGTTTTGTAGAAATCCTGCAGCTCTTTGCTCTTTCTTTTTATTAAAGCATGTGTTTGTGCTATTTATCTCTGCATTAACATCCCGTCTTCATAACGCAGCTGTCATGCTCTTGACCTTCCAACCACCAAACGTCGAATTATTCAAGTGATGGATTATATATTGTGAAGGATGCAGAGTAAGTTCAGTCATAAAACAACCACATAAACCAAAGTCCTGCAGTTTATATCCATAGAAAACACCTCCCTTGTTACTGCCGGTGCTTCTTTGAGCTAAATGAGCGTATTTGTGTTTTTCACACCAGTGAACAACATCGACTGTGACAACTTCCAGCTCAGTGAGGAGAAGAAAGATCTGGAAGAGGAGGAAGCTGCTAATGGGCCTCGGCAGATTCTTCCCTACAGCTCGATGTTCGTCTTCGGGCAAACAAACCCGTAAGTTACAACCACGAGGCGACACAGCGAGAAGCTTTATCTGTCCAATATAATCAAATTCTACACCTTTTTCTGTTCAATTTTCCTTTAATTCAATGAAAAAAGCAGGTTATTACAATTTCCAGCTCATATTTACATCATTAAAAACCCTGCTGCTTTTCCAATATTTTAATTTTTTAATCACTCTTTTGTTATTCCATAAGAACAGCAGAACCAGGGAGCTTTTGTAAGTATAGAGAAGATAAGTACTTTTGTACTTATCTTCTCATCACTTCATAAAAAAAGGAATAAATGGAAAAGTAGATCAAGAGCCGGTTGTGTCTAATTCCCGGTAGTAAAAGCAGACCTTCTGGGTTGCACAGTCCATTTAGTCAAGATCTAGCAAAACTTATCTTTCTGCACTTTTAGAATTTGCACACCTTCTTGAAGCAATATTTATAACTGAGAGCAATCCAAATCCACTCTTAATACACATGAGGTGGGCAAAATATTAGGAACGCTTTTAAATGCTGTGCAGTCCACAACACTATAAACTATCATTTTACTAGCATTTAGCATCTTTTTGCTACCACTTAGCATCTTTTTGCTAGCATTTAGCATCTTTTTGTTTGCATTTTGCATCTTTTTGCCACCATTTACCATATTTTTGCGAGCATTTTGCATTTTTTTGCTAGCATTTAGTATCTTTTGCTAGCATTTAGCACCTTTTTGCAAGTATTTTGCAACTTTCTGCTAGCATTTACCATGTTTCTTTGCTAGTATTTAGCAACTATTTGCTGGCATTTTGCATCTTTTTGCGAGCAGAACCAGGCTCAGGGAGGGTGGCCATCTGCTTCGACCTGCTGGGTGAGGATAGGAATGAGAGGGTGGAGAGAACAGCATCTTTAAGCTAGTATTTGGCATCTTTTTGACAATTTCAGCAAAAACTGAAACAGCAGAAGCTGTCGTAGTAGATGGAGAACAGAAAAACACGAAGTAGAGAAAGGGCAATTTCTCTTGTTGTATATTTATTCCAGTAAAAGACACAGTGAAGCCAGATGACCCTGATAAAGGTCCACCTTTTTGCATTTTTTGACAAGGCAGTATATGCATTTGTCCAAAGCCTGTTATAATAGAACATCATCTAAATATGCCTTGCTAGCGCTGTCCAGTAGTACATTTGTGTAGTACATTCTTGAACGTGTATGTTCTTGCAGGGTGCGTCGGCTGTGTCACTATGTGGTCAACCTCCGCTACTTTGAAATGTGCATCCTGATGGTCATCACCATGAGCAGCATCGCCCTGGCAGCCGAGGACCCGGTGCAGGCCAACGCACCTCGAAACAACGTGAGTCACTCTGACATCTTCATTAATAAACATCTGGAAGGACACGACATGAACAGATAAGCAGATTTGCATAAAAATGTGCCTGCTTGCTGAACTTAATTGGGATTCACACACAAGCACTGGCTAATTTGTTGGGACTGATTGAGAAGTTCTTCCTTACAGGGTTTGACAGTTTGTGCATGACGGGGAGCAAGCACAAAAACAAGCTTCTTAATTTATTTTTTGGTTAATTCTAAAGTGACTCTGAGCGTTGGGAGTTTTTAATACAGTGCCAAAATGTGGTG
Organism: Amphiprion clarkii; assembly: GCA_027123335.1. Lineage (NCBI taxonomy): Eukaryota > Metazoa > Chordata > Actinopteri > Pomacentridae > Amphiprion > Amphiprion clarkii. The sequence continues at coordinate 27,496,584 of CM049585.1, read as the reverse complement.
CGTGTCCAGTTTGGCAAAGTGTTCCTGCATCTCCCTGCGTGACAGCTTAGCCCATGGTGGGATGAAACACAAGCTCGCAGACATGTGACTCCAGCTTTTTTCATTTTGACAGACAAGCACAGCTAATTAGTATTCTAGTCAGGGGCACAGAGGGAAACTGAGGTGATGCTGTGTGCGTGCATTTGTGCGTTGTTTATTCATGTGAGTGTGTTGTTGTTTGTGGGTGTGCAGGCAGTGAGTGTTTGTGCAGAGCTGACAGAGCTCGAGACCTCTGACAAGACACGGGAACATGTTGTGCATTTCTGTAGAAGACACCGAGTGTTCAACTGAAAACATCTGTCACTGGATCTACTGATGAGTCCTCTTAAAAGATTTATTTCTATCTCTTGTTCTTGCAGGTTCTCAAGTATCTGGATTATGTCTTTACTGGAGTCTTCACGTTTGAGATGGTGATTAAGGTGAGAAGGATGTACAAGTCAAGATACATTTTGATTTGAGCTCCGACAAACCTGCCATGCCAGATTTTGGTAATTTACTGGTCAAAAAACATGACAGTTTTACATGTTTAAATATTAGATGTTTAGTTTACACATGATCACAGCATTTTAATGGGTTTTCATGTAATTAGGACTTGCTTCATGGAGCGCTATAATCATTCTCAGCCAAATTGTGTTGGGTTTTGTCCAGACTCTGTTTTCACCTGCTGACTGCCAAATCAGAGCTCAGTGAGGAGGATAGTACACAGCATCATGGACAGCATTGTCATGTCCTCAGCACTGCTAATTGGCTTTGTCTGTTAGTCCGTTTTTGAATAATGTTGAGAACAGAAAGACAGATTCACAAACGTACGCGATCGTCACCTAAGTCTGCCACGTTCCTTGGTGGAGTAATAAAACCAAACAAAGGCTAGCAAAGTTATCAACCTAGCTAAAAAAACCAAAATAATTAAACTCCCTAGCCAAAATTAAACTAGCAACACCCACATCAAACAACGGAAACTAATACAAAGGAGTGCTGAGTACGCAAAATGAACTGAATAACTGGTGCTTCAAAACACACATTACTCACAAGACATAGTACACGAATCACCACCCCTCAGTGTCTACAAGACTCACACAGGACATGAGTAGCTTCTCACCAAATTAGTCAGCTGCTAACAGAAGTTACAGTCTTCACCAAGAATGGTAACTCCCCACAGAATTAGCAGCTGCTAACAGAAACTATATTTTCCAAGTAACCACCCCTCAAGAGGCACCAGGGCAAACTGGTCATATTAAATCCCAGCCGCCCTGACTGAGAGTTTGGTTGAGGATTTTATACTCTTCATGTGAGATGATGGCTGCAACCGGTTGGATGAAGGTGGAGGGAACTGGGTGGTGGCCCAATCAAACTTTGAACATGTTCTCCATGCAAAGGTGAGACATGTCTGATGTCAAATGACATGGTTTCAGCATCCAACTTACCTACAGCGAAACAAAAACAAGTTACTAAGCAATTAAATTACTTTACCTTTGGCTTTGCGACCATTTAAGATCACGGACAAGCACTCACTTGTTACGACCCAACCACTAGATTCAGCTGGGTCTATTTGAAGGTGATATTTGAATATTTACATTTAGACCACCAGGTTGCGTTCGTGAATTTTTTTCATGCCCTAATGTTCAAATAATATCAGTTTGGTACCTACAAAACAACAACAGGATTATACTGTTCATACTAGAAGGGTCGAGGGAATGTTCTACCTTCAGAGTAGTAACTCAAGGGGACTCTTCACACATCTATTTCATGAGGCAGGTGTGTAGGAGAAGGAAGAGCACATTCACAAGGTTAAAAACACATTCCTGCACACTGTCTAACTGCAATGTTCCAGTGCTAGACCCGAAATGTTGCACCAGTACATTTGTGATTGCAAGTTAGACGGTGTGTAGGAGTTCGTTTTTGTACCTTCAGAGTAGTCAAAGCTGTACCCAATAACTATTTGTACATGCACACTGTAGCACTAAATCTACTTTCTTATTTTGTATTAATGTGTACAACTGCACCCATTACAGTGTCTTGGAAGCTTCTTGTTGCGAGCTCACAGCCTATATAGTTCTATATTTATTACACTTTATATGTGTTGAATCTGCGTCTTTGTGCAGACCACCTTTTTACTACCAAGGCAAGATAACTTTGAGAAATACCTTCACACTCGTGAATATTGTCTCTCTTTCAACCAAATGATTACAGTGATTAAAGAAGTGTGTGTTTTGTGATACACTTCATTTTATCTGATTGTAAGAGGCCTTAGAATTCACTCAAAACATCACAGAGGTTTCCTAAGTACTTCCCTTTTTTGTTCTAAAAGATATTTTACTACTCATCCATGAGGTTCCTCAGCACTAACTGGTGGGAGTCCCTGGTTTTCATTTTACCCTTAAAATACACAATCCAGAGTCCAACCCAGTCTCCAAATAACTACAGTATTGTGTGTTGTATGCTTGGGGTATCCTGATATCATTTGTGCCTAAATGGTACCAGGATGTCTGGTTTTGCGCTTAAGGACTACCAACACCTGGATGGCTGAGAATCATCCAATTCTCAACTAGAAATTGATGTAGAAATCCCAGTTGGTTCTCACCGGGTCTTATCTGATATAACGCTGTCGTAATGTCTGATTTTCTACATTACTTTATTACTGTTTATGGTGCTTGTCTAGATGATTGATCTGGGACTGCTGCTCCATCCTGGCTCCTATTTCCGTGACCTGTGGAACATTCTGGACTTCATTGTGGTCAGTGGAGCTCTGGTGGCCTTCGCCTGCTCGTAAGTCAAATTTACCTCCTTTGCAATCACAGCAAGTCTCTAAATTTGATATATTTCAACCACACTACAGGTAACAAATCACCGGTTATGTTGTATTAAAGTATTTTTCGGTCATGTTAACCTTCTCTTCACTATCCAGAGCAGGCCAGCATAGGTGTGTCTTGCTCCAATGAACAACTTTAATCTGCTCGTCCAATTATTTTGACATGAAGTCTAAGGTTATTTTTCCAACACGATTATGTCAAAGTCCTCTTTCATTGTTACATGATGTCTTCACAGCCTCTTCCTGCTAGTCCGCTAATGGGTCATGCTCAGTTTGGCTGATAAGGTTCAGGAGAATTGATTGCCTTGTAAATGCCAGGCTCTAGTTGCCCCTTAATTGTAGCTTTGCAATTAATCCTTTATACAGTATGTGTTCTATAATCTTTAGAACAGAAGTCTAAACTCTTGTGCAGCAGCTTTTTTTACCGAGGTAGACCACATGTATAGGCAGCGGCTATTTTTTACATGTATTCACCTGTTTTGAGCAGAAAATGTAGTCTTCCTTGTAGTCTTGTTGCTGGTTTCTGCACTTCAGTAAGTATTTTAACAGCAAATACACACTTGATCTCAGCACCTTTCAACCAATTTGAAGTAAATCATAGCTGGAGGAGTTATTGAAGCTTAACAGACCTGTAGTCTGGGTCTCTGGAGGAAGAAAGTGTTTATATGTTTTGTTGGAAACAGTTTATTCGCCACTATTGACTCAAACTCCCAACAATTTGTCGCCCGTGTATTCCTCCTTCTAATGCTTCCTGTCACTCTGATTTTCTTCTGTCTTCTGCCGGCTGTAGATTGATGCTTCTCTCTGTGTTTTATCTGTTGTCTCTGTCTTCTCTCTGTCACTTTTTTCCCCCCGTTTCTTCTTTGTTTTCTGGCTTGGACTTGCTTTCAGGAGCCTTATGGGGTAATGTCTGCTCTTTCTGCCTTGTCCGTCTATCTGTCCACATTCATCTCTTCCTGTTTGTTTCATCTTTGTTCCTCCTTGTCCATCTCAGCCACACTGTCTCCATCAGCCCTCCTCTCTTGCCGCTAAATGTTTCTAGCAAATGTCATATTTCGTGATTTGCTGTTCTTATCTTTGCCGCCACAGTCGCGATTAAAGACAGTGACATTTACTCTGTTTGTGTTACATAAGCGTGTTTGCGTTACCTCTGTGTTTAGGTTACATAAGTGCAATTACCTGTTTTTCTGTTTATTGGCTGTATTTCGTGTGTTAAGGAGGAACAATGTGCATAATACAGTAATTGAACAGAATACTGGACTGTCAGAGACATAGTGACAGTTTCAAAGGTTCAAGCTCTCTAAAGGTTTTCTAAATATTCAGGAACAAAATGGATCTCCGTGCCGCTGTGCATAACAAGAGCAGGAATTTTTTTAAAAGGTGGTAATGGACTGAATGGCAGCTGTAACTTTCAGACACAAGGGATTCAAGTGTAATTAATGTGTAGGTTGATGTAACTCAGTAATGCACAGTAGATTCATAAACATAAGTCCTATACATTAAGTGTTACTGCATCATTTTAATCTAGTATGTATTGACGTCGTCCTGACATAACAAGAAAACTGAGATTCATTTATTTAGAAGAGTTAACTACTTCCCTTTCATCTGTCCATCCCACGTTCACTTCCTCGCCAGCGTTTTTTCCTTCTGATCGACTTCCTCATCAACTCACGTTCATGTAACACCAGTGTGCTGCAGGCTACATTCACAGTGCAAGGATTGAAAGTTAATTCTGCCTCTTTGAAACCTGGATATTACTTAAATATAAATCATATTTTCATAGTTTTGGCTTTTGTAGGTTGTTAGGCAATACATAACATTATATAACATATCGGGTGTTGCTTATTAATAGTTGGGCGCAGAGTTATTCCTGTAAGTTATTTGCAGGTGCTCACTTTAGGATTCCCCTCATAATGAAAAAAATGAAGAGAATTTGGGCAAAGAAGACAACACAAGTTCGTTGTGTGTGTCCAGAATGTTGACATGAAACCGACCTGTGGAAACCTTCCTACACTTGGTGTGCATGAATTAATCTTTGATGACCTGAGGGCAATTACAGACCAAGAGAGAGGCAGCAGTCAAACATCCAGTGCCAAGCAACAGACAGAGATGTTAGTCATAAGTCATAAAATATTTAAAAGCCATAAGCTAGTTTTATGCTTCAAAGGATTGTTACTGTAAACGATTAAGAGTTCTGTTGTTTTGATCCTGCACCCACAACAAAACATGCTGTAATTATCTTAATGTCGAACCAATCACATACCATTCTATCAAACTGCTGAGGAATAACTGTCATTTGGTAGTATTCTTACTTTTACATGTGCTACTGACTTCAGAATATGCTTAAATACTCTCCGATCCAATGAGATTTCAACATACTGACACATATACCTTAGAAAAGCACACCAAGACCCAACCTGGTTCAGTTTGAGTCTCACTCACAGACTATATGTAAAAGACTGATGTAGCCTCTGGGTCTGAAAAGTGAAGCAAATGTGGAAGTTCCTAAACCTGCATTCTTTCAAACAGCCCGCAGGGGGCGACTCTTCTGGTTGTAGTCTTTTAGAAAATGACCCAAATTCTCACTTGATTTGTTACCTCAGTAAACATTTTCCTAGTGAGTTTATGCTTTCTTTTCCTAATTTCAAGTTTCCTTTAATACAATATGATGTTTATTTGATAAATTACGGTCGCATTTAGAGTAAACAAGACGATAAAGTAGGGTAGGCTTTAGGGTATGTATAGTCTCCTTGAGTTTGTCCGTTTTCTCAGATTCTCAGTCGTCCAGGTCGTGGTAATTGTAGGAGCTTCAGTAGAAATCAACTGGACTTCTCTTGTAGGTTCTTGAAGACGTTTCACTTCTCAGGCAAGAGGCTTTTTCAGTTCTTCAGAGCTTTTTCAGTTCTTAAGGTCTGAAGAAGCCTCTTGGATGAAGGTGAAACATCTTCAAGAACCTACAAGAGAAGTCCAGTTGATTTCTACCGAAGCTCTGACTACTCCTTCAGTCCTTAGTCCGATCCTCTCTACACTCGTCACATCAGTCTTCAAGAACCCAAGAAAACAATGGCCAAAATTCCAAACTTGAAGCTTCAAAACGGTAGTCACATTGTTGATCTTTTTTTTTTTTTTTTTAATGTATAGTCTACCCATTCAAATCTCTTCACTAGACCTATTTGAAAAACTGAAAAAATTGGAAATATTAAGAGGTAGATTGTATTGAGTTACAGAAGCTGCTCAGACAGCCAAACATGAAGTCAGGACTTGAGTTTTCTGACGCTGCATGTAACAGATTTAGAGCTACATAGTTGGTTTGGACTGAGGGGTAAAGTGTGATTTTATTTTCTCACTTGCAGCGTGAACGCAGTCATACAGCAGATTGTTCTCATCAACAGAGTCTCTCATCTTTGCTTCCCCCACATTGAAACACCATCCATGGCGTCATCCTCTGGCTATAAATGTGATTTATTCCCATGTTCGACAGCACAAACAATGTTCGGTCCACACATTTTATCAGACTTGTCTATTGCTTCCCTCCTCCAAAGGACGATTAGTTGAAGTGCTTCTCTGTCTCTGTGTTTTCGATGTTGTAAGTCTGAACTCCCAGGACTGTCGCTGTATCTTCATGCCTGTGTGATATCTGCTTTCTTTAAATGCTGCTGTCTGTTTTTTGTGTTACTGTCGGCTTGCTTATCATTGCTTTTTCTCATCAGATCGCAACAAAGCGTGGCCAGGTGGGAACTGTCCCTCTCTACCTTTTGCTTATTGACCCCCGTATCCCCCCTTTTACTCCCCTCCACATGTGAAACACAGATTTGATCAAACTCCTAGTTAACTTTGTCGACCACTATCCCAAGCTGCTTGGGATATGACCATAACTTCCCTCCCTCCTTGCCCTTTTTCCTTTTGGAAAATGATCCTCTTGTCCCAATATTGGGGCATCAAAGCCAAATAAAAAAGACAATATTGGGAATTTAACTCCATAGCTTTCAGAAGACCAACGTATAGCTTCTATTTTCAGTCTTTTTGCACTTTCACAAAAATTATCAATCATTTCACACTATCTAAAGCTCTGTAAACCACAACTAAAGCGAGTTTAATGGGTCAAATTGCTAAGCGATAACAACCTTCACCTTCTTTATGCAGTGGACTTAGAGGAAAATCGATAAAGGATTATAGCTTCTCACCTGAACTCACCTTGACTGACTTTTTTTATTGATCGTTAAGAGCCTTTATGTAAGGAAAATAATAGACACTTGTGTTTTTTTCTGTTAAGAAAATACAGATCCATGTTGTTTTTTGGTATTTTTGTGAGAGATTTTTCGAAGAGGGTGACAAATAAACCCACTTTCTACCCAAATTTGTATTTCATTTTATATTTTGAAGCGGCTAGAACAGGACGTCCTCTTGCAGTGTTTACAGTTCATAAAAAATACTCCCAGTAATGGAGAGTAAAATGGACAAAAAATGCAAATGAGCTGCTGATTATGCACCAGATGCTCTAAATGAACATTAAAAAAAAAAATCTGCTGACTTACAGCACTGATTGTGCTGCAGATATTTTTTAAAAAGTACGATTTTTAACCTGCATTTTTGTGTTTTCATAGCAGTCAAAGTAAACTCGTACAAATTACCACAAAGAAACGAGTTTATTTGGAATGTATTTGAATATGTAGGCACATTTATTATGAAAAAATCCTGCACTAATTGGATTCTTGTGCATCCTGTTTGGCTGAGGTAGTAAAGTGCTCCTGATTAGATGTCGGATCCAAACAGGAAATGCTGCTCGCTCTCGGGAGGAAGCAGCTTCGAGGACCAGAGTCGCTGAAAATGACCTCCCATGGCTGCTGCCGAACACATTACAATGACGTGAACACGCGACCAACGCGCACAGCATCACATGGTCGCCTTCTGAAAGCTATTGGGAGACTGTTCTTTGCCATCTCAATGTGTCGAGGTCCTTGAGTAGCAGGACTGGCATTGACTGAACAGACTGCATGCCAGATTATCCAGGTTAGCCACGCATGACAGCCGCATGTTTTAGAAGTTTTCATTGAGAAAGAAAAAAAAAAGTCCCTCGAGCCTGAAATATCTGGAACCTCCATCCTTCCTTAAGCTACATGTTAGAAAATAGATCAGCTTCATTATCCTGAATGTGTTTTCTGCCAGTAAAGGTTTGAGGGTTGCTTTACTGGTGGTTTTTCATGCATCACTGGACTGACAGGAGACTTTAAAGAGAGTTTCTGCAGCATTGACAGACTGATCTGAGCTTGTAAGAGTGAGAACGTGTGTCACATTATGATATTTAAATCGGAGTATGAAAAGACATGAAGAGGTAGGAGAAGACAGTGTTGAAAGCCATCTGATTGTGTAATAGAACTTCATCTTAGTTACTGCTCTCCTTGATTCCTAATAATCAGTGTCCGTGTCAGCCCTGAAAAAAAAAACATATCAGTAGACCCCTAGTTATTGCTGTAGTTAGCCTACCATGCTGACAGTTACTGCTGATGTTAGAGAAGATAAACATATTTTTCAATCCATGTTTCTGGTTTTGGAAGGGTGACCAAAAGAGCAAAACCATCCAGAAACCACTGAAACCAGTCTGTATCTATCTTGCATATTTAGATTTATATTAAATTTTACTTCATTGTCATTGCACAGAGCACACCTACTAATCAAATGCAGTTCAGCTTTTAACCAGAAGTACAAAAGCAGCAGTAAAGTGCATTATTTACAGTGTGGTATATATACTACCGTTCAAAAGTTTGGGGTCACTTAGAAATGTCCTTATTTTTGAAAGAAAAGCATTTTTTTTTCCAATGAAGATAACATTAAATGAATCAGAAATACTGTCTAGACATTGTTAATGTGGTAAATGACTATTCTAGCTGGAAACAGCTGATTTTTAATGGAATATCTCCATAGAGGTACAGAGGAACATTTCCAGAAACCATCACTCCTGTGTTCTAATGCTACATTGTGTTAGCTAATGGTGTTGAAAGGCTAATTGATGATCAGAAAACTCTTGTGCAATTATGTTAGCACATGAATAAAAGTGTGAGTTTTCATGGAAGAAATGAAAATATGTGGGTGACCCTAAACTTTTGAACAGTACTGTAGATAAAAGGACATATTGAGTTAAAAGCTGCATATATTCCTATGATCTCCACTTAATGGCCTGTTTCTGCATTTTTACATGAGTGAAAAAAAGCTTCTTTTTTCCGTACTGTAGGAGTAGTTGTAATTAAAACATCAGTAACATGCTGTATCAGTAGCAGCAGGGCCTCTAGAGGAAACCAACAAGACTATTAGACTCTTGTTTTTCTTTGCTTGTGTCCTTCATATATTAAATATTAGCTGCACACACACAGATACACACACTTGCTTTGGTGCTCAGATTTTTTTTTTCTTTTTCTAATGAAGCCAAGAAATAAACAAACAAGAAACGGCGTTTATGGAGAGTGACAGCAGCATTGTGTGTCTGTGTCACTGATTAATTAAAACCCTCACTGTCTCCCATCGTCCTTGGCCAATGTCACTCTGACGGAATGATGGCTCGGCTGTATGTTATTAACGTAACAGCTAGTTCTCAAACCCCCACACCTCCGCCTCCCGCCTCCCACTCCGGTGACCAGATAACAAAACGTCAGTGGTTCCTGCAAAGAAAACTGCCTCCTGCAACCAGGGGCGGATTCTTTGTGCTTTTACCGTGAAAACTATGAGGTATTTTATGTGTTACTCAGCAGAAACAGCTTTGTGTGGAGGAATAAGTGCTGAAAGAAGCACAACCGCAGTGGAAAAAGACACTGCAGCTATTTAATGATGCTAGATGGTGAAGAAGTGTAGAGTTTAGTTCCACTATTGTGTGAAAAGCTCTTATCATAAATCATGTAGATTAGTAAGTTAGTAAAGGAAGCAGATGAAAAAATGAAATGGTTTGAAAAAAGAGTAGGAAGGAAGGATACAGCTAATAGAAAAGATGGAGGTAAGGAAAGAAAAGATTGAAGGCTGGACAAAGAAAGGATCAGATTGTAAGAATATGATGAAAGAAAGAAAAATCCAAGAAAGCAATGCAGATGTTTGAATAAAAGGAAAGACAGGAATAAAAATAAGGGACCAGATAAAAGAGAAGGAAGAAAATGTTAGACCTTCAAAACAAGAAAAGAAACAAACAAAAAACACACAAACAAAAGATCACACTTAGAAAAAAATAAACAAAAGAAAATGAAAGGCCAGACCTAGAGAGAAAGAAAAACAAGCAAACAACCAAATGAAAAAGTCAGACCTAGAAATAAACAAACAAAAACTAAGAAAATAACACAAAAGATCAGACCAAGAAAGAAACAAAACAAACAACTATTAAAAGGTCAGACCTAGAAACAAAAAACAAACAAAAGAAAACTAAATATCAGACCAAGAACAAAACAAAAAACAAACAAAAAAACTATTAAAAGTAAAGGTCAGACCTAGAAAGACAGATAGACAGACAGACCTAGAAAGAAAGAAAACAAACAAACTAGAAAAAGTCAGACCTAGAAAAAGAAAGAAAGAACAAAAACAAAAGATCAGACCTAGAAAGAAAGAAAGAATGAACAATTAAAAGAAATGGTCAGACCTGCAAACAAAAGAAAACAAAAGGTCAGACTAAGAAAGAAAGAAAAAACAAACAAACAAAAGATAAGATCAGACTTGGAAAGAAAGAACGATAGAAAAGGTGGAAGTCGGGAAAGAAAAGACTGACAGATGGACAAAGGAGGGAAGAAATGAAAGAATGTGATGAAAGAAAAACAATACAAGCAAGCAAAAACAGAGTGAAAATTGGCAGAATAAAAGAAATAACAGATGCAATGAAGAGAAAACTACAATGCAGAAAGAAGGGTAAAAAGAAAGTATCGGGTGTGAGAAGACGATCGAATTGCAGCATGTTTCTGCAGAATAACATCCACATGCATGTCCCCTACTAACAGAACAGAAACATGTTCTAAAGCAGCTGAAAGGTTTCACATGTTCCTCAGTCCTTCCAGACACTAACCCAACCTTCAACCTGCAGAGGGACCAAAGGAAAAGACATCAACACCATCAAGTCTCTGAGGGTCCTCCGAGTCCTGCGGCCGCTCAAGACCATCAAGAGGCTTCCCAAGCTGAAGGTACACAAATACAGTCTGTCCCCTCACTTAATAGACTCATTTTGAACATGCAGTTTGGTAATTATTTGGTGCTCAGTTGGCTGTCAAATCATAATGACTCCTCTTCTTGTTGGTCACAAACTTTGTGTCATTTAGATGTTGTTTTCTTTATTGTGCTTTGTAGTTGAAATGAGGTTGCTGCAGCGTCTGTTCCTGGAGATGTGGAGGTTTTTATTTAGTTTTTCGTCCATCTTAATGAAAATGTGTATAATTTATGTCCATGTACAAAACCACTTACTGTAGAAAAAAGTAGTGGTGTTATGTTAATGGAAGGAACTGGGAAGAAATATGTAAATTTGACTCAATTTGGCTGCTGTAGTTCAGGCAAGTTGGTCACAGCAGCAGAACTAAAGATTATGTGAGATCTCGGATTTTCACTAATTTACTAAAGCAAGTACACTGCATAAACACTAGCAGTCAAAAGTTTGGACACACCTTCTGATTTAATGGTTTTCCTTTATTTTCACGACTATTTACATTGTATATTCTCACTGAAGGCATCACAACACATATGGAATTATGTAGTAAACAACAAAGTGTAAAATAAATTGAAATATGTTTTATATTTTAGATTCTTGAAAATAGCCACTCTTTGCTTTGATTACTTCTTTGCACACTCTTGCCATTCTCTGGATGAGCTTCATGAGGTAGTCACCTGAAATGGTTTTCCAGCAGTCTTGAAGGAGTTCCCAGAGATGCTGAGCACTTGTTGGCCCTTTTGCCTTCACTCTGTGCTCCATCTCATCCCATCCCAAACCTTCAGAGATCTGAAATTTGGACTCATCAGACCAAAGCACAGATTTCCACTGGTCTAATGTCCATTCCTGGTGTTTCTGGGCCCAAACTGCTTGTTGCTTTTCCTTAGTAGTGGTTTCTTAGCAGCTATTGGACCATAAAGGCCTGATTGGTCAGTCCCCTCTGAACAGTTGATGTAGAGATGTGTCTGCTACTAGAACTCTGTGTGGCATTTATCTGGGCTCTAATCTGAGCTGCTGGTAACTTGCCATTTCTGAGGCTGGAGACTCGGATGAACTTCTCCTCAGCAGCAGAAGTGACTCTTGGTCTTCCTTTCCTGGGGTGATCCTCATGTGAGCCAGTTTGGTCGTAGCGCTCGATGGTTTTTGCAGCTGCACTAGGGGATACATTCAAAGTCCTCATAGGTTCCTGGGTAGTTTCTAGATGGTTCCTGGGTAATTCCTAGATGATTCCTGGTAGGTTCCTGGGTAGTTCCCAGATGGCTCCTCGTAGTTTTCCAGGTAGTTCCTAGATGGTTTCTGGTAGGTTCCTGAGTAGTCCCTAGATGGTTCCTGGGTAGTTCCTAGATGGTTCCTGGTAGGTTCCTGGGGAGCTCCTAGATGATAGATGATTCTTTGTAAGTTCCTGGGTAGTTCCTAGATGGCTTTTCGTAGGTTCCTGGGTTGTTCCTAGATGGTTCTTGGTCAGTTCCTAGATGGTTCTTCGTTGGTTCCTGGGTAGTTCCTAGATGGTTCCTGGTAGGTTCCTGGGTAGTTCTTAAAGTAATGGTGGACTATCGTTTCTCTTTAATCAGCTGATTGGTTCTTGTCATAATATGGATTCTAACAGTTGTCAAATAGGGCTGTCAGCTGTGGACCAACACAACTGATGGTCCCAACCCCATTAAGAAGGCAAGAAATTCCACTAATTAACCTTGACGAGGCACACCTGTGAAGTGAAGGCGACTACCTCATGAAGCTCATAGAGAGAATGCCAAGAGTGTGTAAAGCAGTAATCAGCAAAAGGTGGCTATTTGGAAGAATCTAAAAATCTAAGAAACATGTTTGACTTATTTCACAGTTTTTTGTTTACTACATAATTTCATATGTGTTCATTCATAGCTTTGATACATTCAATGATAATCTACAATGTAAATAGTCATGAATAAAGAAAAAACATTAAATGAGAAGGTGTGTCCAAACTTTTGACTCCTAGTGTATGTTTTATATATATATGATTATAGCATGTTTCATTTGCAGTTTATAAAAAAGTCTGACATCTCAGTCAAAATATTTGACCACCAAGGATGCGACAGTTTAAAACTTTAAGATTCAAGGTGCCACAGTATCACAAGTGCAGTAAAAACTCAGTGACATGAAGAAACTGTGAAACAAATAAACAAAAAAAAACTGCTGCTGTTGTGACCCTCATCAAGGCCTCAACTGTTTGCTCTGATGCAGAAGTGACAGCTTCCCTCTGGTGCGTGAAGGCAGCCGATCATCCAAAAGTAATGGATCTGACAAAAGATGAGAGATTTGATTGGAGTAATAAAAGTGAGAGGATTGAGACAGATGGGAGCTGGCAGACTGATGCCCATCCACAACTCAGCTTCGATACTTGGACAGAGCGGTTTGACTGACAGGCTGGCAGCAGAAGTAGCGGGAAAAAATATGCTTCGTCCCAACTGTGGAGTAAAATCTGAAAAAAACTTGATGCTCATCAGTCATGCTGCATCTGATTCATTGGTTAGATTGCATACGTGTCAGGACGGATCCACAAAGCACTTCATCTCACTGAGAGCTCAGAGCACAAACTGACAGAGATGCTGAATGATCGGCAAACATCCCTGCTTGTACTCAGATGAACTGATCTGGTTGTTTGCAGGTTGAAAGCTGTTCAGATGTCTGGCTGGGTTTGTATGAAAAGTGAGTTTTTAGACATTCTGATTGCATATGACTACTGCTTCAACAGCCTGTTCACTGTCAAGGTCTGAATAAAGCATAAATTTGAATTTGGAGAACTTTTCAGACACATTACAGGTGAGTGGAACAGCGCTTTCATTCATGGACCAAGTTTATTTTTTACCACAAATTGTTGGTTTAGGAGTGTTTTGATTGTGGTTACTTATCTTACATATTTTAACATGCAACAAAAAGCTGCAAACAGGCTTATAGAAAGTTTGCATCTTGTGTTCAAAAAGTCTCTCAGAAAGCCAATAAGAACACCTGAAAACTGAATGTAGACGTACATAGAAGTCTTCCATACATTGTTCTGATGCGTGTTTGTGTGTGGATATATTTCAGGCCGTGTTCGACTGCGTGGTGAATTCTCTGAAGAATGTCCTCAACATCCTCATCGTCTACATCCTCTTCATGTTCATCTTCGCTGTCATTGCTGTGCAGCTGTTTAAGGGCAAATTCTTCTACTGCACTGATGAATCCAAAGGCCTGGAGAAAGACTGCCGGTACGTAACGAACAGACTCTTCCTCAAGATTAGATGTCCACAAGTAACTGAACATTTTATTGCAACAGAGATTTGGATTGTGCCCAAGTCAGCTTCTTAGAAAAACATACACTACCATGCAAAAGTTTGGAGTCACTTAGAAATGTCCTTATGTTTCAAACATTAAATGAATCAGAAACAGAAACAGTCTAGACCTTGTTAATGTGGTAAATGACTACAGGGGGTCCTCAACTTACGTTGAAGTTCCGTTCATACGGGCCAACACAAGTCGATTTTCGCCGTAAGTCGGAACTCTGGCGAAACTGTAAAAGCCGTTCCATGCATCACGATATCGATCAGTTCTTCGGAAAAGTCATGAATACCAATGACTTTCAATGTATGAGTCATTTTACAAGAAGATAATATAACATGATATGAATACAACAACAACCACAATCCAAGGTGGCCTATAACTGGCAAATATAAACATAGGGCCACGTGTATTTGTCCGCTCCGCTCGCCAGCTAGGTCTATGCAATGGTGAAACTCCATACACCATAAACCAAGGACCCACCTGTAACCGACGTAACGGTGGAACAGCGTAGGTCGAGGACATCGTAAACCAAGGACCCCCTGTATTCTTGCTGGAAACGGCTGATTTTTTTTTGGAATATCTACATAGGGGACAGAGGAACATTTCCAGCAACCATCACTCCTGTGTTCTAATGCTACATTGTGTTAGCTAATGGCGTTGAAAGGCTCATTGATGATTAGAAAACCCTTGTACAGTTATGTTAGCACATGGATAAAAGTGTAAATTTAATGGAAAACATTGAAATTGTCTGGGTGACCCCAAACTTTTCAACGGTAGTGTAGACATTCCCTTTAACTTCCACCCGTGATGTTTACTACCAGTGTTTATACCAACATTCTGAACACCTTTTTACATTTTTTTCTCTCTTCTCCTGATCGTCTTTTTCGTCTTCTCTTCATTTCAGGGGTCAGTTTCTGGACTACGACAGGGATGACGTTGCCGCTCAGCCCAGAGAGTGGAAGAAATACGAGTTTCACTACGATAACGTTCTCTGGGCCTTTTTAACGCTCTTCACTGTTTCCACTGGAGAGGGCTGGCCACTGTAAGTCATTTGTTATTCACAGAATAAACTTAAGCCAGCTGGATATGATCATTTGCACCGTAAATATGAAATAAATAAGTTGGTTTAGAGACGACTATGTGCTGCTGATAATCTGTATTCGAGTATTGGAAGCTTTCTTATCTTTCTAATGCTAGAATTTCCTTTAATGATTTGTCCTGAAACACCCTCAGCACACCTGGAGGTAAATACTGCAGCAGCAGATCGAAGCCTCCTGATTCCACCCCGGCTTAATTACAGTGTGTTCACTAAAGATGCAATCACAGCTCACTGGAAAGAAGCTTTAGTCTGCTATTGAGCTAAATCACCACCATCACCGTCATCATATCTGTGATGAGCCGTGAGTGAATGAAAGAAACCAATGAGCTTCTTTCATTCATCGCATTTAGCAGAGCGAACTTGTCACAATCGCCTAAAATCACATACTTTGAAACAAATGGCGACAGTTTAATAACACCATGACCACAAGGGAAGGGTCTCAATTGGATTTATGATGTGGAATAACTATGTGAACCAGTGATAACCTGCTTTCTGAGTACCAAAGTGACCACTGTGCAACCTTTATGTTATTAGAAATCAGTCATTTCTGTTAAAGGAAACATTTTAAAGGCGACCTGATAGAGGAGTAGGTACAAATAATGGAAGCCCTGGACCTTTTGTGCATGAGTCTGCCTGCTCTTTTTTCCCTCCATATCTGCGTTCTGTCTTCACTTTAACTAATAAAGGCAAAAAAAATCTAACCTAAAAACACTACAGATGCTCAGATGTTGTAGTGTTAAACCCATTTATCTAGGGGGGAAGGGAATCGCTGTTTATCCAAAGTTTAAATTGGTTCTTAAATGAAAATAGATAAGTAACACAAATCGCAAGACAACGAAAGAAAAGCAGGAATTTTGGGCAGAAGTTGCTACTTAAAGGTTAAATAAATACAAGAAAAGGAGGATTTTCACTGGAAGTTTTAAACAGGCTAAGCTAGACTGACGAAACAAAATAAAAGCTTTTAAACCTATGCTGTCCAAATAAATAATAAACAGGAAGTAGAGCCCCTGTCTGGTGTCTAACATTTCCACAGTTAACCACATGTTGGCAGTAGCATCCTTAGACTAGCTCCAAACCTTTCTTCCCAAAAACTTTGAATCGACAAAAGCATCAGTTAGATGTAGGGACTCACACATGCAAATTTGCATACAGAGTAAAACACACAAAAGGGGAAAAAAAAGAAGTGCAGAGATTTACATTTTAAATGGTTTAGCCGAAGTCTGAGTAGGGTCGAAGAACCATTTGAGGTCAATTCCAGGAAAACAGTCTGATCAAGCTGGATACAGGTTGAAAAACATGAAGTTATTGAATCTACAGATATGGTCTGAGCTCTTTACTGTCCCCTGAGTGTTCCTACATGGTGGAAAATCTCTAATCAGTGTAACTTTTCCTTCTTTTCAGGGTCCTGAAACACTCTGTAGATGCCACGTACGAAGATCAGGGTCCCAGCCCGGGCTTCCGAATGGAGACATCCATCTTTTACGTCGTCTACTTTGTGGTGTTTCCCTTCTTCTTCGTCAACATATTCGTGGCTTTGATCATCATCACCTTCCAGGAGCAGGGAGACAAGGCCATGTCGGAGTGTAGCCTGGAGAAGAACGAGGTGGGAAAGTGGAAAATCATGCAGTTTCTTGTTTTTTCTCATGGAAAATAAATAACTATCTGAAATTGTTTATCTTCTTGCATCATAAGAAATCGCCGCTCCTCTGCTATCATTATGAGGCAAATTAAATCTAACATTCCCTTATACAGAATAAACCTCTGCAAAAGAACAAAAGCATGTTTTATATCCTCGCTCTTTTCATCTCCTCTTCACAGGGACTTTATAAAAACCCTGTCGTGTTTTTTTGTGTTTGTGTGAAGTATTGGCTTGTGATCACAGAGCCTCAATTTGTAGCCTCATCTTTTGATATTACAGAACACTTAGAAAAATCTCTTGTGGCACGCCAGCTGTCTTTTATTTTTAATTTGGATTCCAGCACTTTTTTCTGTGATGAAAGATGTGAAGGTCCAGTATCACAGCGCTCACAGTCTGTTTCTCTTCTTTGTCTTCTCCACAAACAGAGGGCTTGTATCGACTTTGCCATCAACGCCAGGCCGCTGACGAGGTACATGCCAGAGAACAAGCAGTCCTTCCAGTACAAGATGTGGAAATTCGTGGTGTCGCCTCCTTTCGAGTACGCCATCATGACTTTAATCGCCCTCAACACGGTCGTGCTGATGATGAAGGTCAGTTATTCCTCCTGCTAATGAGGCTCAGCGCCGGTTCCTCTCAGATACCTCACAGCCAGAGGGAAAAAAACTCCTGTGTTGGCTCAGTGACACTTATGAAGCTCCCAATATGAAACAACACACTGGTGAAATATTTAAAAGGACTACAGAAGATGTTTCTGTAAATGTGCTGTTAAATTATTTAGTTTTTAAGACAAAGATGCAACAGCACTGGACTGGCCTTGAGACACAAGCACAGATTTTATAAAGAAGAAATTCAACACTTAATAGAATTCTATGGAGGAATTCTGTAACACCAAAGACCCCGATTGTATACCATCTGCTTTGTTCAGTTGAACCCAAAAATATGCAACCAGTCATGTTGTTGCACTGATATAAGCTTGGTGCAATAACAGTGTGGAAAAATGCTTTTTAAGCCTGATATTGGGGCAAAGTTGCCAAACTTTTTATGTGTTTTTATTGAATGTACAGTAACTGGTGGTTCTATACTTGCAGTTTTTGTGTCCCGGTAGACTAGAATGTGAATATGAGGCACCCAAATAGCTCAACTGGTTGAGCGGGTGACCCATAAATGGGATAGATTCCCCAACGCAGCGGCCTGAGTTCGATTCCAGCTCATGGCCCCTCCCATTCTTCTCATCTGCTTTCCTGTCTGCCTCTCAACTTAACCTGTCAAATAAAGCCAAAAAAATAGGCCTAAAATGCAAATGTAAGCCACCAATCATTTTAGTCAACGTTGTCCCTCCTCTAGTTACCTGTGTGTAAATGTTTTCTTCACTACGGGAAACAACAACAACCTCCGACCAGAAACCTACCAAACTAAAAATTTTGCAGAAGAGTTAAATTGTATTATTCATTTAATCACAGTGTTCGCCTCCCTGCATGCAAATCTTCCACCACCCGTCACTATTTTGAGTGAGCACTGAAGCCAGATCCTTCGCTTAGCTCCGCCCTTGATAACTTTGATTGGTTAAAGAAGAACAAACAACTAGGGCTGGACCCGAATATCCAATAATCGGTCATTGTGGTGGTATCGAATGTTAATTTTGAGTATTGTGCAGACCTACCAACTCTGACGTCACGCTTCACTTCGCCCGTCTTTACAAACAGAAGACAAAATGCCAAAGACGGAGAAATCCATGCTAATGCTGTCGGCCTGCGACGATGAACATACTGCCTGTGTGTTCTGGCCACTTTCACTTCCAGCCAGCGAGCCACATATTCACATATTCATCATTAATTGGGCCCGCATAGCCAGAGCCCAGAAATTGCTATTCGGACCCGCCCTACAAACAATGCAGCTTTTATTTTCCTCTATAGCAGAATGAAATCATGGTGCAGCCAGGCTAAGTGAGACTAGTGTCCCACTGATCACTAAGATTGTAGTTGTGACCCATTCATTTAAATAGGGATCTGAGAGGTGTTTCCAAGATGACTGCCGAGTGAAGATACACATCCAAGTAAAGGACATAAGCCATGTTTACACACTGTAATTTTAAGCACAGTTTGATTTATAATCTTAGAAAAAGTGAATTTGGAAAAACTTCCACACTTTTGCAAAAACTACTGATTCGGCGAGCTTTATTTCCTCAGGCAGGTCGTTCCAAAGTCGAGGGGCCCTGATGGAGAAGAGCCGGTCACAACTGGATTTAAGCCTCGACTGTTAGAACGACTAAGAGGGACCCACCCGAGGATCTGAGGCTGCGCGAGGGGACATACAGGGTTAACATGTCTAAAATATAGCCTGGGGCACGGCCCTGGCAAGCTTTAAAAGTGATCAGTAAAATCTTAAAATCACTTCTAAAACATACAGGGAGCCAGTGGAGGGAAGCTAGAACAGGGGAGATGTGATGTCGTCTGTTAAAACCAGCAAGAAGCTCAGCTGCTACGTTCTGGACCAGTTGGAGATGGGAGAGGGATTTCTTTTAACTCACGTGACTGGCTTGCTGATATGAAAGAATAATTGCAGCTTGCCGAATTCAAAGCAATTCCTGAAGGCTACTCTTCATTTTTCTCATAAATGGCCAAAGTTTTGATTGTTTTTTCTTGTTCTTTTTGTTTTACTAGTTGGCAAACAACTGGGCGTTCCACATCACATATCTTTTCTTTTCACTTTAAGCTTGCACTGCAGCTGCCCTCACAAAGTGTGTACTGTTTCATGCAGCGTACAGCAGCATGTAATTTGAGTGGACTACTTTAGACAGCGTGACATATGCGACATAACTGTGCTTATGTCGTTTAGAAGACTTCATGCTGGCTTGAAATCTGAACTGATGTCATTGGACGTCCATGTATTTTTTACATTCTACATTTAACGCACTGCTTCATGGGACATACTAAATGTTTTCCTGGCTTACTTTATATTATGGTAGTATGAATATTACAACACATCTCTGGTTTTCTTTCCGTCTTCCTCTACTGTCTTTATTACAGCCATGTAGCCTCTATCGCCACCTTCTGGTGACACCGTGCAGCCTCGTTCATTTGCTCCAAGGCAGTCGATGGAAACGAGCCTAATTTTCATTTTCTTTTTGCAACATTTCAAAAAAATCACTTCAAATTCACTTGACAGTTATATGGAAACAGAGCTATAGTCGCCATGTGTCTTGGCATGTTCTTCGCTCATCATTTTCTCAGAGGAGGAAATCTCTGGAGCATTGAAGCAGCCGGTTTTGCAGATCCGTGCCAGAGAGGAGCCCTTGAAACAAAAAGCATTTACATGATACAACAATTTCTTAAGTCTTAGTTCAAGAAACTGAGGGCTAAAAATTGACACATAAAGGCCCCAGATAATTTCAGTGTCATTATCAGCTGCCTTTATTGCAGAGACACTTGAGAGGATTAAAATTTAAACATCAGCTGGCGCTGACAGATGCATTTTCACCTCGTAAACATCTCATAGTGGATGTTAGTTTATCAGATCTGCAGCGCTTCCTTTGCACATTTACACTTTCCAGCAGCTGTCTGACCTGTCTGACACAGGTGAAGTTACAGTAAATAAGGTAATTTATACACGCTTTTTTAACCAGATATGTGTTTTTGTGTATTTTCCACCTCCTTCCTTCAGTTCTACGGAGCTCCAGACCTGTACGAGGCCATGCTGAAATACTTAAACATCGTCTTCACCAGCCTCTTCACTCTGGAGTGCATCCTGAAGATTATTGCCTTCAACCCGCTGGTGAGCAGACCAGATGCTGCACTTTGCAAACACTCATCCGCTGCTATAATGTGTTTCTGTTTATGTGACTGTTAAACTGGTTTCCAAGATGCGGCCTGAAATTGCATCATTTGGAGACTCTTAGTGAAGCTCGTATGGATTTATTTCTTGATGCTTTGTGATTTTACTCGCTTAAGAAGCTATAACTTGGGCAGAAATATTTAATATTTTAAAGAGTCAGGGGAAGTGTGTGAGCTAATAACAAAAACAGGGGATGAACAGAAGAGCGCACAGAAAAGAATAAATCTCCTCCCAACGTGGCGCCCGCTGGCCTGCAGCGAGGCGTTTCATCTCTGGCTCTGTTCCATTTACGAGGCCCATTTAATAAATAGCTTTTCTCACACACCACTTACCTCCACCTGTTTAGCTGTTAAGCCCAGACGACTGAGCGCACATCTGCCTTTGTAAACGCTCTGCTGCTGCTGCTCCTCCTCAGTATACAGCTGCAGGGTCTGGGAGCAGCCTCCAGCCTGCAGGAGCTGCATGATTGGCCAGTCTGGAGGCATCCAGCAGCAGCAGCTCGTTTATACACCAGATTGTGTCAGTATTTGTTGCATATCTGCATATTTGTGGAGATATCTGAGGTGTTTGTTATATATACTGCTGTTCAAAGGTTTGGGGTCATCCAAGCAATTTCATGTTTTCCATGAAAACTCACACTTTTATCCATGTGCCAACATAATTCCACGAGGGTTTTCTAATCATCAGCCTTTCAACACCATTAGCTAACACAATGTAGCATTAGAACACAGGAGTGATGGTTGCTGGAAATGTTCCTCTGTACCCCTATGGAGATATTCCATTAAAAATCAGCTGTTTCCAGCTACAATAGTCATTTACCACATTAACAATGTCTACACTGTATTTATGATTAATTTAATGTTATCTTCATTGAAAAAACTGCTTTTCTTTCAAAAATAAGGACATTTATGAGTGACCCCAAACTTTTGAACAGTAGTGTAGCTGTCAAGCATGGAGGTGGCATTATCATACTGTGGGGATCCTTTGCTGTTTCACTTGGAGCATCATCCATCACTGACCTTCCTTTTTGTTTTATTTCTTTCATTAACATAATGTTATCTTCATTGACAAAAATTGAAAAAAAAAAGATATTTCTAAGTGACCCCAAACTTTTCAACAGTAGTGTATTTTCTATCCAAGTACAATTTTTGTTTGCCAACACCGTTATTTTTTACTTTTTTAAATCTGTAAAAGTGACCAAATAAACAAAGTAACTGCACAGTCGAATTTTCATGAACATTTAAAGTTAAAGTTTGGTATTTTCCTGACTTAAATGTTGGGTTAAGCTCTGTTTCATATATTTAATTGTGTCTGTTAAAGGTATAAATGCTGTTATGTCACATTTTCCTGCTGCACATACACCTTGTATGGCAGTTTCATTGTATTTGGTGGGTGTGAACATTTGAATGTGAGGCCTTTTCAATAAAAGCTGTACATGAATGCAGCCATTTGCCATTTTAGAGTTGATGTGAAAGTGTAGGAAGAGTTTAACCCTCTAAACCTCAAGCATTTTTTTTTTTTGCTCATGTCACATTTTAACTCACTTTAGGTTCTTTTTTTGCTGCAATATAAACATGTGCACCTCTGTGGAAACAGCACAATCATGACTAGAAGGAGAGAGAATCAAAAAATGTGCAGTAAATCAAAGTTATAATGCCCTAAATTATATAAAAAGAGGGGGAAAAAGTCTTATTTTTTTTTTTTATTTTTTTTTTAAATCTTCGGGAACAAAATTGAACTGATAAGTATATAATTTTTAAAGAGCCTGCAGGAGTTACCAATAATGGGAAAAAGGGCGCTCCACATGCTGTAGATATTTATCTATTGAAATTTCTTAGCCTTTAAGCCTCTACAAAAAGTAGCTTTTTGCATTGCTCTGCACATCCGTTCTAGAAAGATATTTCACCATTCTGAATGCATCTTCCAACAACTTGCTCCTCTGTTTACCATTTCAAGCCATGCAGCTTCTATTTTATTGCTCAAGCATGTTTAATTTTCCTCTCTCATCTCTTTAACTTGTTTCTGTATTTGTCGTCTGTCCACTCTGTTTAAAAACAGCTGAATAGTTGCTCCATTTTTTTTTTTAATTTTTTTGGGGGGAGAAAATGATACACAAAGTTGATTTTTTTTGTGGAGATATTACATTGATTTTAATCAAATATTGCAATTTTAAGCTTATTTTTGGTTATTTTCCTTGATGGAATGGTATGTCATATATGTGTCGTTTAAGAACTGTTGGAAATTTGAAAATTTAGTGATTTTTTTTTTGTTTGTTTTAATTGATCAGTGGTGTAATTTAGGCATTTTGGACCTTTCCAAATGTATTTTTTGGGGGGTTCAGAGGTTTAAACAAGCAATAGGTAAATTTTCGCTACATAAAGTTTAAACGGCGCAAAAAACACAACAAAAACAGCCATAATTGTATTTTACACTTGATAAACTTTGTATTTTCTGTCTTCTCTGTCTTTTAGAACTACCTGAAGGAGCCCTGGAATGTGTTTGACTTTGTGACTGTGATCGGAAGCATCACAGACATTTTGGTCACGGAGATAAATGTAAGAGCTGCAGCCGCCACAGGTTTCCTCCCACCTAGAGTGTCGTTACAGCGAGCGGCCCCCCACGGCTCACTTCCTACATGAGTATCAAGCTTCCTGCATGTTCGCAGCTGCAGGTTCGCTGTGGCGGAGCGACATGCTGCGCAGGTTTAGTCCAATTAGTGGAGCTGTGACGAGCAGAAGCTGGAGAGCAGTTTGTGTGAAATATTTTACTTATACAGCGAACACAGTCTACTTTAAGTGTTGATTATTGTCCATTTTTGATGTTTTTGTGTATGAAATGCTAGAAGAGGAGGAAAAACACCCGTCGCGTCCAAGGCTTGTTGTCTGAAAATTATTTATTTCGCTCCACAGTTTGAAAGCCAGAAAATATCAGCAAATCCTGCCAAGTGATTGTCTGATTATCAGAACTGTGTGAGCTAATTTACATGTAATTGTTTTCATTTGAGATGGGTGTTTTTCTGATTTTTTCCAGCTTCAAAATCCTGGATGTAGAAATCATGCTTTGCTATGCCCTCATAGTCTCAGTCCTCGATTCAGAAGCTCAACAGAGCAAAAAAAAACAAAACACATGAAAGTCAATGCGTAAAACCACGGCAGCCACAGTTCAGGAGGAGTTGTGCTGCCGTCACAGACCCAAACATGCAGTTTCCTCTTTACAATATCAGAAAATTAGAATAAATTTGAGGAAAAATGCATTTAATTGTGGCGTTTGTTGAGGACTGAGGCAGATTATTGTAGCTTTCTGTGTTGCAAAGTCTTTGTGTGACTTCTTTCTCTTCATGTGATCATTAGTCTTCTTTTCTCTCGCTTTCCTTTTTTTCTTTTTTTTCTTTTGTTGCTGTTTCCATCTTCTGCTGTGTCTTTCCTGGTGCCTGTGCCCTCACTCTGCCCCTTCTGTCACATCTGACACCTCTAGACGGTAAGTGGCTTTTCTTGTCCGCCGCTGGTTTTGTCGATTGCCCCGTCAGTGTGTTGTTTTCTCCCACAGGCTCGGCTTAAAGCGCCTTCTTACAGAATCCTCAATGTGATTTAACAGAAGAAGGCCTATTAAACTGTGTGAAAGGTGTTTATTTAACACTAACAAGACCACCCAGAGCTATTACAGCTGCGTACGATCTCGTGTCAATCTTTACGCTGCAAGAAATACTCACCCTGACATACCATTTAATCTGGAGAAGCCGATAGAGTTGCTGTCGATTGCATCAAATTCTTCAGCTATAAACAGAACAATGGCTCAGATTGAGCAAAATCCTAGAAAATAGTTGGTTCATATTTCTCCTAGATCACAATATTTCACCCCTTCTGACATCTTTTGCACTTGGTGAAACTATTTTAAGGCTTCATGCTTGTGAAAGCTGACATTTTTTGCAGGGCAAGTGAGTCAGTATTTAAATTTCATGACATTCTTAAAGGAAAAAGAGAGTTCCATATATGTGATCCAGGTGCTGTCATCAGTGCTGCTTGGATTTAGGGAACTGATTAGAGTTAGATGGAAGATTTCTGCATGAAAAAGCTTGTTTCAACCAGCATTATTGTATTTTTGGACATTTTGGATGGACGAGAAGCTGCACACACCCTGGACAGTCAATTACATTTACACCTACAGCCAATTTAGAATCACAGAATAACCTAAAATGCATCTTTGGTCTGTGTGAGAAACGCCACATAGAAAGGCCTGACGGTTTAAACTCAGGACCCTCTGCTGCAAAGGGACAGTGTTAACCACTGCTCCACCATGACGTCCTGACTTGTATTTATTCAACTGTTTAACCCACTTTGAATTGCTATAAAGGTTACAATATGATAATGGTTTTCAAGGAGCCTTGACCTGAGATTGTGCACACAAGAGCATGTTTTCTAACATTGACCAGTTCTGGTACAATCACTGACAGTTATGTGCAACCCAACGGCTGGTTTCTACCTAAAATTATTCATTTAAAAAAATTGTTTAACTATCAATTAAACTGCATTAAAATCGAACTTAAAATTACATTTTAAATTCTCTTCCAACCTCAGTTTAATCCAAACCTGGATTAAATTTACTTATGGTGCACTAAAGAAAATGGAGTTTTAACCTTTAACAGACTGCCTTTTTGATCATAATAATCAAAGTTCTTGACGAAAGTTCAAGGACTCAGTTGGGTTTTTTGATGCAGCTGAACAGTAAGATTGGACCAAAAGTCAACAAACCCAACCCAACTGCTGGTGGTCCTGACATTTTATGCCACTGAATGTTTTCAAACAACACAACTGACTGGAGGTTAACATTTTATCACTCACGTTTAAACTTGTGAAGTCCTGGTAGCATGCACATTTATTCATACACAACTGTTCAAAAGTCTGGGGTCACTCATAAATGTCCTTCTTTTTGAAAGAAAAGCAGTTTTTTCAATGAAGATAACATTAAATGAATGATAAATCCAGTCTAGACATTGTTAATGTGGTAAATGACTATTCTAGCTGGAAACGGCTGATTTTTAATGGAATATCTCCATAGGAGTACAGAGGAACATTTCCAGCAACCATCACTCCTGTGTTCTAATGCTACATTGTGTTAGCTAATGGTGTTGAAAGGCTCATTGATGGTTAGAAAACCTTGTGCAGTTATGTTAGCACATGAATAAAAGTGTGAGTTTTCATGGAAACTGTCTGGGTGACCCCAAAACCTTTGAAAGGTAGTGTATATTAAATTTTTTTGTTGAGTAAGAATCTCCAAATTGTTCAAACTATTGTCATTTTAGATTCCATCAACACCAAAAGCACTCTCACCTTGCTTGTTCGTCTCCATGTGTAGTCCTGTGATGGACTGGTGACCTGTCCAGGGTGTTCCCTCCCTTTACCCTAAGTCAGCTGGGATAGACTCCAGCCCCCCTGCAACCCTAATGAGGATTAAGTGGTGTATAGATAATGGATGGGTGGATGCTCTTTAATCCTTGGTTTAGCTTTAGTTTGAACCTAGATTAAACTCAAATCTATTGCACCAAAGTTTTAAACTCCACTTTCAACTGTGACTTGAGAGGGTTTTGCCTTTTTGAGATGGATCGATCAAAACAGTGAAATTCCTTGAAGATTCTTACAGACCAGACCTACTGGAACTTTTATAATGATGGTGAACAGTAAAATTGGAACAACAGTCAAAAACCACCAAAGCTCCAACTCCTGGAGGCTCTGACATTTATGTCACTGGATATTTCCTGATGATGGATGTGGACCTGTTTAGATTGCATAATACCAAAGTCTGCAGAACTGACAGCAGAGTTTGTGGGGCATCAGGTTCTCTCCAGTATGAGGCACAAAGTTCATAGTTTCTCACTCATTTGTGTACTTGCCAGGTCCACACAGCATGCAAACTTACTTACACTAGCATTCCAAAGTTTGGGGTCTCCCAGGCAATTTCATGTTTTCCATGAAAACTCACACTTTTATCCATGTGCTAACATAACTGCACAAGGGTTTTCTAATCATCAATTAGCCTTTCAACACCATTAGCTAACACAATGTAGCATTAGAACACAGGAGTGATGGTTGCTGGAAATGTTCCTCTGTACCCCTATGGAGATATTCCATTAAAAATCAGCTGTTTCCAGCTAGAATAGTCATTTACCACATTAACAATGTCTACACTGGATTTACCATTCATTTAATGTTATCTTCATTGGAAAAAAACTGCTTTTCTTTCAAAAAAATGGACATTTCTAAGTGACCCCAAACTTTTGAAAGGTAGTGTATTTACCTTAGTGTTTTAATTTGATGAGCAATTTTCTTGATGTTGGTCAAACTATTGTTTCATTTCAGTGGAATGGACTTACAGAATTGAAATTAGAATTTATTTGTGCAACTGAGCTTTGCCAAATTTTAATTGTGGATTCATTAATTTCAAACCTAGTTATGCTTAGTTCTAATTTAAATTATTGCTGAAACCCAACTCAAGTCTAATAACTTGAGGAAATGTGTGTTTTATTCCATCAGAATTCTTCTTATATTTTAATGAAGAAAATTCTGTTGCTTTTTAAATCCTCAATTCTCCGCCAACACCTCACAGAGTTTCTGCTTTTCTTCTCAGGACAAAATGATCAACCTGAGTTTCCTGCGGCTGTTCAGAGCGGCTCGACTCATCAAGCTGCTGCGACAAGGATACACCATCCGCATCCTGCTGTGGACCTTCGTTCAGTCCTTCAAGGTGAGAAACGACAGCGGAATCTAAACACACAAACTCGCAGCGTGAACCTCTGGAAAGGTAAATGAAGTAAGTCGGTTCACGGAAAGAGACACATTTTCCTCGATTGACTTGCAGACGTATAAATGCATATCATGCTGAAAAAGGGTTCAAAAACGGGTCCAGACACGCTGCAGAATTCCTCTGTTCGTTTTAAAATCGAACTAAATAGCTCTCAGCAGACAGCAGTTCTGATTTTCACACACCGCCGCTTCGCTCTCCAAATCCCTCAGGACAAGTTGAGTTAAATGTGGAGCGCCGCGGCTGCAGCTGAGGGAATTTATAGCAGGTTTAATGTCAGTGGTGAAAGCTTTTAAGCCCAATGAAAATGGACAGTAGCTATAGATTGTTAAAAGGTGGCGATTTAATTATAACAAACGTTCTCCTCCTATTCCTCCTCCCGGCAGCGGCGGCGGCAGATATAAATAGCTGGTTAGAAGGATCAACCCTGCAGGTCGGGTTGACTCTTAAATAAGGCTGTAAAATCTTACTAGGATGCTCGTCCTCTGTGGAGAATCAGATTTGTGAGTCTGTGTTCGTGCAGACGAGAAAAAGAGATCAAAAGCTGCTTCTGAAATGTTTGTGTATCACAGAGAGAAAAGTGTTTGGATCTTTAAGCTGTATTTATGTGTTTATTTTCAGGCCTTGCCGTATGTCTGCCTGCTCATCGCCATGCTGTTCTTCATCTACGCCATCATCGGAATGCAGGTGAGTTGTGACCTGAATGTCAGGACTCGGTGATATAAACCTCCAACCAAGCTGTCGTTCAGATAACTGTGAGGTTGTGACAGACATTGCAGCTTAATTTGCATTTATGCACTCTATTAACAACCAGTTCTCTTAATTTTGCTACATGTGTTTGTCAGGGACAGATGTCACCCTATATATGGCAACAGTACATGTGGTTTGATGATTTTTAATTATTTATTTTATCTTTGCACAGTCAGAATTGTTCATTGCAGCCTTACAGTGCCTTTAATGTCCTTTAGTAATCAAGCTTTTCTTCATTAATTACGTGAAACTGTTTCAACGGGAGGGCCTCACATGCACTAACATGCGCACACAACTGGACTGTCATGGAAATGTTACTCCAATTCCCAAATAATGTGGGGTAAAAATTCCCCTTAAATTAGAAAACAAACACACTGCTGGGTTGTTTTAATACTGTATACAATATGGAGAATAAAAGTGACCTGACAATAAAAACTAACTCTTTTCGTATTGACTTGTTGTAAATAGGCTCTAAGTTTATGGTTTTCCATTTCATAAATTATACATTCCCTGGGCAGAACAGCTTCCTAGAGATGAGACTAAAGCACCTTCTTGGAAAGACCGTGGCCTCGATTACATTACATAAGATGACCAAGAAACCACTTTAAACCTGACAAGACCTGAGAGCTCTGTTTTTGGCTCTTGTTGCACAACAGACACATCTTACATCACTGTTAGCAACCTGTAACTCTGAACACACAAGAATTATAAGCTAGTGATCATTAACATAAGATTAACCCATGATTGGCAAATAAATAAATGATAACCTAAGAGATTAAAGTTGGTTTGGATCTGGTTTAAAGTGGTTCAGATCCCAAAAAATGCACTAGAATCTCCATGTTTTTGCATTCTAACACAGAAAAAAATAGTTTTACAAATTAAAAATTATGCTTTAACGAGTCTTTAGCCTTTGTACAACAATCTGTTACAGATTTGACGCACCAAAACTCATAGTTTTTTGGACCTGGATCATTCTAGACCTGGTCTAAAGTGGTCTAGATCCCCCCTTCCTTGGATTGCATAATAGACATGGTGGTGTGTGCGTTTGTCGTGCATTATTCTTCATTTTACTGAATCTCAAATGCAGTACTTTCATATTGTCTGTGCTGTAAAAGCAACCAGCTGCTGCTCCTGTACAGAGTCAAGGTGCTACATGCATATTTGACTGCTGTGAGACGTCTCTGGGGTCCAGCAGTCGGTGTTTATAGGCAGCAGGTTGGACACGCCGGGAGGCAGATAAATATTTTAAAAAAGGCCTCTGGGCTGTTAGAATGGACTCATTGCAGGACAGTCATGAGCTGTGGCAGTTATCTGCTGTCTGTGTGCTGCACTGTTCAGTTTCATTCAGATAAGTAAAGATTTGCTGGAAGAAAACCATGTTGACAAAAGCAGCAAAACCACAAACGAGATAAATGCTGAATACACCAAAAAGTGGCAACGCATAAAACAGTTAATTACAGATGACACACAACAGATTCAGAAAAACAGCAAAGAAGGAAAATTGTCTTTTGCTTTATTGGTTTAAAAATTACTCCTCTGCAAGATCGTATGTACAAGACTATAAAATACACATTTCAAATTCAATTCAGAACAATAAATCACTGTTTGCATTCCATACTTTACTTCACCATTCCTAATTACTAGATACATATGCTGAAAATGAGAGTAGATATGATTATTTGTACAATAATTACAAATAAAATGACAGATTTCATGTATTTTTTTGTGCAAATGCATGTTTTTTATCAGACTCAGGCAAATCTTCCTGTCAAATTATAGTATATTTCTGCTCATTCAACACAAATTCTCAACTGAAAATGTGATATGATTTGCATTTGAGCTGAATTTTATGATTTTTCTGTTTTGTTTTGTTTTTTTTTTCTGTGCTATTTGGGTTGTTTTGCATGAAGCCTCGTGTCTTGGTTTGAATTTCAGTACAAATTTGGTAGAAATCCCTAACAACAAGTTTTGCAATCCCTCAAATGATGACTAAAAAAAATGCAACAATCAAGTTGAAAGTTGAAAGAAACGCTTCAATATTATTTAGCAACAGCGAAAAACTAATTTGCAAACTAATTTGCACCATCTGCAGTGTGTAAGTGTGATCTAATCTGATGTGTCTGACAGTAACCAAACACTGTGATCATAATGTTGTTTCCTGATTGATTCTGAGTAACATGCGACAAATGAGTCCTGCTGCTTCAGAGCAACAAGAAAACTACAGAGATACAATAAAATCTTGTGAAATAGCTGTAGTTGTTAGAACTTTTTTCAAAAGAGGACAGAAAATATGACATCCATGTTGGATTCCATCACTCAAAGTAAGAAGCTGATTGAGAATAATGGTGTTCAGGACTATAAAGAGAAGCTGTGATGTGTTCGGATCTCAGTCTGAGGACTATTTTTACCCTTTTTGACTGCATCGGTTCATTATAACCGCGGTGTTTGGCTTTAACTGTGTGTTTTTGTCTTGTGTAACACCACCCGGTCTCCTGCTGCTTCAGGTGTTTGGTAACATCGAGCTGAACGAGGAAACCGCCATCAACCACCACAACAACTTCCAGACTTTCTTCCAAGCCTTGACCCTCCTCTTCAGGTAATCCCGCTTCACAAACTCAAATAACCCAGTGACCGCAGCGTTTCTAGTTTTCACGTGTATTATCTGAATGTCTTTCAGGAGCGCGACAGGAGAGGCGTGGCATGAGATCATGCTGGCCTGTCTCAGTAACCGACCGTGTGATAAACTCTCAGGAACTGCAGGGAAAGAATGTGGCAGCGACTTTGCATACTTCTACTTTGTCTCCTTCATCTTCCTCTGCTCGTTTCTGGTCAGAAGTTGGCGATTTTGCATGTTTTAGTCCATCAGCTGATGGTTTAAACTTTATTTCATGTCTCATAAAAGGTAGTTTGTGTATATTTCACAGTATTTTACTTAACCTTTAAATTATCAATTAACAATTAAGAATTTAAATTAACAATTAAATGAACATACTTCTTGCACATGTTAAATTTCCAAGCAAAATGGACTTTTTACGTATCGTGTTGTTTGTGTTATGTGGCTGTCTTTTTTCTGTCTGACCCAGATTGGCTTAAACTAATTTTATATGCAAATGTTAAGTAATTTACGACAGACAGTTTAGGATTTTAATGTCAGTATAGCAGCTAAGAACATAATCTGACTTCTTCAAGGCTAAAACAAGTGGTTGTGGGAGATTTGTGAGCAGTTACAGCTTTGTGTTGGAAAATAAAAAATAAAACCTACAGAATATATTATCATAACAGAAAAAAAAACAAGAAATTTACAAAATTAGTCAGAAATATCTGATCAGGACATTGCATGTGAATTAGCTGCATGCCGTCGCTGCAAAAATAAACAATAAAATGAAATAAATAAGTAGAAATCCATTAATTACCTAACTGTGTAAGACAGTTTTCTTAGATTAGAGCTAAGAGGAAGTAGCTTGAATCAGTAGAAATCTTCTTCACTTGTTCATTTTGGTTCTGATTCCATCCCCCAGATGTTGAATCTCTTTGTCGCCGTCATCATGGACAACTTTGAGTATCTGACCAGAGACGCCTCCATCCTCGGACCTCATCACCTGGACGAGTTTATCCGGGTGTGGGCCGAGTACGACCCGGCAGCCTGGTAGGTTCCTCCAGTGATGAGTGCAGCTCCGGTGTTTGTTTTAGAAGGAAAAGGTAGAGCGGGGAGCAGGAAACCCCTCCAGACTGACTCCTAGTTCCAGCAGGGTGACTCTCGGATGTGAAATCTTGTCTTAGCAGCGACGTGTGAACGACATTAAGCCTGAGCAGAGCGTTGGCTGAAGCCGGCGACGAACCTCCTGTCGGCTGGACTGATGCATGTAAATCCATCGTTCTGCTCCACGTCCACTCGGCCCTCGCTGCCGATAAGCCGGCGGCATCCAAAGCTCCTCAGTCTGCCTGTTTCTGACTATTTCTGTCCTTCTAGTTGGGGGAAATACAGGTTTATGTCAGCAGCCTCTCTGGCCTTTACACCAACCAGTTTACCTTCACTGGAAGTCTAATCTATGCCAGATTATATAAGGCTCATTAAGTTTTAATGAAGGCTTGTCGGTGAGTCAGGACTCCAGAAGAGGTGTGAGATGTGAAATATGAAACTGCTGTCACCTGACAGACATTGCGGGGGAGGAATTATTATTTATTCCTTTGAATATAAATGAGACGCTCTCAGAAGAGCCTCCAGTAGCATCCGGAGTGTTTTCTCAGCCGCTTTAACTCATCATTATGTCAGGATGCTGCGACGAGCACGTTTAAGGCTCACCGTTTTCAGTTTTTATTGGATTTCACAGATCTGAAAAGAGCAAATTGGCTTAAACTAAATTTGTATGGGAAAGGTTATTGTGTGATGCAAAAAGAAAGTGAACACAGACAGCTGTGGCAAGTTTTAGAGTACATTAGAGACAATTTCTGGCCACCAGTGTAGTTGTAGAAGGACATTTGTAAGCAGTTAGAGCCTCATGTTTGGAAATAAAACCTAAAAACTGTAGAAAACATCTGAAATATTCAAAATAAGCACCAACACATTCACAGGTTTAGCCAGAAGAATGAAAAGAGCCACAAGCATAATGTTTTTCTTTATGCTTCTTGTTAATTTTTGCTAAAAACAGATTATCTGTTAGCAGGAACGAGTGTGTTTCAGGCTGATCGTCTTCAGTTTTCACTGGATTTCACAGATTTGAAAAGTGCAAATGGGCTTAAACTCATTTTGTAGACGTAAAGTTATTGTGTGCTGCAAAAAGAAAGTTAGCACAGCAGGGGGGTGGGGGATTTTAGGGTACATTACACGCATCTTTGCCCAAAGAAAGGGAGATTTTGTTGGGAAATAAAACTAAAACTCGTAGAAAAACACCAAAAATGTTTAAAATAAACATCAAAAATGTCGCAGATTTAGCCACAAGAATGAAAACTGAAAACAGAGCCACTAGTGTAATGTTTTTCTTTCTGCTTCTTGTTAATTCCTGCTAACTGATTATCAAAGACAGATGTAATGAAATGATCTAACCTGTTGAACGTGTCTCATCTTTTTCAGCGGGAGGATTTGCTATCAGGATATGTACAAATTGTTGCGATTTATCTCGCCTCCCCTGGGCCTGGGGAAGAAGTGCCCCAGCAGGGTGGCTTATAAGGTTTGCCCCCCACCACACAGTACTTTTTTAGCTGTTTAAAGGGACTGTGGTGGTTTTTCAAACTGTGAATGTTTGTCGGAGAATGACCCGAACACACACACACACATACACACATGCATACATACATCAAGTCCTCCACTATCCAGCCGGCAGGTAACCATGGCGAATGCGGGAAACAATGCGCCAAGTCAGCCTCTAACAAAAGGCATCGGATGGGATGTCTTAGGATGTTTGGTGGAAGCAGAGGAGAGGGTAGAGAAGAGAGAGCATTGTGTGCTTTGTTTCCACTTTGGTTCCTGCTGATGCCTCTGCAGAAACAGAGGGCATCTGAAAGGAATACTCCGCTGAAAATCTGATTTTTGAGTTGGAAATATTCAGCTGCTTGAGAGGCAAAAGGTTGAAGCTGTTCCTCTAGACTGCAATGAAGATGTCAAAAATCTCAAAATTCTCCTGCAGCATGCCCAGAAAGCTGCAGAAAACCACAAGACAGAACAGCTCCCCGTTGCAGCAGCAATGAAATCCAGTCTACAAACATTTTAGTCACCTTTCAAGTGCACAGGCATTGAATGTTACTCGAAAGGCAGAATTTTTGACAGGTTTTAGGGTATATTTCATGGATTTTTGGCCTAAAAAGGGAGATTTTGTTGGGAAATAAAAAAGTGATTGTGTGATGCAAAAGGACAATTACCACAGTAGGGAATGTTGTTGGTTTTCGGGTATATTAGATGCATTTTTGGCCAAAAATGTAAATGCAGAGGGAGATTTGTAAGCAGTTAAAGCTTCTTGTTTGGAAATTAAAACTAAAACTTCTAGAAAAAGCATCTTAAACATTCATAATAAGCCCCAACAAATTCACAGATTTAGTTCCAATCTCTCAATGTTAATGTCAATGCTTCTTGTTGAAGAAAGATGTTTAAGGCTCAACATTTTGAGTTTTTATTGGCTTTAAGTTGGAAAGTTGGAAAGGAAAGTTACCACAATGGGGAGTGTGAAGGGTTTTAAGGTATATTAGACACATTTTTGGCAAAAAGAAAAAAAAAACGTAGTTGGAGCTTCATGTTGGGAATTAACAACTACAACCAATAGAAAAACATCTGAAATATTCAAAATAAGCACCAACAAATTCATAGATTTAGCCCCAAAAATGAAAACTACTGTAATGTTTTTCTTTATGCTGCTGCTTCTTGTTAATTCCTGATAGAAGATGTGCATGTAAGGCTCATCATTTTTAGTTTTTATTGAATTTCACACATTTGAGAAAAACAAATTGGCTTCCATTCTGAAAGCAAAAGACATCAAGGTGGTTTTCAACACCTAGAAGCTGCAGAAAACCAAAAGACAGAACAGCTTTCCATTGTAGCTGCTATGAAATTCAATCTACAAACCTTTCAGAGTTGCCTTTCTAGCTTTCAGGGAGTGAATATTCCTAAAAAGGCTTAATTTTTGGTGGATTATTCCTTTAACTCCAGATTAACTCTTCATTCATAGCTGCATATCTTCCACCAGGATCCTTCCATCCAACATCTCTGAACAGGAATCCTCCGGAGCATCTTCCTCCCTCCTCCTCCCTCCTCTGGGATCCTGAATCTGTAACCCGGATCCACATCATGATATCCTGGAAATCTTATTAACAAGGATTTCTGTGTTTTCCTCCCCCCTCCTCTCTCCCATTCTCCCATTCTTTCTGTTGATCTAACTCCCCCCTCCTGCTCCTTTCTAATTCCACCTCCCCACCCTGGAAAATCTTCATCCCTGTTTCCACCGAAGCGGCCGCATGACTTACCGCAATATGTACGAGATGCTCCGCGACATGTCCCCTCCGCTAGGTTTGGGGAAGAAATGTCCGCCCCGAGTCGCCTATAAGGTAGAATCCCTCCTTCCTCTTCCTCCCTCCTGCAGTCTCTGCTGGTTTCCTGCTTCCTCCTGTCAAACACCTTCAGGCTTCTGTCGCGGTCGGTGTCTTCCGGCCTGCTGCTGTGATGTTCTTTCTGTTCTTCTTCTGTTCTTCTAATGTAGAACACTGGTAAACAAAAAGAGAGATGAGAAAAAGAACCAAAAAGCAAGAAAACCCCACCCAACTGGGACGTATTTTTACTGTGTTGGTCTACGTATAATATGTCAGGAGTCAGTGTGTTGAATCCACAGTAAATTATGACCATTTCTGCAGCTCCGTGGAGCTTTTTTGTAGCCTGTTTTTGCTTACTGTTTTGGTTTTCCAGCAGCCTCAGCAACTCTCATTTCCAACAGCAGCAGGTGGCTGTTTTCAGCAAACAAGCTCTGATAAATCCATTGAATGCCATCTGCCCAGCAACCATTAGCAGAAACACAGGCTACAATACCAACTAGCCGGTGAAGGAAGAGGAACATCTAGTGGTTAGAGCCAGATATCCTTCTCTGGAATCAAATTTATGACCTCAGGAACCTTAGATTGAACAAATACGTTTATACGAGTACAGTCTATTCTGTCTGCAGCAGGTTTGAATGCAGGCGGTTATGTTTCTTTTTTTTTTTTAATGGGACGACTGTAGATATCTGTGAGATCAAGGAAACACCTTTGAAGAAGCACCCTGCTGGTTAACTGGTAAAAAGCAGCGGTTTGATTTTCCAGCAGCCTGCAGGGCTTCAGGGAGGCAACATCCAGATAAACTGATGTTTGATTTTGACGTTTATTGTCCCTAGAGGGTGAAATCTGATGTCTAGGGGCATCAGTTTAATGCCTCCGTGGTAGCAACATGGCAGGAGGCTTTATGTTTTAGAATTGTCGCTTCTTCCGTTCATCTATATCCGTCCCATTCTGGTGAAGATAATGTCTCTTAAATGGCTGAAGAGATTTTTAGCATTTTGGTGGACATATTTACTTATTCTCGAGGATTCATTGATGGGATTTTATTGGCTAAAGGTCAAAGGTTGAGGTCACCATCACCTCACAAAACAGTTTTGGGCCATAATTCAATAGTTAATGCACTAATTTTAACAAAATTTCATATCTAATAGGACAAATGAATGAGCCGATAATGATCTTATATTCAAAAGGTTAAATCTGGACAGACATGGATGCTAACGGTTTGCGGAGTTAACGGAGACATTACTTTTCATTGTAATTCTAATGTAAACATGTTTACCATGTGTTA
The DNA here is from genome assembly GCA_027123335.1 of Amphiprion clarkii. NCBI lineage: Eukaryota > Metazoa > Chordata > Actinopteri > Pomacentridae > Amphiprion > Amphiprion clarkii. The sequence continues at coordinate 27,459,868 of CM049585.1, read as the reverse complement.
CAAGCAAACTAACATTGGAATATGGTTGTAGCTTTAGCAAACACTATCATGGTAAACATACGAAATGGAGAAGCTGCAAATGAGGCTGGTGGAGACCAAAAACAGAGTTAAAAACAGTGAATGGATTTATAATATGGGGGGAAAAAATAAGTCTTTCTGTTAAATATATGAAATACAAATGTTTACTAATGCACTAAAATTTTGGCCCAGTTCAGAAATGTTTGTTACATTACATTTACTTTCTAAATGTCTGGTATTATACAAAATGAAGAGCTTTTGCAAGTCTTACCTTAAACCGCTCGTGTAGAAGGAAAAATAACATTCATAGTTAATGTGAAATGTAATGTAAAAAGCTTATTTTTATTATGTATCAACAGCTGTTGAGTAATTATTTTATGACAACAAAGTCTACTTTATCTACTTTATTACAGTAACCAATTAGAAAATGCAAATAAAGTGTATTTACTACCCTACTGTATTATAGAATTGTCCAGTTTGACCAGGTTTTATTACATTTTGTTCCTAAATCTGCACAGAATCCACCCTATTCCTGAAATCAGAAGAATCCAAATGTTTCTTGGATCATCCCACTGAAGAGCTTTAAATTACACATGCTGAAGGTTTGATCCAGATCAAAATAGAAACTGGATTTTGTGATATAATCCAATCCAGGTCCTTTTTTTTTTATTCTTTTGAAGAACCCGTTTTCAAGATTTGATCCAACCTGATGACAAAAATCCAGTCTGATTTCTTCTGAAAAACTGGACTATAGAGTCTATCTGCTCCCTGAATTGATAATAGTAGCCATGACAGGATGCCTTAAAAACGTATTTACTGGTTGAAAATGGAATTTGGAGTAACGAATTTCAAAAGAACAAGTGATTTTAGCGCAAGATTTAGTCTGGATTCAGATTCTAATAAGGATTTACTGAGGGATTTTGTGTCCCTGCAAGATGAGACGTTTTAGATCCTGATCAGCTCCTGCACTGAATGAAAGCAAACCTTCGCCATGTGATTATGCGAAAGAGGAAGTGGTGAACACACCTCAGCGATTCTCAGGTAGCTCCTCTGCCAGCCGCTACCCTCTTAGCATTCAGACTAAATGTGAGTGGTTCCAGTTCATGCACAGCTGTCCACACGAATCACAGTTAAAGCGGCGCTGCCCTCGCCCCAGTTAAAAATGTCTCCGTCTGACGTGGTCGCATCTCCAAATATAACCCTCGTCTTTTCACAAATCGACAGAGAACACACAGGGAGAGAGCAGCACTTGAAAGCAAGGCTAGCGATTTTATTTTCCCCCATTATTCTATTTCCCTCCCATCTCTTTGCTCCTTGTTAACCTCCCTGAGTTTTTAATGAACACGTCCCCTGATAGTCACAGTTACCCTCCACGCTGCACTTTTATGTTCTGTCTCCAGGCTCGGCTTCACTGTCTCTTTCACCCTCTCTGGGGCTTTGGATCCTTTTCTTCTTCGCTCTGACTTTCCCTCAAGTGTAGCTTCACTTTGTGCACCTCTAATGTAAAGTCTTTGTCTGCAAGCTTCTGTCCTCTACATTTTTTCTGTGAGTCATTCCAGAATTGGAGGACGTTTTACATCATATCCATCAAATTTCAAATAATCCATGTGCAGTTTTTGTGTAAATGTTCTTGTCCTGAGACCAATTTTTTTTTTTTTAAATAGGAGAAAAGAATGTTTGAAAATATTTTTAAAATACCAAATAAATCTGGAGTTCCCCAAAAATAGCATTTTTCTCTTGTCTCACCCCTCAGGTGACCAAATTGAACCTCAAATAAAAAAGCTAAAAATAAAATTTAAATCTCCTTTTTCTGATATTTTTTTTCATTGATATGCCTTGTCATTGTGGGAACATTTTTTAAATAAACATAATATTTTAAATAATGATTATTATTTATGGAACGTATGTCCCCACGACAACTTTGTTAGCATAACCTTTTTAGCTGGTAGAAGAAGAAGAAACCAGTGAAACACATGAAACGCTGGAATTGTTTTCTAAAAGAATGGGTAGAGCAAAGCTATGTCCTCTCTTCTATTTTTCATTTCTTCATAACATTGTCAGGCTTGATTGAATGTCTCATTCTACCTCCTATTATCAGGATCAGACTAATTCTTTGGACTGTTTTCCATCAGTCAGTTTGTCCTCTTGGTCAGCAGTAACAGCAGCTAAATATCTAGCTTCTACTGCTGAGAAAAAGATCACATTAGCATGGATTAGCAACCCTGTTACTGTGATTAGAGTAGGATTAGCAAACAACACAGAAAACATGGAATAAAAATGCTACCATTAATGTGTAAGCTGAGCCAATCAAGCCTTTGATAGTTTATTACCTATTATTGATGAATATGGAGCAGAAAACTGAAAAAGAAAAGGTTTATTTTTCAAACATTTTGAAGCCCACATGTCCTCCAGTTCTGGAATGACCTTATGTCTGTCATCTCTGTTTCTGGGGACTTGATTTAACTCTTCACATGTTCTGCCCATCGTCCTCCTCTCATGTCTCCATCTTTTCATCCTCTACACTGCTATACTTTTCCTTAAATCTCTTTGGCCTTCATTTGGCTTGAAGAAAATTGGAACCATCAGTTATAGTTTGCCTCTTTTGTCCCACTGATGTTTCTGGTTTTGTAATCGTTGATTCTGTATGTTGTACATTCGTGTTTCTACTCATTCCAACATGCATGAGTCATTAGCATTAATCCAGAGGCCGTGCATGTCGTGGATTTATGCTTTTTACGATCAATGCCTGATGAATTTTAAGTGATCGACTGTAAAAAGGCTGCTTCATGTTTTAATAATGGAACCTCAGCTTGCCAAGCAGTTGCTGCTGGTAATTACAGGACCAGGCAGCGATGTGAGGCTGAATAACCGATTCATCATTTGGTCAGTGTTCCAGTATCAGAAAATAATGAAAGTAGAGCTCAAGATCGCATTTGTTTTGTCCAGAAAACAGTCCAAATTCCAAGAAGATAAGATGTATAGTGATAGAAAACAGAGAAAAGCAGCAAATATTAACATCGGAGAAGCTTGAAGCTCCAAATGTTAGTATTTCTGTTTGATAAATCACTAAAAAAAGTAGTTTTTCAACCCATCACTGAACTGATTTTGTCAAAAAGCAAATCGGGTTTCAGTTTTCTTGATTCTAGTATAAGTTCTTTCTTGTTTTAAGACTTGTTTCGAGAAAGTAGCTGATTAGAAATAGATTGACTAATGCCTGTTGGTTAAATGGGGTTTAGGCAGAAACAGCCTATTAAAAGTTAGGTTCAGAGTTTAGTTTTCTATTATACTCACAAACTCATATCTACATTGGAATAATTATCAATTATTACTCTAATTATTGTTTCTCTTTTTACTAGTTAAGTGATTTGGTCTTTAGCTTTAATTAGTTCAATAACACATTTAAAAGTTCAGCTGAAACTAATAAGAGGCTTTAGAAGTAAGAAAAAAAACAGAGTGAGTATCTTTGGAAGTATATTAATAAATAATATTAAGATTTAACATTGTTTTGGCATTGTTTTTGCATTTTTGTCTTCAAGGTCCTGAATATGATTTTTTGCATTTTTTTTTATTACAGTGCATAAACAATAGTAATGTATCAAAATCAATGTTGTTAATCACTGACACATGGCAGATTGTGAAAAAAAAAATCCACTTCAAACTTACTATAAGGAAAATAAATATTTTTTATCATGTTTTTCATAAAAGCCAACACTGGCATCATTTATACAACGTAGCATTTGTAGGCTTAAAATCCTGAAAATTAATTAGTATTTGATAATTAAGATCAGGACTGATGTAGATTAATACAAATACATAATTGAAAGTTAAAAATAATATTGACATGTAATGTTTTGTGGCGTTGTGTTTGATGTGAGTTTTTTAAATTGACGCCTGAGGGTTGAGTTCCTGTTGGTGCTGGACTGAAACTAAAAAATCAAAGTCAAGATGAACAAACTGTCCACAAGATAAAATAAATAGAGGATTTATTCTGCCTGAGGTCCAGATTTGCTGCCGGTGTTTTGATGACCGCTCCTTTCATTTATGGTGGAGCTCCATCTTTTCCTGGAGCTCTCGGTTGTGTGTTCCCGGTTCATGGCCTCCTCTTTCTGCTTCCGTTCCCCTCAGCGGTTGGTCCGGATGAACATGCCCATCGCGGATGACAACACCGTGCAGTTCACCTCCACGCTGATGGCGCTGATTCGCACCGCCCTGGAGATCAAACTGGCATCTGGTGAGAGACTTAAAAACTACAAAATCCAGAATCCCTGGCGGCCGCGCTGACAGCTCTGATGTGAATGCGAGCGGCGCTGATCGCTGCTCTCCGGATCTGATGTGACATGTTTGTGGGTCCGTCCTCAGGGGTTCTGGCTCAGCGGCTCTGTGATGTTGACCTGAAGAGGGAGATAAACCGGGTCTGGCCCAACTTGTCCCAGAAGACCGTGGACCTGCTGGTGACGCCTCATAAATGTAAGCTCTGCTTCGCTTCTAATGGACTCTACTGACCTGACTTCTTCTTGTTTGCTTTTCTCACTCCATCTTTAAGTCTTTCTTATGTAAACAGATGTTTACTGCACAAATCCATCTCCTATTTTGTCGTTTTTGTCTGTTATCGCGTCCCGGATGTCTTATTTTCCTAGAACGATGATAAAACTAGGATACAATTTCATCTCGTGTCCAGTCAAGTTGAACATTTTCTTGATTATAGTTCATTGATTTGCATTAATCTGTCTTCCTTTATAGGGATTCCTTAAATAGAAGCTAGTTTCAATAATTATACTGCATCTTTTTCAAGTTGTTTAACTCACTCATGCAGTTTCTAGGTGTTTTTTGCTCACAGTTATCAATTTTTTTGCAGCAATATATATTCTTGTACTGATCTGGAAACAGAACAACCATAGCTAGAAGTAGGAAAACCATCTTTTGTGCAGTGTGACAGCTATAATGCCAAATATCATGAACAAGAAAAAAGAGAATTTCCTTAATTTTTATTTTCTAAAACATGTTACCGATGTGCACACTATTGCTCTGAGTGCCCACAAGTGACACCATTACTGTGGAAAAATAGTAGCTCTACGTGCTCAAGATATTTTACTATTTCCATGTTCTTTCTATCTTCTATTCTACACACTCCCTGCAGTTCAGCCGAATGTGACTGTTTGTCACAGTTGAGTCACTTAAAACGTCTCAGTTGCGCTGAGGAGCACACATTTTTTTCTTCTTTTTTTTTCTACAGGATCTGGTGCAAACACTTTATTTCCGGCATGCTCTTAAATGAGGCATGTATGATAAAGTCATTTTGATGTAATATTACAGTATTAAGGTTAGATTTAGTTAATTTTCCCGATGAAACCACGCACCACAGAGGAACAGTTCAAGGACTGTTGGAAAGTTGAAAATCTGTTGATTTATTTATTTTTTTTAAAATTTTCACTGCCTTTTTTAAAAGACATAACTCACATTTCAAACATAGTAGTGGGTTTTGGGGTTTTCAGGGTTAAGAAAAACATTTACAAGGCAATAATGAATGAAAAATCGCTTGTTAAGATCAAGACTTTTCTCTTGTTTTTGTCTGTTTCTGAGCCATTTTTTCATTTTTTGGTGAGATAGCTGTAACTAGTTTCCAATACAAATGTACACATTTCCTTAATTTTCTGGATTGTACAAAAGATTCTAGAGAAAAATGATTGGATTAGGCTGTAAAATACAACTAACTTCATGACTCAATAACAGGCAATGCACTAAATATTTGATAGAATGTATATTTTTTGTGTCTGTTTTTTTTTTTAAATAATTGAGCCACAATCTGTTCTGGCTTCAAGTTCTACTTTGTTGCTTCTCTGGCGCCATCTACTGTCCACTCAGAGTAACCGTCACTCACTCTTCCCTCTGATCTTCCAGATAACGAGCTGACAGTGGGGAAAGTCTATGCAGCTCTAATGATTTTCGACTACTATAAGCAGAATCGTGCCAAGAAACTCCAGCAGCAGAATCCTTCGGGGGCACCTCAGGTAGTAAAATGACAATATATAGAAAGTACTTAGGCAGGAAGGAAACCGAATGTACCTCAGTGAGTGAGATAAGTCTGTATTTGAATTTAAAATCTAGTTTTCCTTGCTGAATAGATTTAGTATTAGATTTGGAATTATTTTACACACAGTTCCTAAAACACTTACCTACAGACTTAAAACCCTAAGGCACATGCATCAAAGTTCTTTTGTTTTTTTGTATTTTTTAGGACTAAGTCAGGAAAAGTAAGGTGTTTCATTCGCTTTATGGTACCTTAAACTATGTGGTTGTTGTCCAGTGTTTTTAGTTTACTTTAAAAAATCAAGACAAATTTGGAAATTTCTGTTGAACACTTTGAATATTTATGGATGGAATTATAGAAAAATGGAAAAATTAACAGCAAATATGGCACAAAAAAATTCTAAGACATTTTTTCTCTTTTTTTTTCCCACATCTTGTACATTTAAAGCTTATGTAGTCAATGTTTTAACAATGGATAAAAACAAATATAAGTACTACAGAGATGCCTCCCATGATCCTTATGGAGAATTATCAGAATTACCTAAAAGCTTTGCAGTTTCAGTTCACTCTATGTTGCATTTTTCAGCTTATTGCTTTGGTTTACTGGATACAATGTGGTTTCTCTTTCAGTTCCAATTCCCTGTTATTATCAGCCTAGTTTATAGCTGTGGTAGACAGTTATTTAAAACAAATAGAATCAAGAAACCCACTCCATGCTGCCTAAAGAACACCAAACTTCAGTCAGATTCAGTCTGTGACTAGCTGGTGAACAAAGCAGACTGTTGTAGAGATATGTTTATGTCCATTAAGAGGTGATAGCAACCAAAACAGAGCTAAAAAAGAGTGAATATTGGATTTACATTCACCTTGAGGTCGGAGACATGACTTAAAACTAATGATAATATTGCTTTGTGTCTGTTTGATGCAATTAGCCAACCTAACACTGGGTTACGTAGTTTGTGTTCCACAGTTTGTGATTCTTGCTGTTGTTCTTACTTCTGCAGAGTAAACTGGGAGCGTTGTTCCGTCCTGTGCTGCCCCTCCCTCACATCCAGGAAGTAGAACCGCCGTTCCCAAGCCTCAAACAGCCAATCACACCCCAACCGGAGCCGGAAAGGAAACCCGAGATCCCACCAACCACCGCCCTCACCAGCAGCACCATGAGCCGGGACATCATGTAAGTGACTGATAGACAGAAAACACTAGAAACAACAGTTCCACCATATAAAACACGACAACTTTATATATATTTAGCAGATCAGAAAAATGTACCTGAAACTTAGGTGGTTTTCTAACAACCAGGCAAGAATGAGCATTTTGAGTCCTTCAGCGTCGATGTTTGAAGCCTTCTTTTTTAAGCTAAATGAGGTATTAGAGCATATTTTAGTTTGGCATTTATCTAAGGTGTAGTTTGAAAAAACACACTCCAGATGATGTGCAGCGGCATATTTTTGAGGGCTGCAGCTGTCAGGCCAGAGTTTATGGCAGGGGTGTCAATCAAATGGCTTGGCAAATTTCAAAAAATTCCAGAGAAGACATGAACTGCAAATTGTAAATTTGTGAAACTAAAAATTTCAAATATCTAGATCTTGACAAGTTGTTTTGATCATAAAGCAAAATACTGTATTACTGAGTTCTAGATACACTGCAGTCTGTATGTTGTAATGTGTAGATGATAAAATGAGGCATAATTTTGTTTAAATTGCACTTACTTTTCTTAAGAAATTTCGAATTGTCCATATTGTTTTGTAAAAAGGTATGTCATTAACTGTGAACATTATCAGAATGTACTTTTTTTTGTCTTCGTCTCCTCTGAGTATTTTTAATTTTGAGAACTCATTAAGCTCTTTGAAATCTGAAATCACAAGCAGAATGTGTTAAATGTTCCTTGTTGGGGCGTTCACAGAATACGATAACGCCTTCTACAATAACAGCAGCAATTACAGCTTTATCTCACCGTACGTTTACATTACAAACTGATATCTAAAACAAGTAAGAATGGAGAATTTTTTGGACCAAGGACCATGATACTGATTTCACATGTTTGAGCCAATAAATCGTGTGAATGCATAAGTAGTCATTCCTCTGTTTATATCTGTGTTTGGTTTCACAAAGGTAGGCTTTGAATCTAACTTTAAGTCAGACAAGCTCTAGTGGTACTAATGTGCAACAAATTTGGGGTAAATAAAGATGTTTTCCATCCTAAAAGAACATGGCTGACTGGACACATCAATCAGCTCCTGTCAGTTGAGGAGAAACTGTTTTCCCTCTGGAAGAATTCAGAAATTATATTTTTACAGAAGCTTCCCGGAGTCAAAAATCTCAACTACGGGCTCAGATGCTGTAACTTGTTAATGTAGCTGAATTCTGCTGCTGCTCTCTCTTCAGTCAGACTGCAGATAATTAACTCTGACACTTTGACACCACTAACAATGCCTTCAGAAACTCCCCAAACTCTTTCCCTTCTCATTTTGTACTCCAAGTTACAAATATGTTTTCAATTCTAGTCCAAGAACAAAATTCAGGTTGCTTTAATACTACAAACCTGATCTAAAACCTCTACGTGAGACCGGTTCCTGATCCCAAAACACTAATAACCTCCAGTATTACAATTGTACATCTTGTGTTTTCATATACAGACTGAACCAGAGGAGCGCCATCAAACACTCCCAGTCTGGAGACGTTTCTCAGGCCACTCAGAGGCCCAAAGGCCGGAGGAAGCTGCAGAGAGGCCAGTCGGAGGATGTGCCATATTCCCCGAGACCTCAGGTACCAAAAACACCTTCATCTGCATGTTATTTTGCTGTTTTAGTGCACGTTTAGTTGCACTGATGCCTGTGTTGTCTTTGTACGTTGTGTTTCCGTCAGGAACAGGTTGAAATGAAGCCGGTGGAGAACATTTCCGACACTGAGGGATATCCGAGCCTGGACGGCCACGGCAGAGCAGCATCTCTGCCCCGACTCAATGCTGAGTACTATGTAAGCTCTACACTGCTCATCATGCACTATTTCCATTTTTACTGCTCACATACAGCATCTCTCCTCAGCTGAGCTTTTGTGCTACAATCTTGTGATAGTAGATTCTAAAAAGCCAGAAACTGTTGATACCTTAGATGTAAAAAAGTCCAACAAAAGGCTGATCTAGAAAACACTGGACAAGGCTGGAAAAGGCTAAAAGGAGGCGGTTAGTGAAAGCAGCCGAGAGCAAACCGAGGGCGAGACGCTCTCTGTCAGACCACATCAGTTCATCCTGCTGACCCCGACCTCTACAGTCTGATGGTTTCACATATTTTCACCGAGGAGGAATGCCAGGGTAGAGACGTGCACAGCGAGGAGGATGTCACATTCACATCTCTTAATTTAATATGAAGCTGCAGCTGCCAAACAGTGAGATTAGCTTCACATTAAGACTAGAAACAGGTGGTTTTTAAGAATTAGTTTGAGCATATAGCACCCCAAAAAAAACAGACTTGTTGATTTTTCATTTAAGTTTGCGTCTCTTGTATTTAGGGTGCATTTCAGTGCTCATACTACCATACCATATGCCAGAAAAATATTTAAAATGGCCTCATTAGAGCTGCAACGATTAATCGGAAAATTATATAGTTCTCAACTACTCAAGTGATCGGTTTGTGTCATTTTTTCGGGGAAAAAAAGTCTAAACTCTCTGATTCCAGCTTCTTAAAAGTGAATATTTTCAGTGTTTTTCCTTCTTTACGATAGCAAATTCAATATCCTTGGGTTGTGGACATACCAATTGTCATTTTTTCATCATTTTCTAACATTTTGTTGACCAAATAAGTAATCAAATAATCAAGAAAGTAGTCAAGAGATTCGTCAACAATGAAAATAATAGCTCATTGCACAATATATAGTATGTCAAATGCATTATGCCAAGAGTGCTATGTTGGTTTCTGGGTATTCCAACAGATAACAGCTTATTTCACAAAAATAATATATAGATATATGAGCAAGATGGTCAAAGCTTATATCTGCTGCAACCCAAATACTAAAATATTTCAACAAAGATATTTAATCGCTCATAATAATGACAAACAATGACTCAAATTTGACTCTTTTTTTTAATGAATATTGCATCTTATTATAGTAGAATTTTGCATTTAACACAAATAAAGTGCAAGAAATCACCATGTGGTACAAAATCATTGCCTGACAGTGGAAACCCACATTGTTTATTATTTCTATAGTTCTTCAATTTAAATTTTTCTCGTTACATAGTTGAAATGATGCAATTTCTCTTGTCCTTTTGCATTTTGTATTGAAATAGAAACTGATTACAGCATGTTTAATGTTACTGTGTGGTCTTTAATGAACTAATCTGATCATGTAAATACATCAGAAAGTTAATTTCTAGGAAACTCTAGTATATTATTAAAAAATGTTCTGTATATTTGATTTACCTCATCAATACAGCAATTATAAAACTTAATTTGTTCATCTTTTTATATTTTCTACAGTATTTTTCTTCACTATACTTCATACTCACCTATAATAAGATCTTTTTTTTGTATGCCTGCAGTAATTCTCTCATTTTTTTTGATTTTCGCTTTTTATCAGTCATTTTTAATTACCTTCCTCTTGTGAGTTGCAGTCGCTGCGTCTGGATGTCACGTTAAGATGATTTTTCTGTCCATCATTTCCGTGTTTCTGGATTGTTTCCACCCGTCTGATGTTGTCTGTTTAGCTTTGCTGTTTGTCTGTCTGTGGTTTTTTTGTCTCTCTGTGGCCCTGCTCTCTCCTAAAACACTGAACATGTGCTTTCCTTATGTTTATGTTGCTTTTTGAACTCTCACTCTCTCTCTCGCTCTTTAAAAGATCAGGCTGGAGTTATTCTGTAGTTTCTTTTTGTCAAGAAACTCAGTGAAATGCCAAATCCAACAATGTCTTAGTCACATATTAGCATTTTTTACTCACATATAAACAGTTATATTTCTTATAGAAGCTAAATAATTTCATGATACAGCCGAGCATGGTAGTTTTTGTTAGCAAACATTATTCAGATAGGTGCATACATAGTTTTTAGGGACACTCTAAATTACATTTTTGACCCTGTTTATAAGTTTTTATAACCAACAGTTAAATCATAGTAGGTGTAGATCATTAGGCCGAACCCTTAATTATGCATAACTATTAGTTTTAAACCATTTTAAAATGGATGAGCTGCTTCAAATTCTCCTTGCAGCATCACAAAAGAATAAGTCAAAATAAACTACAGTACAAGGCAACAAAGCAAGACTATTCAAAAGTGGTTTTAAAGTTAAGAGCTAAACAGCTAAATATGCAGGCAATAAAGTCAATAAAATATAATTAAAATTAAAAAAATAAAAAATTAAGAGCTAAGAGAATGCCTTCCTATCAAATGAGTGTGGAGATGCAACTTAACAGACCAAAAACCCTGTGAACACACATTTATAAAAGGATATAAATCGCTCATATTATCTACGCAGGTCGGTTGTTATAGAGAGTGTGGGTCCAAACAGACATTTGAGAAGACAGGACTGGATTTCCCTGCATGTTTCTGCACTGATTTTTATCCTCTGGCTTATAAACCCTCCAGGTCGTGCTGCTGAGAAGCATCCCTAAGTCATGATGCTGCCGCCACCGTGCTTCGCAGTGGGGATACTGTATTTGTGATGATGTGCAGTGTTTTGTCTGGTCCGATGGCTAAAAAGCTAAATTTTAGTGTCATCAGACCAAATATTCTTCTTCCAGTTGACTTCAGAGTCTCTCATATGCCTCCTGGTGAACTCTAGTGGAGTTTTGTTCTGAGCTTTTTCAACAGTGTCTTTCTCTTTGTCACTTTGCCGTAAAGTTCTGCCTGGTGAAGAACAGGCAGCAGTCGTATGAACAGTCTCTGCCATCCCTTCTGCTGAAGCTTGTAGCTCCTTCAGAGGAGTCATAGGTGTCTCGGTAGCTTCCCTCACTAGTCTGTTATTGTTTGGTCCCTCAGGACAGTATAATCCATTTCTTAATGGACATTACTGCATCTCAAAGGATATTCAGTGGCTTGGCAATTGTCTTGTATCCATCCCCAGACTTCTGCTTTCTCAGTGACTTTTTTCATAGTGTTTTTGTCTTCATGGTACAGTTATAGCCAGAACTACTGATTCACCAGTGACTGGATCTTCTAAATACAGGTGTCTTCATACTGCAGTTACTTGAGACACATTCAAAGCACTCAGATGATCCTAACTTCTCTAATTTTGTAACATCTAGCTCAGAGTGTCTTCAAAAAAGATGTATAGTTATGCAACCCCTTATTTTACACTTTATATTTTTAAAGAATTGATGTTACTACGGGCTGTACAATGGCTTGGTGGATAGCACTGTCGCCTTGCAGCTAGAAGATCTCCGGTTCGCGTCCCCACCTTCCCGGGATCTTTCTGCTTGGAGTTTGCGTGTTCTTCCTGTGCATGCGTGGGTTTTCTCCAGGTTCTCCAGACATTCCAAAAACATTCTGAAATTAATTGGTATCTCTAAATTGTCCGTAGGTGTAAATATGAGTGTGCTTGTTTGTCTCTATATGTAGCCCTGTGGTAGACTGGTGACCTGTCCAGGGTGTCCCCTGCCTTTGCTCTAAGGCGGGGACAGACTCCAAACCCCCCTGTGACCCTAATGACGATTAAGCATAGTGTAGATAATGGAGGGACGTTACTTTGTAGAAATCTATTTTCAAATTGACATGAGACAGTCTTTTTTGTAATCTCTTGCCAAAAACCCCAGCTTGTCCATGATTTATTCGGTGTTGAAAAGCAATAAAAGGGGAAAACTTCCAAGTATGGGGAGAATATTTTTAGACGCTGTATAAGACTAGAATAGTCCAAATGATATGAAATTAAAACATGTATAACTGAAGATTTCTACTGGATAAAATTTAATTGAACTTACAGAGTCTCCTGAGAAAACAAGACTGAGCTAAAATGTTTGTTCAAGCTGAGGTTGTTATCAAAGTTGACACCCAGGTTTTGTTTTGTTTTAAATCCATTTTTTTAAATGGGGAAAAGATGAAGACTTTTTATAGTCGCACAGTATGTACAGTAGCATCAAGACATTGTTGGTTTGGGTCTTTTCGAGGGATTTATTGACCACAAGAACACACAGAACATCGCCAGCCTCGTCCCTGTTGAGTCTCTCCTCCTCTGTCCTCCCTTTTCTCCTGATTTCGATGCTCACTGCTAATGTTTTGCCCACCTCCTCTTGTGTGTGCTGTCTGATAGCGGAGCCACCCTCGCCACGCCCCTGGGACCCACCTGGCAGTATGTACCACCTGTTGTGCCACCTCTTTCTCTCTCCTCTTCCCTCCTCTTGTCTTATCCCTCTTCTTCTCCTCTCATGTCTGTGTTTGCCTCCATGTGCTAATATCATCACGAGTTCACGCCCGTCATGGACACAGTGAACCTTCCACACTAGTCATTCCATTAAAATTGACGATACTTCCTACATACCAATTTGCATTTTCCATCAAACATGCCCAGATTCCATACCTGGAGAAGTATTTCTACGCGTATCCAGGGTACTTCAAGCACTCTGTCCTGCTTCTCAGCCATTAGTTACAGCAGTACAGTACTACACTTTGGTCAAAACGTGGTTGTGTGTATGTGTGTGTTGTACTCGTAGTAGTGTGTAGTTATTTTTGTAAGTTGGTGCGTGATTGTGAAAAAGGTAGAGACAGTACTGCTGCTTTTTCTGCTTTGAAATTAATCTTTTCTTTCACACTGGAAACACACCCAACCTTATCTGTCATTTCTTGTTATGTTCAGTCTTAAAATCTTATTTTTCCACAAAAAAAATGCAAAAATAAACCAAACATGCACTTCTTTCGCATTGCTATTCCTTCCAGTGATGTGAATAGAAATATATAGAGCATATTTAAATTGGATTTTATTATATTATACCACTTAAAGATAAGATTTTAAGACTGCATAGTGGATAAAATGACTCGGTAATATTAATAACTTTTTGCAGTGTTGTGATATTGGTGTTTCTGACTGTAGCTACAGGCCAAACTGTGAGGTAGGAACAAGAGGAACAGCACAACCACCCCATCACTGAAAGCAGCAATCAGTGCACAAACATGTTATCTGTTAAATGCAAAACCTTAGAATTCAGGACTATTATTATATTTTTAGCACTAGTGGACCCCAATGGGAATTACAGATTTTTGGTCAGTATGCCTATAAATATAGATTGTTGTATTTTGAATCTCCACAAATGTTAACTAGACTAAGTAACCAGCAGGTGGGGTGGTAAGTTAGCTGCTGTTTCAGTTCCCTGTCACACCAGTTTGTTGCCTGGTAGCTGTACTGGTCAGCAAGGTAAGAACCAGGTGGGTGAGTGTCACTGTCCTCAAGACATTTATCAAAGCACTAATCCATAGAGATAAAACTAATAAATCTAAGACATGAAAGGAATACACCACTGTATACTAACAGAAAACTGCTTTTCTTTCAAAAACAAGGACATTTCTAAGTGACCCCAAACTTGAATGGTAGTGTATGTGTTTGGAACCTACTGTACACATGGCATGGAAAGACAGTAGAGAATTGGGATGCTAGTCGATGCTAGTAGTATTTAGAATGCTGTTTTTTGTTTGTTTATTTTTACAGTGAAATCTCCCTGAAAGAATGAATCAAGCTAAACAGAGTTGTCTTTATCTGCGAAGAAACAAGATACTGAATTTTAGGCCTAATAACTTCTGACTAAACATATAGGCCATTAAAGAAATAATGAGTATTTTTACAGAAGTATATTTACTGGATGCTAAACCAACCTCTTGATAAGTTAGAGAATAAAGCAGTAAAAACAGTGCCAGATGGGTATAAATTGCCAAAACCTCAATTTGCTGAATTAGCTCTTCATAATCAGTTTTCAAGCCCACTAAGTATTGCATCATGCTTACATAGAATCACAGGGTTTCAGTGGAGTATTCCTTTAAACAGAACGTTACATGTTGACTAGCTATTTGTACAGATTTATACTTGGAAGGAGCTACTTGAAAAAGAGTAAAATGCCGTAAGGCCAGTGTCACACCCCACCTCCTCTCTGTTCTCTAGCAGAGTCGTCTGCTTACAAACTGTGTTAGTTAGTATCAGTAAGTATCCGAGTTCTGTCACAGATCTGTGTTCATTCTTCTCAAACTCTTCTAACATCTGTGCCTGGAGAAGAACGGGTTCAACGTTGGTCTTTAGACTAAAGGTTTCCGTCCACTGGTTGTGTCATTTGTGTGTTGTGAATATTTTCCGGTGATTTTGGGTGAAACCGCCACTTCCTGCTCTGTGCTCTGCTTCCTCATCACGCCTCTCCACGTTTGTCTTCCCCTTCCAGCCGATTGTTGACCTCAGTCCTATAAAACGCTCGGCGTCCTCGCTGACGCCGCAGCGCCACCAACAGGAGGTCAGGCTGAATGAGTACGACCTGGAGCGGCCCGGGCAGGCCCAGTCCTCCTCGGGACCCGGACAGATCCAGGGTCAGGACAGAACCCACCACCATCACCACCACCACCGCTGCCATCGACGCCGGGACAAAGACAAGAAGCAGAAGTCTCTGGATCGAGCTGCATCGGTGCAGCCGTCCAGCACTGTTGGTGAGTCAAACTAACACTGTGATTAGAAAAGATATGGAATTCTAACAACTGATGTTGAACCGCCTTCAGCTTTCATAGTTACTGAACAGAACAGAGTATTAAAACACTGGACTGTAAGGTCACCTTTAGATCATTGACTGTCTACAAAAATGGACCGAACACAGATCTGAGTGCTAAAGTATAATCCGTTTCTGATCAAATACTAATAACAACAAGAAAACATTTTATTTTAATGGAATTATTTTTTTGTTTTAACCCAAAAAGTAGCTATTTTTTTTACATTTCCTGAATGTTCCCACATACAGATTATGGATCCTCTGTTATCTTTAAAGTAACTGGCAAAACATGAAGGTCTATGGGGATTGGAGCCAGCCTCTAGTGGACATTCAAGGAACTGCAGTTGTTGGTATTTCTGTGTTGACTTCATTTGTTGGACCAGAAAGATGGCTGCTGATGCTCACAGTAAAAAAAAAAAAAAAGAAGAAAAAGAAATTAACTTGACACAATATTTCACAAGCAATTTTGAGCTATTACTCGGTTAAAATCAAAGCAGGGAAAACATTTGACATTAAGTATGTTGTGAGTGACTTTTATAATTAAGCTTCTGAACCAGTTTTATTTTTTTTAACTGCTGCATGCAGTCCCACTAAATATTCATGTACAACCATATTAATCATCATTAATCATCAAGAATCTTTCTATGATGCTGAACCCAGTTTCAAACAAAACAAATTTGCTTTTGTAAAATGAGGAAAGTATCCCTACACAATAGTATTACATGAAGATCAGAAATGGCAACTGCATTTTATTTAGTTGTTGGCAGTAGAAAAGCATTGGGATATCGTTATGGAAACCCATGCAGAGTGGTAATAATGGATGTAAATCCAAAGTTGTGACATGTCTTCAGGGTTGCAAATGCCAGCTATTTGGCCCAACTGTTTGATGGATTACAATAAATATATGCTCAGACATTCCTGTTGTTGGAGAAGCCAGTATTTTTCATGTATCGGCTGCCAGTTGACTGACTTCCAGCTCCGTCATCGGGTCACATTTTTAACTGTCCAAACTGCTGCCAAACACGTTTGTTGTGTCGCTGCTCATGGTCCAATTATGCTGCCTGACGATGAGGTCTTTAAAGTAAATGGAGGGAAATTAATGTTGTCATTATCCTGTAAGTATAGCTGATTAAATTGGCTGCTGTTCAGCAAAAGACTCACCTACAACACTAATAAAGCAGGCAATATCTTAAAGAAGTCCCCTCCTAGAGTTTAAAATTAGCTCCTTTCATGAAATTTTCAATATAAGGAGCCCGTTTAAGGGTGTTGAAGGATTAATTAAATGAACACAGCAGTGTTTAGTCATATAAATCAGCAGGAGAATATTCACATGAAACTTGGCATGACTTTAATGGAGCGACAGATAGCCGGCCGGTCTTTCCTCTGCCTTAACGTAGCAGCAGAAATTCTTTATAGGATTAAAGTTTCATGATCGGGTTATGTAGGTGAAGGGTTTTCTGCGGCGCTTCAACCAGGGATTTTACATGTCAGGCTTTCCATCTGATTAGCACAGAGAGTTGTGAGAGCTTTCACAGGAAAATCTGCTTTGCCGGAGATTTCTTTTCTTCTTTTTCTTTTTTATCGGTTGCTCCCCCTTTTTTCCCTCCGATCTCAACAGTCACATTCAGGGTTTTTTCCAGAATCCAACTGGGCCTTTCGTGGACGTGACTCTCCACAACGGCAAGCATGATCGGTCCACATACAGTGAAAGCAATGAGTCCTTGTTACCACGTTTGACAGTAATCTATACACTTCCTTATGATTTCTGGCTGTTTCTGTCTGTTGTGCTTGAGTAAATCAGACCCCTGTTTATCAAACTACACTATGACCAGTCTCATTTGTAAAATATAGCATGCAAAGCTTATATATTTTAAAATATAGCATAACTCCTGTATTGGTAAAATTTATCATCTAAAGCTACTATATTGGTCAAATTTAGCACCCAGATCTGCCATGTTTGTAAAATTTAGCTTACAGAGCTACTATATTGGTAAAATTTAGCATCCAAGTCTGCCATATTTGTCAAATTTAGCATCCAAAGTTGCCATATTTGTAAAGTATTGCAACCAAAGCTGCTATATTTGTAATATTTTACATCTAAAACTGCCATATTTTGAAAATATAGCATCTAAAACAGCCATATTTGTAAAATTTTGCATCCAACGCTGCTATATTTGTAAAATTTAGCATCCAAAATGACCATATTTGTAAAATCTAGCATGCAAAACTCATATTTGTACAATTTAGCACCCAAATCTCCCATATTTGTAAAAAAAATTAGCATCCAAAGTTGCCATATTTGTAAAATATTGCATCCACAGCTGTGATGTTTGTAAGATTTAGCATCTAAAGCAGCCATATTGCGAAAATTTTGCATCCAAAACAGTCATATTTGTAAAATATTGAATCCAAAATGGCCATGTTTGTAAAGTTTGATAACCAAAACCACCATATTTGTAAAAAAAAATTAGCATCCAAAGCTCCTATAGTTGTAAAATATAACATCAAAAACTGCTATATTTGTAAACATTTAGCATCCAAAACTGCTATATTTGTAAAATGTAGCATCCAAAGCTCATATTTGTAAAATATCGTATCCAAAACTTCTAATTTTAGAAGGTTTATCATCTAAAGCTACTATATTGGTCAAATTTAGCATCCATAGCTCCTACATAGATCCTACCTCTCACTACACTATAGTCGCATCCACACTCGCACTGCTGATGCAGCTTATTACTACACTTCATGTGCATTGCTGCTTTTGTTAAATACACCTTCTTTTGCAAGCATTTTGCGTGTTTGTAGCCATTTTTGTTAGAGGTTATAACAGATATCTCCTTTTTTCATGGTTGCATACAGTAGTTTGCTGGGGTCATTTTTGGTGCATTCGTGGATGTTCCAACACCTCAGATTAGCTTTTATGTCACAAAATGACAAAAACTACACCTTATATCATTTGCACATTGTCCATTTGATTTGAATTTTCTCTGCTTTTAGATTTATTGGCAACTTTTCTTGGGCTGGTCCTTAAATTTTCAATGTTCTATGGACGTACCACCAAGAAAGACCTTCAGAAAGTCTTCCAAAGTCACGAGAACATAAATTTAACCACAAAATATTACATATAATAAAGCAGCAATGTTCTGTAGTAAAATAAATTGGAATCAGTCGCTGCCTAACAGACAGGAATTTAGCCTGCGGTGTCGCATGCTTTGGGAAATGACTTACAAGTTTCTGTAGTTTGTATAAATCACCATTAAAAAATATGTCCCAAATCGTGCGAAACCACAGGTGCAACGCTTCATGCAAAGGCTCATTAATATAATGTTATGGGTTCAAAGATTTCAGCGTAGAAGGTCTTTGTTTGCCGTCAGGGTCGTCTGTTGGAGCGATCAGAGCTTCGAGCTGCTCGCTGGGTGTTTTCTGTGTCAACACTGGAGGGCAGCAGCTGGGCTTTATTGCCGAGATAAAAGGCCACAGCGGACAGGTCCAGCATCTGGATTTATAGCAGCGTCCTGGTGATTCAGCAGAACATCGGCAGAGTCTCTACTTCTATTAAATGTAGGGAAACAGCAGGAGAGAGAATGGAGGTTTCAGGCCTCAGAGCTCGTCGTTCGAAAGGCAGATCTGACACATCAGATTAGGATGAAAAGGCTTCTGTGTTTCTGTCATCATGGTTTTAATCTCAAAACTGGAATTATTCCAGCGCTGAAGGAAGTAATTCCACTGCAGGGCTTCAACTTATGCAGCTAGAGTCTAGAAAGAGACATTTACACACGAGTCATTTGGCTTTAATTTACAGAAACATGCGAAAACATTGATCACAATGTCACCTAAATTAGATCACTTATCCAAAATCAATCACTCCAATGTAAGAATTCAGATCAGTTTTATTGCCAACGTTAGGTTCCACATACAAGGAATTGCTCTTATTGTAACAGAGCAACAATCATGACATAGAAAATCAGAGAAAAACAAGTATAGAAAACTAATAACGCATTATATAAACAACATTAGATCCAATTCTGCCATAAGAAGTAAATAAAACAAAGATGTTTGAATATTAAAAGACCTGTTGGGTTTAAAAAATGATGTACAAAATATGGCCAAGAATGTGCAAATAGTATCTACAGGGTGGGCCATAAGTTTCCATACATAGGAAAAACAAACATTTTATGTTGGACAACCGTTTTTATTGATATAATGTGCTCTATATGACTACCATTATTTCAAAAATACATGTTCATACGTGTTTTCCACTGTTGATGAACTTGCATTAGCACAGTTGAAGTTATGCTTGTAATGGCTTGGAGATGATTTATGTCTCGTATCTTCACCTGATACACCATGGCCTTCAAGTGCCTCCAAAGATAGTGTCAACTGCATCTTCTAGGGTATCTGAAGCATAGAAAAATATACATTATATACATTTTCCTATGTATGGAAACTTATGGCCTACCCTGTATAATGCATGAGTGTAATAATAAAGAATACAGATATTATTTAATAAGACAAGCTATGTTGAGTTTTACATTAATGTGTAGTGACTGTGGGTGGGATAGACTTTGTGAGTGTTGAAGAGAACGGCTGCCACATAATGAGACAAGAACAGCACTCAGAGAGCGCAGTACTCTGCCAAGGCTGCTCAGTCGTATCATTCCAATGGTTGAAATCTTGAAAAAAATCATGGCAGAAATCACAACACCATAGAATGTGTCCATTTAATATAGATGTACTCACAAACAAAATGACCTTGCGCTGAGCACAGGCATGTGTTATGCATGTGTACGTTATGTACAGATACTGAATCATGTGACCTAAATACGTAGCAGGCGGTGGGAATTGATGGGACTTGGAAACACCCCCACAATTAAATCAATTGTTCTTGTATCATTTCTGACGGATAAGTCCTGATAAGTCTGCAGTGGTGGATTTGTAGTAGGATCACAATCATGTGATTGTCAGCAGGCAGCTGATGTAGTGTTCACTTGCCATGGTTACAGTGACGCCGCGCCGCTATTTCACAATACAGAAATCTTTAACAAATCCGTGCATCCAGACTATAAGCTGCATCACTACCAAAGTCTAATCACTTGGTCCTTGTGTCATTTCTGATCTTCCCTGAAAATTTCATCCAAGTTCGTTAGTCCGTTTTTGAGTAATGTTGCTACCAGACGGACAAACGTACGCCGATTTGTCACATAACTCTGCCATTCTTTGATGGAGTAGAATTAATGTGCAAACTTAGTGTAAATGCAATGTGAAGTGATTTTTTTTGCTTCACTTTGAACTCTTCGATGAGCTTTCAGTCCTCTTTGCTCTTAAATCAGTATAACTGTTTATCCCTGTGAAGGCGGTTAGTGAATATGCAGAAATTCTTTAACTAGGAGGACAGATAACTAGAGACAGAAACACAAAACTAAATTAACGACAAACTATAAGCTAAAGACTGAGTGTTGAACACAGTGGAGACTTGTCAGTGGTTCTGGACTCCTACTTGTAGTTGGTAGATCAGGTGGAAAAATCAACTCTAGGTTCTGGTTCTGGCTGCAGAGTCAATGTTTACAGGTTGATACGATGACTAGTTTTGGTTCTGGTTGTGGTTCTTGTGGTTCTTCTGAATCTTCTTTATCAGAATATGCTCGCTTGAACTTATCCGGCTTCATTAGGTCCACAAGGCATCTCACTTTTGCATTCGTAAGGCCTATAATGGATCCAGTTTTCTGGCCTTTTTGATGAAAGTTTCACAAAATAGGGGTAATGTGTAGTTCTTTATGTGTCGTTCTTTATGTGTCGTGCATCAGTGACTAAATTTATTTGCTTATATATTTGCACTAAATCTGTATTCATGGTCTATATACATGTTGGTTTGTATTGTGTGTAACTGAGAATGTTAATCCAAACTGGTTTATTATTTGCTCTTTATTCAGGAGAACACAGTCTTGTCTCATTTTATTCTTAAGTTTAGTGAAGTCAAGACAAACCACTGGTGTTTATAGAGCTAATTTCAAACAACAGCCATTTTCGCCAAAGTGCTTTTCATTAAAAAGGAAAATGACTGACAGTACAAATTATCCGACCAAAAGTATAAGTTTACCAAAGTAATGTACATAGTAATGAGTTAAATCTTACAAAAATGATATAAAACTCTACTTTATCCAAGTACAATACATAAAAAGGCTCAGACCGTACAGTATTATTAATTATGAAGATTAACCTCCTTAATTTAATATTAAAGCTAAGACCCTTTGGTATTATTAATTAGCAAGATTAACCTGAATAATTTTGAATTTAAGTTTTGACCCAATAAAAGTGAAATCCCAACAAATCCAAGATCCAAGGATGTCCTGAATTCCCTCTGAACACGCTTTTAAAAAAGTTTGATTTCATGTGAATTGTATTTTGTCTTTGTTTTACTTTAAATTGATGTAGATAGATGCTGTAGTCCGACTCTACAAGGAACACTATGTGCACTACATGGTGCAGTTAGCCGTCCAGTCATGCTCTGTGGCATGTATGAAAATGCTGAGGAGGAACAGTTGATTCTCATTTAGTATCAAGATGCCAAGAGAAAAAAGATCTAAGCAGAGTTGAATTATTGGGCCACAGTCAGTCCCAAACTGCAGGAATAGACAGACTAAACTGACATCTGCATTTAATCTGTGGGAAGTACATCAGTAACTTTAGTCAGAAATTGTGGTTTGATAGTTAACGCTTGATACATTTGTGCCATATGTACAGAAAAACAGATCAACTCTTCCTCAGGTGACTGAAAAAGTAGGAACAGTCTGTATAAAAGAGATCTTTTATAGTCCTGTTGCAGTGCATTAATCCCCCATTACAAAGATGAATGCACATTTGAGAGTCCAGTGGTGCAGAAACCATCAGCTCTGGGTCTATATATGTGGAACAAAAGGTGATATGATTGGATGAGTCATTCTCCATGCGAACAGTGCAAACCTGAAAGCTTGACCCCAATGTGGAGGGGATCTAGTGGCTCTTTTATGCTGTTGCAGGCATTTTATTGTGACGGTTATCAAGAGGTCAGTAGGACAACGGATTCCTGGGAGGTTAGATAAGAAAAAAATGATGCGAATCATATGTTTGAAGTGTGAATGAATGAGAAAAGGCCAAAAGGTGTCAACTGGAGTTCTATTTTTGCATCTTGTATTGTTCGCATCCATTTTTCTACACTCCATTGTTCTTTTTCACTATATTCGATGGTGCATTGCTCATTAGAGCATGCAATATACACTACCGTTCAAAAGTTTGGGGTCACCCAGACAATTTCATGTTTTCCATGAAAACTCCCACTTTTATTCATGTGCTAACATAACTGCACAAGGGTTTTCTAACCATCAATGAGCCTTTCAACACCATTAGCTAACACAATGTAGCATTAGAACACAGGAGTGATGGTTGCTGGAAATGTTCCTCTGTACCCTATGGAGATATTCCATTAAAAATCAGCTGTTTCCAGCTAGAACAGTCATTTACCACATAAACAATGTCTAGACTGGATTTATGATTCATTTCATGTTATCTTCATTGAAAAAAAAAAACTGCTTTTCTTTCCAAAGAAAGGACATTTGTAAGTGACCCCAAACTTTTGAACAGTAGTGTACATGGTATCACCTAATTCTTGAATGGATGCACACACAGACAGTAGAAACCCGCTTGTACAAACGTTGCTCCATTAGGTCGCCAGTGGTCAAGTCCACAATTTACTCTTAAATTGTGTTGTAGAATTTGCAGTTCAGATGCAAGTTCTTATCTCACATTCTTCAAATGTGTGTCGATTTTACTGTACAATGTAATTTTAAAAACTTGAGGAAATATCTCTACCTTCATCCATGGATTTTCCCTTAATAGTGAGTCCACCGGGCTTAAAAAATGGTTAAACGCCACGGCGGTGTAGCTTGTTTTGGTAGTTTTCTCTATTTTGTGAGGATAAACAGGGTAACAGAGCAACAACTCTTGCAACAAATTAAGGAGAACTGCATTATTTCATGTACAGTCACGGCCGGAATTATTGGCACCCCTGGAGTTTTTCCAGACAATACACCATTTCTCCCAGAAATTAGAAATGTTTTTGGTATATACGTGTTTATTTCCTTGATGTGCATTGGGAAAACACAAGACCGCAGAAGAAAAAAGCCAAAATTGACCTAATTTTACACAAAACTGTGTAAACTGTGTGAGTGTTTATTTTTTCACAGATTCAAAAAGGGGTAAAGATGATAAAAGTGAAATCTCAACCCTATTCTGTATTTTCTACCCGCTCTTTCACATTTAATTCGATGGTGCTGTCCTCCAGGTTCCTTTACCGACCCCTCGGCCGAAGGTTTGTCCAGAGAACGAGCGAGGGAGCGGGATCGCAGCCGGCCTCACGAGAGGAGGCACCACTCCTCAGCAGGGGAGAAGCAGCGATATTATTCCTGCGAGCGTTACGGCAGCAGGGAGCAGTGCCACGCCAAGTCAGCCGGTCCCAGTCGATCCACATCTCCGGGTGAAGGACAGGACTCTGGTTTCCTTAAACAGGTCAGTCACCTGAAGCCACGTGGCTTCACAGCTGAGCGGTTCAAACTGTGAACAAACAAAATCCCACATGTTGGATTTTATATGATACACGGTTTCAAACTTAGATTTGGGGGTTACTAGGTGATCAGTGTGGGGATTGTTGCCCTTTGTGTTCCTAATACCCAATTTGGGAACAGTGCAGCAAAACAAATATCCCAAATCTCAGCTAAGGAGTGGAAAGTTCCTGAGTCATGAGTCAGTCACAAGCTCTCAGTCCAACTGATCACGTGTTTCACCTCTGAAGAGTAGACTGAAGGCCCCGAAGCAAGCAAGATGTGAAGCAGGAAAGGTTTAACAGAACATCAGTAGAAAGACGGCAAATGTCTTCAGATTTCTTTTAAAGCCGCAAAGTTTCTACGCATAAGATTTTATTCGTGTTTCTGCTTTCAACTAATTTTACTCTATAATTATAGTGCATTTGGAAAATGTTCAGGCCCTGTCAAGCTTTTCCACATTTTTACATTTGAAATTCATCAAAAATTTGACTGAATTTATGTTTTTCTCATCAATCTACACATGATACTCTACAAACGCATAGTATTAACTAGTTTTGGGGATATTTTGTGAATTTTAACATAAAAGTCTGACATATCCCAGTTACATCAGCACATAAGATCCATCACTTTGTACTTTAAGCTCATTTGGCAGCAATGGCAGCCTCAAATCTTCCGAGCACACCTTTCTTTGTTGTTCCCATTTCTCTTGGCAGAATCAGCTATTTTCAGGACTCTCCAGAGATGCAATGTTAGGTTCAGGTCCAGCCTCTTTCACAGAGTTTTCCTAAAACACTCTTATTTTTTCTAGAGGCTATGCTTTGGATCGTTGTCTTCAAATGTAAATCTTATCACCAGATGGAGATCCTGCACTCTCTAGAGAAGGTTTTCATGCAGGATTGTTCTATATTTTTCTGCATCCATCTTTCCCTCTAGCCTGACTAGTCTCCCACAGCATGATGGTGCCACCACCATGCTTGACTGTAGGGCTTATAGAAATGGGGCGATTCACTCCTGGTTTCTTCCACATATCATTCCGAATTGTTGAAATAGATGAATATTCATTTCGTGAGACCAGATGAGTTTCCCTCTCATGGTTTGGGAGTCATTGAGGCATTTTTTGGCAATTTCCCAGCAGGCTGTCATGTGCCTTTAGTAAGGTGAAGCTTCCATGTGACCACTGTACCATAAAAGCCTGATTGGTGCTGCACCAATGGTTGTCTTTCTGTGAATTTCTTCCACCTGCATAAAGGAACTCATTCATAGTGACTGTTTGGTTCTTAGTTACCTGTCTGACTGAAGCCGTACGTCCCTGATTACTCAGTTTGGCTGAGTGATCAGATCTAGGAAGACTGTTAGTGGTTCCAAACTTCTTCCATTTGTAAACGATGGAGTCTCAGATGACTTTGATTGACCATGATCAGAATTTTTTGTATCCTTCCACAGACCTGAGCATTTAGACCATTATCTGTCTGTTTTTGGGTTTGTTTGTTTTTTACAAACTCATAGCTTGTTTTTCACTGAAATAAGACAAGTGAGTGCCTTTCCTAATTCTGTCCATTCAGTTAGACACAAATGGACTCCATTGAAGTTGGGAAGCATCTCAAGAAACACTGATAGCAGTAGCCCACTTCAGAGCTTAAAGAGTCTGGATACTTACGTAAATGACATATTCCATTCTTTTGTTTTTACGGTGCAGTGTGGGCAATCATTCTCAGTCTGTTTAGAAATGCAGGGTGGGCCAACAGTTTCAAAGGGAGGGACTCACATGCACTAACATGCTGTAGTGTGCATGTAAAACTTGACCTGCTGAGGTTGTTTTTTTCTTTACATGAAAAGTAGTAGTTTACTGTGATTTTTATGCTATATTTTTTTTTAGAACTTAATCTTTAAGTCTCAATACATGGTTTTGCTCCAAACTCATTTACTGTGTATGTTATTTGCTTCCTCAGCATGGTAGCAGTGTGGTCAAAGCTGGCCCCGTGACGCTCCCCTCTGGTTCAAGCACACCGGGCCGCAGTCGCCGGCAGCTTCCACAGACGCCCCTCACCCCTCGTCCTGCTGTGGCCTACAAGACCGCCAACTCCTCGCCTCTGCCGCCCAGCACCGGCGCCGCTACGTCAGGACACCAGACTCGCTTCAGCCGTGGCCTTTCAGAGCACGATCGCTTATTCGGGGCCCAAGAAGAGTCCCCGATTCCAGTCACCCGCATCGGTTCGGACCCTAATTTAAACCGTCAGCAGCTGGACTCCTCTCAGCGGGTTCTGCTCGAAGAGACGGAGGACTTCCAGGACGCCGTAAGCAGCCATGGAGGGGGACACTCTGCCAGAACTGGCGCCTCCACCACAACGTCGGCTTCGCACGGAACTGCCGCCGCGACCGTGACAGCGCCGGCCGTGCAGGGCCGAGCAGGGGGGGTGCCGAACGGGTACCACTTCACCCTCGGGGTCAACTCTGCATCGGGGCCTGGGAACAGAGGGTGTCTCAGGGAGAGGGAGGAAGATGACTGGTGCTAACATGGCGGGAAACTTTGGAAAGAGTTTGCTGTTAGCTAGAAAGGAGCGGCGTGTAAGTGCTGCTCAGTGCTCGTGTCGAGTCCGTTGAGCCGCTGCAGTCGGAGGCCGGTCGGCTTGAAAACACGCTGAGGGTAAAAAGTCAGTGGGAAGTGCTGTAAAAGGGGGGTCAGAAATCATTCCAGCTTTGTAGTGTTACTCTCTTTTTAATACAACAACCTCTTTAAGGAATATAAACTTTTTCTACCCCCTTTACTTGCACTGAAATTATAGCACATGTGAAGACCCTTAAGTATTTTTGCCTTGGCCAGTAAATTCAGTGGAGCAGAAGACAAAAGCCAAAATCTCCTCATTCTTTGGGTGAAACTATGAACTTTGTTTCACGCTGATCAGAATGCCTCATTGAGTTTTTATTATCGTACGTCTCATTTTGTTTCCGTTTCCCCCTCCAAGTTATCTTCCTCTCCTTTGATTTTTTACTACGACAGGGTCATCGAATTTTGGCCAGAGCGGATTAGAGAAACTTTTTTTATGCTGGTCTAAAAATTCTGCCATAACACCTACTGAACACAGAAAGTCATCAGACATGGGTCAGAATTGCTCTAAAGCCGAGTTTTCACGATCACATTTTTGTAAATTGTACCAGGTGTAAATTTTTTGAGTGCACGTAGGGAATAGAACAACTCTTTTTCTGACATTAAGTGGCTAAAATACTAAGTGCCTCGTTTTCCACGATGTGTTAAGATGCAGCCTGGCTTGGAGCTGAATATACAGGATCTAAGTGTGTACTCAGCTGTCAAGAAGTGGACAGAACAAACTGGTAGAAAGGACAGAATGCAAAAATAGTCTTTTTTGTACCGAATCTTGTGGTAGGTAAGTCAGAATTAGAGATCCAAAGTAAGCAATTTAGTGCATGCCAGGGTTGTCAAAAAATAAATAAAAATAGTGTCTGTACTTTCGCTTAAGGGTGTGTGGTTAAGCATTTGCCTTTCTCTTCAAATATACTGCCAGCCAGTTGGTAGAAAACGGTCTCTGGATGGGGAAAAGTGCCATTTTTTTGATTAATAATCAACAAAAAAGTTCAGAAACGCCTGCCTCGTCACGGTATTTATCATCTCCGCCATATTTACCCAGATTTCAAGGGTTTCCTTTTCTTCCCGTCTGTTTCCTCTGAGAGCAGTATTGCGTGAGGGTTTGTAGGTGAGGTTACCTGTGTGCAGTTTCACGGGTACAATAAGGAGTTGTGTTGTTGCTGCTGACTGTTGACTAAAAGTAGGGCTATGCAACAAGACGACACTTCATCTTGCCCTGTAGCTTTACCCTCTGGAATCTCCAGGTTCAGGCTTTAGTGTGACTGCGACCAAATTTTACATTTTACGTGTGAAGAGCTGTAAATTCTAAATGTATTATACGATGTACAGTTAACCGACAACACACGCTGAGGCACAAATGGTGTGAATCGCAGGGCATTTTTGAGGTCGGCAAGTTGACTGCATGACGCCTACTCAGATAGAACCACCCAGAATATAAAACTGTGTTCTCTCCACATTTGGGTCAAGTTGTATTTTTAAATAATTTTAGTGGGTTTGAAACTTGCCGGGAGAACCACATTTTTCACATTAATGTCTGAGCTCACCAAGCGTTTTTGTGTCACTATTGGAGTTCTGGAGAGGCTTACATCTAGAGATCTGACAGATCAGAGACTTGAAGCTCTAAATTACATCCATTACCAACCATTATACAACACTTTTGCTACACTCTGACTCTTTACCTCGTTTCACAGAGCTGGACGTAACTTGGATAAGGCTGCAAATATTCTCTGTTTTTGTTTTAAACTCACTCCTGCACACTTAGGAGCCAAAGTTTAACGAGTATACCTTCGATGTTTGTCACAGAAATGTAGTGAAGAGATGTCGTGTCTTCTGGTGTGTTTCCCAACATGTGCAAGCAAGCACTGTAGATCTAGCATTGAAATGTCACAAATAAATATATTCCTGCAGGTTAGACAGAGTGTAGGAGTCTTAAACCTGCGATCCGTTCATCCCTGTCCAGTGCGCCTGTCTCACGAAACTGGTCATGGATCTTTGTCTAAAGCCCATTGGTTCCTACTAATAATTTAAATCTTTATCTAAGTCTTAAAAAAGCTCGAACATTTGTGAAAACAGCTGGTTGCTGGGGGTTTTCAGAAATATTCTCTGCTCAAAGAGCAGTAAATAGTGCGTTTGTTGGTTTCTACCTGCAGATTGATGCACATTTAATGTGTTTTTATGGCAGCATGAAGACGTGCTTTCACCGAAACGTACTTATGTTCAGGAAGGAACTTGTCTCTTGTTCATCAGTTCCTACCTAAGATAAAAAGTCTTTAAAATTAGTCTCAAAAACACATTTCTATTGATGCACAATGGATGATATTTGCCTATATTCGATTTCCCAATATTTTCCAGCTCATTGTGGTAGATTGCAGATGACAGTACTGATATATATATGCGTATTTTTCCCACCAAATCCAGAAGTCTCTCCTGTAGTGGAGTTAACATATTGAGAGACCCACTCTTTTACATATTTTACATGTATTACATAAAGTGTAATGCTTTTCAAAAGTGCACATTTACCAGACAAAATAACTTCAACTTACAACTAACTTTGTTTTATGCAACGTTTTCAAATCGAACTGTGAACTTTAAGGCCAATGCAGATATTTTAAAGCATTTTATGGGGCGACAACAAAGATGATACTGGTATCATTTCCTAAAATGGCTGAAGAACTGTTGTTTTCCCAAACGCAACTCAAACAGGACGAAATAGTGGATTATGCAGAACTGACTTGGCTAAACGCGCAATTCATGGCATTAAAAATCAATTAATTGTGGATTCAGTTCTTATTTTTGTGTTTAAAAATACAAAAAAAAGAGAAATTGCTGACCTTATCCTTTGAGCTACATAGATAAATGTGTCAAAAAGACATTTCTTAATAAATAACTGTACATCAGACTGTTAGAAGTGATGATTATGGTCCTGATTGTCAGAGTTGGTTCACAAAACATCTCAAAATCCTTCAGATTTAATTGGAACAAGTTAATATTCTCAAATATTTAGCGTTTTTGTTTAATTTTTACCAGTAGAAATACAGACCTTGGTGCTCATTTTATCATCCTGGCAAGTTTATGAACACGTAAATTATTTGCAAATACTTCTATCCAAATCTGATTTTGTCCCACTATACTAGTAGATTTCATTTTATTCATCTCTAAGTGTGCAATCTATCGATGGATCTAACTGGAGACAGTTTAGACTTGAAGGGTCTAAATGTTCGTGTGGTTGTTGTTTGTACCAATAGGTTGCTTGTTGTCTCATTGTAAGTTGCCATGTTGGAGCAGAAGTTTATGTTCATCTATGGTAGATTTTATAAAAAGATAAAGATCCTACATTTCCTCCACTGAGCCCCACATGAACCGGGTGCCAAGTTTTTCCTCTTTTCTATGGCTGCCCCCCTCTGGACATGTCCTGTCTGCATGTTCTGAAAAAGAAACTGTGCATGTGCGAAAAAACACAAAGAGAAAAAAAAAAAAATAATAATAATAGTGGTATTGTTTGGCTTCATTGAGTCCATGATTTGTACAATTTGTATTTTCTGATTAATCTCAACACACACAAATGTATTGGTTTCAGGTAAAAGAAAAAATGAAAATAAAAACAAGCTTGAAAAACATTTTCTTCTCACAGAACCACCAAAGTGGACTCGAGGCTCTTTGTCAAAAAAGAGGTTCTGGAGTGGCTGAATCCTTCGCTGCCTGATCTGTTACTTGACTGTCTCCCGCAGTCATTTCGACTGAACCTATAGATTTTGTATGAATATAAGTCCTTGAATAAAGAGGTATGATTATGAAATTGCAGCGTGTAGATGTGTGAATGTTGTGTTGAATTGTCTCGTGGTTGGACAACGTTTTACTGGACCTGAACCCAGGATAGAATCTGATGCTCCATATTTACTATTGTCTATTTTAACCCCCTTTTTGGGGGTAAAACACAGTATTTCAGCAGTTTTTTGGTGGAAAATGGATGGAAAAACACTAAAAGTAGTGTTTTTGTCACTATTTAAGCATTTTTTTCTCCATCCATTTCCTCATGGAAAATGGTGGAAAAACAGTTTGAATAGTGTTTTTGTCAAAGATGAAGGTAAATATTCAGTGAGAGTTACATTAGACTTGAGTCTGAAATAAAGTTGTAACTTTAATATCAATCTAATGCATATAGATGTATATTTTTTTCTGGTTTATTGTTAACTAATTCAGGAAATAGTGTTGGCTGGCGACGTTTCATGCACTTTTTCCACAAAAAACTGCAAGTTAACATCCCTAAACTGTTTTTTTTATTTTTTTTTATGAAAAGCTTCATACAATTTATTCATACAAAAATAATACACTCTATGTATTAAATCAGTTCCTAGAGTGCTATGTAGTTTAGCAGTATAGCTACTGAAACACACCTGCAGTATGTCCCAGTATGTCACTACTACTACATCCCATCACATTTTGCAGTATGAAAGTTCCCTCTTTTTTTTTCTGAGCCACAATCCTCTGCAGTTACGTCACATTTCGCTGTTTTGCACGAGTATAAATAAGCTGAGAGTTCGCTGACAGACGATTTCACACTTCAGACGGCAGCTGATTTACGAGCAACGCAGTCAGAGGTTTGGGTGCAACATCACCATGAAGCAGAGCGTCCCGGCTGTATGTGCACTGCATGAAATATTTCATATTTTAAGGGTAAATGGTAAGGCTGTACTGCAGTATTTGCTGCATGGTAGCTGTGTTGGTAGTCTAATTTAGGCTGTCACATTCATTTTGTTACAACTCGGCTCTGAAGCTGCAACAACACAGGGAGACAACAGGGTGGTGACTAAAAAAAAAAAGGTTTTATTGTGATGCAAAACCAAGCCAACAAAGTGCACGAAAGACTATAAACCAAACCAAACCAGAACCAGGCTTCTGGAGCTCCAGAAGGAAGCAGCTCCTGTCAGAGAGAGACTGGAAGTGAGGGAGGTTTGATGCAGTTTGAGCCACTTGATCCCAGGTGTGGCTCAATCAGCTGACGACCCTCAGCTTCTGAACAGGAACACCTGCTGTCCAAGAGGAGGGTCGTCACAATTTTAGTTTAGAAGTCGGTCAAGTTTTTCAGAAATTAGTAGCATTTACCAAAAGTTTGATAGTATCCTGACCTTCTCCCCATCACACCTACATCCACTCACCTGTGGATCTCTCCTAGTTTTTGTGCAGCTTTTATCATCTTACTGTGTTTTCTAGTCTGATTGTGACTGGAATCCTGAGCTCTTTATTTAGAAGCCTGTGAGCACATCTTTCATTCAAATAAACTTCATTCCTGCTCTTTTGGAAGTCTGAGCTTGCTGATGAGGAGATTAGAAAAAAAAATCCAAATGCATCTGGGTGGTTTTTACCAAAAAAATAAATAAAAAATCTCTGATCAAACATTTGTGGAGTTGGACAAAGGCTTGTGGGAGAAAATGGGCGGAGGTCCTGCAGGATTTTAATTGGCCCGCATTACAAAGAAAGGGGCGGGGCTTGTGCTGCGGTGATGTGATGTAGCTGCAGGAGGAGAGAAGAAGAGGAGAAGGTGAGGAAGAGGAGGATGGAAAGTTAGTTCCTTTGCTCTCCGACAAGATGAACAGCTCAACGTTCACTGTGACTTTGCTTTGACTGGAGTTTTTTTTTTTTTTCCAGAAAACGCATTTTGGCACTTTTTTTTTTTCTTTTCCTGCTTTGCATATGTTTAATCCTCGTTTCGCAAAGTCGCTCTCAGCTGGAAGATGTTGCTCCGCTGCGGGACGTGGACCGTTTTCCTCCTCGGCCTGCTGAGCTCCTCCTCAGCTGACGATGCAGCAGCGGAGGACTTCGGAGGAGAGTCCGGCTCCGGGATGCTGCAGGCAGGTAAGAGAGGAGGGAGGACACCTGTGGAGCTCCGGAGGAAGAGATCAGTGCAGAATGCATTCAGTCTTATGGCAGGATTTTAAACATGCAAAGTGCACAACATGTGCAACGTTTGTAGTTAATGTTAGATTTATTGTTAACTAGTTCAGGAAATAGTGTCGAATGAGGAAGTTTTACATTTTTTTTCACATTTGCATCCCAAAAACTGCAAGTTAACACCCTAAACATGATTTTTTTTTTTTTTTTTTAATGAAAGTCTTCATGCAGTCTTCTTTATCATGTGCAACTTTACAGTAAAGACATGCAGAATTAAAGTCAAATCAGTTTTTCTGCATCGTTGAACCTCTTTGAGAACCTTTTCTGGTTCCTGCATCTATTTCTCCAGTAAATTTTAGACCTGAAATACTTGCAAGCTTCTTCAGTTATTTGACATGAAACTGCTGTGATTTTCATGGAAAGTCACCTAGTGTTGAATAAGGACGTTTCATGCACTTTTTCTACATTTACACCCCTAAACTTTATTATTTTAAATGTAAATCTTCATGCAATCTTCTTTATTGTCTTGTAACTTTGCAAAGACATTTAAAATTAACAGTAAAACCTGTTTTTTCAGCATCTTTTTAACCTCCTTGAGAACCTTTTCTGGGTTCTGAGTTCTGGACAACAGCTTTTTAAAAAACTTGTGCAAAATTTCACATTCTCCAGTAAACTTCCACTTTGAAATATTCACCAAAATTTAGCATTTTGTGATATAAAGCTGCTGTAGTTTTCATGAAAATTCACCAATCTGTAAATGTGTCCATCTGTGGAGCCTCAGAGGAGAATATAGACTAATGTAGTGTTGAATGAGGACGTTTCATGCAGTTTTTCAAACTTTTCATCTGAAAAACTGCAAGTTAACATCCCTAAACTTTGTTTTTTTTTTATACAGCCATTTCTGGTTCCTGCAGCCGTTTCTCCAGTAAACTTCAGCCTTCAAATATTCACCAAAATCAGCCACTATGTGACATGAAACTACTCTAGATTTCATGAAAAGTCACCCGTCTGTAAATGTGTCCATCTGTGGAGCCTTAGAAGAGAATATAAAGGCAGAATCAACACATTTATTTATCAAATAACACGATTTAACCATGCAGAGTGCAGCTTAGATTAGATTTGCTGTTTAAAAGTGGAAACTAATTCAGGGAATAGTGTTGAATGACGTTTTATACAGTTTTTAAAACTTTGCATCCCCAAAACTGCAAGTTAACATCCCTGAACTGTGTTCGTTAATGAAAGACTTCATTCAGTATTCTTTATTATGTGCACTTTTGCATTAAAGACATGCAAAATTGCAGTAAAACCATTTCTTTGAGAACCTATTCTGGGTTCCTGACAACAGCTTTTATTAACTTCCACAAAACATGCATTTCTTCTGTAAACTTCAGCCTTGAAATATTCACCAAAATGTACTTTTTTTGTGACTAAAACTCACTGTAGTTGTCATAAAAACTCCCCCATCTGTGCATCTGTGTCATTTACTGATGCAGCCTGTAAACTTTAAACCTGAAATCTATCATTATCTGACATAAAGCTGCTTTGCTTTTCATTAAAAGTGACCCGTCTGAATGTGTGCTTTAAAAACAAGCCTGCATCCTCCTCTGCAGCGCCGGTCTATTAGTCACTTTATCAGCTGGACCACATTACATCATCTGTTGAGTTCAGTTTGGATCCAGATGAAAAACTTCCTCTGACACTCAGCAGCTTCACTCCTTCCAAGCGGCTCTTTTCCCTGTTTCAGATCAACCCAGAAACACTTGTAGACTCAGTGAAGAACTTCGTTTGGCAGCTGCAAAACCTCCAACCACAATGAAACAATGAGGCTTCAGCTATTTTCATGACAGACTTTTAACGGCGTTTTGTAATTAGTCTAACAGCTTCTCAAAGACGAAAGCACGACTTTAAGGAGTGTTTTTGGAGCACAGTTGTCATTTCTTCTACACCAACAAGTTCGCTCACAAATTTAAAGCCTTTAAGCTGCAAATCAGACTCATTTATATTCTTTCCACCTTCAGCGACAGCCTTAAGTTTTTATTACTGCTGCTGTCTTGGCTTCCTTCCTGCATCTTAATCATCTGTACCGTTATCAGACGTCTGAATCGATCCGAGATAAAATCATTCCTCTCTGGATTAAAGTCGGTTTCGTCACTTTTACACGAGCGACGAGAGACGTTTGGACTTGCTGGATGTGTCGTTCTCACAGACATGTTAGTATTTCATGAAACACATGTGGAAGCTGAAGCCAAAAGTCGGTTATTAAATGGCGAGGAATGCTTTTATTGTGCCAAGCAGACTTAGTTAATCACGACACTGTTTTCCAGAACCAGCCCTGTTGTCTCGTCAGAGCCTTCGTTGTCTGGATCTTCTTTGTTGTATCGATGCTGTTGGTGCAGTGATAGGGTTTAAACTTCACTCGTTTAATCCTCCGAAACCGGAGAAATTGATCCTCGATAGATTGGAGATTTGCCAGTTTGCGACGACTGGATTCTGCAGCATCACTTGTTTTATCGGCATCACGTTTTCCTGCTGCTATCAAAGTGTTTTAGAGCCTCACAGGAGACCAGAGGACAGCTGAGAGCTCAGATTAGACCTGGTGAGGCTGCAGATGGATGTTTTCACGGTGTTTCAGGGTTACTGTACAAAGCTTTCTCTGTGCATCGCCAAAAAGATGACGGTTGTTCTGCTGTGAGAATCTTGCGTTTGCTCTGTTATTGTTGTTATTATTGTTGTTTGTGGATGGTTTCAGACAATTAAAACTAAAATAATTGAAAATACGCTTGATTGAAGAGGGAAAATTAATTCCTGTAACTCAGTTTAGCTTGTTGGTTAAATGTAATTTAATTAGAAGGGGTCATAACTCAAAAATGCTGATGCCAGCTGTTATCATTAAATGTTTTTGTTGAGCTTAAATGTATTATTTTTTAGAGTTTGTGAGTTTATTACCAAAAGCTGAGTCAGAGCAGGACTGTTTTTCATGATGCTATCTCCTCCCAATGAGGATGTTAGGAAGAGATGAGGAGCTTCCCAATGAGAAATCCTTCCTTTCATAAGTGAGGCCAGGTTTTTCTGATGAGCTGCACAGCTGCATCACCTGTCCAGCATTTATTCACCACAGCACTCGATAAAAGCCTTAAGTGTAGGATGCGTTTCAAAGCTCCTCCTGAAGCCTCCTCACTGTGGATTTAAGTAATTGGCAGATCCTCCATAACATCAGACGGAAACAATTTGTGTGCGGAGGGACGAGAGGGGATGTGAGGTTAGCAAGTTAGCATAATAAGAAGCATCCCTGGACCAGTTACTTAGCTGTGACGTTTCTATCTGCAGATGTTTATCAGATTACCGTCTACAAATGGAAACTAAATAAACTGTGCAGGTGTTGACAAGATGCACGAGTGAGGAGATTTTTAGTGACCTCAAGTTACCCATAACACCTTAAATCTGCTTTATGAAGCCATAGATCTGTGTTTTATGTGCGGAGTTTGTCCCCTTGTTTCCATATTTGACTTCCAAAACCAGCCCAACATTACATTAATACAACTATAAGTACGGCGGAAACAAGGAACAGAAAGACCTATAAATGCCTCCACCTTGATCTGTTGCACACCGTTCCCTCACCTTCATACCTGAACTCTGTGTGACTGCTGTAAATCACGTACACTGTGCACGGAGCATTCCTTTAGCTCACATTTGATGAATTACATTCATTCGCACAATGACGTTTAACCAAGAATTCCTCCGCAGCTGATTTATCTCCTGTACAAAGGTGTCATTGTCAAAGCGGCTCGGATTAGACTTTGAAGCCACCGACTTTATGTGCAGTTTATTAGACCGATGGTGAACAGATAAGTGTGTGCAGACCTGTAATCATGTCTGAAGGCATCCTATAGATTCTGTGCCACTATATATGTGGTTTTTAGGGGAAGATGTGCAGGTATCGGTCTGGTTTTAACCCAGATGTTGCAGAGAATTCAACCAAATGAGTGTAAAATCACCAAAATGCAATTAAGCGACTGGATTCTCGTGAGATTTGCTCATCATATTCATGAGAGAATCCAACTTAACAGGGTTCAAGCTACAAACTGAGAGCTACAGATGTCTTTGCCAGTGATCGATGACTATAGACATGTGGTTCATCAATAACCTGACTGAAGAATTCCTCAAAGGTTGTCTTCTGTGTAACAAACCATCAGGTTAGATGTTTCTTTGTTCTACCAAAAAGCAGAAGTTTAGCATATGAGATGAAACACTTGGTGGTGCTAAACCTCTTAAGATGTCGCAGCAAAATGTGATAAAAACAGTTTTGTTTTTTTGTCAAGAGAGGACGTGTATTGGTTTTTTTCACAAAATCTATTTAAATTTTATACATTTTGCTTTTTAAACACCAACATTACACAGTAAAAATGTTTGTTTTTTGAGTTGGATGGAAAGGCAAGTAGTGTTGCATTTCCATTAAAGTTGCTATGGATAATCATGTTTGTTTTGTGTGAAAGGAAACATTTTATTGCTATGATCCAACCAAAATGTCCCCTTCACACTTTGAAATTGTATCTTCTGAGCATGTTTATGCTCTACAGAGGATGAGCCCTTCACAGTTTTGATCTGTCAGTTTTTGAAATTTCTCAGTGTCTAAAATCCATCTACAAGACATTAGAAGCTAATTGAGACATTATTTAACTATTCATGGTCTCCTGAGGCTGAATCCTAACTTCACTCTTTCAACAAGAAAAGCGCACAGAGAGTGCAGTACTCTGCATGTGTTATGCATGTGTATGCTATGTACTGATACCGAATCATGTGACCCAAATATGTAGCGGCCGCCGTTAACTGATGGGACTCGGAAACACCTCCACAATTTAATCAATTGTTCCTTGTATCATTTCCAATAAGTCGGCAGTGGTTGAGTTGTAGTAGGATCGCAGTCATGTGATCGTCAGCAGGCAGCTGACGAAGCGTTTGCTTGTTGTCATAGTTACTGTGACGCCGTGCCGCTATCTTGCAATGGGAAATCTTTTCCAAATCCCTGGATCCAGACTATAAGCTGCATCACTGCCAAAATATAATCAGTCGGTCCTTGTGTCATTTCTGACCTTCCCTGAACTTTTCATCCAAATCTGTTATTCCGTTATTCCATGTTACGCACAGAAAGACAAACAGACTAATAGACAAATGTACACCGATTGTCACATTACTCCACTGTGTTCTTTGGCGGAGTAATAATGTTTTTGTATTTTCTGATCACGTCCATACTCCCCCGAGGATGAACTATTCCCATCTTGACCCTCCATGAGCTTTTCTTAATTCCAACACTTACAACACATCTGAAACCAATGGTGAGATCATTTAATAGAACTTGTGTCAATATTCATGGTTTTGGCTTTTTCCTTTTGAAGCCAAACTTCACTTGTAGTCAGAACTGTCAAAATATAACTGGGACAATTCTGTCAGGAGCATTTTTGTGCTCCCCAGAGAATGAAGTTGGGCCAAACTGTCAACTTTTTGGGCAAGATAACTAATAAATAAAATCGGAAATTTGAGCACATTCATGTATCCTCCAGAAGAGAATTTCTTTGATTTTTATGGGCCTTTATTGGCCATAATGTGGGAAACTCTCCACATACTTATGTGTACTTTTGGTCTGAGGCTGTGATCATGGTTTGGACCAGACTTTTAGCTCCAGAGACCCCAGAAATCCTTGAAGTTTCCAGCTTTAGTGTGAAAATACTCCTCCATTCCTTGCAGTTCTCTGTAATTATGATGAAAAATGAATGAAGAAAGATCTTGGTCCACTGCTGCCCACCAATATCTCCATGGCATATGCATTTCAGTCATTTCCAATCCATCCATTCATCTGTCCTTCCATCCATCCATCCTTCCAGTTAGCCATATCCAGCTGTGATGCTCCCATATGTCTGGAATAGCTGAGTGTAACCTGTGACCCTGTGAGATGAGTATCGCTGGAGTAAAGTCTGCAGAGCAGCTGCTGGGAAGAGTTTTGTGATGGTTAGAAGAAGTGTCTGAGAATCTCCAAACCTCTCCTGCTGCTGCACCACAGAGTCGCTTCAGAAGTGGAAATCACTGACTAACTGTCTTGACCTTCTGTGACCACCAGCAGTGAAAAGCAGAGGGGGTTTTTTTTATGTATGAAGTGAACACTTTGGGGAATTTGAGAAGATACATACTTGTAAAGCCTTTTTTTAAAGTAGATTTTTAATCATAGCACGGATGACATAAATGTGGTGTCCATTATCCAACTTCAAAACCCTGCTAGCACTGAAGCCAAAGGATAGTTTTTCATCTGCCACTTTGAGGTATGTCCAGAATAACCAGCCAGACTACCATTTAACTGTAGTGACATCCTGATTAAAGCTGTAATGATTCGTGATTAGCAGAAAATGTGTCACCAGGAATTTCTTGCATAATGCTGAACACGTGCAAAACTGGAGCTTTTCCATTTAGTGTTCTGTATTGATCGTGTTAAGAGGATGAGTCCTCAAAATTTGCCATAATAGCACGACCAGTATTGTTTTCACCATTTAAGCATGTCACAAAGGCAAATTTGGTCCTGGAAACATCTACTGCAGCAGAAAACTACCACAAAACCAGGTGGTTTTAGTACTTTAGTTTATACGTCTGTCTGTCTTGTCAACACGTTAGCAGCACAACTGTGCAAGATACAGTCATTAAATTAAAGTTTAGAGCAGAATGAAAAACAAATTTGAAGAGGTAATAATGACCAGAAAAGATATGTTATGGCATTGGATAATTTGCTAGAGTGGAAGCATATAAATAGACAATTAAAAAGGACCTAATATCAAACCTGGCGGTACACCAGATAGTTTATAAAAGGTAGGAATGAACCAACACAATGCAGTATCCTTGACACCAACCTGGACTTTGAAATTGTCAAAAACTGCATGACCTACTGTATTGGAAGCATTAAAATTGTGCTAATAGCTGCTAAAATGGAAAGAAGGTCCTTGGTTACCTTGCGTTGGGTCACCTTCTGTGCTGTGAAAAGATGTAATTTTTAATGTAACAATGATGGTTAAGTACTAATGAGGCAGGGCATCAACATGGTGATGTTTGTGATGTTTTGAGGATGTTTCTTGGTTTCCTTCTGACTTATTTTCTTGCATCTGTAGGCATTGATCCGAATAGGACTAAGCAATAATGCAAAATCACTGTTGTTTGGTCACAACGTCAACCTATTGGGAACATCACGGCCGGTATGATAAGATTAAAAGTGGAAACACTCAGTAATGGTGCTGATTGCGTCTTTGACTCATTTGTCGTCCAATAAATAAAAAGCACCATATGGGCATGAGGTTTGGAAGGTTTTATTGCCACCAAACAGGTTATTTAACCTTTAATGGCTTCATGATCTTTTGTTTTGTGTCCAAAATGACTAGCCAGAGTTCCATGAAACTGCAATGATGTCCTCACTAAAGCTAATGGTTAGCAATTAGCTGCAAACGTAGTCAATTTTTATGAATGTACTAAGCTTTTCCCATAACTGTTCTGTATTCATGGTCTTAAGAGGATGAATCCTAATTACTAGCCATGATAGCACCACTGGTAGCAGTTTCGCTGTTTGTCAGTCTGTGTATCATGTTGACAAAATGTGGTCCTGGAGACACTTAAGTAAGTGTGCCACATTCTGCATAATATTTTGATCTCCACTCCTGGTTAGGGTCTGAAAATAGGGAGTTAGTCATCATGTAGGTTTTTTTATTCAATACCACACATTGAACGTCGCAGCGTCTCAAGATTTGCTCGTTAGAATTTAAATCTTGGTTCAAGATGTTAAGTATGATGAAAGTGTACAACAAAAGTCTTGCATCGTTTAATTTTTTCCGCCTTTCTCTGGAGAATCTTTGTCATTTAGACTCATTGGGCTTCGCTCTGCAACACTTATGTCACATCAGGAAGCCCTGGAGTCAAACCAGATCAAAGCAGCGTCCATGTCACCGAGATACTGATGGGCTTCCAGCAGGTTGAGCTCATGATGTCACTGCCAATATAATGCCAGATCCATAACCGGGCATCTGCATCCAATGAAACCTGACCCCGGGCCTTAGTGCTTGGTGAGGCCTGATCTGGAGCCCATTACCAGCCCTCTACCAGGCTGAGGCCCACATGTGCGGTGGCGGTGACATTCCCTACAGCATACAAGAGGCTGGCTCATCGATCTGGTTTGTGGGTGTGGAGCAGGTCGCAGCTCGTGGTTAGCTTTGTGTGAACAAAAGCGGGTGGAGAGGGCTAGGTGCAAACCACATGTTGGACCACAACCTCGTCCCTCATCTGTGATCTCTTCTCAAGCCAACTGGAACCAGATGGCAGATAGAGTGGGCTGATAGTGTTCAGACAAAGTCCCTCAGATGTTTGGCGTTAGAGATGAATAAAAGAAAGGCATTTTTATTCAGATTATTTTTTTTGAACACTTACATTACCTCAGTGATGACTCTGCGGCGTTGTTTCTCCAACAGCCCACAGACACATCGCAGCCCGTCAGACACGAGGAAACTCTCATGTGGAAAGTTCATTTTAATGATCTGGTTGTTTTGTCCCGAGCTTTTCTGTTTGTGGTTCCGCTCAGACTAAAGTTTTGACACGCATAATCGTGTCCATTCTTTGTGCTGCGCTTTCCTTTCTTTGTAGTTTGCAAATGTTAAACACCTGCCTGGTGCTTCTGACCAACAGCTAACGTGGACACAGAGCACCTGGAGCTGCAGGTAGCTGCCAGCAGCCG
This sequence comes from Amphiprion clarkii, assembly GCA_027123335.1. Taxonomy (NCBI): domain Eukaryota; kingdom Metazoa; phylum Chordata; class Actinopteri; family Pomacentridae; genus Amphiprion; species Amphiprion clarkii. Next base: position 27,418,344 of record CM049585.1, on the reverse strand, counting down.
TATTTATTTTTATTTCTGCTGCGTCAGTTTACATTCTTACCTGTTGAATAACCATAAGTGGTTTGATTTGAACCAGTTTTAAATGTGTTTTCATTTTTATGGTTGTACTGGCTGGGATACAAGTAGTGCAATAGAGCATAGGATCACGTTAGCAGTGGAACAGCTTTGGAAGTGGACAATGTGAGTTCTGATTTGGATTTGTTGAGTACAAAAAACAGCATGTAGGCCACTTGAAATACCAGATCTCCAAAGAAGGTATATTTGTGTGTCATATGCGTAGAAACAAAAAGACATGTTGTGACGTTAAAGAATTTGGCCAAACTTTGAAGCGTATATGAGTCGAAAATAAAACAGGGCCCAACATTGAGCCTTGCGGTTCTTTCTAAAATGTAGGATTTAGCACTGAGGTTTCTACACAGTCAGTTATAATTGCATGATTTGCTGAGTCAAAAGCATTAAATTTGTGCTAAAAGCTGCTAAAAGGAAGTTATTGGTTATCCTGAGGAAGGCAGTTTATGCTGTAAAAAGATCTAAATTAGGACTGAAACTTTTCAAAGATGTGATTATGGCACCTAAACGCTAAAGGTTAGGTAGAGACAGTTTTTGTAGAACTTTTGATGAAAGTCTTTTTGACGTTTAGAATTTGGCCTATAATATAATGGATCAAGGTTCGGATTCTTTAAAAGAACTTTGAACGCAGCATGTTTTTAAGTAGGCAGAAAAATGTCAGACAAAAAGAGCTGTTAATAATCAATAAAATGCTTGTTCCAACTGCGTCAATAAACTTTTTATGAAGTTTGGTAGTAATTATTTCACTATTTGTAGCAGTTTGTAACAGATTGTTATTAAGTAGAACTCAAAGCAGCTATAATCAATATTCAATCACTGACAGTGCATCAAATGACACCATTAAAAGGAGTCTTTATGATCCTACAGTGAATCTGCAGCTTCTTTTGACTTCACTGAGCTTCACAACAGGTCTCAGCTCATTGTTTAGCTGTCTGGCTTGCAGCTTGACTGCTTTTTTTCGTTTTTTTTTTACTGTCGCTGCTCTTGTAGCATCATAAAAACCCCATAATGCCATTACCTGCTCAGCATCAAACACAAGACAGATGCAGTTAGAGACAAGCTGGTCAACATAGTGGAGCCTGACGGTCCCCTCAGGAGTTGTTTTTAAACCATGACCGGTGATTAAAGAGGGTAATTATTGGATTTTTTTTCCGCCATGTGGAAACAAACACCCAGTAAATGCTAATATTAGTGCTGGATGATACTTGATGTCCGTGTTGTGGATTCTTTCTGCTGCCCTCAAGTGGCCAAAACCGTCCGGTGTTGTAGGCAGTGCAGCTTTTTAAATGGGATCAGGGTTTCAAAGGTTGTCTCCTCAGTCTTGTCTCTGTGTGATTTGTTTCGTTTGCTAATATTGTGCAGCTCTTGTTGCCAACACAAAACCACAGCGTCTGGCTGCCTCCATCTGAAGGGTTGTGAGCAGAAAGTCTCAGTAACTGCACTCGGCATGACTTTGGCTCATCAATCCGAGGTCTGGTGCAGATTGGTGTCTAATAGCAGGGCCCGACTTTATTTGGCAACCATTTGCCCCACGGGACGCATTTAAACTATCATATTATTGTAATTCGTCGTTTAAAAAAAAAAAAAAAAAAAAAAAAAGCCAGGAGGCTGGTTTTAACTGCTGCAGCTGTGACATGTGTAACTGCCTTCATACGCTTGTGTTCTGCAAAATAGAAGCCAGGTGATGCAATGTTGTCTCATACCAGCGAGGCACACTCACACTTTATCCCTCGTCCGTTTTACCTCATGGTAAAGGAACTTTTTCTGCCACATAAAGAAATGAAATGGATCTTAAATACACTTATCGTGATACTCGAGCTGCTGCACGGACTTCCTGACACTGACAGTCTGTTCTGTAAGCATCTGTGCTTTCATTGACCCGCTGTGACATCAGCAAGGTGCGCCGCGTGGTAAAATAAACAGCATTCAACGTGCCATTCACCCACCTCTCCGCTCAAAATGACACTTTATGAGGCCCGTTTTTTTCAGCAAACCTACGAAAACGTAAAAAAAACATTGTGGCTTGTGGGTAGTCGAATGATTATTTTTCTTTATTCTGTGTTCGAGACTCATTCTTTGGAGCCGGTAATGAACTTGTAAACCTGCCTGATGAAACCAAGAGGCCTTTAGGTTGAATCAACAGTGCGATAGGTTGGAATGACATGTTCGTAAATGTCCTCGATCGTGATGAACATGTGCAGATCTTTATCTTTATTGGTTCGGCTGAACTTGACTGATGAAGGACCCGAGGTGACGACTGTGTTATGACTAACAGAACTCGAGCAGATCCTACGTGGGACAGCCAGAGGGAAAACCTTCAAATTAGTTTTGTTTTCCCCCTTTTTTTTCTGTTCCGTGCCCTCGCCTTTAAGCTCCCATCAGCCGCTGTGTGTCAGGACCTGTTCAACCTGTTAAGCTTTTGTTTACCTCATTGTGATGGATTTGTTTTGAAGCCTTTGCTCAGTCATTTCAGTCCAGAGGTTTATCAACCCTGGAGGATTCGTTTCTCGAGACCACAGCTTAAATTTGATTTCTTTTGTCATCGTGGCACCATGCCACTTTAATCAAGACGCTTCCCCCCAAACACAGACTTTAACCATCTTTTTTCTGCTCAATGTTTAAGAGTGTGTTCCTGTGGGTTTGTTGCCCACATGTTTGTCTGTTGGACACGTTAGACTTTTATTTAAAGGCGAAGCTGATAATCAGCGCCGCAGTCTGGGTTGTACATGCATCAGCGTCAAAGTCATAAGCAAACTTGAAGTACACTTGGAAATGTTCTAATTCAGCTATCTTACTGCCGGATTGCCAGATTTATACAAATCAGTTAAAATGCAAAGCTTAGAGCAGACCTGGGCATCCTACGGCCCGCGGGCCACATCCGGCCCGCCGGACAACCCTGACTGGCCCGTATGAGGTCATTGGAAAATACCAAAAGTCAAAGCAAATATATATCATCACAATACATGCAAACAATACGACTGCACTGCTTTTATTTTGAAAGATCTGCTAAGTTCACGTTTTTTCGCGCGTGCTTTCCGTACTTAGCATGAGGTCTATGCGCTGATTGGTTGGTTTGTGTCAGCTTCAGCCCGGGAAGATGTCAGCTAACGGCAAAGAAAGAAAGATCGATTCCGAATGCAGAGTTTTTAACAAAGCATGGACTTCCAAGTATTTCTAAACTGAAGTCAGAGGTAAAGCTGTGTGTCTAGTTTGTGGCGAACAGGTCGCGGTGCTCAAGGATTATAATCTGAATCGACATTACGAGACCAAACATGGCGGAGAAGTACAAACATTTGACTGATGCAGAGCGGGGAGGATGTCTGAAGGTTTGCTAGCTAAACTGCTAAAGCAGCAATGACTTTGTTTTACCAAAGCTCACATCAAGAGATGCAGCAGTCAAGACGAGTTTTCTAATATCCTACAAAATCGCCAAAAACAGTAAGCCATTCTCTGATGGAGCGTTTATAAAAGAATGTCTGGTGGACTCTGCAGCGTTTATATGCCCGGAGAAGAAAGGAGCGTTCGTTAATGTGGCCCTTTGGAGGCGAACCGTAACGAGGCGGGCGGAGAGCATCGCCGAAAATCTGGAGCTTCAGCTGCACAACAAAGTGGACGATTTTGACGTTTTCTCCTTGGCTCTGGACGAGAGCTGTGATGTCCGTGACACAGCCCAGTTACTCATCTTTGTACGTGGACTAACAAAAACCTTTGAGATGACGGAGGAGCTGGCAGCTGTGCAGCCAATGAAGGGAACCACGACGGTTCACTGAGGTAAATACACGCATGAACAAGCTGGGACTAAAATGGGAGAATTTGGTTGGTGTTACAACTGATGGCTGTCCAAATTTGACAGGGAAAAATGTTGGACTTTTGAAACGGATGCAAGATAAAGTGACTGAAATAAACCCAGAACAGAAACTGATATTTTTGCATTGTATTATACATCAGGAGGTGCTGTGTAAGTCAGTGCTAAAAATCAACCACGTGACTGATGATGTAGCTAAAGTAGTTAACTTCATCAGGGCAAGAGCATTGAATTACAGACAGTTTGTTGTCTTTTTGAAGGAGATGATAGTGAACATGGTGACCTTGGTTACCAGACAGCTGTCAGATGGATCAGCCTGGACAAGGTGCGTAAACGAGTTTGGGAACTGAGAGCAGAGATTCAAGAGTTGGGCATTGTATATCATTGTATTGTGTAATTTACTGTTTTTATTGAGATATATTGAACATTGCTCTAAGTGTAGTGGGGAGCTGTTGTCTTTCTTTATGCTTCACAGTCATCTTAATGTAGATTTAGAAAAACTGACAACACCTCATAGCGTTCATGATGAACAAAAACTGACATGATAAGGCAAGTTTCAAATCTCTGCCATCTGATGGTCATATTGTTGTAGAATAAATTCTGAGTGATGGCTTACTTACTTCGTTTGTAAAAACAGTGACTGCTGAAAAGTAATTAAAGCAGTTGGAAAATCAGTTTCACATTTTAAGTATGTCTTTATGATAGTAAATATCTACAACTCAATAGGCAGCAATCATAGTTTGAATGAAAAAACAAAATCTTTCATTAAATAGTTGTGTTCTGTGTTCCACATTTTCATTATATCATTGTATTGTTTCATTTACTGTTTTTATTGAGATATATATTGAGCAGAGCTTTTACGGTACTGGTCCGTCCCTTAACAACCATCAGAGTTTCTCATGTGGCCCCGTATGAAAATTAATTGCCCACCCCTGGCTTTGAGGATTCAATTACATATAAAAGTGACTTCATAGGGGTGTTTTTGTGCTTTTTTTAGGGGGTATCTTTCATTAAAATATGTGCAGCAATGTACTATTTTGGATACTAGATTGCACTGGAGACTCAAAGGAATAACCTATCTGCCTTCATGCTTTCTTTTTATTAACAGTAAATATTAGTTATACTGGTGTCCCTTAAGTCTGGACACGTGGGAAATCACATTAAGCATAACTTTTTTGCCTCCACAGATGTGCACAAATGTGTGATGTGCACCTCCACAAGGATTAAATTCATCTGCTATCTTTCAATTTTTCCATCCTTCACGCCCACTGTGAAGTACCAGTTCAACTCTTTCTTGTCTTCTCCGTGGAGGCAAAAAAATTTATAGTTAATGAGATTTCTTATGTGTCCAGACTTTACACCCTGCATGAGGTATGAAAAGAAAAATTTGCACCCAAAACCCCAAAAACGTACCAGCTTTAATTTTGGTCAACTTTTGAAATAGTCACCTTGTTCAGCGATGCACAGCTCCCACTGCTCCTGCCACAATCATAAGTCCTATTCTGTAACACATTTAGATCAAACCAAGAAACCTTCTGGATCTCCTCCACTGTGTCAAAATGATGACACTTTAACTGTACAGAAATCCCAAAGAGGCAAATCTGTTAAGTAAGGCAGATGGAGAGTGACGATTGTGTTGATGTGGCTAAAGAACCTGTGATTTGGCACCATGGGAAACCTTCTAATGTATCAGATGTGTGACATTCTAACCCTGGGAGACAAATCCACATCAGATTAAACAAAAATACAGACCTCATGTGTTGTCTTCAGTCTTGTAGGATCTTCCACAGAAGACAGGTATTTGCGCTGTGAGTTGGAACCATGGATGCAACTCTGGTCACCTGTAATGATCCTTGACATGAAAGTTGGATAATTTTGACACCAGATTTGTTCTTTGCACAAGTCCATGGTGAAATTGCAAATGCACACCTGCAAGTGGTCACAGCAGGACTTGCAAAAATGTTGCAGGAGCACTGGGAGCAGTGTATCGCTGCACAAGCAGAGTTCTTTAAAGGAGGTGGGTCGCAAATTTAAACCAGGCACAGGTTTTGCTTTTTATAGGCACATACTCGCATCTTTTTTTTCTTACATGGTAGCTATTATCCTGTTCACGTAAAAGAAGTCGGGTTCTTTGTCTCCTAAAGTGGCACCGTCATTAGCTGCACGGTGCATGTAGACACTGACAAAACAACCTGTGAACAATGAACAATGCGGACAGTCGGGACCCACACAAGGCAACCGATTGTGCTTCTCAGGCCTCTGGTTCTGCAACGCATACCAGGAGACATGAGACTGTACATGTGCAGACTGACATGTTACAGATAAAGGCTCGGCCAGCTACATTCCTGCCACACTCTGCACTTCATTTACATACATATTAACCCCTCTCACACATGCAGACCGTGAACTGAACCAACATTTAAGAGCTGAAAGAGATCGAGGTGATACATGAGAGGTGCCACGAGGCTTATTCATGTCTGTGGAATCCCAGTTTTCTGCAGTATACTGTGTCTTTAATGAGCTGGAATAAGAAAAATAGTGCATTGAAACCAGGAAAGTTGATTTTTGCCAATAAAAGTCTGCTAGTGTAGTAGCAAATAAGTGTGTAAATGGTGCCTAAGGCTAAACATTCCTGCAAGAATCACACTCATGACAGGTTTAGAGTCAGCCTCCTGCTTTTTAACTTGTATTTGTGAGTGAGATGTAAAAGTTACAATTAAAGCAAGTGACACGGTGAAATCCTCACAGTGTGTAATTTATATACTGTAGCTTAACCAGCTATTACCCCCAAAATAAGAGGCATCATCACAAAAATCCCATAAATCCAACATAATCGTGTTAAAAACTGTCATTAGCTTTGGTTTTTTAAGGCGGTCGGCTTTGTTTTGCAGGTATGTAATCAGCATTTCCATATCATTGATGTGGTTGTCATTTTTCGTTAGCGCCCACAAAGCTCTCAGTTTCTTGGATTTGTTCAGACGATGTGTGGAGTGAAGTTTCAAGAACATAATTTCCCGAGAATGTAATTGAACAGGTCGTTTTGGGTCTCAAGGATGGAATTTAGTAGAGTCTGTTGGCCTGTTTGGAAGCAACCAGGTGGTTTACGCTGGGTTTTCTTGCCATGCATCTGTCAGCTGTTGGAGTGCCGAATGATGAGCGATGGTTCATCCACCAGATATTTGTACCCAAGTAGAAATCTTGTGCAGTTTTTTGGCTAAAACCAAATGAACGTCTCCAACAGGCGCCTGCATGGATAATGGCCTCACTGTGCAAAATCGTCTGTCATGCATCACCCTTAACATCATGTCAGTGTCTTTGTGTTTTTCCATGTTTTCCTGGGCTCAGGCCCAGTTATGTTAAGCGAGGATAACCTGGTTCTCGTGACCCGGCTGTGTTCTCATCCCTCCTGATTAGGTGAGAGTGACGTAATGGGCTGTGGTCTGTGCTGCCGACAGACTTGAAGAGAAAACCACCGCTATCTGTGCCTCTCAGGACGTCTGAGTGTGGCTGTCATTACCATGTTGCAGGCCTCATACCTGCCGTAGATTGAGTTCCCATCAGGCTTAGCAAAAAAAAAAAAAAGAGGTCAGTTTGAGGACATACAGTTCTCTAGGACTAATTTCTCTGCATTCATGTGTGAATGAGAGCTTGTTAGACTGACTCCAGTCTATTATTCTGGAAAATTGTGGGTTCTACATGTAGCTGTGTGTCGTTGGTTAAATGCTCTTCCAGTCTTGTTTGACCCGAGACCTGATGAGTAACCGACTGAGCTGCACTTGACTCATCCAGGACGAGTCTGTTTGTTAGACCTGAGCGAGTCTTGTAAAGTTTCTTTACTAGAGGTTTTTACAAGCACTTTAATGACTTTGTCAATGTAACTATGGTGTTTTCTTACTCCGTCCACCCCAACCTGCACCATGATGTTGACCCTAAAAAGACAGGGCAGCGGTTATGATGACAGCGTGGCCTTTCAGATGATCTTAAAACCGATGTCTAGCTCTACTCTTTGAGTTTTAATATTGAATCAGCTACTATTAACCAAGAGCACCTGCTGAGATTAAAGCGCGATAAATTTAATTTAATTCAGGTCAGACAGGAAAAAATTCAAACTTGCATGTAGATGATAATAGAGTAAAAGTAGAGTACAGTGGTGAAAACATTAGTGTAGGTTTGCTCCTTGTCATCTGCTTGTGGTTATTATGTTGATTAGTTAAGACAAAATCTGAAAGAACCAGTTTTGCTGAGTGATTAACTTGTCAGTTTATTGCCCTGTTTGTCACACATTCTTTTGTGTGATGAAGTGAACATTTTTACATCATACATATTGAAACTTGTTGAAATCTAAAGGCTATATGGTTCCCAGGATTTGCTCTCCTGTTTTGCTTCCTGGTTCTGGAATAACCTTCAGATCACACTGCAGCATCATCGTTTTGGGAGAGTTGTCATGGAAATTTGCAACCGCCTTTATAGTGAATCAAACAGTCAGAAAATCTTTTTCATTGGTTACTTAGAAGTAAATGTAACTTCATTATTAGTTCCATACTATATAAGAACAAAACACCTTCTTCCCAAACCCTTTCTTGGGAGGGTAAAAATATCTTCTGTTGTTGGCCCCTGACCCTTTGACCCTTCTTCAACACCTGTGCTGCCAGAAGGTTAGTCTAGTAAAAATAGTTCCACAGCAAGGACACTAAAATGGACACATAGATAACAAGAAAAGCACTCAGAGAGTCAGTCAGTTGTTGTATGATTTCTGATGGGTAAGTCCCGATAAGTCTGCAGTGGATTTGTAGTAGGATTGCAATCATGTGATCATCAGCAGGCAGCTGATGTAGTGTTCACCTGTTGTCATAGTTACAGTGACACCGTGACGCTATCTTGCAATGATACAGAAATCTTTAACAAATCCATGGATCCAGACTATAATCTGCATCACTGCCAAAATATAATCACTTGGTCCTTGTGTCATTTCTGACCTTCCCTGAAAATCACATCCAAATCCGTTAGTCTATTTCTGAGTAATGTTGCGCACAGGTAGACTAACAGATGGAAGAACAAACGTATGCTGATTGTCACATAACTCTGCTGCATTCCTTGGCAGAGTAATAAATGCTGATCTAAAAGATCATCATTGATTTCATCTTCACAGAGTTCAAAGCTCTGATCAAAAGATGTGAAACTGAAGAGTGAAATTGCTTCTCCTAAACTGGATTTTGTTTTGTGTATCTTAATCTCCTGGTTATTCTTCTGTGTTTTACTCTTGACCTTTCCTGTATAAATGTGTATCCTCTTGGTCAGGTTTCCCTTAAAAAAGAGATTTTAATGTAGAGATTTTAAGCTGTGCCAGTAGGTACGTGGGCAGATAGGTAGGTGGATGGATGATACATGGATAGACTGATAGAATTAATAATTAAAAAGACATAAAGAAAGAAATGTTGAACCTGAGGCATAGATTAGTTTGTAGTTTTGTCCTTTTGACCTCTATAACCTCTTATTTCAGGCTATTGTTTAAAATCCCAACTGTTGCAGGCCCACAGGAGTTTTTAAAGTGGTTCAGTTTGCTCTGTTCTGTATCATCTACCTGACAGCTCATACTGAGAATAGATCACATGGGATGAATCACAGAGGATTTGTACTGAAAGTTAAAAAGACCAGTGGTTTTCCTTAATGTCTGAGCCAAAGACACGGAAAACCTAGTTACACTCTCTAAAACAGCATAAAAAGACTAAAGCCATTTTTTCTTCGACTCCTTAAAGATGTAACCAAAGTTTCTAGAGGAGTCGAGAACAAACTGCGTCAACGTGAGAATTCCAGTTGAAGTACTATTAATACTTTGAGTACTGAACTTGTGTAATTTGCGAGGATCAAATGTACACATAATTCTGTTAGATTATACTCAGATACAGCAGTCATCAAGGTGCCAATTTGAAACAGATTGGTGTTTAGCTGGTTTAATGTTCACATTCTAATATTTGCTAATTAGCCTTAAGCAAGAGATGCAACTAAAGATGATAGAAATACTTTGATAGCACGTCAATCAGGGCAATAGTTGAGACATTTCACTCGAAACCACAAATGTGAAGCTCGGGGTGGTGTAAGGAAAAACCAGGGGATTACCAAAGTCATTAGGATTCCTTTCTCTGGGAATCATCAACGTCAAAATTCTGTGCCAATCCGACTAGCAGATGTTAGTGGATAAATGACCAGCTGGATGCGTTTCATAGCAGTTCATCCGACCGTTGTTGGGTTTTCCCCATCATCTGAGCCATGTCACTGGAAAAGACAAATGATAAAGTTCTACAAGCATTGGGCCGAATGAAAAACTGGAATTTAACGAACTTTCCTGACATGTTGGAGAATCAGGATCACCATGTGGGTGCTGCTTTAGAAGTGTTTGACACAGAACAAGTCGATTTAACACGATGTTTAAGTTAAGTCTGGAGTGTTTGCCACATGAAGACAGACATGTAGTTCTGTTTGTACAGAGGTGACAGCAGCAGCACTAGTCTGGATCAGAGCTGCTCCCCAACGCTGATAGGCCTGGATCCTATTTAGTTTGTCAGTCTCAGAGCAAATTCGTGTTCATGCTTGAGGAGAAAAGCCCCTCGAATCAGGCCGCTTTCACAGAAACATGCTTACAGCGTAACATGAAGTAGATACAGTATCGGTTATGTAATTCAGAAACTCTAATCTGTTTTTCTAACGCGGCTCACGGCTGCAGGATCGGCAGGTAAGGGCAACATTCGTGAAAATAAATCAACAAACTCGAGGGTGCTGTAAATTAAAATTTAATTTCAGTATGTTGAGAGAGTGCTCATGCTCATATTAATGTTTTCTGTGGAAATAGTGGCCTCTTTTCCTAGGATAAGTTTTTTTTTTTTTTCCTCCAATCCCCTGATAATCTCTCGGTAGGTGCTGGGATCTGGAGGTTTGTCTGCCGTCCAACGCACTCCCTGTTTCACTCTTCAGCATTTCCATTTCTCCTTCGAGTGTTGCAGCAGGCTCATTACCTGACTCAAAAACTCCCTCGGCCACCCAAAAACACCCTTCTCTGCTTTCCTCATCTCATGTAAAATGCTAATTTACAGGCTGTTCTGCCCTCCACGCCCTCTAAAGCTTTATTTTTCTAACTGGTATGTAAGACATGTACCCGAAAGCCGTGAGTTCGGCCGACACATTCCTCATCTGGTTCTTGGAAATTGCACAGAAAGGAGGTCAGGACACGACGAGGAAGAAACAATAGCGGTATCATAGCGTTAATGAGCGAATAATGCCCTCATATTCTTGCGTTTCTCTGGCTCTGAAGCTCGATCCTTGAAATAAATCTGACTAAATACCTGGCTTGACACGGTGTAAGAACACCTCATGCAGCTCTGCCGGCCAGTCGATTACCTCAGGTGTTGTTTATGTGCTTGGTCAGAGTCCAGCTTGAAGGACTGGCTGTCTGCAAAGTCGACTTCTCCAGATGTAGCTCTCGTTTTCGTCTGCTGAGACCCTTTCACCTCTTTTCATCTGTTCTGCAGCCCCCTCAGGTGGGATGTAACCTGTCCCTGGAGCTGGATGTGCATTGTGCATCCGCTCGGCGAGAAATGAAACATCTCTCATGCAAAGCAAAGCTGTCAGGCCTCACATCTGTGCAAACAGACGGCTTATTTGCTTTTGCTGAAGTCTCTAAATCTCCGTGTTCGCTGTGGCGTTCAGCGTGACGCTCTAATAGCTTGAATAATGTCAGGTGTCATACACGGTTAATGTAGTTCCATTTGTCTTGAGCTGCAGGTGATCATTTCCATTGGAGAGTCTGTCAATTCTGGTTTTATATTTCAGCTTCTGGTCACCACAAGTCGCTCATTATTGGTTCACAGAGCCTGCATATTAATTTATGAGGAGATTTTTTGACTTGACACGACCACAAACTTGGTATAAATGTGACGTCGGAGCACAAATACCTGCCTTGTTGTTGTTGTACATCATCCTTTTATTCCATTTGAGGCTCGATATTTCATCTCCAGCCCTCTTTCTTCGACCTTGAAGTGAAACCAACACTGACCTCAGGCTCGGTGACCTCGGGGTCATAATGCTTAGGGGTGCATGTGTCAGAAAAGTAGAACAAATCTGTGATTAATGGCCTCGGTGCCCCACAGTCAGACTATCTCTGTCCTGCCCTCTGCCCCGATGTTATTCACCAAACATGAGAAGCTAATGTTACGCCGCCGGAGCGATCTCGCTCGGCTGTTTAACATCTCAAGTTCTGTGCCTGTCAGTACATGAAGACATGAAGGGAAGACGGGGGAAAAATGAGCTAATTGTTCTTGGAGCTTAAATAGATACTTAGAGGTTATCGGTTTCTATCAGGGGATGAGATCAGCAGAAAACCCAAACAGCTAAACTGAGATGGATATTTGTCAGGGTCTGCAGCGAGCCATCGGTGATATTCACTCCAGCAGAGAATGTGACCTGAGGGGATGTTCGTCTCTACTTCCACCTCCTCTGGGGTCCTCGGATGGATTTCCAAGCACAAGACTAGAAGCAGATCAGGGCAAGTGTTGACTGGTGGCTGTTAAATGTCTTCGTTCCTTGAAGTTGTTCTAGGAAACTGTAAAGGTTTTACAGGGATGCTGTTGGGTTATTTCATCTGAAAGCATGAGGGATCCTCTGCACAACCATCGCTCATTTTCTTGAAACTTCTTTTTATCACTAACTATACATATTTAATATGGTTTCTGACTATCTTTGTCTGTAGTTGGAGAACCGTTTTGGAACTTGTCATACCTGCTCAGTCAGTTAGGAACAAAAATAACTTCCTTTTTTCATTTTTGTGATCAAGTACTTCATTTTAAACATTTTCTATATATTTTGTTTTGACCTGCAGCTACATATGGTTCAGAGTCTAATATCGCAGATTTTCAATCAATGACATGATGAAAAATAACGATGAAACTTTCAGGCTTTTTCCTTCAATAGTTCCAGATAAGATGTTGTTCAAATGACCTCAAATGTCAATATGTTTAAAAACTCGCTTAAATGGGGCAATTTAACCCTGACTTTTAGCGTACTATATATGAGTAGTAAACTTAGATTTAGTGAGTTTAACCAGAGCACAAAAACAACTCCATCCCATGCTGACTTCTTGAGATACATGTCTTACATTTCTAATTTCACCATCACTACATTTTAGGTCAGTGAAACTTCATGTGCGCTGCTCTGAACCACACAGTTGAGTCTATATGGGAACCTGCAGATGTATCGTTACTCTAAACAGGGGCTCCCCCTCTGCTGTAACTTCTGCCACTATAATGTTTAATTTACTCTGCCGATGACTGGCTCCAGTGTTCTTAAGGCCCCCTTTGAAGGGATTACAACTGCAGTTAAGCGAGAGAAAAACAGCACAGGAAGTTTTTGCGTCTCTCTGAACCCTGCAGGACTGAGTGATTAGATAATCGCTCTGAATGCACAGGCAGAAAGAACGAGTCCGTCCGATCAGGGGCAAAGGTGCCGTAAGGTTTATTTAGCCTTGAAAGCAAACCAGAAAAAAAATGTTCTGTAGGATTTAATTATATGATCTGATGGAGAGTACTGGGGAAAAAGCAGATGTGATCAACATGTAGAGTTTCCAGAAGTTCAGATTAGAAAGAATGTATGAAAGGGAGCATGCCGACTGTCTTTTTCATACTACTGCTGCAACTGTGGTTTGAATATTTTGGTTCCTCTATCTGTATCTTTTCAACATCACTGCCCCTAAACCATCCCCCTGGAGGTGCTGTAATTCCCCCATCCAGAGCACACATATTTCCTGCTTCTCCACATGAAATATTGTAGGTTTTCTTGTTATATCTGAGCCTTGTTACCTACAGACTTAACAACATGGCTGTTAGATCCATTCAGTCCACTTAACTCCCTCCGAGTCCTCCGCTGGGCCATAAGTTCACTTTAACAAGCCCGTCTTCACACAAACACAGATCTTACATAAGCCCACTATACGCACTGTCAGGGACAACTCCTGAAATAATATCCCAACATCGGATCTCTGGCTCTCTGATAGCCAGGCCTCATAAAGTCAGCAGGCTGACTGTACTAACAGAAGGTATTTCCATTACTCTCTTAGAATCAGGAGACCCTCAAGGAACTCTGGAGATGTTCAAGGAACCCTGCTTGCTTTGGGAGTTTCCTGGAGGAAGCATAAACTGTTCGGTTTAGAGAAGAGGTTGTTGCAGGAACCTCTAGAGGGGTTTTTGGGGGATTTTTTGTAGAGTTAGGAGCACATTGCAATACTTCAGCATGTATATAATATAAAATTTCCACAAATTAGGATCTTTCTACTTATTTTAGGAATAAAAGAATAGTTCAATTGAACATTAGATAGTTTTGCTTAAATGCAAACCTTGATGAAAGTTCATAACAGGCTAAAATCAAATCCAGACTCAGGTTCCTTTAGCGTAATAAGGCCTCCTTTACATACTCTACCAAAAACACTCTTGTGAAGATGACCATCCTCCCCATGTTTGACTACGGCGATGTCATCTATACAATGGCCCCTAAGTGGCCCTTAACAGGCTTGATGTTCTCCATCACTCAGCCATCCATCTTGCTACTGGTGCACCTTTCTCCACTCACCATTGTGACCTTTACAAACTGGTAGGTTGGCCCTTCCTTTACACCAGGCAACTCCAACACTGGCTTTCACTCAATTACAAGACCCTATTAGGGAAGACACCTCAATAGCTCTCCAACCTCCTACACCTCTCCCATAACAGCTACCACCTGAGGTCCAGTGATCTCATAACACTCTCTATCCCCAAAGTTCACACAGTCTTTGGCCGGAATTCCTTTCGTTTGCTGCAGCGATCGATTGGAATTCCCTCCAAAAATCTCTGAAACTGTCATTGCTTCCATCACCTTACATCTTTAAGCAGAAGCTGTAGCAAACCCTAGCTGACCACTGCACATGCTGACTGTTTTCATTGAATTGCTGGCATTCATTTAGGGTGTTTTTAATCTCTGTTTAAACACCTGTGTGTTATTTTTTGTATATGTATTGTTTATTTGTTATCTTTCTTCCTGCTGGGGCCTCTTGTCAGGTCATCATTGTAAATGAGAAATTATTCTCGACTCAAGAAAAATAAAATAACAACAAAGAAAAATTTGGTTGCATCATTTTGCATCACTTTTGACCTCAACCTCAGGGTACTGTACTGGCTTTGGTGATTGTGCTGGTATTTACATCAGCAAAGATCATGAAAATGTCTAAATACAGTATAACACTAGAAATAATAATAAGCATATAGAGAGGTGCTTGGGTCCTGGAGTATTGGGTTTTGCATTATTAGGTTTGAGGACAAATGTCCTTATTTGTCTTGATATAGAAAAGTATACATTTAGAAATATTTACAATATTGCCTAATATCTGTATTATGTATGGAGTGTTGTAGGAGTAAAGATGTCAAAAAGGAAGCCCAAACCCATCAAAACAGTTCTTTCTGCATCGAGTGACTTCTGCTGCAGGGGTTCCTCAAAGAACCATTATGAACTCAACATGTTCCTCCACAGCTGTGATGGTGAGGAACCCCAACAGGTTCTTTGAGGTTCTTCTACTTCTAACAGTGTTGGGTGCTCCATCTGTGAGCATTTCAAGCTCATTGTGTTGGTAGGTAGGTGTCCTCATCACTTGGAGCTTCGCTGATGACGGATTGAATGACTGTTTAGGAACATGGACTTTCTTATGTTTCCTGTGTTCACTCCAACTTTCCGTCTCTCATTTCCTACTTATCAGAGCCGGTGATTCTCCACCAGAGCAGGTGGAGGTCTTTAATCTTTCTGCCTGTTCGGGCTCCACCACAGCAGAGGCCAGTAATTGCAGCAGCGCAGTAATTGAGCTATCTGTTGGTCCGTCCGAGTCTATTAGAGTAACGTGATCCCGGCACAGGACAGCGTGGCAGCCGGCTCCACTTCCCCTGATTACCGCCGCTGGAAGGCGGCCAGACCAGGCGGAGAGGGTTTGATTTAAGGGAGGATGTCTTATCATGTCCCTGTCATTATCGCCACGGTAACCAGACAGCATTAACCAGTGGTTCTCTGGACGACTTACAGAAATTGTTCATTTCAATTTTTGACGTACAAGACGTAGCTAACTGCAACAGATTTTTTTTATTTTTTTTATTTTTGTCAGACTCTGCAACAAGTTGACAGATCTATTTGTCTTGCATACATCCTGGACAGTATTTTTTGGAGTCATGTCTATTCCTAATAAGTTTCTGCTTCAGTTTCCATCAACTCGTGAGAAAAACATATCTAGATCTTTATCGTTTTAATGTTCCGCTTTCTTGATGAGCCAGTGGCTAACCTTGTCTGTCTGCTGTTTAATTCTTGGCACTTTCAGGGCTACACAGATTACATGTCGCGCATTTTTGGTATTGTTGGTTAATAAATCCTGGACAGCAGTCGGTTTTATGAATCACTGACATCTTTGTGGGAATGTTTCAGGGAAGTACAAGTTGTTTGTTCAACTGACCGTGATTAGACAAGGAGACAGTCCAGATAGTTACAGTGTAAACTGTATGAATAAACAGGTCAATTTTTGATTTTTTGACCCATCCAAAGTTCAGAATATTGTCTTAGTCTAGCAGATATCCTTTAGTTTCACAATTAACTAGAATCCCTTTGCCCAGGCGGCTCTACATAGTGTCTAACATGACTTACTGCACATATTTTACTATGGGTTCCGTTCTCCATGTTCCTCGGCGTTTGTCTCAGTGCACTAAGTGTAAAAATGTAAACAGTAGAAACATGCCTGTCTGGGTTTGAGAAGGGAACGCTGATCGCCTCACAGAGTCAACGTGCTGTGGAGAAAGTTTGAACCTGTGGTCAGAGGTGAGGGAACTTTGAATGTTTGTATCCGGTATCAGTGACCCTCAGTGATCCCACATGACTCAAACAGCTGCTTCACCTCCATAGCTGTTGTTGATTATAGAGAGGATCAGCGCATTGTAAATCTCAGTGAACAGGTGACAAATAAAAGTCCAATTTGCTATATTTTCAGGAAACCACACAGCACTGATGCTACGGCCTGATAACTGCAAATAACATGGGATGCTAGCCCTAAGGAAGCTAATGCTGCCCTTTCTGTTTATACTGTATATGATGCACTTTACTGCTGCTTTTGCACTTCTGGTTAGATACTGTCCTGCATTCTGTTGTCTTAGTAATTGTACTCTGTGCAATGACAAAGTCTAATCTAATCTATTTTAACTGAGAATATTTATATTATCATGGCTTGCAAGATGAAGTGGTGTACGTTATTCGACTTCAGCCCATGTAGTTGTGAAAATTCCACAAAAGGGAAAATAATTGTATGTTAATTGTGATGTTACATATGACTAATTGGGCATTTTCTCTTGCATATAGTGTAGTTTTTTTTAACATTTATTTCTAATGACATTGCTGCATCTTTCCCCGTCTTTTATAAGCAAAATAATCATCTATCAGACTACAAATGTTTCTTGCTATGCTTCATTTTTAGCTAGCTGCTTTGACATATGAATTTCCACAACAAAGGATCGATAAGGTTTATCTTATCTTACACTATGGCAGCAATGTCTCATGGAAATTCTGTTGTTACCGTTTTAACAAAACATAAAATAGATCTCACTCTTAAAAAAGATTAAAAGCCACATGTAGGTAGTGTTTTTTCAGCCTTCATTTCCAAAGTTCCACATGAACACACCAATGGTGGCAGAGCTGACATCCCATTTTGGGGTTAGGTATTGAACCTCCAACCTTACCATCGGTAGATATCCCGCTCTATCCCTTAAGCCACAGCTGCCACAGGAAATCATCAACTGAAAGCACACTCTGGTAATTATGAAATCAACAGGACCAAACCATTCCTAGAAAAGGTCTGTATCCTGATCAGCCATTACATTGAAACAACCTACGCAATATTATGTAGATCACACTTGTGGTGTCAAAACAACTCATAGCAACACTCCAGGCTCTTGGTCTTGTTCCTCAAGCTGTTTGTTGTGGCAAAAGTTCTTCTCATGGGCCATGCGATCAATCCTTCCACAACACTTGGTCCACTTGTAAACTGCAAGTATTCCCTGCACTTTTACATTTACTGTAATTTCAGCAGAACACAGCAAACCATGGCTGGTTTTATTGAACACAGACACAACAGTAAAACCGCTGATAGACGATATAAAGAACATTCATCAGAGCTGTGTTGGCAGCATGACGGGACCTGCACAGTATCAGGCAGCTGGTTTCAATCTTGTGACTGATCATGTATTTGGGAAATGGCCAGCTAATGTCAGGCTAGACATTCCCTTTTCAGGTAATCAAACAAACCAGTGCTTAAATAATTATTGTAAGCCTTAAATGTCATGTGTCAGTTTATCAGTTCTGACCCGTTTACAGTGTCTTAGCTACTTGTCCCTGCTTTCTTCCAGACTGACCCTGCATCTGTAGCTGCAGTGGACTGGGTCAGAGTTGGGCTTCAGCCAAGCCTGCTAATTGCTGCAACCCTGGAGAATTACAAAAATAGAGGAAGTGTCGACTGGCTTTATTCTGGCTGCGAGCCATTCTTTGTTGTTGGCTCACCGTGGACCAGAGCTTTGGTACCTACAGTAATGGCCTGTCGTAAAGTTTGTAAGCTCCTTACAGGCTCCACTGAAGTCTGAGCCAAAAAATTAGTACGATCAAGTGAGGTGTGTCCACGCCTTGGAATTAGAAATCTGGTGGAGTGAACAGCTTCCCTTTCCCTTTTTTCTTGGCCTCACTCTGCTCTGCAAGTCACATCCAGAGAAAATCTTGTTCCAAGGAGCTGGTGTCCATGTTCACGGCGAGGCATCATCTCTCTGGAATGGGAATATTTGAATGTTTGAGGTTTTTCGCTCCGGAAAACAAAGAACATGTTCAAAGTCGGGTTTTTTTCACTGTTATGTAGAACATTTCTGGTTTGAAACTTCTCCATCTGTCAAACGTTTCAACTAATCATTTTTCAGAACTATTGCATTTGGTGGCACTTGCTGACATGCGTAGAAATCATGTTGAACGGCTGAATTAGTGCAGCTTCACAGAGTGATGCAGCAGTCATGAGAATCAGTATGTGACTCATAAACACCAAACTACTTCCAAAAAGATCACGGATGATTTACATACAATCATCCTGTCAGAGTTTTCTTCAGCTCATAAACTCTGTATTGTGTTTAAAGTACAAGAATGTACTTTCTGGATGATCATCAATGAGGAAAACGTCTTTAACTCATTGTTGATAAAGACTGAGTGGTATTCATTGTTACACATCCATTGTCAGGACTCATTGAGTTATTTCAGTGTTCTCAAGTAAATCAAAGTGTTTCTGGAAAATAATAGCTGTAGTAGCTATTGAAGTAGAGTAAATACAGAATTAGTGGTGTGTTCTTGCTATTTGTCTATATGTCTCTCTGGAGGCTTTTATAAGTTATTGTGTGACAATGGAAAGTTTTCATTTATTACACAGATTTTCACTTTCCCTCATCAGAAGACTACTCAGGAGATTTACTGGGAGGATCAGAACATGGCATGTTAACAGAAAAAGAAGATCGTACACAGCTGTTGTCTTTGTTTAGACCAGTTTTTTTCATGCAGCACTGTATACTGTTTATTCTGACCGTCTGATGTTGGTCTTTGGCTTATCCTCCCAACATGTGCCGCTTTTATAATTTGATTTACAGTTAATTATTGCTTGTTTTTGGGAACATTACTGTTTATTCTCCTTAAACAGAGTCCAGCATTTACAGACGGAAGACAAGTCAAAGGAAAAACCAACATAAAATATCTTTGTAAGGTGATGGGCCACCATGTGCTGCCAGAACAGCTTCAGTGCTCTTTGGCATGGCTTTTTGAAGTCTCTGAAACTCTACTGCATCAATGAAACACCACTCTTCCAAAAGATATTCTTTGATTTGGTGTTTTGATTATTTTGGTGGAGAGCACTGTCCAAAATCTCCAAAAGGTGTTTGATTGGGTTGAGATCTGGTGACTCTGAAGTCCATAGCAGATGATGTGTTGAGAAAAATATATTAACAGATATGGCAGAAAACAAAACACCCGCTTGCGGAAAGATGTACTGTCAATTAGTTGCAGTGCCACAGTGGAGTCTCCTACTGTTTAACAGTGTAGCAACCAGAAGAGACGATCACTCGAAGTACTGGCAGTCGCATGTTAGCAAGCAGAGAGCATTGTGGGAGTTTAGCTTGTAAAGTGCAACCATGACAAAGTGTTCTGTGACGCTTAATGGCCACTGACCAGAGGTCTCATGCAGTTAGAATGTCAAACTATATTAAGATAGTATCTCTATAAACTGGTTCACACTTGTCTGTATCATATTGCATTATATTGAGTATTTCTATTAGGTCATGTAGTCTGTGCACCGGGTTGATTATCTGTTATTGATTAATCAGTCATTGATGGATAAGACTGCTGACCATCGTTCAAAAAAATTATTCAAAATTTTCATCATGCCAATCAAACTCGGTGAACCATTGTGACCTGTGGATGGCGCCATTGTCTGTCTAGTAGAGAGCACTTCCATCAGGATAAAAATGTTGCACTATATGATAAAGGTGATCACTTAGGACAACTTTATATTGATCTGCAGTGATCCTTCCTTCCAAGGCCAGTGTGGTCCATCCATGTAGTGTATACATTACAAGGACAGTGGTGTGGATAACTGGTAGTCGTGAACATGTGTTGAATATGTAGATACCAGCCTGCTGTGCACACATGGAAAGCAACCCTTCAAGCAGAGTAGAAAGTAGTATAATGATATTTATGCATCCATGGGGTCTGCAAATGTCTATTTGCACATCTGCAAGCGAGTATAATCAAGGTTTAAAGGGACAAGTGCATCCAAAGCATGTCTGAAAAATGCCACCTAGCATAACAGAACCACCAGATGCCCTCACTATAGGGGTCAAAGGTTCAGTATTTTCTTTTGTATTGTAACCTGTCTACTGATACATTAGGGCTTAGCTTTAAAGAATGCCACAAAATAGTATTTCCTACTATAGTTTCGGTGGTTACCCCTACTGTATCATGACAACATTGCCCTGGCCATGAATGTCTAACTTCCTCAGTGTGCCGCTCGAGTTGTTCCAGTTAAAGTCAAGGCCTGAAGCTTGGCTCATAATGAGCTACTTTGTACAAGGTAAGACCACTTTTTGGAAGGCAGGAGTGTTTATGGCTGCTCTGAATGGCCACAGTTGATGGTGGTTCCATAGAGGGAGTGTTGTTCAACCACCTGACAAACTCTACAGTTGTTCTTTTATAGCTGGCACCAACTGCTTCTTTTCACCTGCTAGCGCAAAGTTTCGCCTGGAGGTCCTAATGCAAGGGAAGTCCAATCGTTGGACTGTAATGGGCTTTTAAAGGTGTTCATCATCCATGTATTAGACTAGCAGGGTTCTCACCCAGTGCACGAAAGCTACTGACTCCATAACCCTAAAAGGAATGGATTCAAACTAAGAAATTCAAAGTATTAAAGTTTAGGGAGGCGTGTTTTCCTGCAGCCACCTGATTCGACCTCTGGATTTGGCAATTAGTTTGTGCAACAAGTAAGCAAAATGCCAAATAAATAGACCAGAGATCACACGTATGACACACGTCATTCCAATCAGAATGGCAAAGTTTGGTGTCCTCATGTAGTTACCAGTTTAGTTTCACTCAACATGACGTAAAACGGAGGTGTAACTGGCCATGTAACTCACAAAAAGACCTTTTTATGTACAGGACCTTCAATTTGATGACATTTTGTCACCAAACTAAACTGTGTTGAGCAGCTAGAACTGATAGCTTCAATGCAGTTTGGTCACCTCTTTATTTTAAAGTTGAAATACTTTTTCATAGATTCTACACTGACAAATACAAGATAATGAATTCCTCTGACTGCAGCTGAACAGGACAAAATGGCAAAATTCCCCAAAGACTGAGCCAACCCTTAAAAGTCCTCAGTGTTCACACATTTTCAGCACTCAAACATCTGTTTTACTTTTGCAAGAAACAGAACAGGCATGATTGGCATCCTCCCTCTCTCCTCCCTCCCTCCCCCCATCGTAATGGCTTGATCCTTTGATTACAGTGTTGGGTGGAAGAAGGAAGAAAAAAAAGAAAGCCCATGAGTATGTTCCTGGGTTTTCCTTCAGGGCACAACGTTGGCACATGAAATGTTCTTTCATGAAAGGTCCCACACAAGTGGAGCTTAATAAAGACCATCTCAGCTTTAGATCAGTAAGTGTGTGAGAACATTCTCCAGTTCCTGCAGGCTATAAATTAAATTACTGCTCATTGAGACATTGTAGCATCAGCAAACCCTCACACTCTTCAGCGTCACATGATGGGAGGCGGCGGATTGTGTGATTGATGCCAATGTTGTTGTTATTATGGTTCGCTGCAGTTTGTATATTCTTCGAAGCTTATGTCACCGTGGGTCAAAACAAAGCCAGATAAATGAGATTTTACTATTAACCGTGCAGAATGTGCATTTGATACAAATCTAAATATACATTTCAGAGAAGTGATGGATGAAATCAGGCAGAAAACAATACAATGGTCTTTGTTTTTTGCTTATTTATAAAAGAATCATAATCTAAATGTTTTGAAATGGATATTTCAGCCTTAGGCATTGTTTCCACATGACAGAATTTTATGTTTATTTTTTGGGGGCTGATACCACTTTAACTTAACTTTAAAAAAAAAAAAAAAAAAAGCAAAACATTTCTGGACTAATATTCTTTCTACATATGTTAGAGTTATAATCAAAATGCTAAATGATGGGGTAATTCTTCATTAACATACCAGGAATGTGTTTCACAAGTTAGACACCACATGACTCCGCACCACTGTCTGCTCTGCTACATGTACTGCAGATGTTGCTGATTGTATTGTAAATGGTGGAATCGAAGCCTCTCTGCTGGACAAACTGTTTGAAACCACTTTCTAATTTACCCTAAGCATCTTAATTATTATGTTTTGTTACAAAAAATCACATTAGCACATGTAGAAGAGCTTATATGGCGACACCAATATCTCTAATAGGCCAATAAAATCTGCCAACTGATATATCGGTATGGTTCAATTAATTACACTCTGTATTGCGTTAGTTAAAAAACTGATTGACTGATTAAAAATATTCAACAACAAGGTTACTCAGTGATACTTTATTCAGCTTTATCACTGTAAATTCATTATTTCTGACCTCTGAACTGTTGGTCACACCGAATTGAACACAAAATACCCAACATATTCCCAAAAAAATGAGGTAAGGCAGTTTCAAAATAAAACGGAAAGTAACCAAAAAGGATTATGAAATCTACACTTTGACAAACAGAAGGAGACACAAATAGGGAAAAGCAGGAAAACACACAGTGAATAAATCAAACAAAACAAAACCAGAGGCCAAAATCCATAAACCACGACACAACCCCTATCTGCAGCTCTCATATGACTAATACCGTTCCAGGCGTCGTCACATTTCATACTTCAAGGTCAGATATTGAAATATTTGCGTTTTTCTCCCAGTCGTACAACATGACAGTTCGGTGATAAATCCTTATAGATGCTGCTCACTGGAACATTACATAAACTCTCGTCACAGATGAATCACAGCGTCCGTTCAGGCAGACTGTCGAAGTCACGCTTCGGTTGCCTGATCGGTATCAGCTGCTCGACTCTCTCACCAGCTGAACGGTGATTAGCTATTAGAAGCTGACACCTCTTCTGGCAGTGCTTTCTGCTGCTGCATCCTCTGAATTCACTGTGTGATAATTAATATATCTGTGCAAGAGCAGACATGGTGTTGTCATCTCAGAGAAGCGGTGTCAAGTTTAGTGACATCTAAATGCGGAAGATTGACACCAGAGGAGAGGTTAAAGGGGTTGCTGCAAACATTGGAGTCTCTTGAGAAGAAAACTTGGTGAAAGGCGGGTTAATTTGTCGGCTGGTGGATGGAGGCTTTGTCAGTCTAAAAGAAAGAGTCCCATCAGGATGGAAGAGCTTGTACTGGAGGAAGAGTCAGAACAGAAAGAAAACACTTTTTGTTGGACTTATTGTTTAGGAAGGCAACAAAATCGGCATCAGTTTAGTAAATTCCACGATATTATCTGTATTATCTTTGTAATTCTGAGTCGGCACCAAGAGGTGGAAATGATAATTATCAGTTAAGTCTGCTGAATTTAATCTGTATTAAACATTTGGTCCATCATGGTTCCCCAGAAAATAATCTACGGTGACACAAACCCCAAAGATGTTAACGTGAGAAGAATCCTCCAGAGGAACTTGTAGACTAAGTAAGTTGACAGAAGCGTGCGGCAACAAGTAATGTAGAGGTCAATATCTAATGACAGTTTTTGGTCAGACTGTTGTCATGCTTCTACAATTCTACAATTAGCGTTCAAAAGTTTGGGGTCACTTAGAAATGTCCTTATTTTTGAAAGAAAAGTAGTTTTTTTCAATGAAGATAACAATAAATTAATCAGAAATCCAGTGTAGACATTGTTAATGTGGTAAATGACTATTGTAGCTGGAAAAGGCTGATTTTTAATGGAATATCTCCATAGAGGTACAGAGGAACATTTCCAGCAACCATCACTCCTGTGTTCTAATGCTACATTGTGTTAGCTAATGGTGTTGAAAGCTAATTGATGATTAGAAAACCCTTGTGCAGTTATGCTAGTACATGAATAAAAGTGTGAATTTTCATAGAAAACATGAAATTGTCTGGGTGACCCCAAACTTTTGAAGGTAGTGTAAATGTGAGAGTAGATAGAACCCAAGCAAGGATCTAGTCAGGAGGAAACAACCTGGATTAAAGCTATAAACACTTGTTGTGGTGTCTGTTTGAGTTTTGGTTCTAGTTTTCTGTTGTTAGTTTCCCTCCTCTGTCTCCTGCGTTTGTCTTTTTTTGTTGGTCTGTGTCGTTTTTACTTACCTATTTAGTTACGTCCTGTTTTATTTTGAAAGTTACTTACCTTGGCTGTCTCTGGAGGTTTTACTTCCTCCCTCTGTGTGTTTTGATTATCAGCTCCATTAGTTCACCTGAGTCCTGTTTGCTCATTAGTCCTCTGTATATAAAGTCCTGCCTCCTCATGTTCAGCTGCTGTCTGACTTCCTCCTTGTCCTCATTTGGGTTTTGGCTGGTTTGAGCTTTTTTTAAATTTTATTTTGGATTCCATTTCTTGAGGTTAGTTTCTTCAGTGTTGGGTTTCCCAGGATTCTCTGGCCATCTCGTCTTTCCTCCCCACCTCCATTATGTAAGCTTGTTTGATTAAAAATTATGTTTTTCACCTGCTACCACCAGCCTGCCTTGTGTGTCTGCAGTTAGGACCTTTCCTGATCGTCTCCCTGACAATAATAGATTATTTCACAGTGCTGTTTGATAGAGCTGTACAAAAGCCACTGCTTCCCTTCTTATCTATGTCCCATCAAAAGTCTGTCCCTGCAGGGTAGAGCTTGTTCTCATCCTGTGTGGCCTTTTAGATCTACATTATCAAAGAGTCGGACAAAAGAGTGAGGCAGTTGTTACTTTAGAATATTTTTTTTCTTATTATTTCAGGTGTATTTTACATTTCTAAACAAAAGAATTCACAAAATATAATTATTCTGGCATTACTGCTGCATCTCAGTTATACTAGCGATCCTCCCACTATCGGTCTGGACAAGTACTGGATCTGATACGCAGCATTTTCTGATTATCACTATTGTTTCTGGGGTTTTTCTTCTTTCTTTTCCTCTCTCTACCTGTAGTTTTTGATTGGTTAATAAATCACGAGTATTCGCCCATCAATCAGATGGATAAAAGTAGAAAAGTCCTGTTTTAACTAATGATATGGAGAACAAAAAGAAAACAAAAGCATTCCGAGGACAGTGTGGGTTGGTGGTATTCTAAATTTTGACACCAGAACTTCAGTTTATGCTGCAAATGTATGTTGATGCCAAATATTTGTTGTTGATCTGCATCAATGTTGCCCTTAAAAAATAGATTGACCCCTAATCTATAAACTTTATTTATAGATCCTGTGTATAATGCGTTTGATAGGCAGTGGCGCTTGAGTTTATAAAGAAAAAAGCAGCTTTCATTAGATCTTGCTTGACTGGATGAAATCATTGGGGTTATTTTCCAAACTTGGGAGCTACAGAAGACGTTTATAGGTTGAGTGCTGCTCCTCAGTATTAGTTAACGAAGCTTCACACATAAAGTCTGTCTCCAGTCGATGATTTAACCCCTAAAAACAAATTTCTGTCTATCAGACCTACATATTTAGAAGTTTTTTCAACAAAGATAACCAATTCCTACCTTAAAATGGCTTAACTCTCCCCACCTGATAAAAAACAGCATATGGACAGACACCAAGGTAAATAAAAGGTGCATTTGCATCCATAATTGGTATATTTAGCCCTTAAGAATCATATTTCCCCATTATTAGGCAAAATTCATTGACCTAAGTGCTATATATATATATATATATATATATATATATATATATATATATATATATATATATATATATATATATATATATATATATATATATATATATATATATATATATATATATATATATATATATATATATATATATATATAAAAAACTATATCACACATCCCTCATGGCTGGAGGTTAAAAGTGCAAAACCAACTATTTCAAAGTCTTTTTTCTTTCATTTCTTGTCCATATATCTTCATGTATTCCAGGGAAATTGGTTTGTTGGAAGTTTTAGTGCGTCACCAGATCAATAGTTCAATCGTGCAGAGTAGCAGAGTGTGATTACACTGCACTGTGAATCCCTTTCATTTCTGGTTCTGCTGTCAGGATGAGTGTGCAGAGCAAGCAGGTCTCTAAAGGGCCTGACAGACATGGATTCATTTATAAGAAATGCTTGAGAGGCCTTGAGTTTAATCTGCTTGAACAATCCCATATCTGTGGAAACAGTCCCGAGGCGCTCTGAGACATGTTCATACTGAAGTGGTTTAATCCCAGAGGTTTATATATAAATGCTGCCATTGTGATCTTTGGACACCCTGCTGCCTACAGAGATCACAAATGGATTTTCTTTTTCATGCATGCAGCTCAAATGCACCTCATTTGGTAATTAGTCTTGGGACCCACCTCTGACGTAACGACGTTGGCATTCTGGTGATCTCAGTCGGCTCCCAGGTTAGAGTGTGATCAGCATGCAACAATAGCAGGCTTTTCTTTCACCACGGTGACTCACTTTCTCCAAATATGATGAAGAGCAGCGTTCATAATCCTCATAAAGGAGTTGTTCAAGCGCAGGCCAACCGAAGAAGCCACCTGTGGGGAAAAACATGACGAATGGCGCTTTACCTGCTCGCATGGGGCGAAAACAAAAGACTCCACTATAGCTTAAATGTAATGGCAGGAAATAAGCCGGTGGGTGAGGAGGGGCGAAACAACGTTTGGCACTGAAGGGCACCAAAAAAACTGGTTGGAATGTGCAGCAGCCATCTGCAGCTTTAAAAGGCAAAACACCCTGAGTGGTTTTCCGCTTTTTAGTAAAGCCATTAGTGGGATTTTAAGCACCGACATTTGATTTGGTGGCCGCCTGGGTCTCCTAATCTGAAAACACTGTTCTGCTGCACGGCCAAAAGTATGTGGACGCCTGACTATTAAACGCCTTTTAGTTCCACTTTGTCCTAAAGATGTTGGAGGGTTGATGTCAGAGGTCAGTTTCTCTCATGTCAAACTGAAAGGACCGTTTTATTACAGGCAAACCTGACACAGGAGTTTAAAGGGACAGATGCATGTCGGTGTTCTGAAAGCAGAAAGTCAGTTTTGGTAGCTTGGCTTGTTGATTTCTGGGACACATGGAGGCAGCTGAGATACTTAAGTTGTTTCTTTGGATGCAGATTGGCACAATTTGCATCAAAATGTGTATTTCATTCTACGCCTATGTAGATATTCCATTAAAAATCAGCTGTTTCCATCTAGAATAGTCATTTACCACATTAACAATGTCTAGGCTGTATCTCTGGTTCATTTAATGTTATCTTCATTGAAAAAACTGCTTTTCTCTCAAAAATAAAGACATTTCTAAATGAATTTTTGAACGGTAGCGTAAATGCTGCAGATCAAATGAAACAAGCCCAGTTTTTGTATTTAATCATTCTATCTTGTACATCTGGCAGCAAGTAATCTGTCATGTCACTCGTTTTACAAGTTTAAATTATGCCATTTTGTTGCAAGCAAAAACCCAAGACAGGAGTTTATAGGGACAGATGCATGTTGGTGTTCTAAAAACAGAGAGTTAGTTTACCCTCCTGTTATGCTGGAAGTCAAACTGACCCATTTTAAAGTTTAAAAAAAAAAGTCATGCCTTCTCCTTGTGTGACTGTCATGTGTTTGATGGTATCTCATGTAATGATGCTCCACCCCATGTTTTAAAGATACTGCACAGTGAATAAAGAATTGACTTTTAAAAAAAGTTGTACCACAAATCGAATCACAAATACAGAATCTGTCAAAAATAATCACATGTACATATTTTCCGCATATACTTCAGTGTTTACTATGCCAAATCTGAACATTACAGCCTTGCTGGTTCAGTTATGCCTTTCATAAAGTTAGTTTCTATGACTAATGATAAACTGGATATCCTTTGCATTTTTGTTTTGCTTTTGTTCTTATTAATGTTGGCTATTAAGGTCAACAATAAAAGCTGATTCTTGCTGTCTGTGGCTTCAAATGGATGTAAAATAACACTTGTAATTACTCCAGAAGTCACCTTAGAATCATCAGAGTATCATTAAAGTCTTCCCTGGTAGTGGTCTGTAGATCTACGATTACATTTCCAACTTTCAGTGGTTCTTTTTTGCCAACATAGTCAAAAATATCCTCAGAAAAATTCAGTTTCAGCCCACAACCAACCACATGACAGAATGCCTGGCCACATGGACTAGATTGTGGCTTTTGGAGGCTCAGCTGATGCACATTTGTTGATTTTCCTCATGTGTTTCTTTACAGATGAGGTGAACATCCTGCAGGAACTTTCTTCTCAAGTGTCTGACAGTAAAAACGCCTCCATGATTAAGGAGGCCGGCAGGTGTCCGGTGCTACAGGTGGGACAGTATTCTACGCTGGCTCTGCCTCTGACACAGATCTTCACCGACGGGTAAAGCTTCCCTACATTACCTCTTTATTAGTGGCGTTTTACTACCGTATGTAAAGATGAAGGCTGTCATTACCTACAGCCTTATAAACCAGCTGTATGTTTTTACTGTAATGGCACCATAATTAGCAGCAACCTATACGAGACCGTTCTGTATGTTTAGAGTAGCAATTACCAGCTGAATGGTGTCCGTTTGTGTTCAGGTTTGAGGACGAGTTCAGTTTACTGGTGCAGCTGCGAAGCCCTCAGAGGGAAGAGTACAGCGTCTTCACGATGCTCAGCCCCGACAGCCACGTCACGATGCAGCTGCGGATCAGCGCCGTCGCCGTCATCTTCATCGGAACGCAGCAGCGACACTACGAGTGAGGCCGCTTCCCCCTTTATTTACTTCCCTTCCCAATCCCCACATGAATCCAAATTAAGTGGAAGGTATTAACGTCCTGAGTGCTGTGAAATCTCTTTGGCAGGTTGGTTTTTTTTTTTTTTTTTTTTTTATTCGTGATTAATCGGGTGAAATTACTCAAAACCTACCAGCTCCAAGCAAGTGCACGCTTCTTTTAAATGCATTAGCCATTATCCAAACAAATCCAGATGTCGAGATGATTACAACATCCGTCTCAGGTAATGGAGAGCCGCTCATGCCCGCTCCTGCCTCTTGGCTCCGGTAATATATGCAAATGTGTCTGTGGAAGTCTATCTTCTTCGCTGTGTGTGTGTTTTTGTTTGAAGATGACTGCATCTGGCTGTCTCTTTGGTGAAATGATTTATTAGGCGTCTCTTGGCAGGTCTCTCCTCTTCGGTAACCACAAAAGCTCGAAGCAATACATCACGGCAAGACAGAACAACAGGACTGGGCCAAAAGATAGACACACACAGATACTGTACTTACCTTGTACTGCTGGCAAATCACTGGCTTTATTTTACAGCTGCGTGTTCATCAAGCGTATTTGAGCTGTGATTTATATTTAAACTCACATTAACTAGTCACTTTACAGGTCTTGGTAGGTACGTGTGCATAATACACTACTGTTCACAAGTTTGGGGTCAATAAGCCCTTTAAGACCTAGCAGGACATATTCTTAAATTTTTACAGAATGTATGAGTATTTTTATTTGCACTGTATTTACTTTACATCAATATGACCCTTTTATCCCAAATTTTAATAATACATATTGACTTATGTCTTCACTACAACAATAAGTTGCTTAAAAGTGCAATAAACCTAAGAAAAAATTAAAGTCGTTTTTGATTTTTTCCACATGTATTTAAAAATACAGAAATTGCATAGCTGTTTCCCTTAAATGTGTAAAAAAAAAAAAAAAAAAAAAAAAAAAGTTGTCCAATATCCCATGGTCTTGTTTATGTGTGCTTTATTGCATACTTTTACAAACCCATCATTACAATGAAAACGTGCTCTTAGACATGGTGAATGTGTGAAATGCTAGTCTAACTCCCCAGATTTTATATGCAAAAAGAATGATTGGTCTATCTTGTCTGGTTTCAAAGCTGCCACCAATCAAAAATGAATATGCAATCGTAGCGCCCGCGCTACACTGGGCTCTATAGGGTTAAAAATGTCCGTCTTTTTGAAAGAAAAACAGTTTTTTTTCAATGAAGATGACAAATGAATCATAAATCCAGTGTAGACATTGTTAATGTGGTAAATGACTATTCTAGCTCCAAACAGCTGATTTTTAATGGAATATCTCCATAGAGGTACAGAGGAACATTTCCAGCAACCATCACTCCTGTGTTCTAATGCTACATTGTGTTAGCTAATGGTGTTGAAAGGCTAATTGGTGATTAGAAAAACCTTTGCGCAAAACATGAAATTGACTGCACGACCCCAAACCTTTGAACAGTCATGTAAATGGAAACAGTTGGTATAATTGTAAATTAAATTTGGGCATAAATTACCAACTAAAAGATGCATTTTGTGGTCAAAAGTCTGCATCCTGGTCCACTTGTACCTCATGTTCAACAGATTGTCTGAGCCCCAGTCAGCCAGTGTTTCCATCCAGAAAAAAAAAGCCATTTGCACACAGCAACTTTTCAATTGTTGGTCCTTAATAATAAAGTGTGCGGTGAGACATCTGTAAGGAATAAGCTCTTGGCAGCTCTGTTTCAACTTGTAGTTTGCATTTTTCATACAGCTGTGGGATGGCAAACTGAGGAAAATAGGTGCGTGATGGCGTTAAATACCACCTGTCAAGCGGCCGCATCATGTTTTTAAAACCCGCTTTGGTAACTGTGTTGATTGGTATCACGTCTTTCATGAGGGATGAAAAGTTATCGCATCAGTGATTTGTGTTTGGAACCTTTCTCATGTGGTGAAACGCTGACAAAAGGCATCTGAGGTCTGCTAATTTAGTCATGTTTCCTCCTGTAGGGACAACAACTGCGAGACAAAGTATCAGTTTTAGGTCAGCATCATCCTGCATTTCTTTCCGCAGCCAAACCTTCCTTTTCAGTGTTTTGTTCGTTTTGCTGAGCACATGTGGAGCCTTCATGCCAACAAACTGTGAGTGTTGTGAACAAAGCGTCCAAAAGCCTTTAAATCAGCGTGAGTTATATCAGACGGACCTCTCTTTTAGATTAGTCATGGAAAACGAGAACTGTGCGAGTTTTCTTTTTATATTGAGCAACAAAAAAAGTTGTATGATGATGTACTGGAGTTAATTTGCTTGACTTCACACTACATTTCCTGCATTGTAACTTTTACGCATTAGAGCCTGACCGATTCTGGGTTGTGGGGCCAGTACATCTTTTATGGAGTAGAAAACTCTGATGTCCATTTATTAGCCGATATTGTGAACATATATGCTGGTTATATTGAAAAGGAAAAATAGTGAGGTCATTTTCCAGCCATGAATTTCAGAAACTGGTTCGCAGCTCAACATTAAGACACCGCTTGACTCCACACTCTGCTACATGTGCTGCAGATATTGAGAGGATACTGAGAGGATTTTGACAGTGGAGTTGAAGCTGCTCTGACTTTCTATATTATCCTCAGTGTCTTTTTCTGTCTTACGTTCTTAAAGAAAGTTCTCAATTCGGCAAACCTGTATACACTACTGTTCAAAAGTCTGGGTTCACTTAGAAATCTTTTTTTTTTTTTTAAAGAAAAGCAGTTTTTTTTCAATGAATATAACATTAATCACAAATACAGTCTAGATATTGTTAATGTGGTAAATGACTATTCTAGCTGGAAATGATAGACACAATAGTACTCCTGGAGCTACCAGCCATGTGGCATCTGGCTCAGAGACGCTTCATCGGGTCAAATGTTTTCCATTAAATGATTTAAAGAAGCTCCCTGAGCCACAATCTTGCTTGTTTTCATGACTTAACCCCGATCGCATTGCAGGACGCAAGGGGAACTGGTCTGCACCTGAATGGTGAACATCACTGCTGTGAATACACATGGTGTCAAATTAAAGGGAAAAAAGCCCTTGGCCTCTAAACTGAGATGATCCAGGGGTTCAGTTATGCTGTGGGAACAGTTTTGCTGGCATGTTTTGGGCTGACTCGTCCCCTTATAGGAAAGGAAATTGTCCTGATGTGAACCCAGTTGGACACCTTAGTGAGATTTGTCAGACGATCCTCTGCACCGCCATCATCCAAACATCAAACAAGGGAATATCTTTTGGAAGAATGATGTTGATCCCTCCGCTACAGCTCCAGGGAATCGGAGAATCGATGCCAAGGCACATTGAAACCGTTCTTAGTTTGACAGTTTTTCCTTTAATGTGTCACCTGTCTGTACTGCCTGCACATATGCAAACTAGAAAAGCTCCAGACGGCAAGAAAAAGAGCTGCCTTGTGTATTTGTTTGGCTGCATGGAGTGGAAGAAGTCTGTGCAAAGTTAACCTCAATAGTCACTCATCCTTTATATTCTTTGTTGCATTCAGACATGAATTTAAAGACACATGTGATCACTTACTGGCTCATGTTCCTCCGTCAGGTTCCCAGTCAGCGGTCTGTCCGATGGAAAGTGGCACCATGTGGCCGTCGGTGTGTCGTCCAGGCGGCTGGCGCTGTATGTGGACTGTTCTCTGGTGGAGAGCGTGGACTGGGTTTACCACGGGATGGGCATCGGCAACGACGGGCTGCTGATGGTCGGAGGCATCAGTGAAGGATTTGAGACGCCGTTTGAAGTAAGTGACTCTGATTTTTCCACTGATAATAAAGGGAAACATGAAGACGGACAAAAGCAACCCCACCCTGTGAGGGAATTCTGCGATGTTGAGAGGCGAACAAGGAGGCAGATTTAGAGACACTCCGGAGACTCAGATGGCTTAGGTTGAGAATAAGATTTACTGATATCAGGAGAAATGATACAACACAGTGATATGAGCACTGGCAGCATCAATTCTGAGGATTCTCTTCAATCTTGGGTATATATTGAGTTGGGAGGAATGCCATATTTTGATTACGGTCCAATATGGAGACAACTTGTCTACTCCGTAACGTCAGACTAAACAGTATCTAATCTTAACCAAGTCATGTTTTTCTTTCAGCAATTGTCTCTATCTCATGTATCTTCTTTTGCAGCATCTGCCTTTCTCAGGGTCATATTAGGGACAGAGAGGACTTGAATGAGCTCCGAGCCTCAGTTTGGGAGAAGCAAATAGGAAGAGAGGTCAAAGGTGACCTGTAGGATAATTTGAGGTGATCTATAGGTTCTAAAACTTCATTTAAGGTGACTGTAGTTGACAGATGCAAGCTGCATGATATTCTGGGATGTCTTCAGCTCACAGCTGGGAGGAAATACCTCAGTAAGGGGAAAGAGTAATTTTTCCTTCAAACACCCATGATACTGTATCCTGTAATCATCAATCCCACTTCCTGTTACACTACAGGCCAAACATTTGGAAGCAACTTCAAGTTTCTGTTCACAATGTCTATCTCAATAACCAGTATGAATTCTGTGGATTGTAGGATGTATTTACTGCATGATTGGACTTTGCTTTCATTATTATGCACCATTTTCCTCAATTTATCTTTAGGTATACACTTCTGTTCTAAGGTTTGGGGTCACTCAGAAAATTTCATGTTTTCCATGCAAAACTCACACTTTTATTCATGTGCAAACATAATTGCACAAGGGTTTTCTAATTATCAATTAGTCTTTCAACACCATTAGTGTTGGAGTGTTGGAGGAGAAAAGAAAGCTCGTAGTGGAACAGATGTGTAGACAAGAGGAACTGCTAAGGAGGGCAAAGGCAGTTGGTCAGGCCAGACAGGGGCAGTGGTTGAACTGGGAAGGTGTTGAGAAGAGGATGCTTAGCTGGAGGGACCTGTGGAGTATGAAAGAAAGTCGTATTAAATTTCTAATAGGGTCAACATACGATGTGTTGCCAACCCCCCAGAACCTGAGACTCTGGGCAGATGGCGACCAATCGTGCAGATCCTCTTTGGAGCACAAGTGTCTTGTGTTTAAATGAACATGTGCTAACATAATTGCACAAGGGTTTTCTAATCATCAGTTAGCCTTTCATCACCATTAGCTAACACAATGTAGCATTAGAACACAGGAGTGATGGTTGCTGGAAATGTTCCTCTGTACCCCTATGGAGATATTCCATTAAAAATCAGCTGTTTGGAGCTAGAATAGTCATTTACCACATTAACAATGTCAACACTGGATTTCTGATTCATTTAATGTCATCTTCATTTTAAAAAAAAGAATTTCATTCAAAAATATGGACATTTCTAAGTGACCACAAAATTCTGAACAGTAGTGTATACATTGACGTTACTGGGAAATTGCTGAAGTCCATAAAAGAAATGAAGAACTTAGTTTTAAGGTTGAGAAGATTTGCAAGAGTCACAACTACAGTGCAAAAGTAAAAAAAAAAAATTGCATTTTTCACTTTAGCTCTTTGGCTTTTGAGAGTTTGCAGACAAAAATCCCAATAAATCTCAACTTTATCTCGATAACTACCACAGAAAGAAACAGCTGAGTAAAGAAGCAAGAGTACAGATACAAATTCCCGATAATTCTAGAAAAAATTTATTCTGATGTGGGACTCTTTATGTAATAATCATGTTTATTTTGTTGTACACCGCTAATCTTATTTTGTACAAATTTGATCTTGCTTCCGAACTTCTGGCCTGTTGTGTAGCTGTTGCTGCTACTCTGCTAAACTCATTATATTTATTCTGTTTAGACTCTCTATTCTCTTCATTTTAGATGTTGCATTTGTGTTTAATAATACACATTTTTCGTCCAGATGACTCTCCAACAGCCACATTACATTTAAAACAACTGCTCCAGGGTAATAACCCACATATGTAAAGTCAGGTACATTTTTAATTTCATCCGAAAGTCATGCATGACCACGGCACAAACGCACAATGGAAAGAACACACAAGAAGTTATTCCAGCCCCGTGGCTTCATTCTCTTTTCATCACAGACACGAAGATGTGTAGCCCGTAATGCTTAGATACCATGTGTTTGTTTTTACTAAGTATGCGTTGCAATCCATGCAACCTGCTCCATCCACAGCTTTCGTTACCTCCACCGGTGTTGTATTAAATTACAGAGGAAACGGTGATGAGTGTTTGGACAGAGGAGGATTCAGTATGTACATTCTGACAGATGATTTTCATTTGGTTTTAGATATTTGCATGTATTTTTAGCGTGTTCTCTGTATGTATACTATTACAACCTACTGGGAGACCACTGTTTTGTGGTGTTGCCCTCTTTGCTCCTTTAAGTTTTCGTTTCAAAGGGAAAAAACTGAAACTTTTCCAAGAAAAGCTGATTTTGATGGCTCATAATGCACACAGCTTTGCTTTGCGGCTATCCTGTCCCGGTTACAGAGCGAACAGAGCATCACAGCATCATAAAGGCAGCATCTGGATTTGTTCTGAGCATCAATTAAGATGGATTGTCCGTCTCCATACATCCCGTGGTGACAGGTTCTCACTGAGCTCCAAGAACGAAGCACTTCCATCCCCAGAGGTGCTGACAGGCTTTTGTCTGGTTCGTTTTTTCTATTAAGGACTGTTAAACCATATATGACTGTAGACTGCTCTTATCTGTAAGTCTTACTGTCATCCACTGTACCCTGTCTGATTGAGCTTAAGAGCAAAAATGCTCTACGCTTCAAATTTTTCTTAAAGAACTCAGGCTAGCTTGCTGTTTTCAGGCTAAAATAATCCTGTTGATTCCAATCCAGCTAATTTGGATTGATTAGTTGATCGTAGATGGAGTTATCTTGGAAAGAATAAAGCAGGGAAACCATGATCAGTGCTTTACGTGATGAATTTTTGTCCAATTGCAGTGAAACCAATTATACTTCCTTGTTGTCCATAGTTGTGTACATGTTGCATCTTTTTAGACGCTGCAACACTGTATGATCCATCCGTTGCAGCTGTGTTTGGTTTTAAGACGAGCCTGTTGCATATATCAATCGCCATTTGGATAAATAGAATTCATATTACTACATGAAAATGTACATCAGATGTATGTGTTTAGCAGACATGTCGTTTGATCTCATGTCTATTTCTAGGTATTTAAGCTTTGGTACTTCTCCAGAGGACATGAAACATCTTTGTATATGCAGCTCTGCATCAAATAAAAAAGTAACACTTGTCAGATGGAGTTCCCTCTCAGTTGTTATGTACAGAACGTCTTTCTCTTTACACTGGATCTGGAGGAATGATTCCAAACAGCTGAGATCAAAAAGCATGTTTAAATGTGTTCTCTTTTTTTCCTTACTTGGGCTGTATGCTTGGATTTGGCTACACAATGAGAAATTTACATTTTATTATTACAGGTACAGTTGATTTACATTCATGTGTGGTTTCACTTAAGTTGGGCTCCTATGACAGGAGTTTCAGGGCATTCTACCCCGTTTTCACCCCTTCCAATCAATCGAAGAGGAAATCCAGTCTGTTATTTTAGTCATGTTACGATTTACAGATCCACTCTGAAACCTGAATACTACTTGGAGATTCATCGGGGTCACCAAAAGAATATCAAACATGTTTAATATGTTGGACAGAAAATCTGGATGGTTATGATTATCACAGTAACTCCTGAAGCAGCAAATGTTCCAAACACTCTAGCCCTTGAGGCTAATGTTAGCCACAGATAATAGAACTGATATTACCTTCAGTTCTTGCTGAAAAATGGAAGAAAAAAAACTAGCTGATTCTTTCAAACCTTTTTTCTCATTCAGACTCGTTCTGCTTTTGTTTTTCTCATTGCCAGCTATTATTAATAAAATAGCAGGTTGTTGCTCCACAATCTCCATTTTGTTAACATCTGTTTCCCTGTGAAATCACATGAGGTGACACACTACTCCTTCTGCCACAAAAATCCTAATATTTTAAAACCTTGCATGTGCATGTCTGAGATTAGAGAAAATCATTTGTGTAGTTTCTTTTTGTGTGTGATAAAGCCAGATTTCTAATTCTGTTAGGACTTTAAAACTCCTCTAGTGTGAGTCTGGCTGTAGTATACATATCGGCATTACACCTGCCTTTGAAGTGAATAACACTGATTATCTCCTTACAATGATACTCATTAGATGTAGGATTTACTGTGAGTTCCTCAAGATAATGTGTTGGAAAGTGGAAAAGTAGGCAACTTAAGGATCAGAACATCTCCAAAACAGAAGGTCTTGTAGGGTGTTCCTGGTATAAGGTGGTTAGTGCCAACCAAAAGTCGTCCAAGGAGAGGGAATTGAGGAACCAGTGACCGGGTCAATAATTAAAGGATAGCCTTTTGACATCTTGGTACCAGATACCAAAGTACACCTTCAGACATCTTGTGGAGTCTTTGCCTCAATGGCTAAAAGCTGATTTGGCATCTTAAGGAGGCCTATACAGTGCAAGGAAGATGGTTTTAATATTGTTGCTGTTGTGTACATGTCATAAAATCATTTGTATCTACCTTCAACATTTGCACACATTCTAGCAAACAGCCTGTTGATATTGTTTGTCTTGTTTGGCCTGATGCCAGAGAGTCCGTGGTAAAGTAAAAGGTCTCTGGGAACTGCAGTGAAATGTATGGCTCGGATGTTATCAGCCCTTTAAATGGCCGTTATCACTGCAGATCATTCTCATACATATGTTCCGACAAGGACCTCTTCCACCTTCTCAGTAGGCTGTTATCAGCACATTTAATGGAGCTCCATTATCACCTCATATAATGGCAACACAGCCACAATTTTTTGTTTACAAAGAGCAGCAAGCGTCTGCATTTGGAGGATGAAAGGGCTGACTGTGTTTAAGTTCCACGTAGTACCATTATTCTAGTTCATTTTTTCAGTCGTTTTGACTTTAGTTTTCAGTCACTGTTTTTCCACTTGGTAGAACTTAGACCTAGACTTGTTTTAGGTTTAGGAGAGAATAGTGGTTTGGATTAAAAACACCTCCTTGCTCCACTTGAGATTTGACATTAAGATAATTTTTTTATTTATCGGACAGCAGGGAAGTTTGCAGGTAGAAATTTACATGCACTTCTTCACAAGACCACAAGAGACTCCAGATGCTTTGCAGATGTTTATCAGTCATTAGAAAGAATGACAACGCACCCTCAGGTCTAATAGAAGGTGAAGGAGGTCGCTGTTGGCTTGTATGTGTGGAAATGATCTGTGATGATAATGGTCATTTATTGGGATGGAACATCCAGATCGGGTGCTACAGGAAACTCCCTTTGTGTTTGTATGTTGCAAAGCTAGTCTTGTCATTCTGTGCATTTTTATGTGCTGGCATTAAAAAAAAAAAAAAAATCACTTGCAAGATCCAGACGAACCAGACATTATTCGTTTGAGTTTCTTGGCTCATTCTGATTCGGCATGTTTCCATTTTTATTTGTGTTTCTTGTGGCGTGGTTACCAGTGATCCATCTTGGTTTACTGGCTGGTGGCAGTGAGGCAAGAACTAATTATTTAAAAGAAAGCACGGCGCTGGTTTAAAAGATTCCAGTGTTTGTTTTACCCTGTGAGAATTGGAAAATATCCATGTAGTTGAAACATGACAGTTGCAGCCCAGTCAGTGTGAAGCAAGTTAATGCGACATGTTGAAATGTGACTGTAACACCACTGAGGCAATAGTTCAGTGTGACATGGATGCCTTAACAAACACATTTAACCAGATATAGTCACATTTTCATCTTATCTAGATGCATTTTGAAATTAAATTAGCCACAAACATGTACTGGGTTAGCACACACTACACAATTATCCAAAAGTAATCACAATAAATTTTGCAATATTTATAGATTTATTTATTTATTTATTTATTTATTTTAAAAATGGCAAATTTCAACTTTGTTTATTGTGCATTTTCTCTTTTTTTTGTAAATAATTTCCACTAATTCATGAGTGTAGGAAGATGGAGATAGTCTGAAACCAAAACTGTTGTAATAACTATTATTATCATTGTTGTTATCATTGTTATTGCCGTAGTTGTTATTATCATTGTCATGAACATTATTATTATTATTATTATCATTACTATTATTGTTATTTTACTGTTCCTGTTATTGTTATTATCATTATTACTATTGTTATAGTTGTTGTTATTATTGTTGTAGTTATGTTATTATTACTGTTGTTATTGTTGCCGTTGTTATCATTATCATTTTTAGCGTTGTTGTTTTTATTATTGTCATTATTGTTAATATTATTGTTATTGATTTTATTATTTTTTACAATATTATTAGATGTGCATTTCAACATCACTGATGATATAAATTTTTTAAATATCACAGTTGTTGTAAATACTGGTATACTGCAGTGATCTATTTATGTATTTATTTATTTTTAATGTGAAAATCTTTTAGAAAAGTTGCACGTTAACATCCCCATACCTAAGTTGCATCTCATGTAAAGTGGAACCAAAAGCTCAAGGAGTGGAAAACACATCACTGTCCAGACTCAGCGATTGTTGCGTTTCTTTATTCTCTCTATGAATGTGTTGTTGTGTCCTCACGCTGCTCACAGCGTATTTACCGTCTCTGCAGGGTCACATTGGACAGCTGTCCTTCCTGATGGGGGACCCAGACGCCGCCCAGCAGCACTGCAGCCACCACCCGCCCCGATGCAGCGCCGCCGCCTCCAAACCTCCTCGCTTTCCACGCACCAACAACGCCCTGGAGGTGAGGAGAGATGAATGGAGGAGGAAAAAAGTTCTGTTCTTTTGACTTGTGTACACAGAAAGGTGGTTCAGGTGAAGCCTTTGAAGCCTCCCAGGCAGACACTCCGACTCCTGCAGTTAATACGTTGACAGCAGAACCTGTTGTGTACTGTAATATAAGCATTAAAACAGATCACCAGGGGATTTAAAACAAAAACTCCACTGACTCCTGTGGTTTCGATCCAGTCTGGTGAATCTAACAACTCTAGAGTGTTTGGATGTTCATCAGTTTAGTCTCTGATTGTGGTTTTTTAAAATTTGTTTCCACACAGAACATACTGCTGTCCTCGAATGACCTGGAGAACCTGCTGGGGGATCCCGGGGACGAGTCCTTTCTGAGCTTCGGCCGAACCGTAAGTAGGATGTTGGGTGTCTGGAGTGTGAACTATTAACTTTTTAAAGCTGTGCTGCAACTTCCCAGTTTGTTTAGGTGTTAAAAACAAACCAGAAAAAAACAAAACGTGTAGTCGTCTTGTTTCCCAGCTGCGTCCCAAAGCTGTAGTTGAAGAGTGTGGGCAGCTGACCAGTCAGTGGTGGTGATTCTATCCAGCTGTGGGCAGGCTGGCAGCTACAGTTGTGTTTATACCGCTGGTCTGCTTTCACTGGCTTCGGGTTTTTTTTTTGTTTGTGTGTGTGTGAAACCACCCGTCCAGCGTCTGTCATTAATTAGCGTCGTGGTGCAGAGCCTCAGGCGTCGGAGGCCCCATCCAGCCCTCAGACCTCCTGTCCTCGGCTGACTGGTCCACTTTACATGTGTGCATATGTGCACGTATGACTACTGTGACCTGTCTGCCTTCTGGCCATCAGTCTGTCTGCTCTTTGTTGTGGTCTGCAGAAGGGTTCAAGCAGATGCTGAAGCTAAAAGTCTGCTCCCCTAAATTATAGTAAGGTCTCCGTACTATAAACTGGAAATAGATTGGTGTTTTTCTACTTTTAGTATTAGAAGAATATGGAAATATGAAGTAACCAGTACAAAACAACTTTTTTTTTAGTACATCCACTTAAATTTCACTTTATAAATGCTGTATTTATACTGTGTACATGTAGTGCCTGTAAAAAGTGTCCACCCTCCTTGGCAGTTTTCCGCTTTTATTGCTTTTTAACAATGGATTACGGGCAATAGAATTCGGGTTTTTTTGACAAGAATTTAAAAACAAAAAGACTCATGTCAAAGGGAAAACAGATTTCGACAACATAATGCCAATAATTAAAAATAAATAGTGGAAATTTAATGATTGCACAAGTATTCACCCCCTTCAAGTTAGTATTTAGTAGATGCACCTTTACCACCATTACAGCCTTTTAGGGCCTCCTGCCAAGAAGCATTCCCAACTTATGATGCTGCCACCACCATGCTTCATGCCATCATGTTGCCACCATCATGCGTCACATCATGATGCTGCCACCACCATGCTTGATATCATGCTGTTGCCACCACCATGCTTGATATCATGCTGTTGCCACCACCATGCTTGATATCATGCTGTTGCCACCACCATGCTTGATATCATGCTGTTGCCACCACCGTGCTTGATATCATGATGCTGCCACCACCATGCTTGATATGATGCTGCCACCACCATGCTTTACAGTGGGGCTAGTGTGTTTGCAATGAAAGGTTTGGCCTTTGCCAAACATAACGTCCTATCTGATGGGCAAAAAGTTCAGTTTTGGTCTCATCAGATTAGGGAATCTTCTTCTAGTTGATTTCAGAGTTTTTTCAACATCTTTCTCTTTGCTACTCTCCCATAAGCATGAACAGTAGCTGTATCCACTATGTCAGTTGCTGGAGCTTGTAACTCCTTCTGAGGAGTCATAGGTGCAATAAAAAGGGAAAACTTCGAGGCTGAGTATTTTTTATAGGCACTCTGTCGGCTGCTCACCTGGATTAAAACAGGTTAATTTTCAAAAGTCAAGATTGTATTTGGTGGTCATCAGTATCAAAGTAAACCTTTAAGGCCAAAACACATGGCACATGAGCTGGGTGGAGCCCCTATTCTTCTTCTATATGGGACGAAATTGGAAAAAAAATCCCCATGGTGACCATTAAGAGTATTTATTTATTTATTTTTTTATCGTAACAAAATGTTAATGGCAGCTCCTTTATTTTACATCAGTCAGGATATACGGTTCAAGTGCAGCACCTACATTAGTCTAATGAAGCGAAGCTGGTCCAGGCAGCCGACTGGAGTCTGCTATAGTCACATAACACTCCTCAGTACATCATAAAGATTAGTCCTCCTATACACCGGACATTCCACAAGCTTTGCCTTCATTTTCCATCCTTTCAAATATGCATTTCTTTCTAATGGACCGAACAATAGCTGTACAATCCATACCAGTCACTTTCCCAGATGAAGGAAGTGTGGATTCATGTGGTTCTTGGTCTTCTTTTGACTGTCTTTTTACTGCAACCCAGGCCCAGTGCACCCTTTTATAGCACGGTGGTGAATTTAAATACTCTTTTTCAGGGTGCAAGCTACATATTTTTATGGTAATTTCTGACTAGACCTGTCATAAGTGTTGCACAGTTGCCTGATCACACTTGTTGGAGTTGACGTAATGTTCCAGTCATTAGAATAGTTTACATTCATCTGTATATGCACAGTTGTATGGAACTAACAGACTTCTGCATCTAATTCTGCTGCTTCTGCTGTGGTTTCATGGCACTAACTGTTCATCTCGTGGAGCTTAACTTATAATATCTGACAGACTTTAATTGATAATTAACGTAATGGATTTAGTTGATTCGCTTGAAATCAAATGAGGATGTGCAGCACAATAGTGGAAGACACAATCTAAAGCTAATAGAGACAGTTACACCTTTCATTGCACTTACTTGTACGCCAAATGTCAACAAAAAATTCATCATCATGACAGCCTCATTTCTGACTAAACTTGTGTGTTCATGCTATTTAAGTTCTGATAAAATGGAAACTTAAACGTCCCAGAAAACGCCAACTTTCTGGCAAAACATGCATCTTCATTGGTGACCTTTAACACCTTTAGAGATACTTTGATTGGAGCCCAGTTTGAACAATAAGTTGGCAGATTGACTGTCTTCTGACTCACAGTGTGAGGGGGGAAACGCCCAATTATTTTCCTGAACCGTCAGTAATTAGCTGTTGGGTAATCAGATGGATGTTTGGACGGCTGTCAGAAGAGACCATAATGTCCAAATTCTTCTTGCTTTCTCTTCCAAGTAGAATGGTAAACTGCTCTAATGTTTTTCTTTCCTTTGACAACATTTTTGAGAATGTAGTCATATTGTTTCCATAAAACTTTATTGGAATTGTCAACAGGCAAACCTGACGGAGGGTTCGGTGTTCATGTTGATGCACTGGTGGCTGGTTTTAGGCATCAGAGTTGTATTTTTTTAATTAAAGGGTGAGTAAATGTGAAAAGGTGGTGCTAACATAACATACAAAACAAACAACGTTAATTAAGTTGAATAGAGACTTACATGTCATCACGTTTTTTAACATTTCCACATTTCTCCTTGTCCTAGCTGCTCACACATTTGCTTCCACTTTAGATTCCTCCCTGTTAATCTCATGGTGATGATGATGAATCTGTTAATCTGATCGGTACGTCCACAGTGAGCCTCATTATGCCATCCTGTGCTGTACATCTGGCTTTGTTATGACGGTAGTTTCACAAAATATAGTTCTTAAAATGCATTCACTGACATGTTTCTGGGCTCTTTGCATGTCTGAAATGGAAACACATTCAAGGATCTACAGTTGGAAACAAAGGAGAAGCAAAGCTGGTCTGAATTTACATTTTTGCGTCTATAGAAAAACGTCTAAAACAATCAGCGAGGATCTGCTTCTCTTCAGTAGTGTTCAGCTAGAGGAGCTACTACAGTCCTGAATATGAAAACAAAGGGAAAATCAGGCCATGCCGTGCCATGCCAGCTCCACCGCTCGCACACTTTCTCCATCAGTATGATGCTGGGATGCCTTTGTGATGATGAAGAAGACAGAAACTGCTGTTTTGTATTGTAGATTGTTTGCAGGAACAAGCTGCAACAGATCGGTCTTAATAGTGAAATCTCCTTTAGCTGACTGCACCTCTTTCTGATTATGGATCTCTCTCTGTTCATGTGTTTGTGTTTATCTGTTTCTCTTTATTGTGTCTGAATCTATCTCCTCTGGCTGTATATGTCTGCCTGTGTTTTCAGGTCGCTGTGTTCTTCTATCTGTTAGTTTCACTCTGTTCTCATTGTGTCCAAATATGTCTAGTTGGCATCCATACAAGTCCCAAATGTGTAGGTTCCACCATTTTATTATAGTGTTCAAACCCTAGTGTGCAATTAATTTCCCTTTAATTGGAGATACATTGTGCTGCACAGAGGCTTGGTGGTTAGTCCTACTG
The DNA here is from genome assembly GCA_027123335.1 of Amphiprion clarkii. NCBI lineage: Eukaryota > Metazoa > Chordata > Actinopteri > Pomacentridae > Amphiprion > Amphiprion clarkii. The sequence continues at coordinate 27,373,776 of CM049585.1, read as the reverse complement.
CCTTGCAGCTAGAAGATCCCTGCCTCCCTGGGATCTTCTGCATGAAGTTTACATGTTCTCCCTGTGCATGTGTGGGTCAACACTATACAAAGAAGATTGGGCAAAGATACACCCTATCCCTAGCCATGCCTCATTACAGACCAGAATGCATTGCGTGGGCTGCTTGTATAGACAAAGAAATGAAATGGGAAGCATTGAAATGATGGATCATTTGGACATATTATTAGACATGTATTGTGGCCTGTTTTACCGAAGCAGTTAGTTAGGTGCTAAAGTTAACTGCTCGCTAATGTAGTTTTCTTACCTGACAAGTGTACCTGCTCAACCATATAGTAGCTCGTTTCCTTCTTCTTTGGAGCAGCTGGATTTAAAAAAGTATTTAAATGCCTGAAAGGACAATATTTGAGATGTTAGTTGCTGATTATAGCCTGTAAATATATTACTGATGTTGTTAATTAGTGTAGTTATGAAATACTTGCATGAAAGCTGTATCAGCAGTGGGGCTGCTGCTTTAAAAATGATTTAAATATACATATTTGACTGTTTTGTAGGAGCAACATTCATCCACAATAACTAATGATTAGTGTAGTTACAGCCTCATCATGCTGGTATAGATGGATCCAGTAGAACTCAGTTATGCAGAAAATACAATTACACGTGCACACAATTGTGTTTTGATTTCAGCGTTGCAGAAAAATATTTCGATCACAATCCAAGAATAGCAGTGTTGTTTGGTCCAAGGCCTCGAATGTGGTGCAGATGTTCTGGAATTTGTTTATGTGACTCAGATAATTACAAATATCCGGAACATAATTATGTTTCAGCGTTATGTCCAAGTAGCGTCCAAAGTGCATCAGCTGCTTTCTGCACTTGTAGGTCGAACATACAGCGTAGTGCATGAATAAGAGCACACTGTGAACTTAATTTTGGTGTTGAGGAATATAAAAATTAACTGGTAATTGCCAATTATCATGTAAGAAGTAAAATGAAGAAGAGAACGGTTTTGCACACCGTCCTGTTTTTCTTACAGTCTGTTTCTCATTAAATCCGCCCAAACCAGACCTGTGGAGGTGCAGCTGCCTCGTCTCTGGTTCTCCTCACGTTTGGAGAAAAAAAGTAAATAAAACAACAGAACTACATTAACACGACCGATTTCTCCTCCGCTAAGGTCTGCTGCTGTCGTCTTTGAGGCGCAGCGTTTCTGACTGTGGGGGCTGGTTGTCGGGGTTTCCTGACTTTGATGCATGTCCTGTCCAGGGCCTCCCTTGACAGGTGCTCTCTTTGGAGACACCAACCATTTAATCTGCAGCTCTTCCAATGTGCACTAAGATGTTAAACACTCCTGGAGGTCAGGGACCATAGCTAAACACACAATTATGAAGCCAGAACTATGAACTTCGGAGCAGAGTTGATGGTTTCGAATTCTCAAAATCACCATGAGCCACATTAATCAGAACTGCAGGGTTTTCTTTGCAGCTTCTGAAATGTGAGGATGTGCTGCCTTTCATTGATTTTGTCGATTTTAAACGGAATCTCTAATATCTTTTGTCGATTTTTAATCAACCAAGTTGTGCAGTGTGCAGCTTTTAATGGCTATTATCTTGTTTTAGCTAGACAGCGAATTAATTGGAAAAATACTCAACAGCATTCCTGCAGAAGCTCTTAAATGATGCAACTTCAGATCTGTTCCGTCCACTGTGGGCATGTTTGTCAGAAACAGCGAGAGAGAAAGATCATGACGGGGCTTGTGTTTGATTGTTTTTCTTACCCCGAACGTCACCAGGCGACTGAATCCAGTTTGTCAGAGGGCTCGCCTGCTTTATAAATAGTTATAATGCAGCTTACACTTGTTCCCTAAAGCTACATCTGTCAGAGGGAAAGCAGCAGACGCTCACTCGCCTGGGGTCATAATGTTCCCAGTTCTACCTCCGATCACATCCGAGTGTTTCCACCGGGCTCCCTGGAGATTCCTCGCTTTCATAAAACCTGTCAAACAATGACTTTTAACTGACAAACCGAGACGAAAACAAAGAGGTGGAAAAAAACGGATTCGTCATTCTGACACTTCATGACTCTGTCAATCCAAAAAAGTCCATGTAGTGTTTTAAGCAAAGAGCTTTTCGTTACGTGACTTTACCAAAGCTGAGATATGGATGTTCTAGTGCAGTTGAAGGTTGGTTGAAGCTGAGTCTTCTCCAAAAGCAGATTTTTAATAAGGTGCTCCTTGGATCTTGTGCCATTTTGGATCAACAACTAAAATAGTTACCCAACAGACACAAATCCTGATGTTAACTTGTGTAATTGTTGGCTTCTTTACAAACATCTTCTAAAACATAATTCAAGAAGCCACCACTTAATTAAATTCATGCTTGCAAGATAGAAATTTAAATTTACTGATCTAGGTAACTGCAAACATTATTCTGATGAGTTGTGCTGCAGTTATAAAGTTGGCAATTTACACCAACTTTAACTCAAATTTCTGCATTGTTTGACCTTAAACTTCAAGTTGCAGTGAATTGATAACTCAATTTTCGACACGAGTGCATTAAAACCTCTTTAAAACTAATATTTTTGCAACCAATTATCAAGCAGTCAGTAATTTAAAACACCACCACCAAGTGTAGTTCGCTGGTTGAACATAATTTCATAAAAAGTTGTCATAATAAAAAAATATAATTTTTAGAGAATCAGAGTACATTTGGGTTTTCTAGCACAGTTTAAGTTCTGGTTAAAAAAAAAAAAAGTCTTATTCAAAAGTTGTTTAATGAACTGCTCCTTGGATCTTTTGCCATTTTGGATCAATGACAGAAAGAGTTACCCAATGGCTATAAATCTTGGTGTTTACTTGTGTAATTGTTGCTTTAATTACACACTCTAAGAAGTAGTTCAGGGAGCTGCCATTTAATTAAATTCATGTTTTCAAGATGGAAGTCAAAATTTACTGATTTAGATAAACCTTTTAGGTTGCAAACATTATTTTGATGAGTTCTGTTGGCATATTGTGTTAATTTTCACAAAATTTTGTGTCATTTAAACTCAAATGTATGCATTAATTGGTTTAAAGTGAAATTCAAGTTGTAATGAATTCAATCAATTGGCTTAGTCACTCATCCTCCATCTTAAAACTTAAAAACTTTAAAGTAATTGGTAATTTAAAATATCACCAACTGTAATGGAAACATTAGTTCCCATGACTCAATATAGTTCATTGGTTGGACATAATTTTATTGGCAGGTTGTTATAACTCAAAAACAAAACACTGATGCACACTGTTGTGATAATTTTGTTAAACCTAAACCTTTGTTTTTAGAGAATCCAGAAAGTTGCAGTTGTTATTGTTGATGAGTTCTGTTGACATATAAATGTTGGTAGCTACCCCAACTATAACACTGCATGTGATTAAAGCTCAAATTTCTGCGTTAATTTATTAAAAAATAAAATTCATCTTGGAACGAATTGAAAAAAAAAAACTTGATAACTTCATTTTTCTCCACTTTGAGTTCAGAGTTTAAAAACCTTATAAATATTGCTGTGTATGCTGGCGATTGTCATGTAGTCGGTGAGTTAAAACACCTCTAATTGTAGAGAAAAGACTAACAAAAACTCAGAAAGACTGATGTAAACTGTTGTGATGTATTTTGTTGAGCCAAAAGTCAGACACTTAGAATCATACTAACTTTGCATCTTTATTCCTCTTTTTTTTTTTTTTTTGGCCAAATTTAGATTTTCAAGCACAGTTTAAATTCTGGTAAATGCTTAGTCTTGTTTTCTCAAAGCTGTTATTTAATGAAGTGCTCCTTAAATCTTCTGCCATTTTGGACCGACAACTGACAGAGTTACCCAACAGACGTCAGTCCTGATGCAAGTCTTTGTTTTTAGAGAATCAGAACGTAACTTGACATCTTTTTTTCCCACTTTCTGGCCTTGATGCTCACTTGGCCACCAGGTCAGGAGTCAGGTCCAGGTCAGTTTAGTCCAGCTGGGCTGTGAGGAGGTCAAGATGGACCCTTTAGCCAGAGTTTCCAAAAAAGAAAGAAGACATGGGCTGCTCTACAAGGCTGTGATTATAAATGGCACTGCTGGATATTTGTGGTCATGTGTTTGTCAGGAGAACTGAACCAGTATAAATTGTTCACTGGTGTGTGGAAGAAAAAGCTGAGGGATGATGCCTAACTGTCACAGAATACTCCTCAGTATTATTCATTCCTGTCATGTTCACAGATCATCGGCCAAAATCAATAAGCTCTCATGACAGCAAGCATTCCTTTATCCTTAAACTCCATAAAGCACATTTAGTCCTGCACTTGGTCTCCTATATACATTAAAGCCCAAAATTGATCTTATATGTGTCAAATTTAGGTTTGTCGTGAATTTTTATTGGACCAACGGGCTTCTTCTGGCTGGAAATGACATAAACAAGTGTTTCATATTATGTTAGAGATGTCATTGATATATTTTAACTATTTTTATGTGCTTTTTATATTAACGTTACTCAAGAATTATTCATACAGCTTAAAACTATCATAAAGTTTTGGGAAAATGCAGTTTTTGTACCATTTTAAAAGGTTCTGCTCTGTAGTAATATGTTCAAAGTGTTCTAATACACTGTAAATTGACACCATCTGATGCAGCAGTAATTCTCGAGTCAATTACTATGCAATTGTAAAACCAAAGAGCTTGCTGTGCTTGTTTATAGGATCCATCACGCTCAAATCACACATTGTGGCTGCTCACAAGACAGTGAAAAGCTATAGAGTCATCTCTAAGTGTTTTTAAGTTCCAGTTTTGTAGCCAAAAAGTACAAGGAGTTCCATGTTGTGGATAATCTTCAAGCTCTTGGTATAAAGCCAAAAGTGGCGCTTTTACTGGATAGAATGGTAGATGCCAAGAAGGATCCAAGAATCACATCTGAGAGCATCCTGGTGAATCTGAGCTGTTCTGGTACCAAAATCTCAATCAGACACTCACTGAGGCTGGTCTTTATGCAGGACAGGATGAGATGTTTGTCAGATAATGGGCCAGGAAACCTTGTCAAAGTATCATGAGAAAAGAGGAAGACATTAGGATTCTAGAGGAAAACATGACGCAATTTGCAGATAAACTTGGCCTTGGGCACCACTGGATCTTCCAGTAAGACAATGATCTGAAACATGCAGCCAAAGGCGTCAATATCAGCATCATTTTAGAGACCTGAGGCCAACATTCCCAATGGAGACGTGCAAAAAGCTTAACAGCTACAAAAACCAATGAGAAAGGATTTGAATAACATTAATTCTAGTTGAAGACATTTCATCTCTCATTCAAGATAGTTTTTTAATTTCAGAACTGAAAAAGTCTCTTAGATGAGAGCTGAAATATCTTCATGAACCTAAAACAGAGGTACAGTGGCTTTCTGCTGAAGCTACTGGGGTTTAGACTTGGCATTTTTGCTAAATACACAAAAAAGTTGCACCTCTAACACGATATCTTACTGTCTTTTATGAAATGTTCGCCATATCCAGTCAAAAGAAACCCATTGATATCATAATAAAAGCAGTATAAATCAAGTTTTGGCACAGGTATGAGTATTTTGTAAGTCTGTTTGTTGCTATGTTTGTCAGGTTTCCTAGCAGGTGGATGTGGTGACGCAAGTCCTGAGGTTATGAACTGAAAATGTAAAATATCTCCAACACAGTAGATGATTGGCCCATGTTGGGTAGTTTTATAAGTGTTGAATATATGTTTGAGTTCAAGACAGTGAGAAGAGCAAATATCTTCAATGCATTTTCAATACATTTTGCCAAATTAGCTTCATTGAAAGTGCCAATACAATCCAACAGGAAACTCTTTGAGGACAGTTCATGCATTCAACTGTTGCTTAGCAGTAGGATGACACACTGCAACAGAAATATGTGAGAACAAGAACAAAGAGAAGAAAGCAGGATACGCAACTAATTTCTTGCACAAGACAGTATAATGGGGGGGAGTTAATATTAAAACAATCCTCTCCAATCCCTCTGGTCGGATGAATTCTGGAGCTAAAAACACATTTTTGTGGTGTTTGCATGATGCATCAAAGACTCAGCAAAGGTCACGCAACACTCCAAACAAACTATTCGCTAATTAGAACACAAGGACGAAGAAACACACTTCATCCTGGAATGCCTTTTTATGTTTTTCTACCAACAGGACAGTTCTGCACAGTGTCAGGCTTTTCTTTCATCGCCGTAAATTTATCATCCACTCGAGGTTCATAACTGCTTCCAATATAAAATAATTACAGACGAGTCCCTCCAATCATGGAGCACAAGAGGAAGAGGGTTGTTAGAGCGGGAGAAGCTCGGATAAAAGAGAAGGAGGATTTAGGGACGAAGATGGAAACAGAGAAAAGGGAAAAAGTCTTCCCCTGATTGTTTCTCTCTCTTTGTAACTAAGCAGTGCAGAACCCGACATGCTCATACTAATAATTTTCCTCTGCAGAACTGTAATTTAGAACGCTGTATGCGCGTTGCAAGGATAAATCAGACGTGGTTAAATGCCAGGTGATGGAAAGTTGTCGCTGGAGTGCTTCATCAGCAGAATCTGCTCACTGCAGGTCCCAGCGGTTGAAGTTCGGTGACGTTTCCGGTGCAGACGTCTCTGGAAGACATTATGCGGCGGCGAGGAGGATGAAGATGTGCTGGGAAGTTGTTTAGAATGAAAAAGATTCCCCCTCTGCACATCTGCCCTGCAGTTTTAAAGCCCCCACAGTGGTTCTTTTCACCCCAAATCAACCTCCCTCTGCTGCACTTTATTTATATCTCTGTTTACGCTGCACCACCTCTCATTTTGGTCCTACTAGACATGAAGTCATGCTTACTGCGACTAGGAGCCATTTCTGACTTTCATGCAGAGGAGGTCCCCAACACCATCGCGTAAATCAAGCGTAACCTCAGAGAATCCGCGGTGAATATTTCCTCTCGAATGTTCTCTCAGCTGTGGTTGTTTCACTCGATCTGGGCACTGTGGCTTCCCCTCCTCTAACTCCCCACAGAGATCTTTTTTTCTTTCTCTCTCCTAGTGTAAAACCAAAAATCCATCCATGTGTGAAAGCAGTGAGGATTCCCTCACATCGTGTTCGTCCCCAGTGAGTTACTCACTCAAGCACATTTCCAGTTGCCCGTGATGCTGCGGTTGGAGTTTTGTGCCAGTATCTCGTTGCCATCAGATCGCTCTCAACTCCAGTCTACTTTGGTCAGAGTTGGCGAATCGTTCTGGCATTCATGAGTTTAGGTCATCTGACATTTTGTGGGTGCAAAAAATAGATTTTGGGTTGGCTTGAATGTCAAATGTGACTACTTCACAGCTGCTACTCTCAGTTCTGTGTTGGCTTAATCTTTCCCAACATCCTCCCACCCTGAGGGGCTAAAGGGCTGAGCCAGATTACATGTATTATATCATAGAAGATGTGTGGCTGCTGGGTGGTAGCTGGTAGGTGTGTGGGTGTGTCTGCTGCTGGCTGGATCAGCCTCCTGAGCTGAGGTCTGCTGTGGGTACAACAGAGCCGAGGTGCAGACGGACCTGCAGAGTCTCCTGCAGTCATGCTCCACCATGTTGGATGGTACCTGCTGCTGGGATGCCTGCTGCTGGATTTAAAGGGGTTGCATGTGCAGGGTCAAAGACGGCGGAATGGAAAGGTAGTCCACAGATGTTACCTTTTACTTTAGATTCTTCTGCGCTGATGCAAACTGTAGTAGTGTGTAATACTGTGCATACAGCTGAGCAGTGGTGGAGGTTTTACTGGATTTTACTCGGCTTAGGATGTGTTGGTTCTCAGGCTGAAAGTACAAATCTGCACCTGATGTGGTTTTAAACTTTGAATCCGCCTCAGAAATGCCCTGAAGATGCTCCTGTGCGCAAAGATGGAAAACCTTCAGTGTTAATCTTCAAAAAAAATACAACAAAAGCATATAAATGTCGTGCTTTGTTCACATTTTTGCATTAGTTTTCATGCAAAGATGATCTGTTTCACTGTTATCTCCAAATCCGGTGGTTTTAATTCTATTAAAATAATGAAAGAATAAATTAGAATTTGAGAACATAACCAGCTAAATGGAAAAATAGTAAATTTATTTCATGCTGTTGCTTTAAGGCTGAGATTGATTTCATTGCTGGCTAATATGGACACTGCTTGCATAGTCAATACTGTACACATAGTATGCATGGTTTTACTCAGAGGCAAAACAGGATTTGCAAATATCTACTTGTGATATTAGCTGAATACGATGCATATTATTTCAAATTCTATTACGTAATCACATCTTTTTGTCTTGAAAAAGTTGAAAAACTGAGCAGAAATGAGAGAATCCTGCAAAATGTTGGGTACTTGTGTTTTTTTAAATGATGTTTTGGCCTTGAAACCTTCATCTTATATAAATTATTCAGTTGTATACATGTGTTTGACCCCAGTGTGCTGAATTTATTGGATCCATCTCAGTCAGAATGTGTAATAAGTTCTCATTGCTGCAGAGCACGTTTCCACTTGTTGGGTAAACTTACGGTGCTATTTGTATTTCTTTCTAGTGGATAGCACTTTTGCTCATTGGCTGTGTAAAATATGCTGCATAAACAATGGCGCCTTGACTTGACCATTGACTTTTAAAGACTTCTGGGTATCCCTGTTTTTAAAAATGCTATATAAAGAAAATTATCGCATATTAGAGTAGAATTAGTGTTGTTGGTGGAGAACACACACCTGTTTCTGTTTCTGCTATTCAAAACTTCCATTAGACAGATGCAACTCTTTCTGGAGGGGTCACTCATCTGCATCTGTAGGAACAATTTAAGTGGAAAACAGCTCGTTTTGTCGTACACGAAACATTCAGATCTTTCCTCTTGCTCTCTCCTACATTCTTGGCGATCTTATTGTATATCCCAGGACCACCACTGGTGAACTGTTGGACGCTTTGATCCCGACTAACGGTGGCCTTCCTAACATGGGTGGTCCTGCTGGAAGTAAAACCCCAGACCACGATGGTGTTAATGCCACACTTGACCTGCTGAGCCACTGAGCTGCACAACAGAGTCACACGCTAAGTTGTGTGCACATGACAACGCTGATGAACACACACGAGTGTTAGCATGCATGTTTATAGCAATAAAGTCTTATATTACGGTGTTTCTTGTCTTTATCGCCTCAGACGGGGCAGGTGTTCATACAACAGACACACAGCCGACCTCCCTGTTGGTGTTTTTGCATGAATAATTACATCAATAAAAGTTATCATGACTCTTGGATCCAGTTTATCAGTGTGCAGCATTCCCATCTTTATTCCCGAAACATCAGACCGCTGTCATCGTGAATCTTTCCAGACTAAACTGCCTTCTCGTGCTTGCAAGACCCAGCCAGTCTGAGAGCATCTGCATACCTGTGTCTTGGCGAGATTTACGGACCTTGCCGTTTGATTAGCCCTTTGTAGGAGCAAGTGTTCTTTGTCTGTGTGTGTGTGTGTGTGTGTGTTGATGATAACAGTGTAGCCTGCAGCGCTGTGTCAGACTGTGAGGCCTCCATAGAGTTCTCATTGCTCATAACTGAGAATCTGTCAGCTCCATGTGCAGACCGACTCTTGTGCTGATGGAAGGCTACAGTGATTAGTAATAACCATTAATCTCAGTCCAGGTGTGTCCTGACAACATCTGCCCCAGCCAACATTTACAAGTATTCGTCGAGAGTTTGACAGAAGTTGAATCTTTGTTTTGTATCGGCATCGATAATCAACACTCCTAAATACTTTGTTGTCATAGAGCTGATGCGATTGCACAGATTCTCCCGGCAGCTCCGTGTCTTGCCAACTGCACTGTCACGCTATGATACTGTAACTGAGACAATAATACAGTAAGACAATGTGATGGATTGGAAGGATTCAAGTCCCAGCAGGTTGGAGGCTTGAAGGTTGGAAGAGCTCACTGAAAAACAAATGTAGAGACACTGATACGCTTTTAATACTTGAGGGAGTCCCATTCACTTCAATTTGCTGTTTTCATTTGTATTAATGCAAATGTTATTATGTCTCGCTGTCTAATAAATTAGCTACTTTTCAGTTAATTTGACATTACAGTATGGGTTATTTGCAATGCAATAGTGTGGATCATTTAGTCAAACACTATTTATACAAACGACAATTATCTACTTAGTTGTCACTCACAACCTCATCTCAAATTATTAGCTACTATTAAATCAAAAAGCCCAAATAGTATGTCCAAAAAGAAGGGTTTTACCACAATAAACTGTCTTCCAGGGCCCTGAAAACACACGCGTACGAAAGCTTTCAGTTTAAATAAAGCAAAAAAACTCAAGAGTAGTCATCTGGCAGGAGTAATAAGGAAGCTTTATATCAGCTTGTAAAATCGTTCTTTATGTTCATCAGCCTCCAGCCACTGACAAACTGAACTTTTTGATATCCTGGCTGTCATTTGTTCATCTGCAGTATCGGGCCAAGATTATTACGTCCTCACATTGTGCCAGCGCTGCACATTTCCACTGACAGTAGAAGCATGGTTCAGATACGAAGGCATTAAAACACACAGTGTGAGCAGAAACATGCTTGCTTGCTTGAGCCTGCTACTACAGAGCCTTTAGAAGAGATAGCGAATGTAAACACCGAGTTGGCACGAGCTGTAAAGGCTCAGAGAGTTCTTTGCTGGGATTATTAGAGTTCAGTTTGACAGGATAACTACTAGATTCGTGCTCCGCCACGTTCACTGTGTAGACTGTTGTTAAAACTGCTGTTTTCAAATTGATGACTCAGAGTTTTGTCCTAAAGATTGACTCTTAACACTGGTTTGATCTTTGCAGTGTCATGTTGGGATATTTAACGGGATGTTAATGATGCTAAAAGACCGACTCCCTCCTAAAAACAACCCATCAGTTTAATTCTCTGTGGCTAACCATCTTCACTACTACACTGGTGACTTATAGGTTTTAGAGGTGTGGTTGTGATCTGAAGATTGGCAGTTTGATTCCCAGTCTGGTGGTCTACATGTTACTATGTCCAACATTTACTGCAAACTTTTACCCCCAACTGCTTAATAGAACACTTTGATGGCCAACACATCAAACTGCAAGTTGTACTCTGCACCTTTCGGTCTAAAGTTGTGCAGATGTGTGAATATAATGAGAACATGCAATGCAAAACAGTGCTTTACTCTCCTTAATAAATAAAGATTTTTTATAAAAAAATATTGATCTACCAGTGATATCGACTGTCTAACCATAAATCAGTTTCTTGACAGTGTGACTAAAAGTTAAAAGATAAACCAACACATTGTCCACTACATTATACAACTAAAGTGCATTCTCAATTATGATTTGAAGGAACGTCATTTAGTTTTTTAAAGAAACATATTTGGATACTTGTGGCATGGTGAGAAAGGCAGCGAGTCTGAAAGAGCCACAGAGTCCACATTAGGAAGCAGCAGGAGTGGATGGAGGCATAAATCAGCGACTGGACTTTCACCAACTTTGTGTCCATTGATGGACGACAGACCATTAGTGTTTTTTTATTTTGAGGTTTCAATGGCTTTCTGGTTTGGTTTAGGAAAATATCAATCTTTCTTAGTCTATTTTACATGTTGAAAGCTTGGTTAAGGTTAGACACCAACATTCCTTGGCTAAGGTTTGGAAGAATTTCATGGTTCGGGATAAAATATGATCATCCCCCTTTAATATATGATTGGTTGGTTGAAAAGGAGCAAAAGTAAAATACATGGCAAAGGTACATCATGTTGAAATGTATTTGTGGTACGTTACCAACAAATGTGACCCAACAGAAAACACATATACCTCAAAATGTAACTGAGACTGCAGTTTAGTTGTATAGAATCTTAATTTTGTGGAGTCAGTGTTGAACATAAAATGTATTACTAAGTAAGTATGTGGTGCCACCATTCCACTAGAACAGCCTCAGTGCTCCGTACATTGATCCTCCAAATTTCTGAAACGCTACTGGAAGGATAAACACCATCCTTCCAAAAGATATACCTTCGTCTTGTGTTTTGATGCTGGTGAAGAGCACTGTCGGGAATGTTGATTCAAACCTCCCTTAACCCTTTGATGCATAACCTGGGTCAAAAGTGACCCAAATCCAATGGAAAATTGGTATCTCCTCATGTGGTCTACGCATCAAAGGGTTAAGTGCTGCCTTGGGTTGAGATCTGGTGACTGTGAAGACTTCAACTTATGATTCCTTTCATTCCATCGAACCATTCAGTGGCCTCTCGTGCCCTATGGATGGAGGAACTGTCATCCTTGAAGGAACTACTGCATTGGGATAGAAATGTTTCATATTAGGGTAAAGGTGATCACTCAGAACAACTTTGTTGTGATTTGCAGTGAACCTTCCAACTACAGGGACGAGTGGATTCAAACTGTGACGGCAAAACGCCTCCCAAAGCATAACCGAACCACCAGATCTCTCACTATTGGGGTGAAGGGTTCAGGTTTCCCTTTAATTTGTCACCCGGCTGTACATCATTATGAATACATTGTCAGCAGATCCCTTCAAAAGACCAAAACCTACAATGCATCGGTACAGCTTTTAGTGCTTTCTGACCCCCCGCTTGTGCCACTCATCCCCAAGCCCCCCCATTTCCTTAAAGACATAAATCTGTAAAAATTGGCCATAAATCTGGAATTTCACAGGGCATTTTATTATTTATTGCAAATGTTTGTCAAACTGGAGTAAATAGTGAATGTGTTGGAGACTATTTAAGTGGTGATTTAATACAGATTTTGTGCTGGTTAGTATTTCCAGCAGCAGGATGACGTATGTGTGACTAAGGCAAGATTACTTACTTTATCTGTTACTGTTGATTCTAGTGAAAGGATATGTTAACTTGTGCAAAACTGAGACTCATAGATGTTTTGCTTTTTTTTTTTTAATTTACTGTATGGACGATAACTGTAGGTTGGTTTTGTTCTTTTGATGGGATTTGTTCGCAAGAAGAAATGCATATAACATTGGAAGCCTTGCCAGTTAATACAGATGCATAAATCTAGGTTTGATTGGACTTTCACTCCTTAAATTTACTATTTAATTTTGTCTGCTGTTTCAGTTGGGTGTCCTGATGTTGAGTTAACATTGTGCCCTAAAAATTCCACAATAAAATGAAAGAAAAAGTAGATTCCGTGTGGATAGAACTGACAATATTGTTCAAAATTGTAATTTACTAGTAAGGAAACGATTGAGTGAACAAGAGAGCTGAAATCTGTATACTCATAATACAAAACTCTATAATCTGTATATAATCCCACTTGACCAGGAGAGGTTGGCCATACACTTAAATATGGATGTTTCACTGAGTTTACAGTCCTTTGTTGAAAACTTGCGGCATTAGATAACTGTCGGCTCCTGACTGACTGGCCGCTGTATCGTGGTGCTCCGACTGACTATGGTCTGGGCTGTCGTTCATGGAGATATCTGACAGACTGGAGGGGAGATAAGCTGAGGGGATGGTGTTGACCAGAGGAGATCCAGTGTCAGCCTATCAGTCGGGGCTGGTAGCCTGAATGTGGCCTGGGATAAGAGAAAGAAAGGCCCTTTGTTTTCAGCTGGGGCACCGTGTTTGGTCTCCTGCCTATCTGAGACCCTCGCTGGCTGGGTTTCATCGCAGATACAGTATTTAAAAGCAGACTGTTGGCCTGCTTCTGGGTAATGTTTGGCCATATCATTTTTTCTGATAACACAATCAGAGCATGCTCAATTGATTTTTGCCTTGACAAATATCTGTAACCAAAACGGAAACCTGAGCTCTCTTCTGTAATAACTAAACTAACTCATTAAATGTGTCTGGTTCCGTTTTATTCCACATATTTGATAGCCGTCCCTTCCTCCAGGTCTTATTCTTTTTCCCACGAAAACTTTGGTTTAGCTCTCAGACATTGATGCAGAGGTCAAAATTTAAACCGCATGAACCAATGTCTGCTGTCTCCTGTCAAAAGCAATTCAATTCAGTTTTACTTGAATAATGGCAATTCACAACATATGATATCTCAAGGCCTTTCACATAGTGAGGTGAAGACCTTACAAAATTTATACGAAGAAAAACCCAACAAAATCAATGTTTACTTTGGATTCCCTTTGAGCCAGCACTTGGAGACAGTGGGAAGGAAAGAAAAATGACCCTTTATAGGGAAGGATAAAACAAATGTCCGGCAGAACCAGACTCAGGGAGGGCCACCATCTGCCACCATCTGCCTCGCCAAGTTGGGGTGAAGGTGGGAATAGCAAGGTAGCATATGAAACAGAAAAGTAATACAAAAGCACACATTGTTGGTGTAATGGTATTTCTTGGCACATATTAGAACCTTCACACCAATTTATAGTTCACCTAAACACCACAAATTCTAAGTTCGCCAAGAACCAAATGTATACATTTCCTGTGTCCTTTAAAATAGTATTTATTTAGATGGAATTACTCAGCTGTGATGTCAGAAAACATGACAGCAGTTTGTGTTTTACATAGTAAGGTGAAGACCTTTCAAAATTTGTAGAGAAACCCAATAAAACCAGGTTTTCTTTAGAGTTCCTTTTGCGAATGGACAAGAAAACCTCCCCTTTACTGGGAAGAACAAAAAACAAACCTCCGACAGCACCAGGGTCAGGTGTAGTGGCCATCTGCATCGGCCGGTTGGGGTGAGGGTGGTGTGGGGATAGCAGATGTGAAACAGAAAGAACAATTAAAATAGTATTTACTGGGCAGGATTAATATGTCTGAGATGTCAGAAAATATGAAAATAGTTTACTCTAAATGCATGAACAGTCTGCAGACTTCAAACCCAACAAAGTAGCACTGTTGCATCTTTAAATCGACTCCCAGTGGAAAAAAAGTTGACTTCAGTCACAGTACTCCAGTTTGCCCTCCTGTCTACTTTGTGTTTTTCAAGATCGAAAATGTTTGTCATCATCCAGTGAAACACTTATCACAGACATTTTGATTACAGATTCACACCCAGAAGGGCAATACATAAAGCCTAAAGTGTGTAAATGTATGAAAATGTTCTTGTTGAGTCATGGATCATCTCATCGATATCCCGAGAGGTTCAATCACAAGACCTCAGATGTCCTAAAAAAATGCAGGCTGTTTTGGGACCAAAATAAATTACACCTTGTATTAAGCACTTGAATAATTCCCTAATGAGAAATGGGTTCACAGAGCTCATGTAGTGTTTCATTTGGTTAGGAATAATGCCTCCATGTCCCCATACAGTTAGTTTTTACCTCAGTGCTATTTTCATACTAATACTCTTGTTTAAACCTCTGATGTTACAAGAAAAAATGGGTAAATTACACACAAAAATGCAACTTAGACTTTTTTCATTGCTCTGGTGTAGTTTGCCTATCTACAGTAGACATATGCACTCTGAAAGGTACAACTCTGCATTTTCATCCTCACACCATGCACACCCCTGCCTCTTTGTCTTCCTGTCCTCCTGCTCTCCATATGCCTCTCAGCTCCACTTTAGAGTGCTCCATTTCAGCCCGTTAGGGTCATCAAACAGAATTTATAGCCCTTCCCCTGAAAGGCCTCTCTCGCTACGCCACCGATCCCTGAGGCCCATCATTTTAGCGTGTTTTGCCGTGTATGTGTGTGTTGTGGCATGACCGGCCAGAGAAAATGTCTGGTCCGTTTGGTGTGTTGTTAATTTGGAGTGTTTGCATCGTCACCTCTGGATACCACAGAAACTGCTGTTTGTTGTGAGAGAAAGAAGCCACAAAGTGGGAGCCAGTAATGATAAGTTTACATTTTGACAACAGACCACGCTGATTTACAGCTAAATTTACAGTGAGAACATTTCGAGAACAAGCTCTAAAATATATAAACTCCCTCGAGGAGTCAAAGTGAGAGAGGAGGGAATGTCAGCAATTTGAACAGGATTGAAACTAGAGTCTATGAACAATTTTCAGGTTGTCTAATTTGTCCTGAACTATGCCAAGGCTCCTGAACAGGGAAATGAGCCACTGTAGTGCTTTTAATAGAGGTAAAAGGTCTGCCAGACAGAACAGGTACAAAAAAACAGCACACCTCCGTCTTGTCACGATTTATGTTAAATTTGTGAAAGAAGATCCAAGTAGAGATAAGCAGAGATGCATGCTTTAACTTGAGTATCAGCTGAGGGATAACAGATGTACAGGCTTTCAGGGACTGCACTGGAATTTGGGTGGTAGGGAATTTCCTTTCATAGTTTTGGAAAGCTTTATTGTCAGTATTTACAACACAACAGCAATGGAATCCCAACCACAGCATAGCAAAGATGTGAATGTGATACCTGGCCTGCAGTAATAGTCAAAGAGCAAACAGAGTGCAGTCCTGAAAGGTTCACGAGTTTTCTCAAAGTTCTCAGCGGTGTGGCTTAGCAGGGAGCTCAGTGCAAACCGCTGAAATGCTAATTAGAGACGTACCATTCAAGTGTTTTGAAAAGAAATGACAAAATCAGTAGTGGTGTGCCGTTTCTGATGGCAGATGGGTTAATGGTAACTGTCTTGAAAAGATGAAGAACTAATTGACTTGAAGGCAGATGAAATGAAACCAGATGTCAGGGAAGAGATGATGGGAAGAGAGTCTGAAGCAGTGTTTTGTTTTTTTCTTTCGTGGATAAGGGTCTGTGGTTTGAGGCGAATTTAGGTCTTTAAATAGGAATCGTGTCAAGACAACTTCAATATTTCTGGATTACATAACTTTTCTTCATTCACAATAAAATTTGATTTAATGTACACATGGCTTTAATTCCTTTCATCTTTTCAATCTTAAAATACTGTTATAGAATTTTCAGATGACATTTTTCATTTTGTCATCATCTTCAGGTACACGGTCTATACTCTTAGTGTAGCACTACTTTATTTACTATTGATTGTCTAAGCGTAGCGGTTGCTAGTAATTTCAAAACTGCAATCCAGAGATGCTGGAAAGATGATGTTTGTCAGGATTTTTAATGCTCCTCAGACAGTCTACCACAGTAACGCAGAGCCACACAACACCCCATACATCTACCAACATCACAACATGATTCAAACCAGAAAACCGCTATAATAATGTCTGAGACATGGACCATGAATAATTCCTAATTCTTGTTTTTGTTTCTCAACAGAATGCATTTCTGCGACGGGGAAGTGCTCGAGGGGACGGGACGCTGCCTTCCAGACCCAATCGCAAAGGTTCAGCAGGTCGTGGGGACGTCTTTCTGGTGGACGAGGACACCGACTTGTTGGATCCAATCTTTCAAAATGGCGGCCAAGTGGACCCTCATCGGAAACCTACCAGAAATGGACCTAAGGGGAAGCCTGAGCTATCATCTAAAAATCAGGAGGAGAACATTACAACAGAGAAGAAGACAGATTCTGGTGGGAGGACTTCATCACTGTTCCCTGGAAAACCTTCCAATGACATCATTGACTTAGACATCAGAAGTTCCTCTAAGAAACCCTCACTAGGGTCTCCTGTGCTTCCTAAGGCCCCTTCAGATCCCAGAACATCCACAGACCCCAACAAACCAAGAGAAGAGACCAGAACTGTTTCACCCACATCTCACATCATTGTTTCTGCTCCATCTGCAAAGGTGGAGGAAGGAAAACCCATCACCACAAAGATCTCCACACACTTTGAACAGCCAGACAATGATCGCACTGGAATAGTCACTATTGTATCCAGAGATGGAGACCTAGTTCAGGGATCGGATGGTAAAATCTACCGGCTCCAGAGAGGACCACCAGGCAGAATGGGTCCTTCAGGGCAAGAGGTAAATGTTCTTAAAACCTTCTTGTTTCTTAGTTTTCTTGCTTTTGCGTGGATCCAAGTGTAATCCATGCATATTTTACTAAATGACAGTAAAGAAAAGAACCTAAGTAGCTCTGCCTGATGTACAATGGTGCTTCAGAAAGTTCTTAGCCTCACCACAATCTGTCACAGGAGAAGGATCGTTCTTGCATTTTTTCCAACATAGTCTCCTTTAACTTCAGTGCACTTGTTCCACCAATGTGCAAGCTTCACAGAAGAAGCTCACATCTCGAGCCTCCAGATACTCCTCAACAGCATGCACCACTCTGAAAATTGGCATCAGACAAGCAGGCAAATGTGGCTTTAAACTGTTTTTCCATACACCTTACTCACCCGACCTGCACCATCTGACTGTATTGATATTGATTACCAAACCAAAGGCTTGTCCCCTTGTACTGATTTAACAGTAAATTGAACGTATAATATCAGAGCCATGCGTTGTTAGATGAGATATAAGAAGAAGTCAGGACAAGCCATGTGAATAGAGAAAGTGTGACGACTGTTTATGCTTTACGGCTTACAAGAGCTGTTCTCCATCCGCCGCCATCTGACTCTGATCAGGAATGATTACACTGCTCAAACATATGTCCATCCACATGTCTTTGATGCCGTGATGTGAGCACTCAGAGAGCCGCGTTGTAAAGGAGCTTCAACAGTTTGTCATAGCATTAGTCATTATGACAATCTTCACCTCTGGCTACCAAATTGTCTGGTTGGTGTAGAGGAGGAGCGAAGTCAACTTAAACCATCCAGTCGGAAGGCTTAGCTGGTTTAAGAGGTGGGCCATTACAGGGGCTGCGGGGCAAACAGAACCAAAAGCACACGGCACATCTGGTTACATCTGGAGTCACGCTGCCATAAAATCCACAGGATCTCTCAGCACAATTACTGTGATTGGAGCCGGCTGTAGGGAACAGGAGGGAAGACGTCCTGTTGGCTTCTCTCTGCTCGTGTACAACATCTAAAGCCTGGCTGGCTTCTCTGCTTGTAGAATTGGTCCCTACAAGTTGTGTGTCAAACCTTATATTTTTGTAAAAAGCATGTCTCAGGGAAGTACATGCATTTCTATGACTTGTCCACAGAAAATAAGCTTTTCTGAGTATTGAAATGTGTATTGTAATCATAGGTGTAATACAATCGGAAATCGAAGTGACTAATACAAATATTTCATTCTGGTGTCACTCTTAATGTGTCACGTAAAGCTGCTTTGCTAGGATTCCTGGGTGTCACATTTGATGCCAAAAGTACCCCTTAGTTTCATTTTCATCGCTCAAAGTAGTTTGATCACCTTATTAAAATCAGTCGGAAGTGTCAGAAAAAGATGCCGTGAGTCCATAGCCAGATGTTTTTAGCTTGTTTTTGGCTTGTCGTCATCGTCGCTCTTTTTTCAGGCAACTACAAGTTTGCCTTGTAACATGTGATTCATGTTATGAAAGGGTGTATTTTAAACAAAACCGTGATCTTTTAGTTGAAATAATAAGTAGTTTTGAAACCTATTTTTTTGAAAGAAAACAAAACTTAGACTAAATATCAAAATAAAAAGAGACAAAGAAAATGGGATACCATCATTTGTCCAGTCTCTTTATGAGGCTCAATTAAACTGGATGAATTTTGAGGCATTGACACCAAAGAACACCTTGTCCTTATCAATATATTTAATGAGAATAACAACTGATTGAATATTTTGATAGCTTTAACCAACAGTATCAATCACTGCAGAAGATGGAATAAATTCTTATAACAATATTATCAGTATATCGGCCTGATTCTACACTTTGCCTGATAAATAATAGATTATCAGCTGAAATGGGCAAAGCCATGAGTTCACAGACTACAGCTGAGATGTGTAAAATGAATTTCCTTGCCTGCTTTTAGTGATGAGCCATTGTAGGAAGGTGATGGTACACTGCCAGATGTCCTGTTGTAGAAAATAATGGCCACGGTTTTCTTTGCATCATGTATTCAAGACATGTTCTGTATTATTGATTGGTTATCCCAGTGTACCTCTGACTAGAGGTCGAATGACATGCTTGTTTTTTGTTTTTTTCAGGGGTGATGCCAATACTAATTATTCATATTTAAAGAAAGCAGTAATTAGCAATATTTATATTTGGAGTAAAAATGCAAATCTTTGTATCAAGGCTAAGAATAACATAAACTATGACATGAAACCTATTAATAGCTGGGTCTTATTTATTTGTCTTTATTTTGAGAGGAGTAGCTGCACCAGAACCAATACAGCAAAAAATAACAATGCAGGTCCCAAATACTGAATTTGATTATCGGCTATGCTAATATTCGGTCAACCCCTACTTCCAACTTAAATGGAAATATGTCAAATTATTCAAATTTTAAATAAACTTCCTTCAGGGAATCGCCAAACGTGCAGAAAGCCCATCTTCTCTTAAAATGCATTGCAAGTTTTTTGGAGGATTTGCCAAATATATGAATCTTTCCTGATCCCACAAGAACTACCAAAACAACATAGCTTGTAAAGGACACACAAAGTTCCAAGTGATTTAAATGTTCACTTACTGCACCGTGTATCTAGACACCCTACTCTCTTAGCATTTTATTGAAATGGGTTAGCGTTTCAACAGACCACAAACTGGTGTTTTACAAGACCAGGTTTCTGCACGTTCCTGTGGTTGTTCATGTTGGAAGTCACTGTTTTTGCTTCTACAGTATTGCAGACCTACACTTTGAACCATTAATTATTTGTGGGTTTTGGAAATGGTTCATAAATACTATTTTGTAACTTGAAAAATGCTTTATCCTCACAGTGTTCTTGTCTTCTGAGTTTTATGAAGAGTTACTGTTTCCACAGGGCTGTCCGGGCGAGCCTGGCCTTCCCGGGTTTAAAGGTGATAAGGTAACACCAGCTTGTTTACAATGTAGTAACCTATGATGATGTGTTAACTCGGTCCACTCACCTCCTCGGGATTTATGCTCACTCCTGTTCTGCACAGCTCTGAAATAACATCCGAGGTGGTATCTTGTTTTAAAGCTCCATTTGACCGCAGACAGTTTAATGCGTTCTGCTATAAACTCCCGTGTTCATGCCAGAACCCCAGTGTTATATCAAATCACTCCTATGATGTAATGTTACAAACAAGAACTGCTGTAATAGTGTCCCATGTGAACTGATTCGTCTTGCATAATGTACAACTTCCGTTTCAGGGGAAGACGGGCCCTGAAGGGCGTCCAGGGAAACAGGGGGAGTTGGGACTTCCTGGACCGCCGGGGTTACCTTCCCTGTACCTGTGGAAAAACACCGCTGAGGAATGGGCCGCGTTCCAGGTACAATATACTTCTTTTATGCCTTAGTATATTTACAAGAGGCTGTGGTGAGTTCATGTAGCTCATCGTGTAGTCCTTCCACCTGCACATCTTTGGGCTTGAAAAAAGGCCGTACAGTCGTTGGTCCTTGTAGAAAGTAAACGCAATCATATTTTGTGAAATCGCGTTCTCAGAAACATCAGTTGGTTTCATAATAGTTTAATGAAAAAGTGTTTTAATTTCTGCCATTCATTGTTATCTTTAGCGGCATGGGCCTTGAGATTGCATTATCAGTTTGTCCATTGGTTGACCAGGTTGTTGGTAGTAATTCGATATGAGACCCATTTTGATTCTGAACTAAAATACATCAATATTGTTTCAAAAAAATGTAGTGAAAGTTGGTTCAGTTTCACTTGTGTAAAAAAAAAAAAGTGTGTAAAAAGTCGCCAGCGAATAAAAATATTCCATTTATCCATCATGTCTGTGAAGATTCTCAGTCATCTAGGTCATGATAATCGTAAGAGCTTCAGTAAAAAATCAACTGGACTTCTCTTGAAGGTTGTTGAAGACGTTTCACCTTCATCCAAGAGTTTTCTTCAGTTCTAACTGACTGATGGGGATTTACAGAATATATAGTCACTCCAGGTCACATAGCTACCCATTAACCACCCAGGACTCACATGCTTCCAGGTGTGAATTGTTGTGAAATCAGGTGGTCCACCAACGACGACAGCGATCATGGTGATGGAGCTGCCAGTTTACACAACAGAGAATGTGAATCTGCCAAGTCTGGAGTGACCAAGACCTTAACGATGACGAAACTTTCTGGGGAGAGACCTTATCACTGCATTAGAGGTGCAAACCTCACCCTCTGCTTAGAGATGGCTGTTCCAATTTGATATAGATGGCTTCCTTAAGCCCGGGACTAACTACTAACATAATAATTTTATGTCTTAATTGTTGTAATCTGAATTTAAAAGTTGGATGTAACCTCCATGTGTAAAAGTGAAGAAAGTTTGTTCCCTCTGTAAACATTCTTCTAATGAGTTAATGGTCTAAACATGTAGTTTGAAGTCCGCTTCAAGACAGCATCATGTTCTTTTCGTAAATTATGGTCACATTTAGAGTAAATCTCATCATAACACAGGGTATGTTTTTGTGTGGTGCTATCTCATGATTGAGAATTTGCTACCATAGGAGCATAAGTCATGTCCTCATGTTCTCAGTCAGATCCGCTCTAATTAATAGCATCTAATTTCACAATGACAATGGCCAACATCCCAAACTCAAGGCTTCAAAACTGTAGTGGATAAACCAGTGGATGAGGTCACGGTGGCTACATTCGTCTATTATATACTGTCTGTTAACAATTGATCAGCAAATATTAGCATATAATGTGCTAAACGTTAGCATTATGATGACACCTGAATTAGGTGACAAAATCCAGCTACTGTTCCTTATTTGGAGCTATCATGCTAACAAGATATTACATTTTTTACAGTAAATTTTGGAGCAGCTAGAAGACATCTTGTGAAGTAGGCTAACTTTTTCCTCTGGCTTTGGTGTTTGGGCTTTATAGGCAGCTTTCCACAGCAGGAACTCAGAGTATTTCAGGAAAGGCCACAAAGTCAGCCCTTTCTGTTTCCATTGTGGTGTAGGATCTTACCGCTTTGCTGCTTTTTGCTACTGGACATAACTCCAGTTCTATGAGCACGTAGGGGACAGAACAACAGAGGCTTGTTATGTTAGCCTATGGGGTGAATTTTACTCTGTTGCTGGTGTTGTTTGAGAAGAGAAAACTGCAACTTGACTTTGAGAGGTGCTTGTTGTCCTTCCAAACCTATTACGAGCTTGAAAGAGGTTCTACAGGTGCACTCACGTTCTAGCTGCTGTAAAACGGCCAGTAAGTCCTTCTTGTTATAGCGGGCTGATCCAGATACGTTAAGGACTTCGACTGATCTCATTACTGAAAGCAGAGAGTTGAAACTGATACCTTTCATTTTAATCTAAATCCTGGTAAGCTAACAGGATTCTTAGTGTTCTTTCAAAGTGAAAGCCATCCAGAGCTTAAGAGACGTTTTTTTTTCTTCTCTCTCCTTTAGTGCTCAGATAATTCATTGTCAGGACATCAAATGATCCTCTGTCGTACCTCGATCCATAAGATCCCCAGACTATCTGTAGAACCTCTGACCCTGCCGTTATTGTGCGTGCAAGCCGATGCTCCGTCCTCATCTGTTTAATCTCCCTGCATCGGCCACAGCTGTACGTTGTATAATACTCACTCACACAGTATGTCAGCATGATGGAGGACTTCAGGTCTGTTATTGAAAGAAGATGGCAGAAATAAAAGTCTGCTCGTGTTTTGTGGAGGGGATTTGTTACTGTGTGTGCTTTGAACTTTACGTGGACGACCTGTGGAGGCCATTTATATGCGGACATTCATCCTGAGTGAGGGTCAGCGATAAAGCAAAGATGCATTTTTACCTGCAGTGACTTTGGAGTTTGATAAAAGTTGTTTTCATGAATGAAGACTGGTATCATTTCTTATTTCATTTCAGTTTATTCTTACTCCTCCATCTATAACTTACCCTGTGTTTCCATTCTTTTTGCAGCAAACCAACTTCTACCAGATGCTTCTCTCTGGTTGGCCTGTAAGTATGCTGTGATAACCTTTAAATGTTGGGATGCAGCTGCTTTGTTAGTTCATGTGAACCTGAGGCTGCTCTCTTCTCTCTGAGCTTGCAGACTAAAGAAGGCCCTGCAGGACCACCTGGAGAGATGGGCAAACCCGGCTTACAGGTCAGAGATTTGCTCATATTCGCAGTTTTTAAAGAAAATGACGACCATGAATACATGTGTTTGAGCGGTCTTCTTTCTCAGGGGCCACCTGGTGAACCTGGAGAGCGAGGACAACCAGGGATGCCAGGAGAGATGGTAAGAAGCCACCACCAGAGCCGCTGCCATTTTTTCTTCTAACACTTAAAATGCTTTGTTGGGCCACGATTGGATGGGAAACTTTGCATGAGGAGCATCTTGCACCACAAAAACTGGAATTTGTCATATTAATGTTTGATGTATCTGCAACTATTATGTAAAACAGTGAAAACTGATTCAAAGATATTTGTAACTGTTCTGACCAGTCAGAATAACATTATATGTATCTGGAATAACAAATCTGGCTAGTCACTATGTAATTATAGTCATAATGATATTGTACGTATATGTAATTTTAGTTCTGGATCATCAAAGTCAGCTATTAAATGTTAAAACAGCTTACCACAGCAATAAATCTGGCACATGCTAACAATGTTTCTCCGGAGTTGCAGATTCCACCTAAATAAGAAGTCCCACGGCTACAAGACTGAAAAAATAAAAAATTACATTAGAGCAAAAAAACCTGTCAATTAAGACTGTCCATCCTAAAACATACTTATCTTTAGATGTAACTCCATTCTTTGAATTTGAATTTCTTAAAATTCTAAGAACTTATTGAGGTTTGGTTTTCTATCGGGCTCCATCATGCTTCTACTTCATTTTACATTTCATTGATTTTGGGCATCATTTTCTCTTCATTCCGTCTTCATTTAATCTGACATATTTGGTTGAAATTTTGGCACGGTGGTCCAAGTTTAAAACAGATTTTTGTGGGACTGAACAAAGCTTGTTCGTGCCGCTTGTTCTAAATGAATGAAGTGTAATGTAGCTGGAGTGTGGTTACAGGGAGTGGGTGTTTGGAAACCCTCCGGGCATGAAAACTCCCTATGATGTAACCATGTTCACAGAATGAACTCTGAACGTATTTTATTGCTAAATTAAGAAGTTCTACTATGTGATTATACTGAGGCTCAGTTAATCAAGTTTACTACATTTAGATTGTGGCTCTGACTGAATTTGTTTGGGTTTCTAAAGGTAGAAGTTAATTTAACTGTGTTAGATCCGTCTGAAAGACCATCTCAGAATATATAAACATGAATCCTGGAAGTGTAGATGGAAACTGAAGCCAGAGTGTAGTGTACAGTGTGAGGTCTGAGCATTATAATGAGGAACAGGGAGGTTTGGGATAGTTGGAAACACTCAGTCGCCTTTGGTGTTGGCTCTGTTTAGACCAATGTGTCCGAGAATATCGATCTACTCTTTGTTGTTGCTTGTGTCTACGTGACTGTGTGAATGAAATGTATATTTTAGTTTACACGTAAATAACCACATTTACTTCTCACTTCTAGTTTCACATGTATACGTACTGAACGCAGTAGTTTGTTGGTTTGTTTGACGCCTGTTTGATTTCCAGCATAAGTCACTGGATTCACAATAAACCGGAGGAAGTCACAAGAAGTATTTCTGCAACAAAAAGTTCCATTTAGTTAATTCTCACTTTTGCTGGGTGATTTGACCTGCAGGTTTTGTTTGTTTTTAAGGGTCATGAGCTAAAAAAAAGATTTCGAACTGCAAGTCTAGACAGTCACCAGTTCTGTCACAGACCAGTAGAAAAATAAAGCAGAGTGGTTGAACCCACAAACAGTCTGAGATGAGTTTTATATAATTTCTGTAATATTTTATGATTTAGATTTTAGTGACAAAGTGGTCTAACCCACAACCGAAATGTAGCGTTACGGTAGCACTTCGAATGTTAGACCGCTATTGAAAAGACGAAACTATGAACCCATTTTTCTCAAAAACTACAGGAAGTGGGTCAGACCATTCTGCTTTCAAACCCTTCAAATGTTGGCATTAGCAAGTGACAGAAAGACAGAAGACTGAAAAAAAAATGCTGCTGCTTTATTTCCCTTATTAATGTAAGTGGTGCACATTACAAGACCCGAAAAGCTCAGCTTCAAGGTGTAGAGATGAAGTAATTAGCCAATTCATCAACAACAACTTAGAGAATTTAGATTTATTGTTGTAGCCATTTGAGAATTTTTCACGTTGTTGTTTTTTGTCATTGTAATCTTAATATATTTGAGGTTTTTGGACAAAAAAGCAATTTAAAACCACCCAAGCTTTGGGAAAATGAGGCCTTTTATAGAATAAATGAGCCAATTGATCCAACATACACATAGTAAATGATTTAAAACCCAGTGTAATAAGTGTTTTTAATGTTAATAACTCCAGTGGACACCAATAATTGGAGGCTGATGTATGAACACATATGAAAATAAAGTTAAAAAAAAAACTGTTGTGATAATATTAGAAATGTCTTTACAAGGAGAATTATAATTGTTGACAGATGGTTTACATCAACATGCAGTTAAAAAGAATTAATTTATGACTTTATAATGGATTACAATCCATTTCTTGCATGTTTCTATAAAGCTTATGACTGCTAAAAGGGTGCATTGCTGTCAGTGAACCAGTCAATGTTAAATAATCCAGTCTCTGCATGTCCAACACTGTATCATGATCCTCTCCAATGTAACGCCGTCCGGTGCCAACACAGGTGTTTTATCCATCCACTGAGCGTCTGTGCATGTGTTCCACCTGTCTGCAGATCAGAGTTATTGCAAACCAAAACCTTCTAGACAGAGTGTCGTTCTTCAGCCGAGTGATGAATGGATCCGCTGAGTGCTGGAGTCTTCACACTGCAAATCTTTAATTTATAATGGAGCTTCGTCACTGTGAAGCTCCTCACAGCTGTCAAGAGGTTTTACTTGTTGTATCTCATGTTTGGTTGAGTTTTTTGGGGTTTTAATGTTCGTTAACATGCAGAAAAAGAAGCAGTGATGATCAGCAGTGGCTTATCTTGAATAATTTTGTTTTTTCAGGGAGATATCGGTCCCAGAGGTCCTCCAGGACGAGCAGGAACCCCGGGGAGAGACGGGGAAAACGGGGAAGATGGTCAGCAGGGGTCACCCGGTGCTCCTGGACCGCCGGTTAGCACATCAAGTATAGCATGACCCTGTTAAAGATGGTAAATTATGTGTTCGTCTGTTGAAATGTTTCCATCTTGTGTCTCCTCGGCTCCTTCAGGGCCTCTGGGGTTACAGGGGAGAACGAGGATCCAAAGGGGAAAAAGGTGATGAGGTGAGGAATTAAACTGCACAGCTGCTTCTGCGAGGAGGAAAAGTCTGATTTACTGTTGTGAAATTCTGCATGTGTCAGGGCAGGAACATGTGGTTGGACTGTATACAGTCTGCTGCCACCTTTCAGACTTAGTTTCTTATTTTGTACATTTGGTGTTCATCTAAAGACCAACCAGTTCATGAAAGATCTTTAAT
Source organism: Amphiprion clarkii (assembly GCA_027123335.1). Classification (NCBI taxonomy): domain Eukaryota; kingdom Metazoa; phylum Chordata; class Actinopteri; family Pomacentridae; genus Amphiprion; species Amphiprion clarkii. The sequence continues at coordinate 27,346,495 of CM049585.1, read as the reverse complement.
CATGTGTTCAGCCAGGTGCTAAATGACGAAGTTGTTTCTGAATCAACTTTAACCCTCGTGTCGTCCTGCGGGTCAAAATTGACCCGTTTTAAAGTTTGAAAATGTGGAGAAAAAAAAATATTTTCACAGCGAAACTTCTGATGTCCACATTTTCAACATTTTTGGGAAGTCTTTGAACATTTTTTGGTGGAAAAAAGAAATGCTAAAAATGTTCTTAAAGAAAATACTAGAAGTTTTACTGATATATATGTAATCACTAGATATTTTTAGGATTTTTTTTGGAAGATTTTTACTCATTTTTTGAAAATATTTACAACAATTTTCTTGCCAAATTTGGGGGATTTTTTAAAAATAAAACTTTTAAGGGAAAATTTTAAGGAATTATTGGAATTTTCTTCCTAAAGGTTTTGCAAATTTTCAGAAATTTGGGGAATTTTTTTGCTGAATTTTTGATTTTTTTTCAGACAATGAAACAATATTTTTTCGTGCCCGTAAATGAGGACAACAGGAGGGTTAAAGTGTTGCTCAGGAGCACGTTGATGTTGTAAAAACAAGAAGTGAAGTTAATTAGCATTGGGAACTGGCTAACAGCTAACTTTTTAGCAGCATTTTTCACATAGAACCGAACAGGAGGTTTAGCAGAGTCCTATGGAAGCGTCCAGTGATGCTTCAGTGCATCATTTTGAGCCCTGAAATACCTTTGATTGGAAGCACATCACACAGTTTGTGGCTTTGGGTTGGCAGCTTCCACTGAAAATGACTTGTAGCCAGTTGCTTTTTTCACCAGTTGTCTGAACACACTATAAGTTCTTATTTTTTTAAGTGTTGTCAAAACACACAGTCATGCAATTACTGTGCCCAAAATACAGCTGTTTCTGTAAATATATTAATTATTTGATGTAAATAGGGAACTTTCTGACCAAAGAAAGCAGGATTCTGACAAGGAGTTCAAATTCTGCCCCTCGAACAGGCACATTTTGGTCAAAAAAATGATTGAAGAGCCACTTCTTGTGGTCTTAAGACCTTGAAATTAGTTTTCCTGCACGAAAACATTTAGTATACATGACTGTGATCACTGTAAATAGTTATGTCATGTTGGAGATTATGTAAAAATTCCTGAGTGAGGATTTTTGTAGTGCAGCTAGAAACACTTTAAAGCTCATTGGTAACGTGTTCGTTTTGTGATGTTTATATGTTAAAAGACATTATCATGGGCGAAACAGGAAGTTCAAGGACCCTGAAACTGCAGTGTACTGATGACTTCCATCATCATTTCCTGTGTATAAAACCTGAGAAACTAATGCTGTCAGCTTGCAGTGTTGAGCTTTCTGTATCATTTTTCCTCTTCAGAATCAGTTTCTGGTTCAAACATGTGCGACTAAATTACTCTAATATTGCAACTTGTCATTGGGTGAGCTGGTGTGCTGAGCTGCAGTGAGTGAAAGACTGAGACTTCACAGCTGTAGATTTACATCTAAGACATTTTAAAGCAGGAAGGGATTGTATTTTATTGAAAAACATTCATAAATTAATAACCTTGATACACAGAAATGAGTTTTTAAGGGTTTCATCGATGACCGAAGAGGAACTAAACTCAATTTAGTGCAGTAGGTTTTTTGAAAAAAGCTTCATCAACACCTTCACTGAACTGAAATGGAGGTTTATTTCTTTATTCAGTCATTTTCATGGTAAATCAGAGTATCAGAGCTTCATTAAGCTTTTTATGATATCTTTTAATATTTTAGCTTGCATATCTTTAACTCAGAGGCAACTAAATCTGATCAGCTGCTGAACCAACTTAACCACTAAGTTCAAGATTTTTTAAATCCTGTTTCATGCCAGGTTTAACAAATCCTGACTAAAGAAATTCAGATTATGTGGTGTATTTATTTTAAAAGGAAGGTGTGAGAAAAGCCAGGCACTCAATAGATATTGCATATATAGAAAAAACATGTAGTCCAGGTCGGGCAAAGTCAATATGGTCTCACTTTATCTTCAAATAAAACAGCAGATTGCAGCCTCTAAGTCTGAATTAAATGTGAAAATTTCAGCAACACTTGTTATTGTAGTTTCTACAAACCTGAAAACTAAAACCATGAGGTAAAACCTGCTGCGTCATAGTACAAAAATATGGATTCTAGCTGTTCTCTGAGAGGGAAAACACTCAATTAAAAATATGTAATTTACGGGAAATTGACACTCATGTTGACAGGACAAGAAAGAAATGACTCGGACACTTTTTAATTTACCTCCTCAGGGTCTCCTTGGTCTCAGTGGTCCGAGAGGGGAAGTTGGTGAACCTGGCGAGAAGGTAACACTTGATGCTTTTAAGTATCGTCCATCCTTTATATTAGACAGATTGTGGCCTGATAGTTGGTTTAATGAAGGGCACAGATGACCTAAAGTATTATAAAACCTCTGAAATAAAGTGAATAACATGAATAATCTCATAAGAATGGCACACAAAGAAGATCTGGCATCGATTAAACAGAAAGTTCCCATAATTAAATTACTGGATATGGAACAAATAGGGAAGAGTCATAATGTTTTGGCTTGTTAGTGTGTGAATTTATGTGTAGAAGAGACAGAAATCATCACCCAGAGCTGCTATGATTTCTGTTTTTGCTTAAATAAGTTGTCATGTTTGTCTATTTTGTTGTTTTCTTGTGCAGGGCTCGACTGGTTTTCCTGGTCCACCTGGTCTTATCGGACCACCAGTGAGTAATTTTACATCTTTGTAGTTTTATTCATCCTTTCTCCATTTCAAAAAGCAATTTGTGGTTTAAGAACATTTCATTCACGAGTACACTTTACAGAAAGAACTGAAACAATGACAGAAAACAAGCTGTCCTCCTCTGATAGGTTTCTTTCTCTCGTTGTGGTGTAAAATACACAAGCAGCAAAGGAAACCGTGAGCTCGTGAAAGAAAAACATGCGCTCCTGAATCCCTTTTAATCCCTAATCCAGCCCGCCTTTGAACTCTGAGCTCCAAAACAGCAGCGACTCCCATTTTTACTCCCATTCTCTGGTTCTTGCTTTGATTCTGCTTTGGCTCGCAGCTTTCAAACAGGCGCTCCGACCAGTGGGCAGTAATCTGTATCATTAATCCCCTCTCTGAATGCACTGTTTTGTGTGTATTTATGAAGTTGACATGTTTAATCTCCTCTGCAGGGGCCTCAGGGGGTCCGAGGTGGCTCCGGGCCAGAGGGGCCTCCTGGACCTGATGTGAGTGATGAGCTGAAGTTAGTTTTTTAAAGAGGAAAAGTTGTCAGAGTTTATGAGTTTGCACCTTGCATGAGTGATGTTCATCAGAACAAATGGTAGCTGTTCAGTCTTGTTCTGGAAACTCACTTCAAATTCACTGCTTTGTTACGTTGTGGTGTGCACATCCAGACATTTAAAGGAATATCTGAACTAAAAATGCACATTTAGTCTTGTACAATCAACTAAAACAAGTCACATTAATACCAAAAGCAAACACGACACAAAGCAACTCATTCACACAAATTTTGATATATTTAAGACGATAGTAGGTGCAAATATTGAATTGTGCCCTGAAATGATAAGATAAAATGAAATAAGATAAAACTAATCGAATACCAATGAAAAAGTATAATAACAGGAAGAATAACAACCACAAGAAGAACAGCAAGAAGAACAAAAAGAAGAACAACAGCAATAAGAAGAGGAACAAGAACAAGAAGAAAACTAAATCACAGAACATGAGAAAAGCAGAGCCTAAGAAGTAGAAAGTAATAAGATATAAGTATGATACAATACTGAAATAAAATAAGTAAACTAAAATAAGACTAGAAAACAGCAGTAAAAAGTAAAGCTGTCAGTGATAACGAAGTGTAATACCTGATATCACACATGATGAGGAGATAACGAGAGGAAATATTGCACATGTGATCAGAATATTGAAGATAACAATCAAATGTTACACGTTAAACTGAAATATTACCCCTGAGGAATAAGAATATAGAAAATGATAATTCAGTGCTCGGACCATAAGTATTGCACATGAATTTAAATGCTACATATGATATAGATACTGATATTGCACAAGCTATAATAAAGTAATAATGCAAATGATATTGATATTTTTGTTTTGGCCTGAGTGTTTTAGCTGTAAAATGTAATAAACCGGACAGTTTATCATGTTGTTTTGTGTTTATCACCAGGGGGAGAGTGGATTAGATGGACCTCCAGGTTTTCCAGGGCTGCCAGTAAGCAGACAGATGAATTAGATGATAAAGTATTTGTCTGTTTGTGTCATTTTTGAATGTAAACATGATATTTTGTGTGTTACAGGGTGCACCGGGTGTTACAGGACGAGTCGGCGCTCAAGGAGTTAATGGATCAAGGGTACAATTATACTTTAAATGCTTATTATCACATAGTTAATCTGCAAGTTACACATGAATCTAATAATTAGTGTCAATTGCTAGTATATTTTCCATTTTTCTTTTGGAAATTAACACTAAAATGTAAAAAAAAAAAAAAAAAAAGTGGCAAATTTCCATTACCTACTTCCCAAGTAATCAATTTACAATGCAATATAAGAGAAAAGGCGTTAATTCCGAAAATACTCTTTCTAAAATCAAAATATAGCAAATGTAAATGTGTTCATTTTCTACTATATGACTAAAAAGTTGCTCTGACGTTAACCTGAAAGTCCAAACTTGGTCTTCAGGTTCTTTCCTTTGTGTATAAATCATTCATTTTCCCTTTCAGGGCGACTTGGGTCCTGCCGGCAGCGTCGGCCCCAAAGGCCCTCAGGTATATATTCAGCTCAGTTCTGTGTATATTCTGCACTTATTCATCTTTGTGGAAATGTTTAGAAACTCTGTTTGACATAAAATGTGTCACCTTCCTTTTCTTGCCCTCAGGGGCCTCCAGGTTTGGAGGGACAGATGGGACCTCCAGGACTCCGAGGGCCCCAAGTGAGTAAAGTTCAAGGCTTTTAAAGGTCGTTTGGATGCCGTTTTAGTTAGTTTCCTGTCAGTAAAGAGCGGGAGGTTAATGTTGGACTTTATGTTAACAGGGACATCCAGGACTGACGGGAGCTGCTGGACCTAAAGGAGATCCTGTAAGTTGGTTGTAAAGATTTTGTTTGTGAAAACTCAATATTTTGGCTGAAAATACGACTGAAGTGCTGTTTTAAAGGTCGATTTAGAAAAATCATTGCTGAAGCGTCTGGTAAAAGCCCTGACACAAGAACAGGGTGGGAGGGTTGAACAACAAAAGAGTTTACTAGAGTATAATGTGTTTAATGAAAGATGCTGTCATGTTTTATGGGATGTTTTTGTTTGGTGCATTGTGGTAAAAGTGAGATCGAACATATCTGGAGCCAGAATCCGAATCCCAAGTTCTGCTGTAACGCAAAAATCTGCTTTTAACTTAAAATGTGTGCTTAAAATCTGCACTTTATTCCATATTTCAGGCTAAATCAACTACTTTCTTGCGAATAATATTTGTAGTTCATTCTGTAGATGCATACTTATGATGTAAACCTAAAGTCTCAGGCTCGTGTTCAGAAATAGTTGCACCAATAAAGAGAAATTTCCACAGTTCCAAGACAGTAATCCAACATTTAAGTGAGGCAAGTGCAATAGTTTCATCAGATATTCTACAAATATCAACAATTAAAGCTTCAGTAAAGTGCATTTTTGTTGGTTCTTGAAGACGTTTCAAGAGAACCAAAGAAGCTCCATTGGATATTTGAATAACTGAAATGTCTTTGAGGACCAAAATCAGAAATATAAGTGATTTTTATCTAAGCTTTTCTAACCACAGTGACCTGGATGATTGAGAATCTGCACAGAAATACCAACCAGAAGTCCAGTTCAGTCCCTTCTGTTCTTTTAGAGCTCTACAATGAGGAAAAGCTGCACCAATGGACTGTAATCTTTTCTCTTAATGCTGAATTACTTTTTTTTTTTATCTGGTACATCAAAAGCTGTTCTTGAAAAAGTTCTACTTTTTTCCCAACATACCTAGTTGCTGCAGTTTCTCCATCTCCATTGCTTTGATTGTTTTCATCCTTCCTGTCCAAAAAAAGTGCTTTTTGGTGTAAAATACATCGAAAATAGCACTCGAATGTGGGAATGTTGCCTCAGACACTAGATTTACGCTCCAATTTACTACAAAAAGCTAAGACATTTTTGTAACACTGATAGAAATAATCAAAAATGTTTGTTTATATGTCAACACTCAAGCTTTAATTTACATTATATGCATTATAACAAGTCCTCACCAGTGTATCTTCAAGTGTAATAAAGGCAGCTGGCAGTTCAAGTCTTCATACGTGAACAGAAAAAGCAGCATCTTATTGATCTTTTGTGTTTCTTTTCATGTTATATCAGGGGCCAGTGGGGCCCATGGGTGCCCGAGGGGATCTTGGCTTCGAGGGTCCAATGGTGAGTCCTACTCGAAATGCTTGCTGCTTCATACAAACCACAAACAGACTATCTGCATGTAAGAGCAAGTTAAAGATTTACTGCCACTTTGATCAAACTGTCAGACTGTAAAATAGGTTTTTCACTGCTGTTAGAAACGATGCTGCAGCCTCATAGTGCCACCTGCTGGTTAAAATGGATCATGGTGTGATGCTGTGTTTCTCTCTTTATTCTCTGCTGGCTTTTACTCATTCAGCACAATAATCCTTTATTTGTTGAATGAGTAAGACAGTAAACACAGTAATCCTGTATTCCTTCAGAGCTCCTTTATTCTCAAACATCCTGCTCCCCTCCCCAGACTCATTTAATCCTTTATTTATCCTCATTATTATTTAGATTTATGCCTATAATTTGCTTCTGAAGTTGCCTTTTAGGCTTTAATTGCTAAATCTGATGACTTTTATCATTTCTGATTAATTATTTGATCTTCGTTGAGAGTTTAAAACCTTCTTTCTTACAGGGTGCTCCAGGGAAACAAGGCCACGTGGGTTTTCCTGGACTAACTGTGGGTGCTCATTTTAGATTTACAGACATGTTTAATGCAAAAATTGACTGTCTGAACCTCATTGGAACTTTTTTTTTTCCATTGACAGGGTGTCAGAGGACCAGATGGGGATCAGGGGGATCCAGGACCGAAAGGCGACAAGGTAGGAAGCTGCAACTTCTACTTTAATAGCACTGAGAAGAGATTCTGTGTGTATGTATATGAAAGAATACTTAGTTATTTGCTTGCTTTTTAGGAGTTATAGAAAAGAACTGGCAGCAGTTTCATGTCTGTGTGGGAAATACTGAAGATTCAAACATCAATCACTTAGATTCGCTTGGCAGAAAGACATGAAACAGCAACTCTGGCTCCGTCCAAAGAGCCTCTAAAGCTCACTGACCAGCACATTATTACACATTTGTATAAATTATGCAAAAAAAAAACCAAAGCATAAAGTGTATTTTACATGAAATATTTCAGCTTTTGCCTCCACAGACTCGACTGAACAGACAGTTTTGTTCAATCATAGTTTGGGTTGTTTAGTCTGAGCTGCTTACATGTAATGGAATATATTTAGTAATATTTGGTTTGCAACTTGGTTAAAATGTTTTTTTTATGTGAAACTGTAAATGTCTTGGGATTATCTTGTCTTTTCCTGCTGTAACTGTAATGTTGATGATTGAAACTTACCGGTTCAGACATCAACAACCTTAATGTTCAACAGTAGTTTAAATATCAAAGACCAAAAGTTAGAATTCGTCACTGATTAGTGGAAATACTTGTCCAAATGTCAGGATGTTTCCTCCTCATCGGGCAGATTGATGAATCTACACTGAGTTTGCTTCCCAAAAATGTATTTCCTGATGTGTTTTGGCATTTTTTTTGGAACATAAAACACAGTTTTTCAGCGTTTTAGCATTTGGCTGTTGGTAACAACATCCCAGGAGCTTAGAATATGAGTTTGCAGCCAAATGTTACCTTAGATGATAAATAACATAAAATGTATGTAGTTATGCACACACCTTGGATATTCCTGTGAAGGAACTTTTGATAAGGATTGTCCCAAACCAATCTCAAAGATAAGGATCAAGGCATCTCTTTAACTGACTGGTATCTGCCTGATCTGTTCTTTATGACTGCAGTTGTTATAAAGAATATTAAAGATGTTGTTAATCAGTATTTATAGGCTGATATTGAACACAGTGGGAAATTTTAAACTCATGAACTTTGGCTTGAGGTTCTTAAGCGTCACAGAAATCTTTGCTGTGGTGCTTGCTGCTAGCTAAACCCCCATAATGCTCTCTGATTGTGAACCTGGAGCTACCTGGAGTCTGAATGACCTCCTCCTACTCTTGTTGCTGCAGTATTTAACAGTAATAAGCGCCACCTGGTGGCACAACCAGGTACTACTTGCTAATATACAATAGCTGAAGAGGATATAGTATCAGTAAATACTAAACTTGGATCGGATCAGAGGCAAAAATGCTGGATCAGGACAACCCTAGTAATGACATTACATTTATTAAACAGAATTAGAATCTATCAATCTAAATGTCACTGTGAGGTTGTCAAGGTCCTAACAGATATTTGAACCACTTGTACAAACATGTTTGTTCTTACGTGGAACACGTGAGGGATTTTGTGGCATTTATCCGCTTTCTTATGCTTTTCTCATGCAAGTAATGCAGACTCTGTCCAAGGAACAACATTTAATACTGGGATACGATGACTTTTCTCAGATTTTTGTCACAGCAGCTTCCAGAATGTAGTATTTATCACTCAGACAACTCTGAACTGAGACTTTCTACTCATCTGTGTCCAGTGTCCTCCTCTGTTGCACTTGTGGAGTAACACCACTGACAGCATGATATTAGTCATAAATAAAAATTCATTGCTAGTGGCTGCTCTTTCAATATTTTATAGGCAGCTTATTATGGCAATTTGATCCATGTTAGTGATACTAATGATATAATTTCACATATATGCATGTAGACAGGTGACATATTAATACTAAAACAAGTAATCAGTGACAGATTTGTCCATATGAGAGAGTTTTATGTTTAGCAGCAGACTGAATATCTTCCTTTAGTTGTTCAATGTTGATTATAACAAGTCAATGCTGCAACTTATCACCCGTTTCATACATAAAAACAAGCATTTATATGTGTATATGCATGCAATCTTCTCTTTTTTGCTTTGAATTTCTGTCATTTCATGGATCTGTTGTGGCTAATTTTCACTGTTGCATATGAAACTGCACCGTTAACATCTAATTTATTTTTATTTTCTGTGTTTTTCTCTCAGGGTATTCAGGGGGCAGCAGGTATTCGGGGTCCTCAGGGAGAGAGGGGCCCCATCGGCTTCCCAGGTTTCCCAGGAGCAAAGGGCCAACCGGGCACCAGAGGCACCGAGGTAAAACAAGATTCTGTTAGAATACAAATTAAGATTGAAAAACTGTGTACAAAGGCTGATTTTTTACATGAAAGAAATCATATTAATTGATCTTGACTCATATTTTTTTGTCATTCTGGTCAAAAGTGGACGTTCGTTTCACTGTAAACCTTAAGAAAGTCACATTTAAAAGTGTGAAATAGTTTGCATGAGCAAACTATCTTGACTTAATCTAGTAAATTGCTTGTTTTAGTAGCTTTTGTAAGCTGAAATGCACCAGAAACAAACTGTGTCTCCTTGTTTCTGCAGCGTAATGCTGTATTACATGTTCCTTCTAGCCGGGTGAAAGAATTCGCCTGGTGAGTGTGAAAAATGACTAAACGCTTGACTGGTTTTTGTATTTCTTCATTCAGGGCACAAACGGTGAAACTGGTCCTCAGGGGAAACAGGGCAGCCGAGGGTTGAAGGTCAGCGATGATTCCAGCAAATGTCAGATGACTTCATGTGTTGATCCACGTTTAACTGTGTAACGTTAGAGCCTCCTGGATGTGGATTTACCTCTCCGCTTCTGTGAATAGATGGCAGAAATTCACTGTTTCTGCTCATAAATATCTAATGTTTTCAATTAAACCGTAGAAAACTTGCAAGTCTGAATGAATCTTCAAATGAAACAGTCTTAACTGGAATCATTTATGTTCTTCTGTTAGCGAATGTTTAGCCGTCGTTGGAACAAAAATAGCAGCAACGTGAATCATGTGTTGTTTCTCTGAGACACGAGGTAAAAGTTTAGAGATGCTGATGATTAAAGGGTTTTAAAAACCAACTCATTAATTCCCCCTCTAGTCGCACTAATGACTCCAAGCTGTGTCATCATTTCTGACTGATTCCAGATTCATTCTCCGGAGACGTAAATAAATAACGATTGTCTCCTAAAATACAGCAGTTTATTGTTGTTGCCATAAAGCTGCAGCAGCAGCCAAGATGTCCAGAAGTTTCATCTGTAGCTGGGAAACAAAACTAGCAAAACTTACATTTCCCATTATGCAACTTCACTTCATCTTCAAGCATTCACACCTTTAATCTGTAACAGGTTTATTGTTAAACATTTACTGCTGAAAACACCTTAATACTGATGACATCAGAGTTAGTTTTTTGGCTTCAAGGTGTTTTAGAAACACAGAAACACATTATACAACTAGTCTATGATGTGCAAACTAAACTAAATATGCAGTTTTTCTTCTGTTACAAATTTGTTTAACTGATTTTAACCATGAAGAAAATGATAGGCGAACTTTAACAATCCAGCGGTTTGTAACCCAAAAATCCATCCTATTGTCATAAATGTACATTCAGTGTAATATCTTAAAACTTAATTTCTGTTTTACAAGTTTCTTTTGGCAAAATGTATTTGTACACATTTTCATTTGATTTCAGCATTTTTTCTGTGAAAAAATGTGTTTAACTGATTTTAATCATGAAGAAATCAGTGTTTTGTGACTCAAAAATCAGTCCGATGGCCATAAATGTACATTAAGTAACACTAAAATGTGTTAGAACTTCTTTTGCAATTTACAATTTCTACAAAAATGCACCAAATGTAACTTTTGACAAAACATATTTTGACATATATCTAATATATTTGGAAAATAGGGTTAGAATAATATGCAAATGAATGCTTTTAGCCCAAGTTAGGACTGTTTAAGATGAGTATTGATGCTAAGTTACTGATATTTTTATCTTTCTAAAGGGGAACAGAGGACCAGATGGACGATCCGGCAAACCAGGACCCAGAGGGAACAAGGTACAGCACAGTTTATTTTCATTTTTAATAGATTTTATCATGCTGTTGTTATTGAGGCACTCCATCTGTGAGGACGCTGTGGCTGTTTTTGCAGTTAAAAAAACACAGTTTCATTTTTCTGACAGATATTTTTTGCAGATATGTGTAAAGTTTATTCCAGTTTTAGTTATTTCAAGTCCATCTTCCTGTTTCTGTTTTCTTTTCTCCAGGGTTGGGCTGGTCAGAAGGGTCACCAAGGGCAACCAGGCCCATCGGTAAAGTCTATGGACCAACATAGATGTGGTCAAATGTTCAATATTTAAATATATATATACCCTACTGTTCAGAAGTTTGGGGTCACCCAGACAATTTCATGTTTTCCATGAAAACTCCCACTTTTATCCATGTGCTAACATAACTGCACAAGAGTTTTCTAATCATCAATGAGTCTTTCAACAGCATTAGCTAACACAATGTAGCATTAGAACACAGGAGTGATGGTTGCTGGAAATGTTCCTCTGTACCTCTATGGAGATATTCCATTAAAAATCAGCTGTTTCCAGCTACAATAGTCATTTACCACATTAACAATGTCTACACTGGAGTTCTGAGTAATTTAATGTTATCTTCATTTTTCAAACAAACTGCTTTTCTTTCAAAAATAAAGACATTTCTGAGTGACCCTAAACTTTTGAACTATAGTGTATATATTCTGTTAGACAAGTGATATGCAAAACTTTAGGCTCTTCTATCCAAATGTTCTTCTACTGCAAACATCTAAATGACTAAGAGATGACCTGACTTCCAAAAGACAAACAAGTTGAAGATGCTACATTTGCTTAATAGTTTAGGCAATATTATGTCTTTATTTCCATCTTTTGCACTTTCAAAACAACAAAAAAGTAAAAATATCTGGAGCAGAAGTTGGTTGACCAACAGCTGAGAGTCTTTTAGTTGTTCTTTCCAGAAAGGTTCTAGTTCTGTGAGTTTCTTTGGTGATCTTGTGCTTCTCCAGACAGTCCACTGTGGACTTTAAGGTGTGTTTACGGTCATTATTCTCTTCTAGAACCCGTCCTCTTTTCATTTTAAGCAGTTTAACAGACAGTGTACTTCCAGAATTTGCTGCTATTTAATAGAATCTATCCATCCTTTTATTAATGCCACTAGCTGCAACACAAACCCAAAGCAGGACTGATCCTTCCTGAACTTAGCAGTCAGAGAGGTGATCTTTTCATGAAATTCTGCACCGTTTTTCTTCCTACATTGCAGCCAACAAGTTCAATCTGAACTTCATCAGTCCACAGGATTTGTTTCCAAAATACATCAGGCTTGTTTAGACGTTCATTTGCAAACTTCTGATGGTGAAATTTGTGGTTTTCTCCCAATGACTCTTGCAGAAGCTGCTGCACAGAAGAACAAAACACAACCTCTACAGAGTCTAATAAAGCTTCTTGGAGGTCTTTTGTACCCAAGTAGTGGATTTGATTTGCATTTCTAGCAATCTGAGAAGCAATTGTTGGAAAATGTTCTTATAAACTGAGGAAACGGCTACCTGAGGACACTTTGTCATCTTCTCCTGCCTTGTTTGCATCAGTTATTCTAACTTTTAGAGGACTAGGCAACTTCTCAGAGGAGCCAATGACTGCTGAGTATTGTAGACATGTATGATTGTTATTGTACTTAAATTTTGTGTTAATGTGTGTCATACAGTGTTGAAGCACGGGGCTTCAAAAAAGACAATAATCTAGTTTAAAATGTTGAAAAGAAAGATTTTTTCTTTATTTTTTTATCTTTTGGAGGTCAGTTCATCCAACTAGTCTCAGTAACGGAGCTAGTGACTTTTAAATCCAATTTAATTTCCTTTCTTTTAAGCATAATTAAGACATTTTAAAGCAGAGCATGTGAGGATTTGGTTGGTTCACCTCGGTGCACATATGCTAACACTTTCCTGCTCCACGTTTCTGATGCTGTTGTAGATAAACCAAAACATCCCTTTGTCCTCATCTGTCTCACTGACCTGCAGATAGAAACCAGAAAAACCAACATTCTGATGTATCACAGGACAGTCATAGATCTGCAGAGTAAACAAGTTTGCATGTGTCTATTTGTGTGTCTGTGTGTGTTTATGTTTGTGTCCCTGCAGGGTTTGCTGGGCCCACCTGGACCTAAGGGAGCAGAAGGAAAGCCTGGTACACAGGTTCCCATTCTCTATCATATTTCAATCCCATCACCTGATAATGCTGTTTGAATGCGTGTGTGTTTGTGTGTGTATGTGTTTATATACGTGTGTGTGTTTGTGTGTGCGCTTTTCACAACCTCCTGCCTCATTCTGTGCAGCACCAGCATTTATTATTCAGGATAAATCTCTGAGTTCGCTTCACACACGTTTGATTAGTCGGGTTTAGTCCCAGATTTGTCTTTCGGAGAGAAGAGCGTCGTGCATTTTAAGATTCCACGTCTGTCGAATGCAGATTTTAAGGACAAACCGAAAGAGTCGCTCAGATGGAATTGCCCTCAAACTGTCAAAGCTGACTGTGGAGTTGAGTGAAAGGTGCTGTTGTGTAATAATAGTGGTGGTTTGGACAGCAGGAGGCAGCCTTTGTTCGGTACAGTGGAGGAAAGAGGTGCAGAGTTCATTCTATATCCAGTATCTCTTTAATTTAACAGTGAAAACATGCATTTTACTCGACTGTGATTGTTGTTATGTCATTATAATTGGTGTTATATTGAATTTTTTTGAGACGATGTGCAGGAACAAGTAATACTGAGAGCCTGTTTGCACTTTTATTGACCTCTGTTGCTGGGAAACATTGCTTTGTCTGTATTTTCTGATGGTGTTTCTATGTTTCAGGGTCCCTCGGGTGCAGCTGGCAGCGCTGGTAGTAAAGGACCGACGGTAAGACTGCTGGCCGCCCGCTGACCTCAGCCGCTCATGACATCATCCCCTCCATTCTGCTTCTTTTTCTGGCTTCTCGCCACAAACCTGCAGGGTTCAACAGAATAATAACACCTTGTTACGGCTTTACAAGGCAGCCAGGATTTAAAAATGATGCCAGGTTTCATAGATTCATGAGGCGGCGGTAAAGCTGGCAACAAACACTTAAAAAAAATAGATTTTTAACAAGACAGAACAGATTCTGCTACCAGCCGGACTCGGCGTTTTAGGCGAAAACATGCTTACAGATGATTAATGTAGCAGAAAAACGCTCTTAAATGGTTGTGGACACAACGGACATCTTCCAAAACTGGAAGCATTAAGAAAAGAAATGAATAAAATGAGACCGGAGCAATAATTCACAGCTTTAACAGTGCAAATAAATTAATGTTTCGACACTTTATCAGGTGTCAAAGTGAGGAAAGATGTGAGAAAGACAAATATTAGGCTCATTTGAAAGGCACTGCAGCAACGGTGAACTGTCAGTGGTCAAGATGGACAGTTTCCAGAACAACACCAATTATTTAAATTGTTTTCAGACACATATATGAGTTCATACAGTGGTTCTTACTCTGACAGGGCGGCTTATTAAAATACTCTACAGCCAACCTTTGATCTCTGTTCTTTGTTCAACCTCCATTATACAGGAATTCTCATGTAAATCAGAACAGTTTGTATATTAATCAGCAGCATATCCATTTGAAACTATGTTAATAAACGAAAAAACTCAAATACTAAAGAAAGAAATACAAGAAAGAAACAAAAAAAACGGATGTTGGTTTAACAATCCTTCCGTTCACCACATTAATTCAACAATTAAATTAGCTCAATGTTACTGTACAATAGACAAGAATTATAATCCTTTAAATGCAGTTTATGATGTATTTGATTGATAAACATCACTATCAACCACACAAGATATGTTCTGTTAACAGAATAAACCTTCAAAATCAGACAAATAAAATCTAAATGTCTCCAGTTCAATGAAAACTGAAGTCTCTACCAAACGTCATGTTGTCGAGTCGACACCAGCCGTTAGATCGGGTGAGAGTCAAGTATTTCCCATCATCCCTTGAAGCAGCTGCTTTCATCTCATGATGGTGTAATACTGCGATGCTTGCAAGTCAGAGTCAGACTTGACAGTCTGGCTCATTTCAAACAAGAATAAACTCAAACAAAACCACACAGATCTAAAATTAAAATGATAATACCTAAAATATCATCACAGTAAAACTAAGGCACCAAAACCTTTAAAACTCTGTCACAACTCTTACTCTCTTGACTGTTTCAGAACTCCTGATGTGCTGCTGCTGCTGCTGGCTACCAACTTTTTTAGCAATTTTACAGTCAACACATTAATTACCGAAGTTAACTGTTAAAGAGACTTCAATAAAAGTCCTAATTGCCAGTCATTTATCCATAATGACGTTTATGCAGCAGCCTCATAAATCCCAACTAATGAATTGGCCGAGAAACAATTAAATGGCAGATTAAGCAACTATTAGTAAAATACTGCATCAACTCATTTAACCCGAGAATTTCACAGCTGGCTGCGCGGCTGTTAATTGGAAGGAATGAATTTCAGTTTGTTTTGTACTTTTATGTCATTAGTTGGCTTTGCATGTTTTATTTCTTGTTTCTTTGTACGTCCGTCATTGTTGGCATTGTTTGGTTTTTTTTTTCCAGGGCTTTCAAGGAATAGCTGGAGACAGAGGAGCAGATGGCCCGCCAGGTTCTCCGGTAGGCTTTAGTTCTGGTTCCGTGGTTCGAAAACTAAAGACTGCAGCTACAGTATTAAACAGACGAGCTGACAGGATGTAAATATTAACTTTGTAAGACAAATACTTAAAGCAGAGTCTGTGGAGACGAGGTAGAAAACCTGAAACTTCTGCTGAGTCGCTGCAAATAGCTGACAAGCATTAGCATAGCATTTTATTCTTCCTCTGATGTGCTTTTATTGCTCTTTTTAAGGAAACACCATCTTTTCTGAATACTGAATATAGTTGCAACAAAATTAAGCAGCAATCTTTTAAGTGCATTCACACAATCAGACATTTTTTTTTGAAGTATAATAAGAAACGTACAAATTTAAAATATAACATCTGGTAGGAAGAAAATAGTATCTATGAAAACAGTGATAGCTTATTATTTTAAAGATAGTTTATTTGGTATTTTAAGAAATATAAAAACTGATATTGCACATTGCTGAACATAAAATACAGCTGAAGTAGTGCAAAAAATTCCACAAAAGGTCCAGTTCTATGAAAGTATATGTAAACATGCGTGAATTATTGTCTTCTTTTAATGTTTTATCTTATGTTTTGTGTATTCGTAAAGCAGCTTTAAACACCAATTTCAAAAGCTGCTGCACAAATGAAGTTTATTATTGTTACATCACACCTATATATAGCCTAAAAACAACAATATTTAGTTTTTATGTATGCATTTCTGCATTAAATACACACACAACCTGTAAATAACACTTTTTTTTTTAAGGTTCGCTTAGAAGGTCCCCTTTTCTTGCACTCTTTTGCCAAGCTAAGCTAAATATATCATATAATACTAAACTTTTTATTTATTTCCTGGTCAGACAGAAAACATCTGTTTGCAATAATGTCAAATAATCAATATATATCCCATTTGGAATCCGCAGCATGCTTCTTTTCTCTGTCAGTTTCCTGCAAATCTGATTGGTCGATCAGATAAACATGGTATTGATCGGCTCCCAGGTGTAAATCAAGTTTTTGACCTTGTTAAAACGTCTATATGGTGTTTTTTTTTTATGAGCTAGGAAACACAATACAAGTGAAATCACACATTTTGTGTATTTGAGAGCAACTTGTAACTCCAGTTTAAAAAGCTGCAAGAGAAATAAAGTTTATTATCGTTACATAGTACAAATGTGTAACCCGAAAAACCCAATAGTTGTATGTTTTATATTTCTGCATGTATTAAATCCACATATACAACCTGTAAATGCATTTTTCTTTTAGATTAGCTTAGCAGTTCCACCCGTCCTGCACTATTAACGCTAAGCTAAGCTAAATATAATAATATGAAACTTTTTATTTAATTCCTGATCAG
Source organism: Amphiprion clarkii (assembly GCA_027123335.1). NCBI lineage: Eukaryota > Metazoa > Chordata > Actinopteri > Pomacentridae > Amphiprion > Amphiprion clarkii. Next base: position 27,329,360 of record CM049585.1, on the reverse strand, counting down.
AATTGTGTCAGATAATCAAATTTTATCCCCTTTAGAATCAGCAGCATGCTTCTTTTCTCTGTCAGTGTCCTGAAAATCTGATTGGTCGGTCAGATAAACATGATATTGATCGTCTCTCGGGTGTAAATCAAATTTTCAACCTCGTTCAATTATCCATATGGTGTCTTTTATGAACTAGAAGACACAGTATGAGAGAAGTAACATCTCTGTGTTTAATCATGTTCTATTGTCTTTTAATGCTTTGCGTATTTTAATGTTTTTTTAAAGCACCTTGTAACTCCAGTTTAGCAAGCTGCTATAGAAATACAGGTTATCATTATGTAACACAAATGTTTCACCTAAAAAAAGCACAATGTTTATATATTTTATATTTCTACATGCATTAAATCCACATATACAACCTGTAAACACACATTTTTAAGGTGCCCCCCTTCCTGCACTCTTAATGCTAAGCTAAGCTAAATATATGACGGGGGTAGTACTGTATTGTTTTCCGTTTAGGATCAGCTGCATTCTTATTTTCTCCAAATCTGATTGGCCGATGAGATAAACATGGTATTGATGGGCTCTTGTGTTTCTATCTGACAGGGCCCACCGGGTAAGACGGGGCCTCCAGGTTCTCCAGGATCCCCAGGAGACAAGGTATCAGCAGTCACGACCTCCATTATCTTTAACACACACTGAGATCTATGTTACATGTGTGTAGTTTGTCAATATGTCGACGTGTGTGTTTGTTTTCTCAGGGTTTTACAGGGAAGCCGGGCTTGGAGGGACCTCAGGGCCCAGTAGGCATGTATGTAAGTGATTCTTCAGCCGGTAGATACAAGAGATGCACCTGCACAGTACATTATATCACTGCATGTCATGTGATCAAGTTTGTTTACATGGTTAGCTTGTCTAGATGGTGCTTTTATGTGCAAAATATCATCACAGTGCACCGATGACGGTCTAAAAAAACAATCTCAATCCTGTAAGCTTGCAGGGCGGGACTTCCTGTGTCATTATTCTACTTCAGATTAGGTTTCTAGTTTTAATATGTATGACTGGATTAGGGTGTAAAAGGAGTATTTTCATGGAAAAAATCAAACCTGACTTAGCTGTGATACAAAGAGAGGAGTTTTTTTGAAGTTAAATCAAAAACAAGAGAGGATTTGTAAGGCTTTGGATGAGTATACAAACTTTAATCATGGATTCTATTAAACAAATATTTAGTTTCAGTAAATAATAAATACAGGACGAATTTTATTACTTTTTAAAATGTAAATATATTTTTCTCTTTTTCCTTTTTGGAATTTTCATTTGGAATGTAATTTTGTTTTCTGGGCAATATCTGGCACAAGAACTTCCTTTGAAATTAAAAACATTTTAACTTTACTGTACTGCACTTTAATTCACTTTTCCACATTTTAATTTACTTTACTGTTCTGCACTTTAATTTACTTTGCTTTACTGTAATGCACTTCTAGGTTAGCTTAGCTTAGTTTAGCATAGAGAGCACAAGTGACAAACCAGACTCTCAAAAGGTTAAAAGCTTACAGATGAAAATTTAGATAAAATTTGAGAAAAATAACCATTTCAAAATACTTTTTTGTGATTTTAAGAGCTGTTAGTTGCCTTAACAGCTCCACACTGTAGCCTTATCTCAAATGGGGTTTAATTTAATTTAATTTAATTTAATTTAATTTAATTTAATTTAATTTAATTTAATTTAATTTAATTTAATTTAATTTAATCAACATCACTTTGTGGAAATCTCTTTTCACTTTGACATGAAAGAGACTTTATTTTGGTAAATTCTGGTCAAAAAAAGACAGTTTAAATTGACTATAATCAAATTTTGAAAAGCTATAAAAGGTGAGAACTTCCAACAGGGGTTAATGCTGTAACTCTGCAAAATTGAAAGAAAAATATTTCCTAATATTTCCCAGAATGATTCGGTACTTTTTACGCTTCACTCGAAACACAAACCAGTTAATTGTGTTATTGTGAAACATATGGACAGTCAGGTCTATAAACTGGACACAAAACACGTTGCTTTAGGTTTTTTTCTGAATACCGCATGAACTAATAAAGTACATCCAGCACATCTGTACAGTTTTTGTGGCATTAACTGATATTTAATGCCTGTTTCTTCCATCCTTCAGGGAATCCAGGGCAATGTGGGGATGCGAGGACCTCCAGGTTTCATAGGAGAAAGGGTAAGATTGTCCTTTTAAATGCGTTTTCTTTAAGCTTCTTTGATGTTAAAATACTCAAGAAGCTGCCAACATGTTGTTCTACATGAGTTAATGATGTGATTGAATGAACGTACAGCCATCTAGAGGGGGAAGGTTTTTGACGATGTTCTTTCTGTTGTCCTGCAACAGGGTGAGGCAGGCCTACGAGGTTTACCTGGAGCTGTTGGGAAGCCGGGACCTGCAGTAAGTGTCTGCGCTTTATTTTTCCGTTTTATTTCCCGACTTTAAACCTCTGGGATCCATTCCGGGTACATGAGAGGCGGACTGGGTGTTGTTGAGCTGCTATGACGAGGGTCACACCAAGGAGTTCATAAAAACAGACCAGTGAAGCGTGCAGGGATTCCCGGTTTATAGAGGCAGCCGCTGATTTTGTTGGGGACAGATATGACGGTGAAATGAGTGAGACGGCACATCCAGGTGAGAGAAGACAAATAAATTGCTCCAGTCGTTGTCCTGTATTCTGGACAGGTGAAATGTGCTCAACAGTTTCCATTAACGCTGCAGGAAACTGTGACTCACACTCATACTATGACTATGAAGAAGGTGCGTGATTCCATCTCAAGTCATCACATTTTTAGAACAGTCTCTGCTCACCCATCTCTGATTTGCCTGAAATCCTTATAACATAAAATATGGGTTTTCATGAAGATATTTGCGAAATGTTAGCTTCATATGTCAAATATTTTCCAAGGTAATATGTTTTTAAAAGTTGCTCGTCGACCCACTTTAAGCATGTTTCTTGCTAATTGAAATTTAAGTCCATGTTTGAACAACAATATCTCAGGAACTATTAACGATAATAACCTGATATTTTCACAGTTATTTGTCATCCTGTCATTGATTCAGAATCTGTAATGCTGACAAATAGATCAAATAATCTCTGATTAATGGTGAGTTAAAATATGACAAAATAATTGTCCAGAAGTTCCATCTTAAATTAACAAAAGAAATGATAATACAGACTTCAGCTACGGATATTTTCCGAACCAGCTGCATGTCGCAATAATACAAAACTAAATGTATAGAATACTTTGATATGAAATGCTTGGTGGTCATAAATTTGTTTAATTAGTTTGTGCTCACAGATGAGGCTGTTCATGACGGCTTAAATTTATTTTGTCACATTTAAACTAATCGGAGACTATTTGATCTACTTTTCTAATATTACAGATTCTGAATCAATTACATGATGAACAATAACAGTGACCACTTCAGGTTTTTATCTGTAATAGTTCCTCAGATTTTGTGTAAAAAAGCATGCAGAAACCAGGTTGACGGGCAATTTTTACCAACATTTTCAGAAAGTAGTGACTATATGAAGCTAAAGTTTCAGATCTATCATTATAAATATCCATATTTTATGCTCTAAAAATTGCAGGCAAATCAGACATGGCTGAGCAGATTTTTTTCCTCAAACTTTAATGATTTGAGATGGAACGACCCAAATAAAAGTCTTTGAAAGCAAGAAAAGCAGCAAACTTCAACCACTGAAAGCTGAATAAGAAACAGAGAATGAAATAATGTAGTGTTTTTCCCACAGAGACTTAAATATTTCCAGAAATGCAAGTACAAGCCTTTATGCAGCACGTGTAACGTATCTACAGATAGAAACGCTTAAATAAGCTCCATGTTTAATAGCTTTTTCCTGTGATTGTGGAACTTCTTTCCCATTTCTCCACTGCTATTTTTTCCTCCGTTATAATGAACTTCTTAATGAAGCTGGAAGTTTTGTCCTTTAAACGTGTCAAAGTTTCTTCCCCTATAAATCAATCATCCTCTTACGGTTGGTTAGACTTAGGGAATAAGAAAGTCCCTCTTGCATGGACGGAGCTGGTTTCAGTGATGGAAGTAGAGCTGTTGTCTGGAGTTCAGTCGTCCACTGGGTGTCTTTGGACTCGCTGTTTTCTCATCACATGGCTGCTCAGCGCTGTGGTGAAATCCATCAATCTGTCAGGGTTCAGTCAGACAATAGAAAGGAGCTGGATTCAGCAGCTCCTGGTCTGAACTCTAAATACAGTGTTAAATATAGCGCCGTATTAGTAAATGCACTGACAGTGGAGCTTGTAGTGGGAGAAAGCATCAGATTCACGTCTTATTCTCAGAGGGAATAACAGGAAATAAGAGCTCAGATGTTCAGTCAGGGAGAGTGGGGTAAAATGAGCCAGTTTTTACTTGAGGTGTTGTTACAGCGGAGGCATGATGGTAATGTCTAAAAATAAAACATGTACGTATACTCCAGGATGTGGGGCATCCCTGGGAATAATTGGTTTGGATCTAAAATAAACTATTTTTAAGATATTGCTTGACAGTTGTCACAGTCCTTAAAATCCAGGAACTATTCAGGGTTTGTAGCTCTTGATGCTCCAAAACCGTTAAAATAGCTTGATTTTAATCTGTATGAGACTGAAAGTAGTTTAAAGTTGAGGACAGATTTAAAGCTGCGTTACCTGAAAACTCAGTTACTGCAAAATGCATGACATACTTTTGAACTTCAAAAACATTCTAAACGCTTATTAACAAAAAATATATATACACACACTAATGTTCAAAAGTTTGGGGTCACTTAGAAATGTCCTCATTTTTTAAAAGAAAAGCTGTTTTTTCAATGAAGATAACATTAAATGAATGATAAATCCAGTGTAGACATTGTTAATGTGGTAAATGACTATTGTAGCTGGAAACAGCTGATTTTTAATGGAATATCTCCATCGGGGTACAGAGGAACATTTCCAGCAACCATCACTCCTGTGTTCTAATGCTACATTGTGTTAGCTAATGGTGTTGAAAGGCTCATTGATGATTAGAAAACCCTGCAGTTATGTTAGCACATGGATAAAAGTGGGAGTTTTCATGGGAAACATGGAATTGTCTGGATGACCCCAAACTTTTGAACAGTAATGTATATAAAACAAGATGCATTCTGCCCCCTAAAGTCTTTCACTACTTCAACTAAAGGAAAAATTGTGATAGAAGCTTAGAAATATTCACCATAAAAAAAAACATCAGGTTGAACAGTTTGAACAAGCAAGTTTCCGTTTTATAATCTTGTGTTAACAAATGTGTGACTCCAGCGGGTCTGAGGTGGGGATCACAGCATCTTCACATTCTTTAGTGGAAATCAGGCTCCATTATTTAATCCTCAGCAACTGAAACAGTGTAAACCAGGGGTGTCAATCATACAGATGACTTTGCAAAAATACGGTAAAATAACTCATTCCCAGTGTACTTTTTTATGTTACATTTTACTTTACCCGGAAATGCAATATTTTCTACTAACTGTTTGGTTCTTTTACCAAAAATTGACATGGCTATTGTTGCCCTTTCACTCATGGCGATATCACATGTTATACATCACAGAAAAGCTTCGAATCTCTAGTTTACCAATATAATCATATTGCTCTTGTATTTTCATTACAGTTGAAATTACCTATGATAAAATGACAGCGTGTCTATATTATATAATCAAATTGTATTATATATTTGTTATTTTTTATATATTTCTGTAAAAATTACAACATTGTGCGATATCACATCAGCTTTAAAGAGTTCGGTTTGGTGGAACTTTATTGTTGATGCACTGCCACAACTTTTATGTAGTTTTTATGTATAAATTTTCTATTTTTACATGGCAGGGGGACAACTTAACATTCTTCCTTTAGTGTGTTTGTTGTGGTGTCAGAATTACTACACAGATGTGGAAATGGTTGTAAATTTAAAACAATTTCTAGATCTTGACAAGTTATTTTGATGGTAAAGTAAAATATTATGTTGTTAAATTCCAGATACCTGCAACTGAATGTTGTGAGTCTTTGTAGAAACACTGTAAGTTGTAATGTGTAAATGATAAGCTGAGGCATAATATTGTTGAAATTTAACTTATTTTTCAGGTTGTTCGTGATGTTTTTTTAAGAAGATAGTTCATTATATGTGAACATTTTCAGAATGTGCTTTTTTGCATGAAAACAAAGGGAAAATTGAGTTACTTTCAGGTCATTATGTTCTGATTTTCCTGATCCGGCCCACTTCAGATCAAATTGGACTGTATGTCGCCCCTGAACTACAGTAAGTTTGATGTCCCTGGTCTAAACTAATTTCTGTCTCCTACAGAAATAACTTAAATGGGATCAAATGCGAAAGGATTTCAAACCTCCAGGTCTCCTTTAAACCTGCTGCAGTAACGTCTGCAGCAATAACAGCACGAATCAGTCAGAGCAGATCAATGATTAATCAAATCACAGGCTGATAAATAAATCACTATAAATAGCTGTCAGTGTTTGCTCAGCAGAACAAACAGCAAACAGCTTCAGTGTTGGATCCAGCAGCAGAACTGAAGTCAATATCACACACATGCATGAAATTATATTATTATTAAATACACTTAGTGGACAATTTAAACAGAACTACACAGAACTATAAGTAAAGTAGCTTAAATTTGTAAACAATGGAACTTTTAGCAGCTTTTAACCTCAACTTTTTTTTATTTTTAAGGCACATTTAATAGAAACATGCAGCCTAAAGCTATAAAAGCGTCTTGTTGCTGGACTTAAAGGGTTTTAGTAATGAGATAAAATATCACGGTGGAGGGTTTAACTTTATGTTGCTTCTAGACCTGTGGAGGTCTACGACGGTCTTCCTCATATCTCAGCTGACTTCTTTGTATTTTCCCATATTGTCACATGAGGAAACAGTGTGTTTGAGATGTCGGTTAACCTATCAGAAGCTTCCAAAGCCGTGACATCATCATCTGGGCCTTCCCAACTAGTTTGAAGACACCTTCATCTTAGTGTCCATGAACTTCTGACTTTGAATAAAATACTAAACCATTCTCTGGCATTTAGCAGATAGAAATAATTCTGGTAATGCTAACTAACCTAAAACAGGAAGAGTTTAGTCTGATTTAATGTCAGACAGTGAGAAAATAAAGGTTATGTGTCTGTATGTAAACGTCTGGTTTCGACTGTAGATCTGACTTTGTTGTTTGTCTTGTTGCTGCAGGTGAATTAATAAAATATGACTGTAAACACAGAAGGAGTGAAGGGAGAAGCATGTAATATTAGCTCAAATAATCATTGATGCTGTCTTTTTTAATATTTACACCAACCAGTATGAAAAAAGTTAATTATCTGCCTGTTTTCATGTTATTTTACAGGTTTAGTGGTTTGACAAGTTGCTCAGTAAAATATTTGATACACAGTTGAACAGACTGTAATGACTGAACAGCAGAAATGTTTGTTTCGACTTTACAGAAAAGTCTTTGAGCTTGTTATTTTTTTTGACACCTTTTTTCATCAGGTGTGTGAATCGTAGCTACGATCAGCAGGTTCTGACTCGTCTGTTTTTGTGTTTCAGGGTCTGCCGGGTCCTCCAGGAGAAAAAGGGCCTCGGGGACCTCAGGTAAGAGAAACTAATAACAATCACAGTGAGGAGAGCTATTTCACTTTATCCACATTTCCAGTGGATTTAAACAGTAATGCCAGTGTTTATTTGAATTGTGTAACGTTTTATTAGGAGAAATTTACTTTGTAAATGCTGCTGGTGGTGAATAATGCTATATATTAGGTTTACTGTGACACTTCTGCATGTAAATTCATATAACAAGAGAAAAATGTGAACAAAATATTGCAAACTCCTTCAGAGATTTAAAGGCATCCACAGTGGAAAAGCCAACAATTAAAAACAATAAATGTTACTTATTATCCTCACTTATTATTATAGGTTTTTAGGTGATTTAATCATTTGTTTATTGTAGGTGTATTTTAGATGTTACTGCAGAATGTTGTTTATTCTGTACGCTGCTGGAAAATTGTGATGCATTTTGTTCCCTTGAATGTTTAAGTTGTTTTAATGACAATAAACTAAACTGAACTTATGTAACTTTAACTGCTAGTATCTCAGATATGAACGGTTTAAACCAGATTAAATATTTAGCTCATTCTTCGCTCAATGGGGATTTAGTCTCTGCTGTTGTTTTGACTGTTTCGCTGTTAAAAGTCAAAGTAACATCTGCATAAATGCCACAATTCACAGTTTCCCAGCAGAACATTGCATTGTAATGAGGCTGATGCAGCTCTACTTGGATTCACTGGGAAAATTTCAGAAGCATCAGGTCACGTCTTTAGATTTTTTGTATCTTCATCACATCTTTAGTTGTTTCCGACAGGGTCGACCTGGAGATGAAGGACCTAGAGGGATACCGGGAGCATCGGTAAGTTTGCATCCAACATTCACAGGACTGCATTTTCACAAGTGGGGATTGCTGTTAATTGTAGACGCACACTACTGCCGTTTTTCCTTCATTTAATGTGTATAACAAGGTGATTTGTTCAGATGTGGTGTCAAAAATAACAAAGATGTATATGTTTCACACCCACAGGAAGAAGCATGTTGCTGATATTAGGAATTAAATTGAAAATTCTGCATATTTTCTCATCATCAAATCAGATTTATCATATTTTTTAAGCTCTGTTTGATCAGAATCACACAAGAAGATATAAAACTGAATCACTTCATGGAAAACATTGAATATCAATACAATATTGGAACATTTCTGAATAAATGTGCCAATAATATGCCCTGCTATAATTACACACAAATTAGAATTTTATGCAAGTGCATTTTATTTTGAAAAGCCAACCCTTAAAATAGATGGTAGAAGGATTAAAATAAGTGACAATTACTTGTAAAATGTGCACAAATATGACAGAAAAAGGTACGTTTGGAGGTTTTTGTCCAATTCACTTGTAATAATAACACAAAACTGAAACAGAGGCCTTAAATTGGTCCTAATTCCAACAGTTACCAACTATATTCTTCTTGTTATGTGTGATTTTTAGGGGCCTGCGGGTGTCCCAGGTTCCAATGGAGCAACAGGAAAACCTGGACCCAGAGGAAGTAAAGGACCTCCTGGACCTCAGGGGCCTCAGGGGCCAACAGGAATCCCAGTGAGTGGGTACCTACCATCGACTGCTGCTTTTCTTTATGTCTCTTCTTTATTTTCATTCCAGTGCAACCGTCTAAAGTCTTTCCTGAGCAGAGAAGCTCATAGAGAAGTGACTGAATGTTTGTTGGGTCTCTTCAGGGTCTGCAGGGAGATGATGGATTATCAGGAGCAGCAGGAGAAAAAGGACCGAAGGTAAACTACACAACATTTAACTGTTATGGAATGTTTTATTGTGAGATTTCTGTCCATACAACCTTCATTTATTTAAACCTGCAGGGTTTACCTGGACCACCTGGTGATTCAGGGCCTCCAGGACAAGACGGACAACAGGTTGGTGCATTTTTGTCATGAAAAAATTATTTTTTAAAACAGATTTCTTCACGGTTTCTTCATATTGTCCTTCATTTCTGACATAAATTAAAGGTAAACTACTTACAGGACGAAAATTAAAACATGGCAAAGTTATTAACTCTCACTTAACCCTGGAAACTTTTAATTACAAACAAAAACAAACAAACAGATGACAATAAAGCAACAGTTTAAGGGTCAAATGTAACTTAAAACTCAATTAAGCACAATGTTGTCTACATAAGCAACAAACTCTACCTTGATCACATCACATTTTAGCTGAAATTTGGAGCAATAACCAAAACATGGACTGTATATGCTCTGTAGAAAACACAAATATAAAATAAAATGTACTTAATGAACCCAAATATAACAATTCAAATGTGTCAGTAGAAGACAGCTGGACTTGGCTTTTTGGTTCTTGAAGATGTTTCATCCAAGAAGCTTCATCGCATCTGATAAAGAATTTAAGAAACATTTATAGTCTATTATATATTATAGTTATATATTTTGATATTTTATGTTGTTATATATGTACTGTAACTCCTCAGTAACATGGCTAATGGTACATTAATGACCAAATATCCAGATGGTTCACGGTGTTAATGAAACTGTGTTGAAGGGATCTCATTACTGCATTATAAGTACCTGATAAGTGGTGCTTTCTAAAGATGGCCGCTCCAGCTTTACATCAACAGTTTCCTTCAGTCTTCTCTCAGACTTTCTGTCTTCTCCGTCCATAATGTGAATTAAATTGTTGTCCAGTTAAAGATGGTCTTACTTCTTGTCTCATCAGGGTCTTCCAGGACAAACGGGAATCGAAGGTCCACCTGGAAGAAAAGGAGACCAGGTCAGTGACAACAGCATCACTCAAGAGTCTTAACGGTCTACAGTCTACTTAAAGGAGCAATGTGTAGGATTTAGGAGTATCTCTGAGTGGAAATGGACTATAGTGGTCATAATGATGTTTTCATTAGTGTACAATCACCTGAAAATAAAAATTGTGAACTGTATTTCCTTAGCTTTGAAAGAGACATTTGTATATATATATCTGAGGAGTAGTTCTTCTTCCTCTATGTAGCACCGCCATGTTTGTACAGTAGCCCAGAATGGACAAATCAAACACTGAGAATGAATTGATGGCGCCATGTTTGAAGAAGAAGAATAATTTTTGAAAACACAATTGTTGATGAGAAGACAAATGTCAAATTGGAAAACAAATTCAACAATTTAATAAGTTTGCAAACATGCAACAAAAACTGGATAAAATGGTTAAATCAGATCGATAGTTACATCGGTTAAATCCCAGTAGGGTTAAAGATGATGTGGTTATACCCGGCTAATTTATTTATAAAGAACTGACCCTACAAAAAAAATATATAAAATACTGCTTTACTTGACTATTGTGAAACGCTGCAGAGTTATCAACTAAGGAAAATAACCTAATTAATGCCATATATTATCATATGTTACAGTACTTAACCTCACTAATATAGACATTGTGGCTTAAGCCCAGCAGTGATATTAATTTTGGAGACAGACCTGACTCTTTTTATTTTAATACAGTTTTTATTATATTTCATTGTTTTATTGTTATCGATGCCGCTAAATCTTGCACACAGGTCTCTTAAGTTCTAGGGTATTTATTTTCTTACGTTTCCTGGAAACACATACACAGATTTAGCCAGTAACAGCTGTAAAACTGTTAAAAATGCTCAAATCCACGACCTAGAACTCCATTTAGAAGAAACAAGTAGTGAATATTTAAATGCAGGCATCCTTATTCTTATTATAATGACAGAACGGGATTAAAAAATACCTTTACTTCTACATAATTAAAACCTTAAATTATAGTATAAATAACAACGTTTTAACAGTGACAGAGATGGTATTGAATCTGATTTACCTCAAATGTAATTCTACTAAATTTAAAAAATACTGCATATATTTTAGTCATAATATCAGACAACCTCTTCACTGAAAGTAGTTTTAGCTTTATCGTCTGTATATTAAGATCAGACAACAATATAACAGAATTTAAAAAGCGCTCCTGAAACGTAACAACATTTAAGACAAAACAAGAAACACTTCAAGACAAACTCAAGTGCAATATGAAAACAGAATACAGAAAATGCAAACGCATCAGACAAGCAGCAGCAGTATATGTAGCAGTAGGTCACGTAAATTCATAGTTTGTGGGGTTTATTAATGTCCAGTGGTTGGCAACCTTCAAAACAATGGTGCAAATAGTGTTTTTAGAGCAGATACGACCTGGTTCTGGGACTGAAATCTCCAGGGTGAAGGAGGTTAAATAACGTTTGCTTGGTCCAACATGAAGCCAAGGTGACTTTGTTTAATGCGGCAGAAGCCTTTGACAGCTCAATGTGTTTTAGGATGGAAAAGTCAATAACCTCCTCTGATTTGCTGTCCTCTGGTGCTGTCATGCGTGACAGGGAGACCTCGGTCCTTGTGGGAAAACTGGACTTCAAGGGCCCCCCGGAGAGAGAGGACACGAGGGCATGAAAGGCCCCCCGGGGCCCCCCGGAGCAGCCGGTAAAGAGGTCGGTATCTGCTGTTTGCTCGCCTCACACGACTGCACGTGTTCACAGCTGCTCTGCAGGAGGTGGTGTTTCCAGTTTAAGGACCTCATCACATCAGCATTACCTCCACCTCCACCCTGCTCACTTTATGGCATCACACAGTCTGTCCAGAGCCATGGCCAACAGATGTGCTGCTTTTATTTCTTGCTGGAATTAAATGACTCTCAGCTGAAGGAGATAGTTTGTGAAATAAAAAGGCATGAGCTTAAATGCTCCTGATGATGTGATGATGACTGGATTCTGACTCCTCTGAGGGTTTTTATTGTAGAAAAAGGTCAGAAAGAGATGGAATTGGCTTATTTGATGCAAAACAACCTGGAATTGTACATTCCACCAAGCCAGTGTGCTGCAGGCTGGACATACTTTCAGATCATCTGTGCTTGGAATAGAAACAGGACTAGCAGAGAGTGCAAATGCTTCTTAAATCACCCACTGGAATTAGCAAACACAATGTTAATTTCCCAGCAGCATTAAATGAATCAGGTGTTGTGACGTGCAGAAAGAAAACTTCGCTTTGCTCATCCTCTGCAGGGGGACGTCGGTCATCCTGGAGAACCTGGAGAACCTGGACCCCAAGGAGACAAGGTGGACTTTACTGTTTCACTGGATTAATCGCACTCAGTGGGAGATTTCTTTTTGTGTGTTTTCTGATCAGAATGTGGTTGTTTTGGGGCTGCAGGGGGAGCTTGGACCTCCAGGTTTGTCCGGTCGGGAAGGTCCCTGGGGAGCCATTGGAGACAATGGAAACAAGGGTCCAAAGGGGGAGAAGGGACACATTGGACTGATGGTAAGTTACAGTTGTTGTATTTTTGTATTTTAATGACAATTTACATCTTTAGTTGTGAACTATATTGACTTTCAGTACATCATCAGTGAGATGGGAGGGTTATTTCGCTTAATTTTAGGAATAGTGGCGTCAGATACCATTGATTCAGTGAATTTGTGTTCAAATACCACCAATTAATAACCCTAAATAATTTAAGGTCAACTCAATCAGATCAAGAACTTATGATCTTATATAATAGAAAGAAACCCAGCAAATCCAACAGCTCCTTTTAAACAGAGCACTTGTATGAAGAAGAAACTCCTTTTTAACAGCATGAAAACTTCAGCAGAACCAGGTTCAGAGAGAACAGATGTCTGCCTCGACCAGTCGGAGTGAGGGCAGTAGAAGAGCAACAAAAGGATGGCAGTGAGATATACAGTTACAGTAACAAAAGACAACGTTAAATTTGTTTAAAAAGCACATTTAAAAGCAGGAGTGGAACCAATGTGTTCTTCAGTTGAAAATAAATAAGAAAACGCAATTTCAAAAAGACAAAATTAAATAAAATCGATGGGATAATAAGAAGAGTAAAAGTCCAACACAATAACAGATGAAGCCAGGGTGTTAACAAGAGATGCTTTTCTGGAACATTGGATGAATTAAACCAAAATTCAAGACAAACTTCACTCACATTTGACCCTAAGCTACAAGCTAAAAATGCAAAAGTGTCTCTTTGATGTGAAAGATTCAAAGCAGAGAACAGAGAAAACTACTACCTACTTATTGTATTTATTTATAATGTACGAAGGGATTATTGAGTTTGCTGTAAATTTGAAATGACAAAAAAGAAATTCTATGCTATCCTAAAAGACGACAAAAGAAGTTAAAACAGGAACAAAAAGAGTTTCTGGTCACTGCAGGGCAGAGATTCACTTCTCCTTAAAATGTGAAAATACAGTGATTTAAGACAAGAAAACTTTAAAGTGTTTGACTTTTTAACCAGAAACTTTATCGAACCAAATGACAATGAAAAGCAAAGTTAAGAGAAAGACATTCAGCTCACCTGCTGTGCAGAATGTGAATAATTCTCATAAGCTGAGGGGGGAAATAATCAAAATGTCACTGAATATGACGTTATACTGACATATTATACAAATGACATTTTACACATTCTGTTGCTCTTGTTCATTTTCACTTAATAAATTGTTTGTTTTTACCTCTATTTTTATTACTCCATCTTTGATTTAAAAAAAAACTATGTGACAATGTTATTAACCTGATATTCAAGCCAATAAAGCAAATTGAATTAAAAAATTAAATGAAAATGGAGACAATAAAGAGAGCAGCAGCAACTGGAAGGTTGTCGAGGCCAGAGACGACCAAGAGATGCCTGCAGAGAGGACAAAGTTGATAACATGGAATGTATTTTTCACACTGTTCTTCAGATTTTTAAGACTCTTTGTGTGTTTATTGTAAATACCAGCACAATCTTGCACCTTATTTCTTCTGCCAACATGATTTGGATGTTGTTTTGCACATTAGTTTCCTCATTTTTCTTACTGTAACGTGTGTGAGCTACTGGATACCTTGAATTTTTCCAAGAGGATGATTAAAGTGTCGATTTATCTCTAGTGCCATATTAAAGCACGGAGAACGAATTAAGATATAAGATTACCATTGATGAACTCACCGTATGAGAGTATTGTCTGTAACAAAACCATAGAGATCAGAGTTAATGAAGTGATTCTCCCCATAGAAGCACATTTACCTCAGATTTATTTGCATAAATTCTACATTATGGGATTGATTAAAGTATTGGAAATTGTTCTTCATGTCGTGTTTATCCTCCAACAGGGTGAACCGGGGCTGATGGGAGAACTGGGTCCTGCAGGTCTACCTGGGTTACAGGTGGGTTTGTTCGTACTTGAATTCACCTTTATTGAACACGTTAATTGACTGATATATTTATTTTTAGCTGATCAATATGCTGTTTGTCTATTGATTGTTTCAGGGAACCACCGGCCCCCGGGGGCCTCCAGGACCAGATGGACCTCAGGGAGAAAAGGTAACAAAGATAAATCTCTCAGTAACAAGCTGCTATCATGACAAAATAACACAATACTATTACTGATGGTATTTTTGCTAACAGGAATGATTACAGTCCCATTTTACAGACTATACCACTCCATCATTCTGAATTTATGGTTAATTTAATGGTTTTATGCAGGAGTTTAATCAGCTCTGTCTCCTTCACTTTAACAGCTTTAAACAAATCTTTAAATCTTGTGCATTCTGTAAAATGTTGCCTTCTGTGTCTTTCTGACTTTATTAAACAGCTGTAGCATCAGGATCCAGGTGCATCATTTTAATAGGTGACACAGCAGCAGAGACTTTTAATTATTTCCATCTTCTGAAGTGTCGCGAAGCCTGACTATCTGAAATTCTTTTCTGAATGCAAACCGCTGAGCTGTTTTGCTCTAATGCACAGTTTCTACAATGAAATCACTGAGAATAAAGGCTGAATCAAGCATTTTATTTTCATTTTCACCAAAAATCTAATTATTTCCTTTGGAGAATTACTGTATTTTTTCTTGCATATTGAGTGAATAATTACAGGGAGATTTATAGGGAATTTCAGTTTAGCTGCCTAAATGCCATTGTATGTGCTGGGGTGTTATTACAACAAGCAAGAAACTTATCTGATCAATTAAGCAGAAAAATATGGAAACTTAGAGTCTGCCTAATAATGAAAAAACACAGTTCTTCCGTGTCAGAATCAACTTTATTGGCGAAGTTCGTGCGCATACAAGGAATTTGACTTAAGTGAATCTTATCTGTCATTATAGAGTAATCAGGAAAAAATACAACAAAAGTACTAAAAATAAGGTAAAAGTTGAGGAGAGAACAATCAAAACAAGAAAAGCACTCAGAGAGCGCAGTACTCCACCAAGGCTGCTCAGTCGTATCATTTCCAACAGATGAAATCTTGAAAGAATTTGTTGCAAAAATCACGGCACAATAGATTTTAGCCATTTAAAATAGATGTACCCACAAACAAAATGACCTTGCGCTGAGCACAGGCGTGTGTTCTGCATATGTACGTTATGCACAGATACCGAATCGCGTGACCTAAATATCTTTAACAAATCTGTGGATCCAGACTATAAAACACTATAAAATCTAATCAATTGGTCCTTATGTCATTTGTGACGTTACCTGAAAATTTCATCCAAATCCATTTGTCAGTTTTTGAGTAATGTTGCTGACAGACAGACAGACAGACAGACAGACAGACAGACAGACAGACAGACAGACAGACAGACAGACAGACAGACAGACAGACAGACAGACAGACAGACAGACAGACTTCGATCGCCACATAACTCCGCCGTTCCTAGGTGGAGTAATTACAGCAACAGGGGAGCATCAGTTGTAACTGGACACTTTGTATAAAATACAATTGCTCTGGCTGGAGGGCATTTATCGTCACAGAAGTCTTTGTCATTTTGCCCACTGCTAGCTAAACTCCCACAATGCTCTCTGCTTCCCATCATGAACTGATCATACTCCAACTTCTTTTGGATGCTACAGCATTACACAGTAAGAGGCTCCACCTGGTGTTGCAAATAGGTATTACATTGTTGCATTTAGTTGAATTTTTCATTTTTAATTCTTTGTCTTTTAAATCGGTTTGGGGTGCACAACCACAGGTACATTTAAGAATAAATCCAATTAAAAGGTATTGTGAAAATCACACTACTTAACAGTAGAGTGCAAAAAAGCAACAGCTATATTTCCATCATACATTATTTGTGTAAACTGGAAAGAAGTTTGGCTTGCTTTCATGAGAATCCTTCATCCCCAGGATAAAAGCTCTCCAGGAACATCTCTGTTCAAGGTCATTTCAAGACCTGCTGCAGGTTTTTAATCAGTGCATGTTCTTCAGTAATCACCTGATGGACGGATCTCTGCTTCTAATGACATGTTTTATACATGCAGCGCATCACCTCCTGGCCTCTGGTTAAACTTAATCAGTTGCATTAGAAGAAATATCCAATGAATGATGTTTGAAGGTTTTCATCCATCTCTGCAGGGGGAGTCTGGGCCTATTGGAACCTCTGGACCTCCTGGATCAGAGGGTTTGCAGGTAAACTGTTGATTTCATTTAACATCTTATACAACATGTCATACAGTGCAGTACTAACTGAGAAAAATCATTAATACTGCTTTCTGTTTGCTTCATTCATAGGGGTTAAGTGGACCACGAGGTGTCAGAGGAGACAGTGGGAGACTCGGACCACCTGTAAGTCTAGTGTCAAGAAGATGTTGACTTTATTTGATATTTACCATCCATGTTACCAAGGTAATATTTGAGCAGCTGCATTAAAGTTATTCTTATGCAACACATGCATGATTTTCTCTTTGTTCTATTCTGTCACAGCAAATATTAGTCAATTAAACATTCATTGGAAGACTGCAGTTTTCAGACAAACATCTAACTAATTGTCTCCATATTTTACATTTTATTAGTAATTATGATGTGATGATGCACAAACACACAACAAATACACAGAAATGCAGAGTTTAGACTGTAATAATTGGTCGTCTTCCTACAACAGAGGCAGAGAAAATCAGCAAACATAGCAAAATATCTGTGGTCCATCTGCTGTGGCTTTTCTCCTTGTCTTGCCAAGTGTATTGTTTGTAGTTTTGGAGTATTTTGACTTTCTGTAGATGCCAAAAAAATGTGATTTCAAGGACAAATGAAAAACAAACTGACAAACTTGTTACATCTTCATGGCAGGGTCCGGTGGGCCAAGTTGGACCTCAGGGAGACCAGGGAGCTAAAGGAGAACCTGGGATACAAGGAGAGAAGGGAGAACCAGGAGCTCCAGGACCCCCCGGAGAACAGGTTCGTGTTTTGTTGTTTTTTGTTGTGCCATATGTACACTGTGTGGCCAAAGTATGTGGACGCCTGTTTTCATGTACGTTCCTTTACTTGGTGTCAATGGCTTTTACGTACATTTAATAGGTCAAAACCTCCGGCAGAACCAGGTGCAGGGAGAGCAGATGTCTGCCTTGACCAGTTGGGGTGAGGGTAAAGAAGAGCAAAACAAGGACAGCAGTAATACATTAGTTACATTAACAAAAGACAACATTAAATTTGTTTAAAAATCACATTTCAAAGCAACAGGCATGGAACCAAAGGGTTGTTTTGTCAAAAATAAATAAGAAAAGACAATTTCAAAAAGACAAAATTAAATAAGATCGATGGGATAATAGGAGAATAAGGGGCCACCTGGAGAACAGGTTAATGGGTTTTTTGTGCCATATGTGGACAAAATCATGTGGACACCTGTTTTCACGTACATTTGTTTGCTTCTAGTCAATGGGTTTTACATACATCCTTAAGCATCAA
This sequence comes from Amphiprion clarkii, assembly GCA_027123335.1. Lineage (NCBI taxonomy): Eukaryota > Metazoa > Chordata > Actinopteri > Pomacentridae > Amphiprion > Amphiprion clarkii. The sequence goes on along the minus strand of CM049585.1, from coordinate 27,311,050 downwards.
CTCAAAAATGATAGCGGCAGTAGCTCAAAAGTGGAACTACAACTTACCTTTCAGGCATTGATGCCTAAAATGATTCAATATGAACTTTTATCAACAATGTCTTTCTCTCCGTCTTGTTAAATGGAGTCAAACATGTAAATTTGCTACTTCTCTTTGTCCTAAAAGATAATAAATTGCACATCTTTAGACTGTTGATTAATTCAGGTTCAGGAATCTAGTGGAAAGCTCTGAAACAAGAAGAGTGGAGGCGAGTTCATCAATTACTTACAAGTGTGATAATGAACTGTCCACATACTTTTGGTCATGTAGTATATGTACTGTATGTGACCTAAATGTATGTAAAAAGAACGTATGGCTATATATTTGTTTATAGCAAATATAGGTGTTAAAAAAACAAAGTCTATAAAACATACCTCTATAATTTAAATTTTGCCTGCAGGGTGAGGATGGTCTTCCAGGAATCCAAGGTCCACCAGCTCTGCCAGGGTTGGAGGTGAAAACTAAACACATATCTAATCTGATCTATTTGTGCCATTTATTTCCTCCCACAACAACCCTAACTTCATTTCCTGTCCTTGTCAGGGGCCTCCTGGAGAGATGGGACTCCAGGGTTCTCCAGGTCCCACCGGAGCTCCTGTAAGTCTCTGAATGTTTACAGCACAAAAACACTACAGATGACGAAACCTCACTTTTGCCCCCAACAGCTGCTTTGTAAATACTGTGTAGCAGATGTTTGGTTGTGGTTAATTATTGTGCATGTGTATGATTGTTTTTTTTTCTGTCTCAGCAGTAATAAGACAGAAATGTTTCTTTGCAGGGAGCTCAAGGAAAACCAGGACCTGAAGGAAAACAGGGCATGAAGGGGGAGAAGGTAAAGATCCTCATACTACCTGAAGAAAAAGTACAGATTGTTTTATTGTCATATTTTGGTGTTTATTGTTTTGTTGCAAGATGCAGCAGTTCACTCAATTCCACAACTGATTAAAACATTTAAATTAATGGAACAGTTCAATACTTTGGGTCTTTATCAAAGGCAGTTTCGTGCTGAGATAGAGGTTAGAAGGTGTCAGTCAAATATAAGACTACAGGCAGCAGCCAGTCAGCTCAGCTTCCCACAAAGACTGTTGGAAACACCCAGACTGGCTCTGCTTTTGTCCCAGCTTTTATACTCAATCAATCTAGTATAAATGTCTAGCCGTCTGTCCATCTATTCGTCCATTTTCTGCCATTTATCTGAGGTCTGAGTTGTTGGGGCAGCAGCCTAAGAAGAGTCAATCTGACCTAAATCATCAGTTATGATACTCCCAAACCAACCCATAGACATAGTGTGCATTCCAATATTCCTACTGCAATACTATAAAGTAAGCCAGAAAAATATTTAGTTTGGCCCAATTACAGATGCAAGTTTTTGACAATTTCCTTAACCGATACTCAGCGACCTTACCAATCAACACTTAATTTATCAGTAACATCAGACACCATTACATGTCTTAATGGATCTACCTTGACCAGGTAACATAAGCTCCTCCCACAATGTTTATCACATGACATGGACCACCAACTGGTGCAGACAATCCGCTACAAGGTCACAGTGATGCTATCTTAATGCATTTTTGTTAACGACATTAGATTTCTTTTTGGTAGACATAAAGTGTCACAGAAGACTTTCTCATGGTGCCTCTTAATAAGCTAAACAATGCTCTCTGCTTGCCAACATGGTAGTCTGAGTAAACACCTCCTCTGGTTGCAAGAGTGTTAAACAGTAAAAAGCTCCACCTGGTGGCACAGCCAGGTATTACAGCTAATGTGTTATACATTTTTGACCTGTATGTTCTTCGTCTTCTGCCTCACTAGTTTATCAGTTTAACAATAATCATTAACATCCATAATTGCACACATTTTGTAAGATTTTGTCATAATCTAGTTTGTTAATTCGGCTCAAGAGTTCCTGTAACATTTTTTGACATGTATGTCCTTCGTCTTCTGTCCTGTCAGTTAATATAGTTTTAATTGGTTAAATAATGAACTATGAACACCCTTTGTCCATATATACTGGTGTGTCAGTAGTATGCCAGAAATACCCACATGTAGCACTGCATCTTGTCTGATTTTGAAGTATGCAAGTCGGCATCCTGTTCTGGTCATTCTCACTCACAATCCTCTTCGCAGTTGCATCACATATGTTGTGGTGTCTCATGCGAGTATAAACAAGATTAGCCGCCAAGAGCACACAAACAGATGACAGTTCATTTCACACTGCAGATTTCTGGCCGTCATGGCTTAAGGCGCAATATTATGATGAAGTAGTTTGTCCCATTTGTAAGCATACTGCATGAAACAGTACATGTGTTGTCAAGGCAGCTGCAGTATGTAGAAGTACGCAGTTTGGGCTCCTGGTCGCCCATGCACAAAACATCTCAGGCATCCTGGGAGGCATCCTTGATAGATGTCCTAACGCCTTAATGTTCAATGCAGAGGAGCAGCAGTTGTGAAGGGCGGAGCTCCTCATCTTGTTTCTAAGGTTACTGGGCTCCATCATTGGCTGCCATCCAATCCACCATATCCAGGACCTTATTTGGGCCTTTCTGCAGGTGGTGGGTCCATTGGAGTGATATAATGCTAATATATAGCATATTTGCATTTTTATGTGCCCCCACTTCCTACATTTGTTCAAAATTCATGCAAAGTATGGTATAGAACGAGATTAGCCAACTTATGTCTGATTACCTCGAAATGTTCAGCATCAAAAATAAGACTTACTTTTGCAGAAGCGTTTGCATATTTCTACCAGAGGATGGCCTATTGTTCTGGTTTCAACCCTCCAACTTGACATTTTATTTAAATTTCTCCATATACAATGTACATGAACATGAATTGGTAGTCTCTGACCCTTCTTGTTGAAATTTAATCACTTGTTATACAAATAGAATGTGTATTTTGCATTCTAGCTGCTGTAAATGTCTCTGAGAGAAACAGTTTTCCTTTTCATTGATTGCTTTTCGATTTATCTTTGCAGGGAGACGATGGTGTGATTGGACCCCCGGGAAGACTGGTCACATTGGAAGGAGGGTAAGTCCTCTGGGCTTCATTGTGGGGTAACCTGTGCAGGTATAACTAATGTAGAGGTGTAACAGGATATCCACAGGAAGGTCAACATCTAGTCATTATCTCTATTTGTGAAGCTAATTCTGCTGCTTACAAATTTGTCAAGAAACGTCCTTCGTTTGGTGTCGAAAACAGGAATTTTAATAGATTTATCGGCTCGTTTGCATAAAACATAAGTGGCCAAACATGGCATCTTGGCATGAACAGGTTCATACATAAATCATCAGCTGGTTTTGTCTTGTTGGGGTTTTTTTCACCTCATTGAAAAACATGGCGTCCTCAGGGGAAACGAGGGAAGGCTGGAGCCAGAGGGACCAGGGGAGACCGAGGACCAAAGGTGGGACAAATGGAAACATGTTCACCTGCTTTTATTATGATGCACGACTCTACAGTAGATTGTGTTTTTGTTGTCTAGGGTGAAAAGGGAGACGTAGGAGCAGTCGGCGTACCCGGGTGGTCGGGCCTCATCGTAAGTCACTTTATCGTTCACCAAACCACATGTCAAAGCTGATCATATCTACTCTTTAGCTCTGGAATTGCTTCTTCAGATCTCCCTTCCATGCTTCGGTGGTTTGGAGGTTTTCTACGAGTGCTTTTGATCAGTCGGTAAATTGATTTCTTGTGTATTTGTTGCCAAGGGAATCCCTGGTTTACGCGGAGAGTCGGGGGATCAAGGTGACAAGGGGAAAGAGGTAAACAAGACTTAATAAACTCCACACCGATTCAGTAAAAGCTTCGTATTCAAGACAAAACCCAGCAGGACTGGACTCCATTTGGCTTGTTAAAACAGAACAAGGTGTTTTTAGGGGGAGAATAACAGTGGTTTATCCTAAATTCAATGAAATAAGATCTTCAATAAGAGTCCTGGTTTTATTAGCTTCTTATATAAGCATAATGTACCTTTTTCTCTGTCAAGATTGACACAGGTGTTCGAAAACCGAGAAACATTCACTGTAGCAGTCAAGTTTTTGTAGTTCACCCATGGAAAAACTGATATATTTAAGCTTGGTGCAACATCAGCACATTTAAACTTGTGCATTATCAGTATCTTGCATGTTTAAAATACCCTGTACAATACTGATTTCTCTACATGTACAAGAATCTGTGCACCGTCAGTTTTAGTTTCCTACTTATGGAAGAAGTTGTGCAGTACCATTGTTTTATATATATATGATGTCTGATATATATATATATATATATATATATATATATATATATATATATATATATATATATATATATATATATATATGGATGGATGGATGGATGGATGGATGGATGGATGTGTAATGGCAGCAGAAAAACAGAAAACTGCACAGAATAACTAAAAATCAAAATCAAGAAGCTGCAATTGGTGAATTTAGACTTTTATCTTAAATAATTACTCAAATGAATGAACCTGTTTTCAATATGGTTGGCAGCTAATTTAATAGCTGATAACTAATGGATTAATCTATGCAGCTGTAAATTACAGCAGCTACAGTATGAGACCACAACAACGTCCTAACCTGTAAATAACAAAGTGCAGAAAGTGGCACAAAAAGCCTTTTTATAATGTAATATGTACTATTATCAAAAATTAAAAACACACTTAACTCTTTTGAACTCCGTTTTGGCTGCAGCAGAACTTTTAACCACATTATTCTTGAATTTTCTTAATGTGTTTATGTGCTGTTGGATTGAAATTAAAGGTTTTAACTGCAGTGTTTGTGTTCAGGGTGAGAAAGGAGACATGGGACTGGATGGACCTCCTGGACGTGATGGAACGAAGGTAGAAGATCAAGATTTAATGTGTTAAAAAGGACATCAACCTAATATCTAAAAAAGAAGTAATTAGATCTGATGGCAGATACAGTAAAGATGCGACTATCATGAGTATACCAATAATTACAGTAAAAATACAACATATCCTCTCCAAGCTGCATCCACCAAGATGGTTTTTCTTTCATTTATTGGGGCTTTTAGAGATAATTTTGTGATTTCCTGACTCAGGGTATCCGTGGTGCTGTTGGATTCCCGGGTCCACAGGGCGTAAAGGGAGAACAGGTACACAGAACTGCAGATTTACAGCAAATCTTCTCATGTTTTGTGTTTTAAAAGTAGAATTTTGCCATCTTTGAATGTGGTTTTTCATTTTTGTAGCACTGACAGATGTGTACTTGTCTTTATTTTCTGTTTTTTAGGGAAACATTGGTCCACCGGGGTCGAGGGGGACGATGGGGATGCCTGGATTTCCTGTAAGTGTCACTTCAGACTGCAGAAATACATTTAAATCTTTAAAACACTTCACAGAACAGGAGGTTTATCAGTATTTACTGTGTGTGCTTCGTTTTTGGCCAACATGTGCTTTTCTTCCCTTTGGATGCACAACGTTTTTGCAGAAAATGCATTTTTTTAACTTCTTTCTCACATTTTGTTCTTTAAATTCAACCCATTCACGTGTCACTCAGATGCTTTTTGCCAGATTATGTCTGGAAAAATGGAAGGGAAAAGTGGAATGTGTGCAGGAAATGTTATGGTTTTATAATAACTCTTGTCATTCCTGCAAAGTGGTTATCTGTCAGGGTGTTGAATCGTTCAAACTGCCGTGTCTTGGAGGAAAAAAATAAAATAATGCATCAACTCGGGTTATAAAATGTGCGGCGACGGGTTCCTAACGCAGCAGATAAAAGCACTCGGAAGCTCCTTCCTGGTGGTGGGAAATCACACTGATGCCACTTTCTTCTCTCCTCTGCAGGGTTTGTTTGGATTAAAGGTACGATATCATCAACTCGTCTTGTCTCTTCAGCTGTGAAGCGGCAACCGTTGACGACACCTAATCATAAAACTGTCACGTTTCCACTTGGATCTAACGAGATCTTGCAGCAGTTCTTATTTATTTATTTATTTAAGTGTGGCTTTACACGTATGTGGCGCTCATCGTGTTTAATTCTCCCCGCAGGGTTTGAAAGGTTACCCAGGTCTTCCTGGACTTCCAGGCAGGAGAGGGCTGCCGGTAAGTTCACCTCACAGGACAAAACTAACCTGAATTTAGGCTCAATGGGATTTTAAGCTTTTTTCTTGAAAGATCCTTCAACTCAAAACGATATCAGAATAGTTGAAGATGAATTTAGCAGTCCATATCTAGTTGTGTAATCTTTGCATCTCTTCTCTGTTCATTCCTGTCTTCTCATTTCTCAGTTTCCTCGGTTCCTCCGAACAGAAAGTTTCACTGTCTGCAGCTTTAAATCCAACTGAGCTGCAACATTTCAGGAACAAGGCCACATGGCTGCAACTAACAACTACTTTTATTGTTAAAAAATTTATTTTTTTGTCTCTAAAATGCCAGAAAATGGTGAAAAATGTGTTTCCCAGAGCACAAGATGAGTCAGTCCTCAAGTGTCTTGTTTAGTCCACAGCAAGAAAGTAGAAAATATTGACATTTAAGAAGCCTAAATTAGTGAACCTTTGTCTTGAAAGATCCTCGCAACAGTTACGTGATATCAGAATAGTTGGCAATGAATTTAACAGTTGATATCTTTTCAATTAGTGGTTGCATTTCAACTCTGTTCAGTCTTCCCTCTTCCCATTCCTCGGTTTTTTCGATTCCGTTTCTCGATTCCACTTCTTGTCTTTTAGTCTCCTCACCTAAACTGTGAACCAAGGAGAGATTAGTCGAGGCAACGGGCATTTAACAAAATGAAACGTCCTCAGTTTGGAGCCACAATCAGAAAGCGACATCAATTAAATAGGACGTGTTGCACATCTGCATCATCTGTCCACTGTTTTGTTTCAGTATAATGTTGTATTTTATGAACAAAACAGTCTTCATGATAAACTATGGTTTATATCTATTCAGAATTCAATTCACAATGAGGACTCACATATGGTGTTAAGCATTAAAAAGGCATATGAGTAACATAGAAAAAATGAGTGGTTTGTTTTATTTAGACTGAAGGATGAATTTTATAGTCACATTTGTCAGTCTGGTTTATGTGGTCCAGCTGTGCCTCTTTTATACACTGGCATTTAGAAATGTCCTTATTTTTGAAAGAAAAGCAGTTTTGACGGGCAAATTGATGATTAGAAAACCCTTGAGCAGTTATGTAAGAACATGAATAAAAGTGAGTTTTCATGGAAAACATGAAATTGTCTTGGTGACCCCAAACTTTTGAACGGTAGTGCATTTTATAAGAGCCAAAAGAATCTGCAGAAACGGACGCATCTTTGTGCATCTGCTGCTCCTCGATCCTCAAGATGCATTTCAGGACTTGAAACATCCTCCAATGTGGTGCTTTGAGACGGATTTAAAGGAGGACTGAGGAGATAAGGAGGCTTAACATAAGACTCCTCTCATTTTGCTAATTTTAACTCCCTCGTTCCTTCATTGTGTGACCTGGAAATCCATGTTTGTGCATCAAAACAAAGAATGTTTCAGTTCCTAAAATGTATGTGGAGGATGGAAGAGGCTACTGGAGGTACTATGAGTACAGATGCCCAACTGTATTCGCATTTGTGACATAAAAGAGGCAACAAACAGCTGGAATATACAAACCATGTTGAGATACATATCCCTCAATATGCTGCTCTTTATTTGCATAGTACTATTATGTGTGCTACAGCTGTTCTTTAGCTCATACTGCACACATATGAAAGGAGGACTGAGGAGGGACTAAGATGCGAGGAGAGGAGTCGAGGATGTACAATTAGTGAAATAAGACAAAAGGATGATTTATGATCGATGTGGAAACAAGGGAAGGGTACTTTCTGTTGGTCTCCAGACACATTGGACACATGAAATACTGTTAAAAAAACTATAAAAACTGACTAATACGCATTAAATGGGATTAACACATTGCTGAATTTACAAAAAAATCTAAATATTACATCTTTTTTTAATCTTACTGAGTCATTTACATATTAAAGAGTTTCAAGACAAAATAAAGCAAAATTAATGCCATTTATGTGAGATAATGCTTGTTTTTGTTCAGACACACAAAAAACCAAGCAATTTTTGATAATTATGTGATGCATAGTGTTGCACTTTGTGTTTTAGGGTCCACCTGGTGTTCCTGGACCTCCAGGAAAACCTCTGAACATGACTTTGACTCAACTCAAGGTGACAAACGTCTTTACTGATTCTCTGAAAACATTTTCCTGTGATTCAGTCGTATTAATGCCCATTAACACGATTAAATCACAGAAAAATTGATCAGAAGACCATTTGAATGTGTTTATGCAAACAGGAGAAGACACAGAAATTAAAAACTCACATTTTCCCTCTACCTTTATATTACCAGTGTGTGTTTTGTTTTATTTTTCCCTCATCTGCAGGACCTGATGTATTTGTCCGATAAGCCCAACTACCCTCTGATCCAGACGCTGCTGGATTCTCTGCAGCTTGAGCTCCGGCTGCTGCTGGATCCTCCTGATGGCAGTAAAGAGCATCCAGCCACCACCTGCCTGGAGCTGTGGATCTGTCACCCTGAATACAGCAGCGGTCAGTCTCCCTACACCATCAAATACTGAAACAAGAGGAAAAAAAGACTGAAATACCAAACTGGAGCTTCCTCATTACAGCTTCATAATGTAATACAAGAGAAGAATTAAGCAGAGAGACGAGTTCATTTTGATCTTTATTAGATTCTAGATAAAAGTTTCATTAACTATAATTATCTGCAAAGAAAATGAGGCTGAGAGTTTCATTTTCTTTTACACATAATTATCTTGCAAACTGTACATTCAATATAGTTTAGATTTAATTAGGTGCATCTTAGAGCTTCAATATATAAGAAGTTGGCTCCTAATTTCAATTAATTTATTTAAATTCTCAGCACGGCAGAATGAATTGGTTTTCTACATTTTAATTTTAAGCACATGTACAACATTAAGCATAAAAAAGTGACACAGATTAGAGATTCAAGAGAGTTTCATTTCCTTTGCACATAATTATCCTGCGAACTGTGCATTCATGTAGTAGTAATAATAATAATAATAATACGATTGAAGATAGCTTCATTTCCTTTGCACATAATCATCCTGCAAATTGTACATTTAGTATAGTTTAGCTTTTTTTTAAAGCTTTGCTGAGAGCTTATAGTATATAAAGTTAAAGTTAAAAGTTAATTAGTTTATTTATATAGCACATTTCAACAACAAGGTGATTCAAAGTGCTTCACAATTTATCTTATTACAGAGACAATTGTACTTATTAAATATATATTATAAATTTATGTCCCAAAAAGACCAAACTCTGGCCCTTCCTCAATATATTTATGTTATAGATGTTATTATGATGCCACAGCAATATCATGAGCTTTTATTTTAGCACCACTTCACTAACCTCTCTAGCTTTGAGAGTAAGAACACTACAGAAATGTTTCTGGTTTATTGTGCTCTTTAAGCTCCTCAAACATAAAATTGTGGCTTTAAATTACTGCACTGATGACGTTTTACTGCCACTGGTGTCACAGTCCACTAAAGCTGGACGACTTTTATTGTCAGCAGCATTACATGACACAGAAACACTTTGTCAGACAATATTTATGTTTGTTTTTTTTCCTATTTTGATCCATTTGTCTTTTGTAAAGATTTTTAAAGCCATTTTTGTTATTGTCTATATTCTGCAGACAGTATATGATGTGTGTAATATAACATGAAGGGATGAATGCATGGAGGTGCAGCTTTGCAGGACAGTTTCTGCACCAGATCCTGTGTTTATGAGGGTTTATGGGCTGCAGAGAAGAAGATCTAGTCCTGAAGGAGCATCTAGGAAGCTGCTGAAAGGCTTCTGACACATATTGATCGCCCTGGTGAGATGATGTGACCAGGTTACAAAGTGTATAAAAGAACTGATATGACATCAGATTTTGGATGTTAAGCCCATCTATATCTAAATATTGCAGCTGATTCTGATTAAAGCTGGAGAATTTCACATTTTCTCTTCCAGTTGGAGCTCCTATGCTACCTAGAAAACGAATATTTTCCTTCACACTGCCAGTTTTTCACGCTTAATATTTCTTTAGCCCACTCCAGTATGTTGTGTTTCCCGTATTGCAGCGGTCTTACTGTCAGCACAATACTTTGATCCCTAGTCTCACTAACCTTTTCTCTGCAGGAATGTATTACATCGACCCCAACCAGGGCAGCCCGGCCGATGCTCTGCTGGCCTTCTGCAGCTTCGCCTCCACTTCAAAAGAGACCTGCCTTCATCCCCAGGACTCTCAGGTACGGAGACGCCACCCGAGGAAGGCTGCAGGAAATTCCAGCCGCTGGATCAGTGGCGTCGGCCGTTAAACCTGATGTCGCCGCATTGTAGGACTCGAATCTCAGTTTGACGGCTTGTCAGGCGGCTCACATTGTCACAGCTTGGCTTGAACATGAAGTCAGTTTCTAACCTTACAGGAAATTTCCTTGCCTGGCTATGAGTAGCGGTGAAAGAGTTACAAAAAGTCATGAAAACTGTTGATTTGCTAACTTTTTTCTTGCTAAAATCCACCATGTGCTGCACTCATAAGCCACCTAGGAATAAATATACTGCAAAAGTTCCCAATAAGGTGCAGAATTAACATAATAAAATGCTCTCAAATGTGCACCAAAGTAGTTTAAAGCCTGTTATGGGTGAGCCAGGATGAAGAGCCATATAAAGTGCCTCTATATGTGACAGTAAAGTCCATCAGACACCAGAATAAAAGTGATTCTAGGGAGGTGGGTGGAAGTTTACTTTATTATGCAAAAAGTTAGCATCTAAACTGAGACTTGAAACTGAGACTTCCTACTTAACTTTCATCTTAATTGCTTTTTCAAATAGTTCATTATTCTTATTTCAAATAACACTTGCTGTGTTAAACACTTGCAAAGCTGTTTCAGTGTTTCTATAATTGCAACTTGCTGGTGAAACAGTTACAAAAGGTCACAAAAACAGTTGATTTGCTAACTTTTTTTTGCTAAAATGCATCATCTGCTGCACTCATAAGCCCCCTAGGAATAAATATACTGCAAAAATTCCCTCAAAGATGCAGAATAAATGTGATAAAAATGTCCTCTAAGGCACACTAGAGTTGTCATGTGAATCCGGATGAAGAGCCATGTAAAGTGCCTCCATATGTAACAGTAAAGTCCGTCAGATACCACAATAAAACTGATTCTGGTTGTCGGAAGTTTTAAAGGTCGTCTGAGGTTAAAAAGCCACAGATATGGGCTCAAGAAATGCCTTAATTCACAAATAGTTTCATGATGTGATGATAAAAACTGCATTTATTGATGGTTTTTGCGAACGAGGTGCAGTAAGAGTCGAAATATTAGCGAAATTGCAATATGGACGAGTCCAAATAATTATAACTTTCTTGGTATTTTCTTGACATTTTGAAACAGACTTTGTAAAGTGCTTTACAGACAGGGCAAAAAAGACAAGAAGAATACTCAGGAAGAACATTAAGAGTTAGACGGAGGGTTGAAAAGAGTATTATTAGTAGTTATAGTGAATAAATAAAATAAAGACATGGTAAAAGAGAAAACAATGCAATAAATAAAACATGAGGAGCTGCATTTTTCGATTAAAGGTCCCTCATGGGTGGAAGAACTTAACGCGCCTTGCAAAGTACATAAAAACATGTTAAAGTGCTTTTTTTTAAGTGCCATTCACTGTTGCTGGGTTGGTATTTACTCTAACATACTTTATGTGCAGAATCTGGTGGCCTTTCAGTGTAAAGGAACACGATCGGTGCCCTCTGCACTGCCCCTACATGAAAGGAAACATAACGCCGTGATGAGTTCTCCTCCGGTGAACAGAACATGATGAGGTGACCTGCAGGGTCATTATATGGGAGCGTAAAGAACATGAGATACCGTGTCCTCTGAGATGCCCTCACAGTGGCCATGATGGTAGAAATGAGTGTGTCCTTTACGTGAGATCTCCATTATGACAATGAAGGGCATTTAAAACACTTTGCAGCCGTTGCAGCTGACATTATTACATTTAGTAGATCTTCATGCACGAGTTTCTTTGCGGTTTACATTTACCTTCCTGTTCTCTCTCTCGACCTAAGGATTGCTGTATTGTTTCTGATTTGTGGAATGTCAGTTATTTTAACTATATTTCCTTATTCTTAATTTCATGTTTTAGTTTTGCATATTGTTGAAACTATCAGTATTAACATTAATATACAAGTTAAATTGAGAGCAAAGCAGCTGATTCTGACAGGTTGTGGTATTTTCTAGGTTGTAGGTTGGGCTGAAAGTGTAACATGCTAAACAACGTGGATAGTAGGAAGCTAGATACTAAATGTTTGGTGCAAATTGGAAAGAAACCTTCATCTTAACCAGCTTATACCTCTTTAGCTTGGATTATCTTGCATTTGTAGGGAGTGAGGTTAGCATTCCGTTAGCTTGTGATCGCAAAATACCGAAAGCCAGAAAATTGTAGACAATGCAAAGGGGTCTACAAAATACACACAGCTGCAGATATAGCAGAAAAGATGAGATCAATTGAACTTCAACCTTTGAATTGGTTTTATAAGGTTTGAAATAGGATCCTGACATTAAAGTGTTTTGTTTTCTTCTTGTACAGGTTAGACTAGAAAGTAACAAAGATGTGCTGGATAAAGTTCAATCCACACGTTTGCAGGTTGTGGATGTTGCTTTGACATGTAATATGCACTTTAACATTAGGTTGTTCTCCACTGCAGGAATTTACAGGCTGCTTTAGGGCAGCCTGGATCTTTGTGCAGGTTCCAAATGCAAGATCTGACCCTGTAGAACCTCTTTTGGGGTCAAAAAAGTATCCACTCCAGGGTATGTTCTTCCTGGTTTAAAAGACAAATAGTGATTGCTTAACCTCAGAGAGGGAGATGAAAGTGTTCAAAGAGCTGGAGTTACATCTAGTAACTAATAATTGCAGTAGTGTAGCAGGGTGGATTATCTTGGTGGGAAGGGCTATTATTATCAGGAAATGCTGTTGCCATGGGAGGCTTGTGCTTAGTCTGCAAAAACAGGCAGTTTTCCAAAGCAGGAACTTGGGGCATGAGATGTCTCAAATGTTCATAGAAACAACCCCATCGTTGTACTTTTCAGCCTCTTTATTTTCATTGCGGTGTTGGATCCAACAACTTCGACTCCAAGTGCACCAAAACAAAGACTATTAGTAGTAACTGGTTGTACCAATGGAGGGTGATGTTGGCCTGTGTGGGAAGTTTTACCTTGAAGCTGATGATAGCTTCTCAAGAGATCATCAAGAGGTCAGAAAAACTTCCCTCATTGTCATCTCCGAGGTTTATCCAATCAGCATCAAGACAAGGGATCAACCAGTATGGGTTTTATCAGTCATCATGAAAGATCAATACTCAATATTTGGAACCGCTTCTTCATTAATAAGGCAACTCCAGCAATAGGTTTACTGATCGATTGATTGATTGAGATTAATCAGTTTGTCTCCTGCTGTTTTTCTGTTTTCTTAATCTTTCTCTGTTCTATCACTCAGCATTATTAGTTATTGTTTTCCAGACTCTGTTTTAGGTTAATCTGAGGCTGCCGTTTAACTTAGCAGCTAGCCATTAGCATAGCATCAGCCACTGCGAGAAGAGCTAATTTCCTGGTTTGTGGCAATGGCTTGTGGTTTTGTTCCATTATTGAGACCACAGTGACTACAGACCGAGAAAGAGCAGCTGTATCACACCCAAAACAGTGCTTTTAATTTGGCGATAAGAACATCCACAAGAATATTCCACAAGACCCAAAAAAATGGTCGGTAATATAGACCTGTGCGTGGTTTTAATGTTGTGGCAGGTCGGTGTACAGAAATAGCAAAGTTACTGTTTGACCTTCCTGCTCTTTAGTCTTTTGGGATGCCAAGAAATATGCTGACTTTTGTGCAACTTAACCGCAGTTTATCAATAAATTCAGCTCCAGTAAGTGCATTAAAAATTAGACATTCTCATGGGAAGAAGTGGAGCGAAGTGAGGCTAAACAATACACAGATTTTCTTCTTATTATTAACATTTTTCTGTACTTCAGCTTGTATGAAAACATAAAGCACACGACTGTCAATCCGACATAAAAACAAAATGGACTCAGTCAACCAGTTGGTCTCAGATGACTGGAAGTGAATGTATTGTTTACTAATGCAGCCACTTTGCTTCTGGTTCACGTTTGAGCTGCAAACAAATCCAGAGTTCACAGCTGAGAGTTTGATCACTGCTGACCTCCACCAGCATCTGTACATGTGAGCAGGACTTTGCATTCAGATTCTCTTTTCTTCTCCGCCTGCAGCTGCCCATGAAAGCCTGGATGGAGGGTTTTTCTGAAGAGGGATCATTTCAGTGGCTCAGCAGGCTGGATCGAGGGTTTCAGGTGAGTGAAAATACTAGAATAAAACACTGATGCTGAGGCCCGAGGATAGTGAAGGGAGGCGGGCAAAGGTTTTTAAGGTTGTATGAGGTTGAAAGGACACAGAAATGGGCGCAAGATGCCTTTATTTCCAAACAGTTTTATGATACGATGATAAAAACGGCATTTATTGATGGTTTTAGTGAGTTTGACGTTATCTAAATTGAAATATTCACCAAATTCCAAGTGCAATATCCAAATAATTACAATAACAGCTTTCTTCATAGAGCACATTTTAAGACGGACTTTACAAAGTGCTTCATATACAGGCCAAAAGGAATACTAGGGAGGAATAGAAGAATTAAGAATTAAATTACAGCAGAATTAAATAAAATGATGTGTAATTTAAGAAGTAAATATGATTCAAGAATTAAATAAAATTTTATTCTTTATTTTATTGTTTTTGATTTTAGATAAAATGAAATAAAATAAGATAAATAGAATAAATGTAAGAATTAAATAAAATTTAAGAATTAAATACAATTTAATCCTATATTTTATTTAATTTAAATAAAATGAAATAAAATGAAATCAATAGAAGACATAAGAATTAAATAAAAATTTTAGAATTCAATACAATTTAATCCTTTATTTTATTTCAATTTATATAATATGAAATAAAATAAATAGAATAAATAGTATAAGATAAAATTAAATATATGTTATTACTTCAGTGCTTGAGTTAAGACTTATTAATGTACAGTAACAGTATTTATCACACTGTATTCGTACATCTTACTGTCTTAGAAAATGCACATTTTATGCTTATATTTTTCTACTTATGAATTTTTGCTCTGTTTAATTTTCTAAGACTTTGAATGGGAGCAACTATAATGCAAGCAATTTCCCCTCGAGGATCAATGATTCATTTAAGTTAAATAATTAAATAGGAAGAATTAAACGTGGTATTAGATTTTCATGACCAATCAACGCAACAACATCAGATGAAAAGATTGAATAAAATGCCATAGTAAGTCAACAGAACAAGTGGAATAAAAGAAAATAGAGAGTACAACCCCAAATGCAAGGCTATAGAGAGTAATGTTAGTGGTAATAGTGAATAAATTAAATAATTCAGTAAATTAATAAATGGTTAAAGAGAATAAAATGAATAATAAGATAATTACAATAGCAGGAGCAGCATTTTTCAGTCAAAGGTACTACAATTTTGACTATTGTTTATTCAAGTAGGGTTTGGTTTTTAATGTTGTTGTCTTTTATCAGTTTTATTATCCAGGTGCCAGCGTGGTCCAGTTGCGTTTCCTGAGGCTACACAGCAGCACCGCCATCCAGAAGGTGACGTATTCCTGCCATCCAGGACATGGACTGGGCCAGACGGACCGAGACGTCAAGTTCCTCACAGACACCAGGAAGCAAAGTTACCTTGGAGCACTGAAAGATTGTCAGGTAGGTGGAAGAACTAGAGTAGCTGCTGCATCAGATGTCCTTCTGTTGACTTTTTGCAGCTATGTTTGCATGAAATTGTGGTTTTATTACTGTCAAGATCATGCAGCAGCTGCAAAAAGAAATTCGTTACAGGAGCTTCAAATCTCTGGATCTAGTGAAGAAGCTCCGGTGGTGGTTTGTGATTAAAGACGATTTGGTTCCGAGTCTTAAAAACCCTAGAAATTAAGAAAAGATCTGGAAGAGAACTGATCAGTCAGCCGTACTTTATTTGTATAGCAGTTGTCATACAAATTAAATGTAACACAAGTGCATAAAGAAATAAAAATGCAATAAAACAATACAAACAACCCCTAACTTTGTGTTGTAAACGAAGGACTAAAAACACTCTAAAATAACATGTGCAATGAGTAAACACCGGATATAACAGAATGAAATAAAACACAAATAAATTAAATTAGATTGAAGATGTGTTATCACTTCATTTCACTTCTTGAGACAAGCCTCAATAATGTGCAATAACTACTTTTTTGGTGCAAAAACACAGTATTTATTACACTGTAGACTTACATTTTATTGTCTTACAAAATGCACATTTTACATTTTCTGCTTTTCCTTTTTCTACTTATGTTCATCTATGTATTTTTCTACTTTTTATATTTCTAAGACTTTAAATGATAAGCAATTTCCCCTTGAGGATCAATGAAATATTTATAATTCGGAAAAAAATAGAGATAGACGTCAAAAATCATGAAATCAGAATGCTAAAAAATTGCTAAAAATGAAGTAATAAACTGTACCTTTAATAAACTGATACATTAAATTAGTCAGAAATCCAGTGTAAACATTGTTAATGTGGTAAATGAGTATTCTAGCTGTAAACGGCTGATTTTTAATCCAATAATCCAAGGTGGTGTACAAGCGGTGAATGTAAACAAAGCCTTCTTATAGCGCCGTGTAAAGACGTATCCGTCTGCTCCGCTGCCAACTAGTTCCACGTAACCAATCCAGACGTAACGACACAATGCTGTAGGTCGAGGACGTCATAAACCGAGGACCCCTTGCGGTGACATTTTGAGGACGCCATCTTGGACTTAATCGCCATTTTTCCTCCATTTTCTGACAATTAAGAGACCAAACAACTAACTAATTAAACAAGAAAGTAACCAGCCCTACTGGAAAGCAAGAAATTGTCTGGTTGACCCTGAACTTTTAAACAGTAGGGTAAATAAAATCCATTAAATCAATCAAAAGTCTGACTAAAAAGGTAGATCTTGAGTTTAAATTTAGTAACGCCATGTCTTTCTGCTGCCCTCAGATGTGAACCTAATACCAAAGAAATGATTAAACATGCTGAAGTGTTCCTGCTACATGTCATTTTTATTCTTATTACGGTAAATATAAAAGGATTTCTTGTGTTTCGTTGTGTTTCAGCCTGGAGAGGAGACGCTTTCTGGTCCTCGGGAGTCGGTGTTTGAGTTCGAGGACCTGCAGCTGCTTCCTCTGAGGGACGTGGCTCTGATGGGAGGAGGAAACTTCAGCCACCTCTTCGGCCTCACAGTCGGTCCGGTGTGTTTCAGCTAGAAGTCGCTAACCTCCGTTGAAGGCGCGGAGAGGACGACTGCAGCTCCCACTTTCAGAAGATCATCTTCCCCTCCGGCCGTCGGAGGATCTGATCTGTCGGGTTGAGTGACTCCGTCTGAATGAATTTCAAAGGGCACATGTGCGCGTTTTTTTATGTCACGGAGAAGTCGAATTTGTTTACAGAGACATTTATCTTGTATTAAATAATTTAATAATGTATGTTTTTTATCCTTTATATACAATGTTCTTTTTTTAATGTTTTTGTTGTGTATTTAGGGATTCTGTCATAGCTTTCAGTGTGTATATAACTGACCTCCTAACAATGTGTTCCTGCACACGGCTCCTCGTCTGTTACTGTACTTTCGTACTGTAGGTGAACCCACGTTTCACTTTAACTCAAGGTGCTGATCAAGTTTTATTATTTAATCCCAAAGCCAGTAGATCTTACTTGTCGATATCTGTCATCTTGTTAAAATACAAAGCATCGGTTCTTGTTTTTTTTTTTTCACATAATTGTATTTCTCAGGTACTTTAATGACACATGTGGGCGCCGAATGTGTCTCTTTGTGTTTGAGTTTGGACTTTGCAAGTGTTAAAGGATAAATCCACGAAAACCAACAACGCAATATTGATTTTCGAGGAATTATTCAAAAAAACTGCACCTCATCACCACAATCTGTGGTTTCTGGCCAGAAATGCTCACCAGGGGCTGCAGTGGAAACAAACATGTTTGCAAATGCACACAGCAGGAGGTTATTGGTTTAAATCCCAGCCACGGAGCTTCACTGCATGTTGGTCGCTCTCCTCGCTTTCCTCCAAATGTCAGAACTGTCTCCACAATTTAGCTAATAAATGCACACAAAAAAAAAACCTGTAATAAAAAATAAATACCCAACCAAAGGCTGTACTACGAAGCAAGATTAGTGGGTTATAGCAGGTATGTGGAGCTTAAAATCAGAGGTGTCAGTGTCTGTTGGTGTTGGATAACCATGGTAACTGGTGCTGCACAGTTAGATCACCATGGTAATTGGTGCTGCACAGTTAGATCGCCATGGTAACTGATGGTTGACCTGCTTTTGACATGGTTCTGTTCAGAGTTTTGGCTTCGAACCTTCCATAAAAAGCGTTTCCCCCTCACCAATTCGTGACGCAGATTCTCCGCTGAGGCAATGTTACAGCAGACGAACTGTATGCATCGCGTTGCCGTGGTAACCTGATGCAGAAAATGCATCGTTGTGTTGTTGCGTTCGGCTCTAATTTGCCTCCA
Source organism: Amphiprion clarkii (assembly GCA_027123335.1). Taxonomy (NCBI): domain Eukaryota; kingdom Metazoa; phylum Chordata; class Actinopteri; family Pomacentridae; genus Amphiprion; species Amphiprion clarkii. The sequence continues at coordinate 27,292,329 of CM049585.1, read as the reverse complement.
AGAGCATTTTCCACTGCTGGCACTGCAGGTAATCAAACACAGAGGAGAAAATTCATTAATATGTTGGTAGTTATCACAGAGAATATTCAACCAGTAACGTTAATTTGACCAAAAACTTCCAGTTATCCTTCATTATGGAGCACTTTTAGACCTAAATGCACTCACTTTGTAGACTGTTCTGTTCAACTAAATAAAGCTTCAGAGCTCTAACGTGCAGCCGTCGTCTTCTCAATAAATGGTAAAATAAACATGTGAACTTACATGATTGAGTTTTATTTTACCAGCAGTCCTCTATTGTTTCATAATATATCTTAATATTCCTCATAGCTCCCTATCAGAACAACCTATTCCTTTTACTAAGGTAGGCGGCACCTGATTGGTCCATTTAGTGCAAAACCAGAGTCAAAATGACTTCAGTTACCTAAAATACATCCAACATTATTCAAAACTTGTCCAAATTGACACAAAAATTGTCCCAAATGAAGCAAAACCTGTCCAAGATGACTGAAAATAGCTCAAAGCTGGTACAAAAGGACTTGAAAATTGTCCCAAAGGACTTAGAACTTGTCCAAGATTACTCAAAAAGACTTAAATGACCTAAAATACACCAAACATTATTTAGAATGTGTCCATGATTACATAATTTCTTTCCAAAACAAGACAAAAATTGTCCCACAGGACCCAAAACTTGTCCGAGACTAGTCAAAAAGACTTAAATTACTTAAACTACTACCACAGTGAATGCATAGTCCTGGCAGTGAGGCACAGAGATGGAAATCCCTTTTTATCGGAGTCTGGAACAGAAAACTGGTTCAACAAAGAAAATTAAAAACCACTCATGACACCTGTAATCTCTGATGCAAACAAAACCTGACTGGTGTTAAACTTGCTTCTCAGTGCAGTCCTGTGGACAGCAAATGTATAATTCTCTGCTCTAAAATTGTCCAAATAGCCGATTTATTAACTCCTGATTGATTATTGGCTTCTACATACTGCAGTACCAACATATATCTGGGAATTATGACGCTAAACACTACATTTATTAGCAGTTTTTCAGGCTTTAGAGGGAACCAGTGGAGTTTAACAGAGCGGGAAAGTTGTGAAATATTTAAAAAATAGAGCAGGTTTTACTCTTTTCCTTTAATTTGATGACAGGAAGTGAATAATATAAAAACACCTGATTCTTTAAAGCACCAAAGAGATGAACTCTTGCACCCTTTCACTCATAAAATGATAAACACGGTTCAATCATTGATCTTCATTCCACTTTAAACCCTCTGGTCAGCTGCATAACATTAATGCAGCAGCTTTATCGGATCGCTACAGGCTGCATTAACCAGTGATGAGTTAGGGGAGCATCTGACATGAGCAAAATGCATAAAAAGAAGAAACATGCATATTTTATTTTTAAAAATCCTGTGCGAGGAAAGCCTGGCATGAAAACAATATCTGGAGAATTAACAAAAATAACAATTCAGCCTGATTAATAATCTGTTTTTCACATTTTCCGCTGAAGATTTTTGATCATTGCTGCTTTAATCAAATTTGAGCTCATAATGTTTATTAAATGCGTTTTGTTTTTCACCAATCCAGTTAAAATAAAGCATGTTAGGAATGTGACAAGTGTTATTTTATGTAAAGCTGAGGTTATTTTACACATTTCCCCACTTCTTCCCAGAACAAAACTGTAGTTTCTCCCACCGCTTTGTTTAAATCATGCTTTAGTTTGACGCTAATATTAATAAACCGGCCCTGCAGAGCTTCTTTGCCCTTAAATACCCGACCTTTTACTGGCCACTTAGCTTTTAGCCATCGCTGTCAACCTGAATTTCTGCTCCATTCCATCTGAGGAGCTGGTGTCTGGTGGAAGAGCAGCAAACCTCACAGCCAGCCAGCAGTGGGAGATGTTCAGTCTGCAGGGAGAAGATGTGAGTTAGATCTCAGGGAGTTAGTGGTGAGAGCCTAGTTACTATGATCCACCACAAACAGCAGCTCTGCAGCTGGAAAGCTTTCCTTCAGTTCCATGCAGTTTCTGAGGAGAACCAGAGCTGAACATACAGCTGATGCTGGTTCTGGCTCTCGTGTTTAATTTGCAATATTTCCTCTTTTTTTTGTATTTAGATTTGTCCCAGCATTTCATATGATTGCCTTAGCTGGCTGAGACTGATCATTGTTCCTTTACATGTTTTGTGCAAATTATCACTCGTTAAAAGTATGAAACGACATGCTGGACATCTGTGATCCCTCCGTCAGCTCCTTCAAAGAATTTGTGTCGGCTGAATTAAAACAAAAATACATAACCGTATGTGGACTCGGTGTGTTTTTATCATACTAAGCTTTGCACATATTTGGTCAAACTGTGATGATGTCGCCATTTCACAAAAGGCAGCCTCATGATGGCACTGGAGGGAAAGTCAGAGAGAAAGAATTAAAAGAGCTTAAAGATGTGGCGTAATATTTAGTTTGACAGAAAATGTTCCCTTCTGTAACTTCCATCCCATAACACAACCAAACAGACTAAGCAGTTTTAAACTATTTTATTTGGAAAAATGAACTTATTTTACAGGTTTTCAATTACAGATAACAGCTAGTAAAATTACAGAAAAAAATAATTTTCACAATAGCCATTAAAAAACAGCTGTAAATAATGTCTTATATTCTGTATGTTTACAAATGATAATTTCTGAGGTGTTTTTTTTTTGTATTGTTTTGGTTTTGTATGCTTTATTTAACATGTGACTTTAAAATCACATTGTTTTTATTGTATTTAAACCACCAAAAAAAGGGATTTTTACAGATGTTTGCTATTATTTGAAAAATAAATTCTGTATTTTGAATATTGAAAAATGCCAAATAATCTTCTATCTGACATTTAACAGTAAAACTACACAAACCTACTGTATTTAAATCACATACTTGCTTTTATTTGAAAGAAAATGTATGTGTTTTTAGGATCGAAAAATGCCAAATAATTTTTAAAGTGTTATTTTAGAGATTTTCCATGTTTTGTTCAATTACACATAATATCGAGTAAAATGACAGAACAAAGCTTTTATTGACTGTTAAAACTGTTTAAAAAACAACAAACAAAAAAACAGATTAAAAACTGTAAAAAAAAAGTTCACATTGAAAATATGTATTTTTTTCTTTGTTATTTTATCATGTGTGTTGATAAAATTAGGTTTTGCCATTATTTTCACATTTCTTCATCACTTTGTAGCATTTTTTTGCACCACATGTCCTTGGTTTGCACGATTTATTTTTTTTAGCAGCGAAATTATACAAACTTCCTGTATTTAAATCAGAAAAAAAAATTACAGATATTTGCCATTATTTTAAATAGAATTCATATATTTTGAGGATTGAAAAATGCCAAATAATTTTTAGACTGTTAATGTACATATTTGTTTCCTGTTTTGTTAAACTACAGATCATATCCGGTCTTTTTAATAATTTATTTCTTTATTTATTGATCTATATAAGGGTTAACCTCCCATTCTCAGAGCACGTGTGCAGGTCACATGACCCCTACGTCATCCCTCGTCATCTCTCCTCGGCATCTGTCAGCTTGTTTATCCCTCAACTTTAGCCGCTTTTATCCCGGTTTAGCTCGTTTGTCACTTCATGTAGCAGCGGTACCGGCCGTGTGACGGTCCCACGGACGCCTGCGCTGCGCGTTCCGCCCTCTCGCATCCGAACTGCGGCACTTTTCCATTCAGAACCGAGCCGGAGCAGCGAGCTAGCCGCTGCTAGCTAGCAGGCTAACAGCTGTTTGGAGAACAGCGTCGCTGCGAGGAGCCGAGCAGCTCAAAGGTGAGTTCAGGAAGCTCCGTGGTTCACTTCTCACCTGGATGTTATGTTTATGGTGCGTTTAGTAGCCTAGAAGTAGCTAATAATAGCCCCTTTAGCTTCAATAGCTTGCTGCTATATAGCTATAATGAGAATTGTACCGTTATCTTTATGTTTGTGCAGAAACCTGCTAGTATTTCATTGAATCCTTTAATAGCTGCAGTCATTTGAAGTGAGGAAACTTTAGAAATTACAAGATGAAAGATTCATAGAGCTGCCTGTTTGTTTACTTCACATTTAGCTTTGCTCTTTTTGCTGGTACTCTGTGATTAATTTCTGCTTAGACCACCTTAAGGTGCATCACTATATTCGAGTTTAATTATGGCACGTTTTCCTGACAGTAATGGATTTTAGAACTCAGTAACTCTAGCAGCCATCAGCACAGACTCTGCCTAAATGTCACCTTACCTGCTCTATGCACTATAATATAATCAATCCAGCCGTTTTTACTGTCTGAAATAGCGTTATAGCCCCATTTTAAACTCAAATTGTGCAGTTTTCCACCTGCCAAAAAGTATTTGCAGCCTTTATATTGTGACTGAAATGTTTTTATTGCTGTAAAATAACTTGATTCCAATTGTGACCATTGTATTTTAAAGATTGTAGCCCACAGGATAGTTACAGATATATAAAACCCATTCATAAATCGTGTTGGATTCTAAATAACACGATTTGAAAAGTTTGGGGTCACCCAGACAATTTCATGTTTTCCATGAAAACTCAAACGTTTATTCATGTGCTAACATAATTACACAAGAGTTTTCTAATCATCAATGAGCCTTTCAGCACCATTAGCTAACACAATGTAGCATTAGAACACAGGAGTGATGGTTGCTGGAAATGTTCCTCTGTACCCCTATGGAGATATTCCATTAAAAATCAGCCGTTTCCAGCTAGAATAGTCATTTACCACATTAACAATGTCTACACTGGATTTATCATTCATTTAATGTTATCTTCATTGAAAAAACTGCTTTTCTTTCAATAATAAGGACATTTCTAAGTGACCCCAAACTTTTGAACAGTAGTGTGTATATTACTCTTCTTTGAACTAATTTTATCCATTAATTTCTCTATTTATTCACTTATTTACATTTATCAGTCTATTTGATGTACAGTTAGTTACTTCATTTTTAGCATTTTCTTGTTCTGATTTTATGATTTTTGACTTCTACTTTGACTTTCACCTTTCTACATCTATTTTAATCAGAATTAGAAATAGTTCATTGATCCTCAAGGGAAAATGTATTTCTGAATAATTTAATGTTATCTTCATTGAAAGTAAGCCTCTTTCCTTTCAAAAATAAGGACATTGCTAAGTGACCCCAAACTTTTGAATGGTAGTGTAAGTAAGAATATAGTTGAAGAGATAATGAGCAGCATATTGTCATTATTACCATTAGGAGTTCAGCAGTCTGGTGAGCTGAGGGAAAAAGCTGTTACAGAACCTAGTGGTCCTGCACCCAATGCTGCAGAACCTCTTTCTCGAGGCCAGCAGGAGAACAGTCCATTGTGGTGGTGTGAGGAGTCACTGAAGATGTTTCTGGCTCGGAACATGCAAAACTAAAATATCCATCTATTATCTATACACCGCTTAATCTTCATTAGGGTCGCGGGGGCTGGAGCTTATCCCGGCTGACTTAGGGTGAAGGCAGAAGACACCTGGACAGGTCGCCAGTCTGTCACAGGGTTGCATATAGAGTCAAACAATCACCCTCACATTCACACCTACAGACAATTTAGAGTTACTAATTAACCTCAGGATATTTTTGGACTGTGGGAGGAAGCCGGAGAAAACCCACGCATGCACAGGGAGAACAAGCAAACTCCATGCAGAAAGATCCTGGGAAAGCCAGGATGCGAATCGGGGATCCTCTAGCTGTAAGGTGACAGTGCTAACCGCCAAGCCATGTAGCCCCGCAAAACTAACAGATTCTTTTGTTTTTCTGGCTGCAGGTTCTATGACCTTTGACTGTCCGCCCCGGTTAGAGGATGTATCCACCTTCCAGAAAGGACTTCATCTCTCTGACGCTCAGCGACCCGCACAGCCACGCCTACAACAACGGGAAACACCGCCGACAGTCCTGCTGGAGGGTGAGTTCTGTCGGTATTCGACATGTAGATCATACCTAGAGATAATAAGTTTCACCATTATGACGCATGAATATTTGTGATGCATGAAAGTGGGTCTGTTTTCAAGCTCAAACTCACACCGGTCTGTTGTTCAAGGGGATTATTTGTGATCACCTATTTATTTTTTGTGTATTATCAGCAAGATAAAACACAAGAATTTCATTTTCCGACCCTCGTTTTTCTTATTTCCTGCCACCAACCCACTCCCCTCCCACTCTCTAATCCCCTGACAGGCTGAACCAAAGCCGTGTACGTATAAATAAACTTCCACCACAACCTAACCATTCATCCCAGCCCAGTTCCCCGACTGGCTAAGGATTATATTACATAAATCAACAACAAAGGAATTAGATAATTATGCTAATCTTCTCTGTTATCATGATAATATCCACAGACACAGCCAGAAGTGTACATAAAAGATAAGTACATGTATAAACTAACCAGAGAATGCACATATACGTGTGTTTAATATTCTAAACAAGTGAGCCAGGAAGCAAATTCATGGCAGCAAAACTGAAAAAGACCATTAGTGTTTATAATACAACACTGTTTTCCACTATTTGCTTTGACCGGGTTGTAATATTTCGGCATAATGTTATCAGAGCTCCAGCTGTGCAGAACCCCAGGAGAGCCGTTCTCTCACCGACAATGCATGTGGCGGTTTACAAAGACGAGCTGCCGTCCTTTTAGGAGCTGTGAGACCCACTGAAAGACACCTGAAATTTGTATTTAGCTCCAAAGAGAAGCCGTCATGAAGTTGGAGGAGACTTTTCTCAGATATATTAGATGTAAAAGTTGAGTTATTTATCCAAAATCTGTTTAACCTCTAGCCACTCTGTTGTCTGGAGAATCTCTTGGCTTCATTTGTTGTGTGAAATACAACCTGTGAGTACATCTATCCTGTACGTTTAGATGTTTTCTGTGTTTTTTGGGGTATATTTTACCACGTTGAATGCCAATCTAGACGTTTGGAAGTTTTACTATATGTATTTCATTGTGTGTTAAGAGTCAAAGGTTTGCATGAAGCTTCAGTTATAAATTTATAGAGTGTAGAGACAATACTGTTTGCTGATTGTCAAGTGAAGGGAGTGATTGTGATGAGAACGCACTGCTGCACCCAATGCTAGATTAAAAACAGACAGAAAAAAAGACAAGTGCCCTGGAGGTTATAGGATTTCTGTAAATCTTGAAATTCACGAAGGCCTTGTTGCCCCACAGTATCTTCAAGAATACGAACATGAATATGAACCTTTGTCACCCCACTGTGAGGAGAAAATTGGCTTTCCGTCTTTCAAAAAAGAGCAGTTATGAAAAATCGGAGGCCGTTGTTAGGAGGTTGTCGCAATTCACAAAAAGCTCTGATGCTCACCTGTCGGTTCACACGAATCGCTGCTGAAACGTAGTTAACGTCTGCGGCGGAGATACAGATAAACGTGTCACAGTACATGTAATTTTCTGTGTACAAAACACTGGCAGGTGGCAAATTAAAGGAGGAATCTTAATATATATGTGGAAAAACATGCAGATGCTTTAATGCGTGACATAAAAGCACATTGATAAGCATGAAAAGGAAGTGAATCATTGGCTGTGGCCTTCACGCAATGCCGAGCAGCAAGTGTGTTACACACTGATACCCACCGTTATATCTCTAAAATTAATTACCGTCGCTGCTTGGAGAATTAATTAATAGAAAATTAACTAATTGAAAAGGAACTCTGGAGCTGTTCTGATCCAGGGAGGCAAAGTTGGCGTTTAATTTGTCATTTTTGTTCATACTGTGATGCAGAACATTGTCTGAACATCCAATTTTGCAAAAACAGAAAATGACTAAATAGTAACGTATTTGACAAATCACTTAAATTAAATATTAAAGATTTCATTTTCCATCGTATTGTTGCAGAAATCTTGCCGGTTCTGATAATTTCTAATCATTTATTGATCTGTGCATGGGTAGAACCATTCTAATTTTCTGAAAAGTACAGAGTCATTGATTGATTAGCTGATAAAGCTGCCCTACTCATTGTTTTGCAACATTATAATGGCCTGAAATAATTATAATTATTAGCCAGAGATATTTATAATAGCTGTTATTTATTTTATCCTCTTTAATGTATTTTGTTTCACCTCACTGGTCTAGTTGGGTGTCTTAATTCTGAATTTGATCGATTATCTGCATCTTTTTGAAATGTTTTGGTGGCAAATCGATTCCTTGGCTTCCTTTCTTGAGGTTTCCTCTTTGTTCTGGAGCAGCCCGAACATTAAAACTCGTCAGATGAAAGCATCCCCTGAGCACATTATATGTCTGATCACCACGGTGAGATAAAACCGACCCTGCTCATCTCACTGTCTGTGTTTTCTTTTCTTTCAATGTCTTTAATCTTGTTGTTTTTTTTCACTTAAACCAACATCTTCTGTGCGTCTTCTTGTCTCCTTTGCTGTCTTTCAAACTCAGGTTTTTCAGGTTTATTATGTCCAACTTATCACTGCTTGTGTTTGCTGCCAGCGCTCAGGGGTTTTAAAAATCCCAGTAATGCTTTTTGTTCAAAGGTTTCTTCATTCGATCCTGTGCAACTGGTCCTACCACCTTCCCAGAGTGGGACTACACTGGTTTTTAAGTCATTACTTCCATGCAGTCAGTTTTGGCGACTTAGATGGAAATGCAAGTACAAGAATCAGATGTTTGTTGTTTTCTAGGCAATAACAGATTTATTACTTCGCCAAGGAACATGGCGGAGTTATGTGACGATCTGCATACGTTTGTCCGTCTGTCTGTCTGTTCGCAACATGACTCGAAAACAGACTAATGGATTAGGATGAAATTTTCAGGGAAGGTCAGAAATGACACAAGGACCAAGTGATCAGATTTTGACAGTGATGCATCTTATAGTCTGGATCCACGGATTTGTTAAGGATTTCTGTATCATTGAGATAGCGGCATGGCATCGCTGTAACCATGACAACAAGTGAACACTACGTCAGCTGCCTGCTGACGATCACATGATTGCGATCCTACTGCAGACTTATCGAGACTTATCCGTCGGAAATCGTACAAGAAACAATTGATTAAATTGTGGGGGTGTTTCAGAGTCTCATCAGTTCCCTCTGCCCACTACATATTTAGGTCACATGATTCGATATCCGTACATAATGTACACATGCATAACACACGCCAGTGCTCAGCGCAGGGTCATTTTGTTTGTGGCAGCATTTTTATTAAATGGCCAAATTCTATTCTATTTCTGATCATCAATAACTAATAAACGAATGTTGTATTTCTAAAAAATAAAAATAAAAAATTGCAAAGGATCAGGCTTTGGTTTGTGCCAATACTGAGGGGTTAAAAATTGCTTTGATTGGCCCCAGGATCAGTACATCACCAGTTAGGATTCATATTCTAATTTCTAAACTGGACCTAGCTTGTCTGCTATTCCTTTTTGAGATGTAATGATCAAGTTGCTTTTTTGAGGTGGGTGTAGTACTCTGCTGCAAAATCTGCTCTGTGTTATTGTAGTGCATACATAGATATACATCCATTTTTATACACATTAATTCATAGTCATTTTTTTAATACTTTTTCCAAATTTTCAAATCTATTCCCCCTTTAATTTTTCCATTAAAAAGTAGCTGAGAACCATAGTCAAATACACTCCTTAAATCATTTCAACATAATTACTTCGATCACTTTTTAACGACACGGTTGACTCTCGTAAATGGAATCCATTCTGCTCTCCGGATTGAAAAGGCAAACGAGTGCTCGTATCGACTAATCTGTAAGGTTTTATTTCGGCAGTATATCAAGGGACATTTTCTTCTGTGGAGCCGGTTTACAGCGGGGCTGTCGATCTGCCTCGGCACTTCTCTGAACCCGTCGATCGTCAAATTTGATGACAGTTCGTGGTTCCTGAGAAGAAAAAAAACATTCCCTGCAAATCATGTTCCTTTGAGTGGCTTGTTGGCTCGGTGCTGACTGCTCATACGGAGCAATGGACTTCACTCAGCACTTTTCCCCTATTTGCATTGGTTTCTTTCCACATTTTCACTGGTGCGTATATCAGGTGGAAGCATAGAGTTTGGTACACTCTTGTTCAATGTATACAGAGTGTCCCCAAAGTCTATACACATAAGAAATCTCATTAACTATATTTTTTTGCCTCCACAGATTAAATATGGCTTTGTAGAAAGATGAAAGAGTTGAAGTGGTACTTCTCAGTGGACATGAACGATGGACATATCAAAAGATAGGGTTAGGGAAGTAATTTTTTTGGGCCTAGCATGAGTTTTAGCCATGACCAATTCTTTAGTTTCTGCTGCTGCATTTTGTCGCCCAGAACAGGGTTTGTCCATGACACTGCCTGTTTATTTAAACATTTTAACCACCTTTGCCACCATGGAAAAGCCAAGGGGAATCCTCCTTGTATAACGTGTGTTGAATTCATCTGCTATCTTTCAATATGTCCGTCCTTCACATCCACTGAGAGGTACCAAGTCAACTCTTTTATCATTCGACAAAGTCATATTTAAGCTGTGGAGGCAAAAACGTTATAGTTAATGAGATTTCCTATGTGTCCAGATGTTAGGGACACCCTATAGTATCAACTTATAAAATGAAATATAATGTCTACACAGTCTATGTGCTGGTTTTGAAAAGCCTTATAAAGAGTGTGATTCAGTGCCCTCAAAACAAGCCTTCAAAATTGCCCCATTTTACTGTAATTGCACCGCTTCAAGTTGGGTATTTGATCTTATGCAAAAGTCAAAACAAACAGTTAAGAATCACTGAATTATACAGGCCCCACAGTAGGAAATCAATGCAACAAAAGCCAGTACACCTTCTATTAATGAGGGTTTTCTTTTCCAGCCATGCCCCAAAGGTTTTCTGTTGGATTAAAGTCAGGCAACACACTCGGCCAGATCATAATTTTCTCCTTTTGTTTTCTTCAGAAGCTTTTCTGTGTCTGTTCGTGTAATCATGCTGGAATATTCAATTTCTGCCAATTTTCTGCAGACTGGGATTCACCTTGATGGCAGATATTTTGGTGTATCCACAGGCATTTTATGGCACTACTTTCAGAACAACTTCTGCACTCACGCCGCCTCGTATCATCGCGCTACCACCTTTGTGCTTCACGGTTGGGACTATGAATTCACTGTCGTAGCCCTGGTCTTGTTCACACCAAACATGCTGGATTCCGTCTGAGCCAAACAAATTAATCTTCATCTCACCAAATAATGTGCTTCCTATATTCACCAGGCTGCTTTTATATTTTTTAGCAAAGTTCAAACTTGTGGTTTTAGTTTTTTTTTTACAGGTTTTGTTTTGAAGAGCAAGCAACGATTTTTATACCATCCTTAGAGGTTGCTGCTCTGCAATGTTCTTCTGACTGTCTAAGCTGTCATAAAACTCAGATTTCACTCTATCACCACTCTACCATATCTAAACCACTTTCCCATCTGTTTTTCAGAGTTCAGTTGTGCAAATAGCATACTGTCCATGGCACTATAGCTTGTTCTGTACCTCCTAATTACTGCTGCAACTATGTTTCATGGATTTTTAGTTGGTCATTGATCTTCCAGTGTCCTTTTCCATCATTGTGAAATTTCGCAAATCTCAAATTTTCTTTTAATTCTTCTGGAATTTTGTGGAGTCATGATGCAGACGCGGATTTAGAGGAAACTCACAGGTCCAAATCGAAGAAAGTTCTGCTGTTCACCAGTCATTTCATTCCAATTAGGCCAATTGAAGATCACAGTTGTACTTAGTTTTATGTGACACAATAATTACAAGATATCTGCAGATATTAAAAAGTCTTATAAAGCATTTCATTAATTTCCCTCCAAACAAGCTTCTAGCTTGTGTCTTGGTGAGTTCAGGTGTGTTCGCTTTTGTTGCTTTGAATTTCTTACCTTGGGTTGTTATATTTTTAATATAATCTTTCAAATAATTGTTTTTTGTTTGTTCATACTTTTCAACTTAGATATTATGTTAGTTAATTTAGAGTTGATTGTATTCATTTAATATTGAGAATAGATGCAATTTTGAGTTATTTCACATTAAAGTAGAGTTTCAGCCAGCACCATCAGATTAATATCGCATGGGCAAGTGCTGATTTTACTCTGAAATTAATTAGTAATGTTAATTTGGTTAATGAATCTATCGATCTATTCATTTCTTTGTTGTTTATCCACATTCAGGGTGCAATAATGCATGAATTATATCATTAGAAATTACTGTTTAATAGTTGAAATTGATGAAACTATCATAAATATTCATTCTAGCCTTCATTGTGTGTTTGATTTTTCCATTACACTTGAATATTTTGACTTTTATCACTGTGAAACGGGTTGTATTTGACTTGGTAAACCCTCTGGAAACTATGTGCATCTCTGTTCAGTTTACGTGGATATACAATAATGCCCACACAATACAGTATTGTTTCTGAAGCAAAATATTCTCTAGGGTTCTTTTTCGCTTTGGAGGTTTAGATTATAAGTCTCTCTGTAAATCTGACTGTGTCAAAAAGCATGTATATACATTGAGTCTTGTAGTGGTTCCAACTTTCAGGAAAACATTTCCACGCCGTTGCACTGTACAGACTGTCCCCATGCTGTTATGTTGAAAGCAGCATAGCAAAGTAAAAAGAAAACGTCCCCTGAGATAAAGTCTGTTGTGTGTTCGTTGTGGCTCAATAGTTTCATGGTGTTGCACAGGTGTTAATTAGAGCATCCAGCAGAGTATCACCAGCCTGCCTGTTAGCCTTAAACCCTCAGAGACTCTGGTGCCGTTCCTCCCTTTACACTGCTGGCTCCAGCTTGTTAGATGCTTTATTTGTGAGCTGTCAGTGTACGTACGGCAACAGAGACATGTTGAATTTACACCGGGTAAGGAGGGCCATCAGTCAGCCGTCTTTTTAACTCTGCTACTTTAAAGGAAGGCATAAACAGATTTGCGTGGGAGGATATTAGAGTCTGCTTTGAGGCGTTCCTGATTGCAAGTCGGAGCTGTTGGACGTGTTTCAGTGCAGTTAGCGCTGTTTTCTTATCTGCCCACAGAAATGGAAGCAGCTGTCTCGGCTCCAGCGAAGCCTCATCCTGTTCCTGCTGGCTCTGCTGCTCATACTGGGACTGCTGTCCTACCCCAGCATCACGGAGCAGTGGCGAGGTAAACAAAGCCCACCCCATGCTCAGCTCACATGCACACATTCAGTCTGTCATTAATCTTAATGGTGCTGCTGCTTAGCTAGCTCAAGCTAATGCACTGGCGTGCACATATTCTGTCTGACTAATTCAAAACAGAAGGAGACACTGATAGTGAATAGTTTTTCTTGGTTTAGAATGTTGGATATGATGAGAATGAGTGGATAAAACAGATTTTTTTTCATTTTTACACTCTGAACTTCAAACAGTTGGTGGGTGTTTTTGCTCCTGTCACATTTTTACTTACTATGAGCTCATTTTTTACTGCAATGTAAAGTCCTGTACCTCTATAGAAAATGCACAGCCGTGACTACAAATAGAGGGATTCAAAAATGTCTTCTGTGCAGCATGACAAAGTTAAAAAGATATAAATCTTAGGGAAAATTGTGAGGAAATGAAAGTTTATTTAAAAAAAAAAAAAAAAAGAATGTGTCTACTGTATATCTATTTTTTACTAGTTGAATTTCTTAATGTGATTCTATACTTGTTTTGTTTCTGGTCTGTGTGAACACATCCTGCAGTTCAGCCGAAAAGTTGCCGGATTTTAGTCATTTCACTGTTCGTCGCAGCTGAGTCACGAATGGCTTCATGTTTGTGCCAAGAAGTTATGAATTTTTTTGTTTGTTGACAAATTTGATGCAAACAATTTCTGTTTATATAAGATATGAAAAAAGGGCAATTTTTAGCTCAAATTTGGTTGCATTTTTTGATGGAATGGCACATACAATACACAGGTGAGTTGTTTGAGGAATGTCAGAAAGTTGAATATCCAATAATTCTGTTTTTACAGTATTTGACGATCATAAATGGTGTCATTATAGCGTTCTTTTATTTATTTATTTATATACACACATACACACATATATATATATATATATATATATTTTTTTTTTTTTCCAGATATCATGCCTATCAAACCCACTGACTGGTTTTGGGTTTCAAAAGGTTAATGCTAACTTGGAAAACTAAGCTTTTGGTAAACTATAAGGCTGCTCAAACTTCTCAGTCTCAGTTTTCTGTCATATGTTAGATGAATGTTTCTCAAAATGTGGGGCGCAGAGTTATGACAGAGCGCAAGCGACTGGGAGGAAAAGGTCCGTCTACGTGGAACTACGTGTTTTAACGTCAGCTTTTTTCCGCAGCACACAACAACACTCAAACTGCACTGTTATGGTAACTGTCCACAGTTCATTCTGCTCCACCAACGGTGATGAGCGATCACTAGTTGCAGAGAATGGAGAAATATTTTACAGGGAAGAAAAGGAAAACAGAGCAGGAGACAAACCTCCTGAAAAAAAGTCAAGAAAATATGGGGCTTAGCTTGCTCTTGGCTTCACAGCGAATGTGGTAGGAGGTGAGGACAGACCCCTGGGTGGTTTATGTCAGAAAACACTCATGGTGGACACTATGAGACCGCACAAATTAAGAAGACACACAGACGCACAGTATCTGCACACATGCACCAGATTAGGACGTTATTGTGGAGGGCGTGAAAGTTTTGGTCCTCCAAAACTGGGCTGGACAGAAACCCTTTCAGAACCACTGTGTTTGAGCCGTCATATGTTAATAGCTATAGTTTGTTTGCTGGCTTATTGTAAACACGGTCTTGTTTCTTGTCTCTTTCTTGGGTCTAGGATTGTCTGATAGGGAGGACTGGCTGGAGCTGAATGACGGAGAGCTGAAGGCCGCCCCTCCAGGTGTGAAGCCGGTGTTGGGTCCGGCTGCAGGAGACGCTCCAGCTCCTGCTGCTGGGCCACATCTGGAGCCAGCTGTTGGTCCGGATGCTGTTGTGGAGCCCAGAGGACCAAATATCCCCATTTTGCCAAAACCTCCCATTAAGGTTAGACTTTTATTCGTGCTTTTTTGACTTCAAGAACGTCACGTAACATTAATTAAAATATAAACGTGCTTGTTGGCCATGATTGAGTTGTTATCTGCAGTTTATTACCAGAAAGCAGTCCTACCTCCTGAGATCTATCATATTAATGAAGCATGTTAATTATATTTAGTCTCGCATTACAGTCAGACGCATCACATTTATATCACACATTAATAAGGCGACATAATAAAACATAACAGTTTTTGTAATCTCTTTAATGAAGCGCATGAGATGCTCATACTTTCACAGTCACCCCTGTTTTGTCCATATTATGGTTCTCTAAAGCTGCGCATCCATCACTGATGACTCCAAATTATTGTTAATAGGGAAATCTCCTGCAAAAAAAGTGAAACATCCACAAATCCTCACATTAGAACCTGTCCTGGCTTAGTGTCAGTCTAAATATTTGTAGTTTCGGGTCTGGAACAGTAGTTTATTCAACACAGGGCTCCAGACTACGACCATTTTGGTCACTGCAACCAAAAATCTGTCAACAGAACGTATTCATCGGTCGCACCGCTGTGCCTGATATTTAGGAGGCTGTCTGTGTCTCTGGGCAACCTGCCCAGGTAGATAAATCCACTTGGTTTTTGGCCACACACCTGTCTGGGTGATGCATGTGGGGGCGTTTAGGGAACATCGGTAAATTGTGGTGTCTACCGATGCATGCGCAAGGTTTAGGAACATCGGTAAATTGTAGCATCTGCTTCTAATTTGCACGTGAGGCCTGGAGGAGGCATCTTTCAATGCAACTTCAGAAAACAACCAAGGTTACACTCTTCCCACCACCACGAGTAAATCCCCAACCTGTGGGAAACACTGACAAAACAACCAACATCATGACTTGCATTTATTGCAAAGAGTGCAGCTATAGAGTTTTTGCTGCCGGAACATTGATGTTCCAAACTGAAACACTAAAGATGCACAACGTCTCCAAGAAATGATAGTAAAATCTACCACTACTTCTTCCTTTTACTAACTTTAAGGCTCAGATCATCTTTAGGAAAAAGAACAAATCATTTATCTGCACTTTTATTCCTGTTTACAACCATTTATGTATTGTGTTAGGAAATTAGAGCAGAAACTGACAATAAATGTAAAGTTTAAAATGCTGTGAAAAACTTTTGGTGTAGCTAAGTTACGTGCTAAACGAAAAGGTTGTGTGCACCAGTGCAATCAGTGTAAAAAGTTAGTCTGGAACTCTGTAAAACCTCCACAAGGTGCTTTTAAATGGCATTTTAAAAGGTCATGTTTGACGCTCACATCCAGTGGACCATATATTTAAATAGTTACGAGTCCTTTGCCACGAGGTGTTCATGTTATCTCCCTTGTTTCTAGCTCTAGCCATTTGTTTATCCACAGAAAAAGACATTTCCAAACAAAAGAGGTCCACCAAACCTGCAGAAAGACGGAAATGTTTCAGACACAGTCGGTGGGGAAAAGCAAGAACAGGAGGCGGTTCAGGAGGAAGAAGGAGAAGAGGAGGGCAAAGAAAAGAAGATTGTCAGGTGACCCGTTTGTTGTTTGCTTGTTTTTCCTTTTTTTAAACAACGGTTCTGTTGGGATGTTAACAAGACATCGCTCAGTAAACAAATGTTTTCCACCAGCACCGAGCGGCTGTCGCTGTAGTGTATGGATCAGAGAAGCAGGTATGAATAATTCAGGCGTGAGGTATTTTTCATTTTTTATTACGCAGCTGGAGAGGAGTGATGATCGAAGCCGACCAGGCCACAGAGCCTCCACCTTCGGCCAATGAGAAGGAAGCAGCAGCGCCTCCAGCACCTGTGAACCCCGCTGATACTGTCCCACTGGAAGGTCAGCGCTGCATCCTGAATCTGAAAGCTGCAACTCTTAGCAAGTTTGATAAAAAAAAAGTGCAAAATTTCCATACATACAAAGTTATAAAACAGATTCTCTCTCATGTAGCTTTGACCAGCTTTACTGCTATATGCTGTTTAAAGCGCAGCACCTGCTTTTGCCTTAATATTTGAACCTGCAAGATAAAGTCCTGGTGTGTTCAAAGCATCGGCACATATGAAGGACAGAATAATCCCTCTACTGCAGATTATTAAAAAAACAAGCGTTGAAAGGGCTTCCTGGAGGAAACGCAGACTTCAAGTTTCATTATTTGTTTGTAGTTTCTACTGGACCTGCAGACCGACTGGAGGCAGTACGTGATGCCTTCAGGCATGCGTGGAAAGGCTACAAGGACCACGCCTGGGGCCACGACGAGCTCAAGCCCATCTCCAAGTCCTTCAGCGAGTGGTTCAGCCTGGGTCTGACGCTGATTGATTCTTTGGACACCATGTGGATTATGGGCCTGAAAGAAGGTATTATAAACCTCTTATTTTGTCTGTTTTAAGGCATGTTAACATCTCAAATAAAGCACCAACATAGAGATAAGATGTAGATGTTGAATTGTGGATTTTCTTAGACCTCTAGGTTTCTACTGAGACAAACAGAAACTCTACAAAGCAGCATGTGTATGGCCAGGATTCAGGAGTAAATTATTGATCTTGCAGCAGATTCTTTTAAACCTTTGTGCTCCTTCTACATGGATGCAGTCACATCTTTATGCTGAGCCGAAGCTAACCGTCAGCTAGCTCTAACTTTACATTTACGGTACAGACATAAATGTGGTATTGTTTCTCACTGACAGCTGCACAATAAAACTATCAAACTCATGTTCATACATGATATTGTATTGAAGTGCATGTAGGTCTGACACTGTCTCATAATGAAGGAAATCACTTTAATTTGTGGTCAAATCAAAGTGAAACAAAAGTTACTGATTAAATATTCTCTGTAATACATACCAATAAACTGATCAGTTTTCTTATTTATGTTCTATCAGCTGCAACACCAGCAGTTTAAACGGACCAAACATGAAAACAGATTCATGCAATTTCTGCATCACCAGCTAAATATATGCAGGGTTCCCATGGCTTTGAGTTTTAGTTGAATACCCCTGTGCTATACTATATATGTATAATACCCCTGTACTATACTATATATGTATAATACCCCTGTACTATACTATATATGTACAATACCCCTGTACTATACTGTATATATATATATATGTACAATACACCGCAGATGTCAGTCCATGTTCCACCAAGACGGTTATTTCTGTCGCTCACTTCCGCTTTTGATGCTATAACACACATGCCAAGCGCGGAATCCAATTATTCGATTAATTGCCAGAATAATCAACAGAATACTAAATTACTACAATAATCGATAGCTGCAGCCCTAGTGTACATAATTGTTTCCATCTCCTAAAGTTAGCTCTCCATTTGATCCTAACAAGCTTTAAAGTCCGTCGATTTTGCATTTCAAAGTGTGTTTGTAGCTGTTGGTTAGCTCCACTACGTACGTGAACAAAGCTATGTCGAGCCTTTTGTTGCTCTCTGGTGGGATCTGCACAAAGTGTGAAGTAACTTGAAGCTCAACGTATGAAAAAATCAAAACCTGCAGGTGTGGAGTTATGAAGAAATAGAGGTCTGGAGGCTCAAGGTTATATCACACACTGCTGGCATCGCACAGTTGTACTGTTGTTAATGATGCAAAAGTAAGGCGAATGTGTAGGATAAAAAGCAGTCCCTCTGCTGGTGCTGCATCTTGATCTTACATCTTCTAAGTCGGAGTTTCGCTCTTCTCTGACAAAGCCTCGGTGGGGGGTTCTGGCTCTGGAGTCCACTTGATGCCGTCACCTGAGGCAAAAACTCCTCCACACAAATGTATTTCTTTCTTGTCCTCTTTCTTCCCCTCCTTTTCACGCGGGTGAAATTCATCTCAATTGACACAGAGTTTGCAGAAGCGAGGAGCTGGGTAGAAAAGGAGCTGTCCTTCGACAAGAATGTGGACGTGAACCTTTTTGAAACAACCATACGTATCCTGGGGGGGCTGCTGAGCTGCTACCATCTATCAGGAGACCAGCTGTTCCTGGAGAAAGCTGTGAGTTGACCCGCATCGGCCATTCCTACTGATCTATGTCTCCAAGAACACGACTGTGTAAACGAGGTGTAGGATTGGTCCCAAAAAAAATATATGCATTGTTTTTTTGTTTTTTTTGCATACATATGTTAGTAATGTAATTTTAATATTTTTTTTCTTGTCAAGTTTGCCTCTGACTGGCACCGTACTGTACATTTCTAAAGTTCCTATTGGTGAAAATCTGCCTCTCAGGGTTAAAAATAATGTTTTTGTTGTTGGTAAAATATTGGAATAGACAGAAACATTGACATTTTTTGACCAAACTTGCACCATCATATAACTAAATGTATTATTCTACCAAAGCAGGGTTGTACCACTGGAGACCAGATGTAGATATCAGTTAATCTGCAAAATTCCAGGACTGTAGCTACATTATTTCTCAGGTTGTGGCTCTTCAAACACTGATTCACAAATGGGTGCAAAGAAAACTACTGAAAAGTTGGCATGACTTCACCTTCTTTAAGAATTCTTAACTCGTGTAGAAATTTAAAAGCATTCTAAGAAACAGAACAATCCAAAGTCATGAGAAAACTAAGTTGTTTTCAGTCATGTTACTGCAAGACAGTTGCATTATTTTAAAACAAGTTCAATTATACTTAAGTCTTGTAATACATATGAACATACATACACAAATGGTATTGTCCTCTTCCTTAATTCTTACCTTCCTTTGTTTTTAAGAACACCAGTGTGCAAATTAAGGGTGTAGGACTGATCAGAAGTGACTGACTGTAGATCTGAAGTGGTCGGTCTTTTCTTTTCAGTTTTGGTGCTTATTTTGTCTGTAACGCTTACATATATAGTAGTTCTAGTAGAGCTTAAGATGAAAGAGACGTTTGAGGAAAATGTAGAAATTTAACAGCATTCTTAGAAACAAAAAGCGTCCCCAAGTTCTTCGATGAATCACTATCAGGAAATTGATTTGTTGTCGTAATGTTACTGCAAGACAGTTGCATTTTTAAAAATCTTTTTCAATAACACTCGGAACACATAAATGGTGTTTCTTCTTCCTTAACTTTTGCCTTCCGCTGTTTTCAAGAACACAGACTGATGACAAAAAATGACCGACTGTAGAACTGAAGTGATCAATCTTCCCTTTTTTTCACATTATGACTTTTATTTTGATGGCTGTACTCTTATAGGCAGGTCTAGTAAAGCCTAAGAGAAATTAGATTATTTAGGAAAATGTAGAATTGCCAAAGCATTTTTAGAAACGAGAAACACTCCAAAGACATGAGATTGATTGTTATCGAACAAACTCATTTTTTGTTGGTAGTGTGACTACAGGACAGTTGCTTTTTTTTTTTTTTTTTTTTTTTTTTTAAAAAACAAATTCAATAATTCTTTAGTCTTAGAATACCTCTTCCTTAATTCTTACCTTCCTTTGTTTTCAAGAACACCAGTGTGTAAATTAATGGTGTAGGAGTGATCAAAAATGACAATGAAGCATTAAAGTGGTCAGTCTTCGCTTTTTATTTTAAATTATGGTTTTAATTTTGTTTGCCATGCTCTTGTATATGTGGCAGGTCTAGTAAAGCTTCAGAGAACTGAGATTATTTCGGAAAATGTAGAATTGTAAGAGCATTTTTAGAACCAAAAATCACTCCAAAGTCATGAGATTGATTGTTATCAGGAAATCCATTTTTTGTTGGTAATGTTACTGCAAGACAGTTGCATTTTTTACAGCAAATTCAATAAAACTGTAGTCTTGGAACAGATATATGGTGTTTTTAATTCAGTTTCTTCTCTACTTTTAAAGAAAGACCTCGGGTCCAGATTGATGCCCGCCTTCAAAACGCCCTCAAAGATCCCGTTCTCGGACGTCAACATCGGAAAAGGAACGGCTCACCCTCCGAGATGGACGTCGGACAGCACGCTGGCCGAAGTTACCAGCATCCAGCTGGAGTTCAGAGAGCTGAGCCGCCTCACTCAGGAACCTCAGTACCAGGTCAGGACACCAGGAGGAACTCCGTTACAGTCCAGCCTGTATGCGTGAACAAGTGGCTCATATCGTTTTGATTTCTCCGAGATGGAGTGGAAGAAGATCGGAGGCAGTTAATATGAATGTTTCCTGGGTTAAGATGGAGGGTTTGGAGTCCAGTTAAAACCCAGCATTAAGAACGTCTGAGCGGCACTCATGGGACTGAAGTGACAAGCACGAGCAAAGATTTGTTTTAAATCCGTCACGTTGTCAGTTTATGAGCAATTCCAGAAACCGGAGATGTTCCAACTCGGCCTGACAGGAAGCTGAATAATTCCCGTCATAACCGCAGCCAGAGTCACCGTCTGACATAAGCTTTTGATGAGCTCAGTGTTATCAAAGTGTGAAATTGCTAATAATTCTCCGATGATAGATTGCTTATGGCGGTATTTTTCAAACATAATAGCTGCGGTAACTGAAGTGGAGCTGGTGGGTTCATTATCTCATGTCGACTCTTTTTCCTTTTACCTTTTCCAGGAGGTTGTCAACGAGGTGATGAAGATGGTCCACACGCTGCCCGGAAAACACGACGGCCTGGTGCCCATGTTCATCAACACCAACAGCGGCCAGTTCACCCACAAAGGAGTGTTCACGCTCGGTGCCAGGGCGGACAGCTACTACGAATACCTGCTCAAACAGTGGATCCAAGGAGGAAAAACTGAAGACGAGTGAGTGCAGCTTTCAATTTTTTCGGCATTGATTTTTCTGTGACTCCGAGAGGAAATAATGGATGGTAAAAACTTCAACAACAGAGCCATTAAAAAGCCAGCTTACTGTATATTCACAAAATTAAAATCACTTCACAAAGTACAAAACATCAGTATGTCTTCCATGACATTAGGTCAGAATAGTCGGCTTGTGAGGCAAGAATTCATTCAAGTCATGTAATAAAGATGCAGTATTAAAGATTTGTTTATTCAGTGGACTTCTCTTGTAGTTTTTTTGTAGGCTTTTTCACTTTTGTACTCTTCTGTACTATTTCCACAGTGGCTAAAGCTACACTAACAGCTCACAGTTAATGAAGAATCCTAGTTATGAATGACAATTTGTCTTCATTGTTAATACATAACATATAATGTATTTACGTACGTATTCTGCTATAGTAAACTTTATTAATAAAAGAGCCTAGTTATGAGGGACTGAATTCCAGGTGTCACATGTTAATATACAACATTTACTGTTTTTCAGTTAAAAATATTGGTTATCAGTCTGTCTTTATCACCAATAACCGGCATCGGTTTCGCCCCTGATCGGTTCTTTCATTGTCCAGTTTCTCCTCATGTAATCCCAGACTAACATTGCCTGGTTGCTGTCAGAGGTCTGGAGGGAAAACCTTCTTCTTCTTCTTCTACGTCTTCGTCTTCGTCTTTGTCTTTGTCTCCTTCTTCTTCTGCTTCCTCTTCTTCTTTTTCATCTTCTTCTACTTCATCTTCTTCTTCTTCTGCTTCTTTTTCAACTGTTTCTTCTTCTTCATCATCTTCATCTCCTCCTGCTTTTTCTTCTTCTTTTTCATCTACTTCTTTTTCTTCTTCTGTTTCTTCTTTTTCTGCTTCTTTGTCTTTGTCTCCTTTTTCATCTTCTCCGACTGCTTCTTCTTTTTCTTTTTCATCTTCTGCTTGTTCTTCGTCTGTTTCTTCTTCAGTTTCATCTCCTGCTTTTTCATCTTCTTCTACTTCTTTGTCCTCTTCTTTTTCCTCTTCCATTTCTTCATCTTCATTTTAATGTTTTTCTACTTCTGTTTCTTCTTCTTTGTCTTCGTCATCTTGTTCTTCTGCTTCTTCTGTTTCTTCTTTATCTTCATCTTCTACTTCTTCGTCCTCTTCTTTTTCTTCTTCCATTTCTTTTTCATCTTCTTCTTCTTGTCTTCCTTCTTGTCCTTCTCGTCCTTCTTCTACTTCTTCTGCTCTTCTTGTCACTGTAGTCATTATCAGACACCAAAGACAAATCTATTATTGTGTTATTTGTGGTATCTCTTACCTAGCCTCCTACCGAGTCCTGACAGACTGATTCATAGTTCTGATATAATCCTGACTCTTATTTATGCCACTAATGTTGACTCTTTATGTGTTTTGTCCAGTCTATTGGAGGATTACCTTCAGGCCATAGAGGGAGTGAAAAAACACCTTGTGAGGAAGACGGGGCCCAACATGTTGACCTTTATTGGAGAGTTGTCCCACAACCGCTTCAACGCCAAGATGGTACAGATGCTCTTCCAAAGTTTACTGTGTTTAGAAAGCACAGCACAGGAACATGATGGTCGTAGGTTATTTCATACGCTTCCAAGTTATCTACAGTTATTGATTATCTTGTTCAATCAATCTGCAGTCAGTCCAGTCAATTCCAGCTCTCATCATGACTTTTTAATTCTTTCTCTGCCTCTTTTTTCTTGTGATTGTACCTTTTTTGATCAGGATCACCTGGTGTGTTTCCTGCCGGGGACTCTGGCTCTGGGGGCCCATAACGGCCTCCCGGGGGACCACATGGATCTGGCTGTGCAGCTGATGGAGACCTGCCACCAGATGTACGTCCAGATGGAGACCGGACTGAGCCCTGAGATCGCACACTTCAGCCTGCAGTCCAGTGACGGGCGAGATGTTGTCGTCAAGGTGAGGCTGAGAGGGCAACGATTAGGGATCGAATGATATGGGTTTTCCAGAGTCGATGCCGATTCTTGCTAACAATGAAAGGCAGATAGCCGATATTTGGAACCGATATCCATTAAATGTAATGTTTTAACAGCATGTAATAACAGAGAACTTTTCATTCATAACTAAACGTCTTCATTAATAAGGATGGCTATAAGTGAATATGTAAAATAGAAATAGGATTAAATTAGGACGCTCTTGACTGAGATTGATCAGTTTGTCTCCTGCTGTTCTTCTGTTTTCTTAATATTTCAATGTTCTATCACATGTATTGCCCACTAAGGTCTATATTTTAAAGCTTTATTAATTATTGTTTTCCAGACTCTGTTTCACGTTAATTTGTGGCTGCCATCTAACTTAGCTGCTAGCCGTTAGCATAGCCGTTAGCCGTTGTGCGAGAAGCTGATTTCCTTGTTTGTGTTTCTTGTTTCTTGACTCTGCTTGAGAAACATTTCTGAGAGCACAAAGTGACGACACACAGAGAGAGGAGGCTGCATCAGACCTGAAGTAGAGCTTTAATTCATCAATAGTCGGTCAAAAATTTGCCAGGATTTGGAAACTATCAAATATCAGCTGTCTTGATTATTATTTGTAGTAGTTGTAGTTGCAGTAGTGGCAGTAGCGGTACTTTTCAAATGTAATCTCATTGAGTTGGGTGTGTCTGACTGATGCCCTCAAGGTTTGTTTCTAAATTCTTGAAAAACTCATGATAAAATTTAGCTAAAATCCCCCAAAAATTACCTACATAAATGAATGAAGGAGACAGGTCATGCTAAAGAGTTGGTTTATGTGCGAGTTAAGGACATATCGTGGTCTGATCCATTAATGCAGAAACGATGCTAGTCTTGTGGGGCCTTGTATCAGTCGAGGTGTTCCTCATTTAAGTTCTCTGATCCACAGCCTTTAAGCAACACTTCTCACGTTACCCCAAGCTTCACACTCACTTCCAATCACTGAAATCAACTCTCATTCTGTTTGAAATTCTTTATAAAGTCTAAACAGTTGACATATTAGCAAACTTAATTCACTGCTTATGAAAAGCGTACACCTGTCTGTGCACCGAGGGCCTAATTTCTGTTTTCAGTGTATCATCATACCAAAGCACAATCCTTAGTCAAAGACACTTTAATCCACTTCTAATGGCATCTTCACTTAGGGGTGTGAAAAGCTGCAATGTTTTGCTGTTTGTTTTCCAAGCCTGACATGAAAGAGAGGTTTTTTTTTGTTTGTTTTTACAGTTTTAAAAGAATTGAAAAAAACTATATTCCAAAGTGGACTAACTCCAAGGTTGCTCACAGTAGCGCTGGAGGCCAAAGCAAACTAAATTCTACCTCCTGGAAGGTTACTGCATTGGTTTAAACTGTTTCATGAGGGTTAATTAATTTTGAGGCTGTGCTGTTGAGTTAAACTGCATTAAAGTAGGGGCTGTTACTAC
Organism: Amphiprion clarkii; assembly: GCA_027123335.1. Taxonomy (NCBI): domain Eukaryota; kingdom Metazoa; phylum Chordata; class Actinopteri; family Pomacentridae; genus Amphiprion; species Amphiprion clarkii. Next base: position 27,267,217 of record CM049585.1, on the reverse strand, counting down.
CAACCCTCCTTTATTATACAGTTGTGTGTTCATTTAGACTGTATTACATGACTGTTGCTGTTCAAAGTTTGTTTAAAAATCCCAAAAACTCAATTTAAAATTTATCTAAATCCAGAAATAACAAGAATGGCAGATGATTTTTTTTAAAAGGCCCAAACAAATAAATAAATACAACAATGACTGTTCTACTGAGCAGCAATCACAGCAACTGTTTCCTCTCATTCCAATCTCTTCATCTTCTGTGAATTCAAATTGATGTCTTTCTTTCACTGCTCAAAACACAATCAGCAATTTTTAAACAAGAAGAGCTGGAACTCGCTACGTATTTTTGAGCGAACATGTTGGAAAAAAAGACTAAAATTGTAATCGTTTGTTGTGAGAGCTGTGACCATCACCTTCCTCACCCTCACAGGACTCATTTCGTTTTTCATTAACGGCTTCAGGTTTATCAACACGTCCAGTATTTTCTTGTTCCTCTCTCCACCGCTGCCTTCATTAACCTCAAATATAATTAGGAAACTCTTTTAGCATATTTTCAGCTCATTCATATTCTCAGATTAAAGACTAAAGGAACAAATGTTAGATCCTGAGGGTGTTATTACTCCTCATGAGTAATTTAGAGTGAACTAACTACTGCTAAATACCCGCCTGCTCATGTTTATTTTATATTAACAGATTTTTAATATAAAACAGACTTTTTTTATCCATCTGGCCCTCATAGATAAAACTAATTCAGCTTTTCACGTCAGGTTTTCAATCCAATTTTCTTTTCATAGCACCAAATCATAACAGATGCTCACTCAGGGGACGTTACTATAGTAAGGTCAAGATTGTACAATATTACGGAGAGAAACAATTCCCCCTTCAGCAAACAGTTGAGGAGGAAAAACTCTATTTTAGCAGGAAAAAAACTCTGACAGAAGCAAACTCAGGGATGGCGTCGACTAACTGCCTCGAACCAGATGGGATGAGGAGAAAAGATGAGCACTGAAAAACAACAAACACGGAGCAGGTTGTTTAGGCCGGTAACAGAGGATCAGAAACATGCAGCTCTGCAGCCAGAGATACAAGCTGAAAGGCAGGAAGAGGACAAAGAGGACGAAGCTCAACCTACAGAGGGAGAGAACACAGAATATGCAGCAGAGGTTTAAGAATTCATGGGATTTACAGAGAGGACAGTGGAGGAGACTGAGCTCCTATAGCAGCAGAACTAAAGGATGGTCCAGGGTCACCTCACATGAGCAGCTCTAGCTAATGATTGACCGATTATCAGGGCCGATATTCTGCATTTTTCTAATTATCGGTGTCTGTGTCTTTATTGACTGATTATTGATAACTTAAATGTGCTACTTCAGGTCTGATGCAGTATCCTCTCCCTGTTTCACTCTGTGGTCTCAGAAAAGTCTCTCAAGCAGCAAAAACTGAAGCCATTGCCACAAACTAGGAAATTAGCTTCTCACAGTGGCTTAATGCTATGCTAACGGCTAGCGGCTAAGTTAGAAGGGAGCCACAGATTAACCTGAAACAGAGTCTGGAAGACAATAATTAATAATGCTTTAATATGTGGACCTTAGTAGGCAATAAAAGGGATCAAACAGTTAATATTAAGAAAACAGAAGAACAGCAGGAGACAAACTGATCAGTCTGAGTTGATCCCACATAAACAGAGGAGACAATTTAATCACTAATATTTCTATTTGATATATTCAGTTATAGTCACCCTTATTAATGAAAAAGCCTAGGAACATTAAGGAATGTTTTTCATCCTTTCATTCATTCAGCCTTTGTTTGAATATCCAGGAATCACTGAAGACATGCCTTCATTTACAGTGAGGTCAACAGTACAGTCAGCAGAATGAAAATCAAGGAGACAACAAAGAAAGTTAAAAACTGTCACATTGAGAAGCTGCAAAATGTTTTAAGTGTGTGCAGCAGAGAAGCTAAAAGCAGTTTTATCGATTTTGGTGTGAGAACGCCAAATTTTCAGCATTAATCAGTCATTTAAATGAGTTTAATAATTATTTTGGGGGTCAATTTAACAATAAAGTTATGTGTTGCAGCATTCAGTGCCTTATAAATAAACAGAAACCAATGTCTCTCACCTTATTGCTAAGGATGGCCAGCCAAATCTTTCCTGCAATAAGCAATGATGAGTGGCATAATTGTCACCGGTAGTGAATCTGAGGGCTGAGCGGTAAACTGAGAGTAGAGATGACATGAACATGGTCTCAAACATGCTTTTAAATATTTGCTTCCTGCAGAACAGAGGAAAAGAGGCTCTGTTTCAATTAAAGTTCCCATTTTTCTGCCAATATAAGATTTAAATGTAAGTTTTTAATCATATCCAGAAACTGTCATAATGCCCTTCCCAACCTATTGGATATGGATAACTTATGGATTTTACATGGAGAAACTAATGTGAAAGAAACAGTGTCATTCTCTCTGGTTTGTGTCTTTACTCTCGCTGCAGAGTTTTGGATTAACTCTTCAGCGAGGCATTGGGACATCCTGGTAATCAGGGAATACAGTGGTCCAGCCTAGAAATTACAGACACATTGAATAGTTTTTCAGCATCACTCTGAGACTCGATGTTCCTGATTGTGACAATTTCACGAAGGAGGAAAAAGCCCCGCTGAAGACTTGGTTTCTGTGTGAGTTAAAGGATATATCCTGGTCTGAAATAACTTCAAGGTTGCTCACAGTAGAGCTGGAGGCCAAAGTAATCTAAATTCTACCTCCAGAAAGGTTACAGTGTCTGTTTTAAACTGCATCACGAAGGTGTTCATTAATTTTGAGGGCTGTGGTTTGTGGTGCTGTTGAATTATGCTGCATGACACTCGGGGCTGTTTTCCAATTCTAATCCTGCATTCATTATACAGCCAAAGGAATAGAAGTCAGGCTTTGTTTGAGAACATACAATGCCTGGCTATGTTTGTGGACTTCTCAGTACTGTGGTGTGTTTTAAAAAGATGTAAAAGATGATTCCTCCGGCCTCAGACCATCACTGTTTGATTGGCTGCTCCCGTGAGCAGCGTTTTCATAACCACTCGATAGTTTATCTATTTATGCATTGTTTTATTCACTTGAATCCATTGTTGACAAAAAGAGGTGCGTAAGAAGACCTAAAAGTGAACCTAAGGGTAACATTTTTGTGTTTTAAAGTTTCCAGACTCACAGGAGGTTTTGAAAATATCGCTGTTTCTTGATTCTCCATGCTTGAAGCCAGAACTAATCTCAGCAAAACAATCTTTCTTTTGCTTTTGTTTTACTTTTATCTCAGTTCTTTGAAGAAAGCATCAAAAATACGCATGCCACAGCTGTCCAAGATGTCCATCATATTTCAGTCATATGCTGAATTTTGAATGTCTGCCCCTCGACTTGCATTTAATCTTAGATGTAGCTCCACTCGTTGATGCTGCTCTCATGATAAGAGCCCTTGAAAGTGGCATTTTCAATTTCTGTGAGACTCTCTGGTTAAATTAGGAGTCAAACTACAAAGCTGATCTTGATCTGATTTATTTATTTTTTCTTATTGACAACGTCTCCCGTGTCCTCCAGCCTGCAGACAGACACAACCTGCTGAGACCAGAGACGGTGGAAAGTCTGTTCTACATGTACAGATTCACCAAGGACACCAAGTACAGAGACTGGGGATGGGACATACTGCAGAACTTCAATAAATACACCAAGGTACAGAGCACAGACCAGCCTTGTCTTCAAGTTTAATTACTTTTATTAACAGCTTCATTACCTCTAACAGTCTTATATCTTGCCTTCTGATTGCCTAGAAGTGCTAGAAAGTATTGCATGCACTCCATACAGTCCAGTTCCGTCATGGTAAGGTGGATTTTCAATCATAAAAGTGCGCTGACAACCTGGATTTAATTGAACAAGATTTCTTCCAACATCAAAATTACATGTAAAACAGTGTGAACAGATTATTGGGGGAAAATACGGAGGTTAAATTAGAAAACTACAACAAAAGCTCTATTTGCACAGTGTCACCTGGGGATGCCGTGTAAATTGAGAAATTACCCCCCAACGTCTGTGAATCGTGCAATGCATTCTCACAGCATAAAGGAAGTCATTATCCATGGATCTGCTATTAATAAGCTGCCACATAATATCTGTCGAGCCTGTTGAAAGACAGCAGAATGTTCCCTACCCCATGCTGCTGTGCATGTCATCCATCTAATCATCCGTGGAGATTTCGCTCCTCTGATGGATTTGGGATTTCTGCGAGTGGGTCTCCATGGTCTGTAGCGACACGAGACGCCTCAATTTGCACCCAAAAGGCTCCAGGTTTTCATTTAAGATTGCCAAGGCAGCCTCTGTAATTCAGGAGAGGGATACAGGCAGAAGAGCGCAGTGGAGAAACAAGAAAAAATGCAAAAAAAGCATTAAAAAAATGGCTCCAAAGCACATTGACCAACTCCCACAAGGCTAATTCTGCTTGACAGGTGATGATTTGCAGTGGAATTTATGATTTACAAATTACATTTATGGCAAACTGGCATGGGATTACAATCACAAACGATCTCCACAATTATTACAAATTACCAGAATTCATTTACAAGTGCCACTGCACCCTCCGTTATTCATGAGCCAGGAAATAGGCAAAGAAGGATACAGATAAAACAAACACAAAATTCACTTAGGATTAAGATCATAAACGATGTCCACAATTATTACAAATTACAAGAATGTATTTGGAATTACCAGTGCAGTCTCCATATTTTACGAGGGGGAAAAAACAGGCAAAGAAAGATGTAGTGAGAACAAAAAAAATGTACCAAAAAAACCCCAAAAATTACCCCAAATCAGACAGATGCCAACTCCCACGGGACTAATTCTGTGTGGCAGGGGATTTGTGGTAGGATTTTTACTTTACAATTTACAGATATTGCAAATTTGCATGTAATAGGATCACAAGCAACCTCCAGGATGATTACAAATTACCAGATTTTATTTGGAATTGCCAAAGCATCCTCCATAATTCACAAGTGGAAAATAGGCAAAGAAATATGTAGAGAAAACAAAAATAGCCAAAAAACCCACTAAAATTACCCTAAATTACAGAAGCCAATGCCCACGGGGCTAATTCTATGTGGCAGGTGATTTGTGGTGGAATTTTTACATAAAAAAAACACAAGCAACCTCCACAATATTACAAATTAGCAGAGGTCCCTATGTACTACTAGTCTTGGGCACATGGGGTTAGTTAGTTAGTTTATTCATTTATTTTTGTACGGACAGCACACTATTAACAGTAATTGCACCAGAGTTAGCTAGCAGCCAATTAGCATCTTTTGTCACTGGGCATGAGCAGAAAAAGAGAACAACTACAGGGTAAAACTACATGAAACAATACAAAACGTAAAAGTCCATCAGTGTGAGATAATAAATAAAAGCAATAGATAAAAGTTAAGCATTGGTGATGACATTGTTGTCCTGACTATAGCCAGATGTTGAGGCTGGTTTTAAACACCGTAAAGCTTCCTGAATCTTTAATACTTGTGGAGTTCCACTTTTCACTGCTTTAACTGAGAAAGCAGACTGATAAAAATAATCAATAAAAGCTGTCTTTCTCAACAGAGGTACCTGACCACTTCTAGTAGATGCTTAAGTCCTGTCTGCCCTGCCATTGCCTGGCTAGACGAAACATCCTCCAAAACAATAAAATAGAAAATTCTCTGAAACATATCTTCCGTTTGTTGTCTTTGGGGAAACTTGCATCCAGATAGATTCCTCTGCCTCCTAGTGGGGTTATTAACTTCTTGACCAAACATCTCCACTACTCCTGCAGGTCCCTGATGGCGGCTACACGTCCATTAACAACGTCCGTGACCCCGTTAACCCCGGACCTCGGGACAAGATGGAGAGTTTCTTCCTGGGTGAGACGCTCAAGTACTTCTATCTGCTCTTCTCTGACGACACAGAGCTGCTCAGTCTAGACAAATATATCTTCAACACAGAGGCTCACCCTCTGCCCATATGGCCGTCGCCACCGAAGTGAAGTCATATTACAGGAGACGTCTGTAAAAATACATCAGGACCACAGAGTCGGTGCGTCTGAAAGCAACCGTCCAGGCTGAATGAAGCAGATCTGTGCTGTCCACCCGTGCTTTGATATGTGAAGGAGTTTGATTTGGGGTTGTTTTTGGTCTTTATTTGTGATTTTCTTTATTTTTCCTAAGGAAAAGGTTCGTGACAGAGCTGGTCTCTAATGTAAAACATTTTAACAATCAGATCAGGCGAGCTGGCACACTTTATTACTTGGGTGACTGGGCTAGTTTTTGTATGTTTGTTGCCAGTTGCCCCCTCATTCGTCCTGCATCGTCTGGCTGCGAAGGAACAAATTCATTGTGTTAAACCGCTGATGTTTGAAGGTGCAATAGCCAGTGATCGAAAGACAACAAATATGTTCACTTGCTCAGCAATTTATATTTCACAGTTAGTTATGGTGGAGGAGTCGCATTTATTTGTCTTACATTGGCACTTTCTCACAAATAAAAAACTGCATTTAAAGGGTTTTTAGTGCAGCACCAAGGGACCAGATTAGTACCCAACTGAAAGGTAAATTCAGAATATATACAGTACCATTCAAAAATTTGGGGTCACCTAGAAATGTTCCTCTGTACCCCATGGAGATATTCCATTAAAAATCAGCCGTTTCCAGCTAGAATAGTCATTTACTGCATTAACAATATCTAGACTGGATTTATGATTAGTTTAATGTTTTCCTCATTGAAAAAACTGCTTTTCTTTCAAAAATAAGGACATTTCTAAGTGACCCCAAACTTTTGAACGGTAGAATATAATACTGAACATGCATGTCTTACATGAAGGCAGGATTGTCTTAAAGACTTCAAGTATAGTACTAGTACAATTATGGCGAGCTATAATAAATTAAAGCCATATTGGTGGTATAATTAATTAAACCCTGTTTGGTTATTTGTGGACAGATTTTATTCTTTTAGTTCGTCCAGCTTCCAGTTGGTTCTCATTGGGTGTTTTCAGACTTCAGTCCTCTTGTGCTTGGTTTGTTAAGCTACCAGATGAAAACAACGCTAGTTACCTTGGTCGTTGTTACTAAGATTGGACAGACTAGTGACAGACGGCATCAGTTTTGCTGATGTAGCTGCAATTCTTTAGATCTGGAAAAATAAAAGGTAATAATGATAAAGCTTCAAAGACATTCATGATAATTTTCTTGTGATTTCTACATTTAGAGACAGAGTTGTTGCGGTTCTTTCGGTCATGTCTACACCAATTATCTACAACTTTAAAACCACCTTCCTAATATTATGTAGGTCAATTTCTTGCCAGTAAAACAGCTGTGAACTATTGGGGTATGGATGAGGAACATCTGTTTGCATCTTTATGGATCCTGTAGGTTGCAGAGTAGATCCTCTGTAGATAAAACTTGTTTCAACACATCTTGTGAAGCTCAAGCTAATTTGGATCTGGAAGGTTTTGAGGTTGCATCAACACTTTGAGCTCTTGGTCGTGTTCCTCAAGCCGTTCCTGAGCAGGAAGCCATGGTGGATGTGTTTAGTCTACAAAAATATCTAGATACATGATGGGTATCATCCACATAAATACCAGGACCCAACGTTTCCCACCATAATGCTGCATGTAATGAGCGTTATTCACCTGAAATAGCCGTGGTTTTAATGTTGTGGCTGATCAGTGTTGTCTAAGAAATGAATGCGTCCTGAAGGATTTTAGCTACACAGCTAATAACAGCTTGTTTCAGTGATGAATACATTCATATGTCCCGTGATTTTATTATTCTGCATTGTTGCTGTAAAGGAGCATTTGTCATTTGGCTCATTTACATCATCTGTGGTCACGGTTTGTGGTTTTGAATATATTCACACTTGTTTTGTATTATATGAAGGAAAACTAACGAGGGCCGACACGCAGTCTTAAATTAGCTGTGAAGTTAGATCAAAACAAACATGGGGACATTATACGGTATTGATCTCAGTGTGAGACAGTGTTTGTTTTTGTGGAAGTTAAGGTTTGAAAAAGTGGGAGTCATGTTATATTCAAGGACTTGACTGTTGCATGTTCACAGCATCAGATTCTGTTTTGGTATGGAGACTGTGTAGCGTGCTGTCTTGTACAGAGTCTGTTGAATTATGGACTGTCTGTGGCCTTAATGTTATCAGTCTGCTGGGTTTTTTCACTTCTTTCATAGACAAATACAGGCTATAAGGTGAAGTATACGTACCCTCCATTACTGCAGTGGCACCTCACTCGTAACCTGCATAAAACACTCTAATGACTGTACAGGGAACTGCTGTTTGCATCTTTTTTAATCAAGAAATCTATCCAGTCCTGCTCTGTGCTGTTATCTATTCCTCCAGAAGGAAACTTTTGGCAAACTTTGGTGAGAAAGTAAAAGCCACAAAGTTCTACTCTGTAATATATTCAACTTTTATCAAACCTCCAGTGAATCCGTTTGTTTCAGTAGCATTCTGAGCTTCATGTCGAGGGAATAAGACTGTAATCAACCAACCAACCAACCACAGCTCTGTTCTGTTTATTGATTCCACTTTGACACAATCATGCGTTTGGGATTTTGTAGTAAGTGTTCTATTTCACCTGATTGCAATGCACTAAATTATCGAGTTTGATTATTTAATTAGCCTAGAAAGCAATTCCTGTTGAGTTCAGTGCACTGAACTTTTTTCCTCTCAGCACTTGATTTTGGAGGTTGGTCAGTTGGAGGAGGCACAGCTGACTGCAATTAACCCAGAAAAACGAGATTTCGCCATCAGTGCAAATGCGTTTAGTTCTGCTGCTGCAGTAATGGCCGCAGCTCTTGCAAGCCTAGCACATAAATCGTCTGTCAGATGCATTTATGGAGAGTCTTTGGGAGTCGGAGGGTTGTGATCCTGCTGGAGTTTCATGTGACGAAGTAGAAAATAGAAATAAATTAACGATGACTGAGTTCAGATAGTCTCCCGACATGTTTACTTTGAAGAATTATGAAGAATTCTGGCACCGGTGGAGGTTTAGAAGATTCAAATGGTCCAAATCCCCTCAAGATACACTGTTGGTTAGTATTTAAAGTTTTGCTTGCTGTTCAGTGATGGAGATGACTAATGATACCTCAGGGAAACTGTTTTCTCATAAACAGACTTTGGTAAAGAGCAGTGGGTCATAGTCGCCCCATGTTTTGGACCCATAGTCAGTCATTCGTCCTCTTTTCACAGGCGATTGCTTAAAGGAGTGAATTTCTATCTTTTTGTTGGATTGTTGAAGGAATTTGATTCATCGCTGTTTTGCAAAACCCCAAGTCCCTGTCAGATGTTGATGTAGAGCAGCGTGAGGCGGCTTCTTTATCATGTGTCAGACCTGGAACATCAGTTTTGAAAGCCTTCTGCTTACAAAACCCCATTTTTTATGTCATTTTGCACCAAATCGTCCACCAGAGAGCCGTACGGACCCACGTCATTGAATGTGCACTACACTTGCTCTGCTGTGCCTCTATAGATGTATGTTGTTGCTATCAATGGTGGTTTGGTTTCTTAATTACTGCTGCATCAGTGGTGTTTATTTCTGAGTGAAAAGTTTAATTTAAGGCTTGTATTTTTACTCGGGGTGGGTGACAACATAACATGGGTGTAAATATTTTGTGTAAATGGTTTCTACTGAATCAATCTGAGAACTTTCTGGTCTTTTGTTTACTGTCATGTCAAATATACTTAGTTTTAAGCTACTTACACTGGTGTTTTGGTTGTTTTTCATGGCTAAATTTATGGTCTATCCATCCAAATGTGACCTCATGGTGGCACCAGAGGAAAAATCACGGAATTATCGCCAAAATCAGACGTTTTCATTGCAACCCATCAAAGAGTTTTTGAGAAATTTCCACCAGATATGAACAAAAATGACCAGAAATTCAGTTTTATCTTGATTTAAATCCCAATATTTGCCCAAATCTTCTATGTAAAGACTTCAGTCCTGCATGCAGCTGCCATTAATGGCTCTTAAACATTCATGGAGTCTGATAATTAACTGATTTTTATGATTTTTTCGTCCTCCACAGCAAAGTGAGAAAAATGAAAATGCTCGTATGCTAACATCTGTTCTCCGACTCACAATGTGTCATTTACAGTATTTCATGGTTTATTAAATCTGTTTAATTCCTGCTGCGTAAGTAGCGGCGATTAAAATGAGGAATTTATTCCAGAGCAAAGAGGCTGAACAAGACATACATTTAATTTCTCTATTAACCTTGAGCACTAATGTGACCAGACGACTAGACTTGACTGTAAAGGAAGAGTTACGGCGGTTAGAAGTGTCACTGAGTCGCTGCTTGTCTGTAATGTTCGGTGTGACTTTCACAGAAAAGACAAGTCCTGAGTGCTTTAATCTCCAGTTGTTTCATTAAAAATCTCTTTCAGTCATGCGAAAATGCCAACATGTTGACAAAATGAAGTCTACGTCTAAAAGAAACTGATAGATGCATCTCCAGATCTCATGGATTGCAGAAAAAGCCACTGACTTCTTAGTCTGAATATGGTTTGTTTTTATTCCCAATTTAATTACACCACAATTAATCCTGCCAGCAACCTTTCACACTTCAAAGGATAAGGCTGGCATTATTCTGTGTTATTTTATTCTCCTCAAATCCCCTGAAAACCAACAATGTGTTAGTCAGAGTCTCAGTACTTTCTGATTTTAGTCCCAAATCTGCTCACAACTAAAGCTCCAAAACCTTAAAAACTTTCACATACATGAAATAAACTGTATTTTAATATTGAAAAGGGCTCAAAACTGTTGTTTTTTCAAATAACACAATTGTCAGGGACTATTTTCGCAGTGGATTAACACACATTTGATGCTCACCAGGAGTCTACATGTCATCCGGTGCAACAGCGCGTCTCACTGATGTGTTTTTAATCGTTTCTGGATTGCAATGAAGATCTACAGCACGGAGGGAAAAGATAAACGAGGCTTTAGATGCACGGTAAAACTCTCACTGGATTTACTGATAAGAAAAATGTGGTACCTGTAGTGTCTTATTACGAGATGGGATTCTTCAGAAGCGATTTTTACGATGTAAGGAAACCTTTTGTTGGTAGTTTGACCTATATTAAGTTTTACTGCTACTGGAAAACCTTCATAAAGCCAAGAGTTCCACCGTGTTCTGTGTCGACACACAGATGTGGAATAAAGTGCAGATTCAGTAAATGTCAGGATGTTAGAAAATAGACTATAAATAATCTAAACCTTGCTTATCTTTAGCGACAAACCACTTTTAAGGTCACATATTCATGATTTTTCTGTTGATGATGGTGACAGGGAAGATAAAAGACCAGAAATGACTCATTTAGCTGCACACTAAGCTCCCCACAGAGGCTATTTAAAATCACTCTGCTTTCTCAGTTCACTCTCTAATTATTTTTCACGGCTGATTCTTCCACATAAAAGAACGGCGTGTTTTTTTTTGTTTTTTTTTCCTAAAAGCAAATTGGGCAGCCTGATCTCACACTTTTATAAAATTGTCGTACATCTGATTCTCCCAATGTTGCACTGCAAAATCTTGTCTTTGTGAAGCAAACGGAGGGTTTATTGTACTGTATTTTGTGAGCTGATTGCTTGAATCATACACGTGTAATGCTGATTATTCTGATTAATGTGAATCCAAGCCATAGCAGAATGACAGCTGGACTATTTCACCAGAGATGTGGGCGATGAAGCGACGGTGTTTGTAGCTTCCTGCCTGCTGAGGCCGATGCTTCACTGACTGTGACCCTGTCGGGATCCAAACACTCGGATCAATATTGTTTTTGCTGTTCCATCGACTAATTGAGCCATGCTGGAGGAAAAAAAAAAACACACCTTGACACAGCGGTCACGTTGCTCCATGATGACCAGCCAGTATGTTAGTCTGAGAGTCGATAATTCATCTGCATATTCTGAAGACATGCTGAAGTGTTTATTTTACTTCCTGTAATTATTCCGTTTTTGTACTCAAATGAGTTTTCGGAGCTGGGAGCAGTTTGTTTTTTAGCTTCCACAGTGCATTGTTTGCAAAACTTTCCTCTTTTAATGTGCCATTCATCAGATCTGCATTCACTGTACAGACGAGTGATTCAGCACTTTGTAACTCAACTCGTGGCTTATTGCAATGTTCACTCAAGTCCGACTTTTTCATGCCCACAGAATTTTTCAATAAAGCTTTTCAGTGAACATTTTGGTCTTTTTCTTGATCTGTATTTAATTGCACATGTTTTAGAAAAGCCTGGTTGCATTTCTCTGCCTTTGAATTCTCTCTCCATTGAAATCTGTGTCTTTGCAGCCTCATATCGTACTGATAAAGGTGTACCTTTTCTGAAAATCTCTCCTCAAGGGCATTTTGGATGCTACACCGATGCTGTAGAATTACTGTGAAAAATGGGAGAAAAGGTTTGTGGAAAAAGCCCAGACTTTGCCCACATGCACACAATTGCAATTGTGTAAAGTAACTCAGTTAAAATACTGTACTTAGACATTTCCTGTGCAACTTTCAGAACTGCTGGATGTCACGTTAGCAACACCTTCCCAAGGGGAGCCAACAAAAAATAATCCAGATGCAACCATCAGTCCACGCGAGCATTGACTGGCCGTAGAGAGTTGTCAGCGTTAAGTAACATTATTATTATTTCATCTGGCTGTCATTTTCTGTGCTCGTGTTATTCTCTTTTCATGATCTTTTGGACAGGAACAGACCTGGAAATAGACAAGTAAAGCCTGGAGCGGAGCCAAAAAGGCAGAAGAAAGCCTCAAAACAGCAGCAGAAACTCTCACGGGAAGCTAAAAATGGAACAAATGCACATGAATTAGGTAAATAACATGAGTGAAATACTTAGCTTTTAATTTTGGGGGGGATTTTTAGGGCACTGACTGAGCACTGTATTGTACTTTTGCATTTACTTTGCAGTGTGGGAGGCCACACAGTGTGTTTATAGCTGCATAAAGGGCCAACAGTTTCAGTGGGAGGGTCCCACATGCACTAACATATGCGCACAGAAGAACCAGCTGCTAAAATGTCGAACAGAGAAGCTCAAACTTTCTACTTTCCAGAACAGATAGCTGTCTGTTGCTATATTAATGCTACATTTGTGTTCAAAGTCTTTCATATTACACCCATAAGCACAATTATAACATACTTATACTTGATTATTTCTACTTTTTGCTCCTTTTTACTTCAATTCCACTATATTTGGGAGTGAAATATTGTACTTTTTACCCAACTACATTTATCTGTAGTCACTTTATTGCAGAATAGGGCTTTAAAACCTATCAAGACATCATGAATTATCTAAAATATGATGAACTACGGAATTGATAAATTACTTAAGGTGACTAAAATTAGATCTACCTCAGTACACACATTTTGCTGATAATGTAAACTGAAAATGAAACGAGTGCACATAAATTAAGTTAAAAAACATGAATAAAGTGCTTTGGTTTTCAATTCTTTAGATTTTTAGCGCACCAACTGAAGGCTGGACTGCGGTTTTGCATTTACTTTGCAATGTGGGAGGCCACACAGTGTGTTTATTTTTTAAAAGTTTCAGTGGGGGGGACTCACATGCACAAGCATATATGCACAGCTGGAATCAGCTGCCAAAACATTGAACAGCGTAGTTCAGACTGTGTAACTTCATTCTCTGCTCCATCTTTACATAGCTGATTGCTGTTTACTACAATATTAATGCTATATTTATGTTCAAAATCTTGCATCTTCCACACTTCTGACCACATTGCTAAGGTACTTGTACTTGAGTATTTTACCTTTATGCTACCTTCTACTTTAGCTTAATATATATCAGAGACAAATATTAAAATTTTTCTCTGTTACATTTATCTGTAGTTACTTTACAGCATATTAGAACTTTTAAAATATTATCATGACAGAATGAATGATGTAAAATACAATGAAATTCTATACAGGATTTGAAGCCTCCTGAATGTATATAAAGTGAGTAAAATCAGTTGTACGTCAAGGAGCTGCAATGTTTAAATGCTGTTTGTGTGTTGATGAATAAGTAATAATAACTCAAGAGTATAACATAAAAAATATAGAATACTGACAAACTAGTTTCACATTTTAGGTACATTTTGCTGTTAATACTTACATATTCATACTTAAATAAAGTTTGAAATGTTGGACTTTTGCAGCACTTCTTAGTTCATATGTGGCCAGTATGTGGGATTGTTAAAGAAATAGTCAGAAAGTCTTGCTGAAACTCTCCCTAGTAGAACGAATTCTTCTCCAGCAGCAGTTTAACGCCCACGGATTGAGGAATAACGTGCTAAGTATTCACACACTGAAACACCAACTCCAGCTCCTGTCGTCTTAATTACTTGCAGATAGCTTCAGTACTGCAACACCAGGGGGCAGAAGAAACCATCCATCACTGTCTGCACTGGAAGCTCCTACTAATGGTTCTAATGAACGCATGTGCTCGCAGTCGCCTGTTAATGCACCAAGCAGCACTCTGCCAGGAAATGTTTTTCCATCTTCGGATTACAGAAGTCATAGTTTCTGCACACGGGGAGGCAGGTATGAAACGAAAGTGATAAATGAGAGAAAGAGGAGACTCATAACAGAATCAGCATTTCCCCTTTAAAATTTCCCCACACATCTTGTCTTCATGCAGCGATTCATTCGTGATTTTGAACTCTTGCACAAAGTCACTCCAAACTGTTTTTCATGCAGTTTTAATGATCAAATTAGGCCATAAATGAATAAAAATTCACCCACAGTGAGGTGACACTTGAGTCGTTCCCAAGAATGGCATTACTTCACTACATTTTTACATAGCAGATGGTTATTTGCTGCTTTTTTGAGTTCAAAATCTTGCATATTACAGCTTTGAGCACAATTCTAAGGTATTTTTGAGTATTTTTGGTTTATGCTACCTTTTACTTCAATTGTACTGCATGTCAGAGAGAGAAAATGTACTTTATACTTCACTACATTTACCTGTAGTTACATTATGGCAGATTTTATTAATTTATTGATGTATAATACAATGAATTACGATATGGTGAAGTATATAAAGTCAGCGAAATCAGCTCAGCCTCAGTCATAGTGTCTAGAAGAGTCATGCATTTGCAGCCAGAGCAACTACAGTACATTGTATTGCACCAGCTCTTAACATAATCATCCTTTTTTTGTGTTTTGAGGTTAAATTTTAAATTTTAATTTTTTTTTCATATGGTTTTTATGATTAACTTAGGCCATAAATACATGAAAATCTAATTATAAAAGCTTCGCTCACCCTTTCTGGGTTCTAGTGTCACAAATCAGAATGAAAACTGGCAAAAAAAGCCACAGAAATTCAGTCAAAATCTTGCTGATTACACCTTTGAGCACAGCTCGAAGGTACAACACATGTACTGGAGTATTTTTACTGTATGCTACCTTCTACTTCAACATGTCAGTGAGAAAATTTATACTTTTTACTCCTTTACCTGTAGCTTTCGAGAAACTGAAGATTCATTTGCAGCTGGACCAAATATAGAACTTAACATAATCATCTTTTTATGTGTTTTGAGTTTTAAGTTTTAAAATGACTCCAGAAGACCAAACAGGTTTTCTCGTGGTTCTAATGATCAAATTATGCCATAAATACATTAAAATCGAAATATAAAAGATCCATTCACTCTTTCTGGTTTGTGGTGTCGCAAATCAGAATGAAAAGTGACACAGAAATCCACGTAATAACGCAGGAGGCCACAATAACAGGCCGAAGCTGTGTGTGACAGTCTGAATGTGCAGGAAACACTCGGGTAATTTCCAGCCTCCCGACACCTTTATTGCGTCGTCTCTCTCGTGACAGCTGCTGCAGCCCCGTGTGACATTTCTAAATCTTTAAATCCGAGACTACAATAAATGTACAACACGCACGTCTTCTGACATTTTCTCTGTCTGAGGTTTTCATCTCAGGCCGCATGTTTAATATCACATATGGTTAGAGGAAGAATACATCTGATTACCATGCAGGACACAAACCCAGTGGTGACCAAGCAGAAATGGGGCTCTGCTTCGAATAGAAAATGACTGTTTGGTTTGTTTCACTCCAGGTAAAGCTCTTTATGTGTGTTTATGTGTTATATAAATGTAAGGATTTTAATCAGACTTCATAAGTGAAAACCTGAGGCTTTCCTGCGTCAGAAAACAGATCATTTAAGCTGTTTCTGCATTAAAGGCTCCAGTTTTCATGGCATAATGCTGGATTTTAGAGTCCCAATCCCCTTTAGGGGTCTTCAAAACTCAAAAATATCACAATAACTACTAAATATGTATTTGCCAAACATTTTAATTATTGTACTTTTTCACATTTTCTATTTGTTTGGTCCTTCCAGTGTAGCCTAAAGGCAGTCTGGTCCTCATCAACCAATCAGACGATGTAGAATTAAAGGTTAAGTGTTTCATTTTCACACCTCAAAGTGTTTCCACAGCTCTGTGTGTGTGTGGAAATGTGTTTTTACATTTAACAGCTACACTGGATGTCTGTAATTCACTTCTTCCTGGTAAAAAAAGAGCATGTCAGTTGTCCACATTCCTCCTCAGACAAGTAACATCACTTTTACCATTCATGCGTTTGAGGTTTTTTATCACAGATATCTACATCTGCAGTGGAATCCTGACAGATTGTAATTACACTTTCAGGTATCTACAGTTTAACTCTGACTGGTAGTTCAAGAAAATTTCAATTCAGAATGACATCATGGATATCTTGATCTTGAATCACCACTAAACTATGTGTTTACACTTAGAAGAAACCTTCATTTTTCATGTAAAATTTGTTTTACATGTTTTGTTTAAATTTGTGCTTTTGAAGCTGCCTTGGAATCTGGCCATTGCCATCTTCCTCTTTTGAAGCTAGATGAGAAAAGTGGAAGGGAAAAATTTGAGAAACATCCTTTTAATTTCATGGTAACACACCCTGTTTATCTTCTATTTAGCATTAAACCTGAACCATAATTTCCAAAATGAACATCATGCTGTATTGAAGGAGACTTAAAACTAGCAATTGAGACCATAAACTCATTAGGAAAATGTTTACTGAAGTAACAAATCAAGTGAGAAATTGGATCATTTTCCCATCGACTTATATGCAATCTGACTTCTTCTATTGGAGCCACCCCCTGGTGGCTGTTCAGAAGAAGGCAGGTTTAAAGCACTTCCAAATTGGTTTCACTTTTCAGATCTGGAAGCAATGTCCATCTTACACATGAAGTTAAAGATCATTCTGTGTTTTAATATATTATGTGTAGGTAATTCCTCTGGGCAAAGTGTCTCCAAATACCTTCATGGACTCAGAGGCCTTAAAGTCTGCAAGTATATGAGTGTCGATGCTGGGGTTGGGTCAATATCGCTCATTTCTTTCACTGACTGTGTAACAAAATTAAATCTTTCCTAACCTATATCTAATACTAAGGGTTAGAGTCTGTGTCTTTGGTGGTTACGGTCCTGAGAACAGTCTTCTTGGCCGGTCCCAGTTATCCAGTAGCTTTCATAGGATTCCACTTGAAACAAAAAGCGCTTTTAATAAATATTGATGCTGAAAATTCCTATCATGAGAAATGATGTCAGCGGCAAAATACATCGGTGGATTGGATTAAAAATGATGCAAACCAACCGACACGTCAATAGAAGCCCTGATTCTGTGCAACCACATGAAATCACTTTGCATTGATCCCTTTAGAGTTTTTAGCAGCGACCCGTGTGGGAATCACTGCTGCAGCCAGATGGTTCCGACTGCAAACATAATCCAACATCTTTTAATTCTTCAGTGCATAATTAGATTTGGGTGTTTCTCAGGTCTGTGCTGCTGTGGAGGGAGACTGTGGGGATGTACCGTAGTAGTCTGGGCTTTGGCTCACAGAGTTAGCCCGAGGCTAAAAGCTGCATCCCCCTCCCTGAAGAATATGAAGAATACATTTTCAGAAACTAATTGTCGCCTCAGGTTGAGTTTAGAGGGATTTTCACCCAAAACACGCAGCTTTTTGCCAACAAATTGGGTCAAAAAAAGTCTTAGAATTGCTTTACTTTGACTGAAACATATTCAGTGTTTTCTCAACAATCTGGTATTTTGCACATTTTCTTGTCTGTGTGTACAGAACGGATCTTTAGGGGATGAGGCTGCATGAAGGTTGGATTTGAAGCTGCTAGAAAAGTCTTGTCAGGCATCTAAAGAACAAATGTGACACTGGCTTCTTCATGGTCGTTCTGTGCCTTTGATCGCCATGACTTTGGTCATTAACCCGGTTTTAATGGGGCGAGGTGTTTAATTCAGGGATTATAAAATGTTAAAGGTCACAGAAGAAGCCTGGTTCAGACTGTAATCCTTCTTCAGGGTCAACAGGAGGTGGAACCAAAGTGTCTTTATTGGAGAGGATGAAGGTAAATGCACGAGTTGTCACCTGATTTATTATTTATCTTATGTTTTCAGGGTGAACTGGTAGTAATTTGTCCTCTGCAATGTTTGACTGTGAAATTATGCTATTTTTTATTGTCACAGTATTGTTATTGTACAGATATTTTCTGTTATTTAAAAGAAAATATATGTATATTAAGGATTAAAAGTGTTGAACTATAATTTTAAACAAAGAAAATCCATGTTGTGTTGCATTTTAGATCATATCTAGTAAAATCACAGACATGAGTATGAATTTACATGTTAACCATAAAAACACCCATAACTGTAAATAATGTCCACATAAAGATTTGTATTTTAGATATGGTGATTAGTTGTTGTTTTATTTTGTTTTATTTTTAACAGTATTTGTAAAATGTCAATAAAAACATTATTCATGAACAGATACTTGCTGCTATTTTACAGAAAAATTCTGTTTATATATCAAATATTTGCCATTATTTTGACCATCTGTCATATTTATTTATTCATTTACTGTTTGTTTATTTTAGCACCCTTGCTGCCAGATTTTTAGCTTTTTAACTTGGCTGTAACATTTTAAAAATTAATTTATTTAATCAGAAATAAAGCAATAATGATACCAAAAATTTGAAAAAAAACTGCTGAATATTGGATGAAATAATCGTCCAAGTCAATCATCTGTCTGCAGTTTGTGCCTGGAATATACTAAAACTGTCAATGCAGCTCTAAAGGCAATATAAAAGAAGACTGTAGACTAGCAAACATAGATGTAAACATGGCATAATTTGGAATATTAAAACATCCTATTAGGACAGAACTGCAATCAACACAGGACACCCTCACAGTTCAACTTTAAAGGTGTTTAAATGATACTTCAGCTGCTATATATCACTCAGAAAAACTCTTTAAATGAAAAAAATAAAAGCATTTGCAAACACTTGTTTATCTATAAAAGTCTAATCTAAGTCTAAAAATGTGGCGTCTTGATATTTAACATGGATATGCCACATAATAAATGATGGAGCTGCATAGAGTGTTTGCTTTTGAAGGCATTTGGTTCAGTTTCTTTCCAGGCTGTCAGAGAAGTCGACCATCTTTCCCCTCCACTGTCCTCCATCCTGCAGGCTTCTCCTCCACCAGGATGATCCATGAGTGGTGCAGCTCTGATCGCAGGCAGCTGAACTCATCTGGGCATCCAGAGACCTCAGCACTTGGCTGGGCTGTGAGCCGCCATCTATCAGCTGAATGTCAGCCACAGCCCTGTGGTCTCTCAGATGAGAAATTAAGAGAAAAGATGGGAGGAGGCAGAGCTCTGGTCGCTGTTTGTCCGAAATAACCTGAGTTACAGTAAAATCAATTTGACAAAGATCACCGTAGGAATCCATTGATTGCAACCAGGTCATTGCACTGTATATATTATAAACATAAGCTTTATAGTAATTATTAAAAACCTTTTTCATTCATGCATCTGCAGGAAAAAAAACAGCTATGACTTTATCAATATCCTAATTTATCCCAGAAATTATTTTATGCAGTATGTAGACTATAGACTGTACTGGAGACAGAGGTTGGTTTTGAAAACATTGCAGTTTTATAGCCTTTTAAAAAAAAAAGTGGTTTAAAAAGTGACCTAAGGAAATATAAATCTGTGTTAAATTGAGATGTTGAAAATATGTTGCTTCTTTCTAACATGCAAAGTATTCAGCTACATTTTAATAATGACAAAAAGGAAAATTTGAAAGGATTCATGGTAGCTAAAATTTTATCCAAAAACTTGGTCAAAAGAAGCTAAAGCTAGCTTTAGCAATTTAGCAATTAATTGTTAGCTTGCTTAGCTATCTATTGATTTTAGTTACATAATTCCTGATCTGGAAAAATAAATCTGTAAGTTTGAAAATGTGGTTGTTCTAAATGAGATTTTTCTATTTGGTAAACATTTATAAATTTAAAAAATATTCTTACAGGTTTCACAATGGTGTGAATATTTATATTGTAGCATTGTGCTAACCAGTTGGAGCACAACATGACTTTAATCCCAAATCACCTCATTTCTGAAGACATTTGTGTACAATAAAATATATTTTATTAAAACTGATATTTCTATCTTTTAGGTGTTGCTGTTTACAATATTCCACTGTAAATTAAGCCCAAGAAATATGGCTGAGAGTAAAAAATGTCCCAACTAAGCTCAGACCCCTAAAATCTACAACTGAAACGTACATTTTGGGTTATTTTTTCATTGTAACTCACAGAATCTTTATTTTACTTCAGCTTTGTACAGTATTATCATATTTACAGTCTTGCATGTTCACATTTTAAACTATTTTCTGGTTCATTTGTACATATTCAGGGTTGCATTTAACACTGAACTATGACATTATTTACATGAATGTTTAAGTAATATAATATATACATATGTATTTTTTATATATTTATTGTGCCTTAACACTAATTTTCTTGTGTTATTTGTCCAACTTTGTGTTCTTTGGGTGTAATTTCTGGGGTTTTTTGTCAGAATTTGTTCACCCGATTTTGCTGGAAACAGGAAATTAGCTTGCTAGTGCAGCCTCCACTTGTGTAACATTAACAGTCATTTTTGAAAATATTTGCGTACATTAAAATATATTCTATGAAACCTGATATTTCAATATTTCATTTGTTTCTGTTTACAGTATTCTACTGTAAATTATGCCCCAGAAATATGGCTGAGAGAAAAAAAATGTACCAAATATGTCAAGTCTCAGAAAATCTATAACTGAAATATGCTTTTTTTTTTTTTTTTTTTTTTTTTGGTAACACAGAATATTTTACTTCAGCTTTGTACAATTTTAGCACATTTACATTTGCACTTCATTTTTTTTAAAAACAAAACAAAACAAAAAACTTCTCTTAGTGGTCAGTTTCAACATTTTCATGGCAACATTTGGCACTCAAAATTCATTTAGCTTCCTTTAAAAACTAATATCTCCCTGTTAATGACATTATTATTTTGAGTAATGTTTTTCCCTCATTTTTATTGTGCCTTAAACGCTGAATTTCTAGCGACATGTGTCAACTTTATGTTACTTAAATGTTATTTCAGGTTTTACTTTTGAGAATTTGTTCACTCCTTTTAGCTGTAAACAGGAAGTTAGCTTGATGCTACATCGGCTGCTGCCGGTGTAGCATTACAAGTTAAGCTAGCTAGCTCGCGCTGCTCGCGGTAGCATTTAACCCTCGTTTCGCTTCACGGAGGTTTGTGGAGGAAGTTTAACCGTCTTTCACGACAGTTGGACTTCTGGAGACTCTCGTATACAGCCTGCCGGACTCCCAGCTTCATGTAACCGAGGTGAGTTCGCTGTTTTGGGCCAACAATTTAATTCGAGTCGTTTAGCTAATTTGTGTCGCAGTTTGATTAACAAACAAATTGGACAGCGGGGAGGCTGAGCTGTCTGGTTGGCGTCCATTAGCTGCTGTCTACTTTTCTGTTATTTGACAACTATAACTTTCATAACCTACTATTAGGATACTGTCATGCTGTTTATTGCTGCTGACATAATGTATATAAACTGTCATTTATATGTTTTGTGACCATTATAAAAGTTGCTTCCCATTCGGCAGTTCAGGGAAAAGTCGACTGGAAGTTCACCTCCAAAGCCGGGCGACTGTTTCTTCCACATTTTATTCACAGTCTATGATTTCAGTGCTGTAAAACCGTGTTAGACACTGTAGGTAAAGTTTTATTGGTGCCTGTAATGCAATGTGATTTTGTTAAACCTTTTATTATTTGTTAAACTGCCATAAAGGGGACATTTGACTGCTTTCTTCTGCATCTGGACCACAGTAAACCCACTCCACAGACAGATAGGTCAGATCAACTAGACTTCATTATCTCAGGGATGCTGAGCAATCTTTAAAAACAGTTTATGTATTTTAAAGCATTTAGTCTACTTGTAAAAATAAAAACAGTGACATCTTACTGTATTTTTCTCTCTCTTTTGGACCACATTAGACCATGTCCAGATTTAAAAAAAAACAAAACAAAAACAACACTAAAGATACTGGTCTGGACAAGATTATTGCACTAAGGATTCTTTAAAACGCAGTTTCTGATTTGTGAAGCCTTTTTTTTTCCTATCTGAAAATGGAAAAAGAAGATTCTACTGCTTTTTATCCACATCTGGACCATATTAGGTCAGATCCAGGTTATATATCACTGTTCTTAGACTGGTCAAATGAGGAACACATTATCCCAGAGAGACTAAACAGTCTTTAAAACACAGCTTCTGATTTGTGAAACCTTTTATCCTATTTGTGAAAATGCAATAAAGAGCGGTTTCACTGCTTTTTGTGCGTCTGGACCACATTAGATTAAAAAAAACGCTTTGTTTAAACGGGTCCAACCTGGACTACGTTATCTCAGATAGACTAAATGATCTTTAAAACATAATTTTTGATTTGTGAAACGTTTATTCTCTTTGAAAAATGCAAAAAAAAAGATGATTTCTTTGCTTTTTTTTTTTTTTTTTTTTTTTTTTTTTTAGCACCACTGGAGCACATTAGGCCAGATCCAGATCCAATGCAATATTTGTTGACAAGTCAAATCTGGACTAAATTATTCCAGAGAGGATGAAAACGCTTTTAAATGCAGTCTCTATTATGAGAAACCTTTATTTTAACAGTAAAAAAAAAAGCAAAAGAGTGAGATCTCACTGCTTGCACCTTTTCACAGCACTTTACCTGCTTTATTGTACAAACATAAGTTATAATCACATGTATAGTTTAGCAAATAAACCCAACAGCTAGATTTAGAGAGTAGAGGTAAGTGTCCAGGTGGTGTGTAGCCTAGTGGAAGAGACAAGACTCCTCTAAAATTGCATTATTTACATGCATCTTGTTAACTAGCCAGCAGTACATCAAAAGTCAGACGAGCTTCAGTACGAGGACACGTCTCCTGAGATGCATATATTAGTAAACTGCTCATTAAGCCAGAATGTTTTAGTTCTACACTTGTTCCGTTTACAAAAA
Source organism: Amphiprion clarkii (assembly GCA_027123335.1). NCBI lineage: Eukaryota > Metazoa > Chordata > Actinopteri > Pomacentridae > Amphiprion > Amphiprion clarkii. The sequence continues at coordinate 27,243,791 of CM049585.1, read as the reverse complement.
GCGTGCATACATGTAAATATGAAAGCAGGAGTCTTGGTTGGAGCTCAGTTTGCAGTCCTGGATCCGTTGTTGGAAAGAGATGGAGGTTATATTTGGAAGGAAAACGAGTGTCAGAGTATTTTTTTTTCCAGGTACAGTTAATTACCTAATTGCTTCTCATTCTCATACAGAACAGTAAGCTGCCAAACTAGGAGCTGTGATCAAAACTGAGCTCCTGATTGCGGCTTTGAAATGCATCCTGCAGGTTATTTCTAGTCATGTATGGTGCCACAGGGCTGGAGCTGCCAGGTTTCTGTTTACAGAGCCAGATCAGGGAGATTGGCTGTATCCGCTCGGCGGCAGGGATCTGAATGTGCAGATTTAAACAGCGCTACTGTGATTCATGATTGATGTCCAGCTTATCTCTGCAGATTATCTGACCAGGCCCTTTCCAGTGAGCTAAATGACAGGCCTGTACGATGAGCTGTGCTTCCGTTTGTCTCTGGAAACCGTCTGAAAGTGTGTCACCCATCCATCCAGGGCTGCTGTTAGTGCAGCAGCAGTTACCCCTCGTCAGATCAAATAATCAATCACAGTCTATTTTTAGATGCAGATCGATGTGTTGTTGTTGGGTGAGATGGATCAGAAGTAGGTTGGCAAGTAGAAAAACAGCTCTACCACAATCTTAACATTGTAATACCATACTTACCTCAACAGAAATGAATTGTTTTAATTAGCTAGATGTAGGAAGACAAGATACATCAACTTATGAAGCTTCTATGTGCTCAATATATACAGAAATTAGCTTGTTTTATACAGTAAAACATCCAAGTTGACACGTCCTCTCACCTTATTAGCTCCTCTGTGTTTGTTTTTATGCATTTCTACATTTAAAAGGACTTCCTGTGGATCAATTTCATACGGCAGCCCGCCTCGTTAAAGAAGAAAAGACAGAATTAAAGCCTCATTTCTCTTCACATGTTGACTGTCTTTGGTTTTCCTCGCAGCCTGTCGAAGTGTTTCTTTTAACTCCATCAAAGCTTCACCGCAGGGGAGCTGCTCACGTAGAAAATTGGACAGATTAGAGAGCAAATCCACAAAAGTGCCGCCCTTTTGTATCTTCCACATCTGTTTATAGAAATTTAAACCGCATTTTAAAAAACTAAATTGTGTGTAATTTTATATTGCTCAGTTCAGGTCCGGAAGGCATTTATATTTTAACACCTGTCAAGGAAGTACAGCTCATTCACATCCTGACGCAGCAGGATCTGCCTTCCTGTCTTCTTTTGATTTTAGACACTCTATCCCTGAAAATATTAAGTTATATTTTTTGGAGAATGGACTTATGCTTTAGCTATTCTAGAAGGTTAAGTGCAGATGACACAAACGGCGACAGAAATCACTAAAGACTTGCTGCAATAGTTTATTACCGGCCTGTTGTATTGATGCAAAGCCTTTCTCTAATGCCACAGTTAATCTAAGTGGGCACAGTAAAAGTAACACCTGCTCTCTCTGCCATCTATTGTACCGTCACACTCAATCACTACACTGCAGCAGTTGCAGCATCGTAAAGCTTGTTCAGTTTCTGTTGAGACTATCAAAGATGCCATCACCAAACTCTTACAGGGCGAAGCAGATTATTGAGCTGCAGATTGAAATTCATTTCGCTTCTCTTTGACGATTGCATAGTTCCTGATATTGTCGTCTGTTGTCGAGTAACAAAAGGGTTTTGTGTTGCTCAAAGACAGGCATTTTGAAAAGTGTAATTTTGGTGTCGCTACCAAAACTCACGTTTTGTGTCGGCACTGAGGAGAAACTGAAATTGGTTCTTCGCAATACTCTTAAAGGCCTCTAGTATGAAAATCTAGTTTACTACCTTGTTAGCATTGTCATGTTTTGTATGCCATAAGACACATACAGGCATGACAACCTCAAAAATACAGATTCAGACTTCCAGAGTTTCATACACAACAGACTTAAGAAACCAGTTCTGTTCACTTACATGTTGGGACTTTCAGTCATTATTCTTCTTCCGAGTTGGTTTCTGGTTCCAGTATTTATGAAAGAATTCCTGTTCTTTTCATTTCAAGTAAATTTTATTTATATAGCACCAGTTCACAGCATATGTCATCTCATAGCACTTCACATATTAAGGTGAAGACTTTTCACATTTTAAACAGTATCCAACAAACCCAAAGTTCCTTTTAGATTTCCTGTGATCAAGCACTTGATGAAAGCTGGAAGGAGTCAAAGAACCTCCCCTTCTTCCAACTTTACAGAATAGAGTAGTATAGAGTTCTTTTACTGTGTTTGTGCTGAGTTGTAAGTGAGCTGGTGTGCTTGAGCTGCATTGGAAAGGTGGGATTTACACAGCTTTAAGGCAGGAAGGGATTATTTTTTTTTGTCAATTAAAAAAACTTGCAAGTCTTAGGGCTGGACCCGAATATTTGGTCATTGTGATGGTATCCAAATATTAATTTTGAGAGCCGAATCGAATCTCTCCCATCACCCATAACCCACCCTAGTCGCCGTCGCTGCCGCACCGAGTAGCTGCTTTACTGTCATGAAGACAAGACAAAGGTAGTATTTGGTGGACTCTACTAGAGTCCAGTCTGGCCCACTTAGATTGTGGAAACAAAACTAACTGCACCCTCCCCCAACAAGCCGGATATTCCTCATTAAGAAGAAGAAATTGCTATTCGGACCAGCCCTAGTAAATATGTGATACCCAGCTATTAGTGATTAGGGGTTTAATCAACTGGATCAAAGAGATAATTGAGATGCCTGTGTGTTAATCAGTCCCTAAAACATGTCAACAACTATTAATTAGATCACAAATAAGTTTGTACAGATATTCATTTACACCTCAAGATCACCAGGATCTCCTCACTTCAATTGGAGTGGCATCATTATGCTTTATGACCAGTTAACTTTGAACCTAATATTGATACCAGCCACAGCTGTACTGTCTACATTAAAATGCTGACATGATCAATAAAGATGGTCAGTATAATAAACCTTTCACCTCTTAAACATCAGTATGTTGGGTTGTCACTTTGTGCATGTTATTGTTGCACATAACAGTTGCCTTCATCTATGGCGCAGATCAGCTAGCATTGCTGTAGTTTCGGTGTGTTTATTTAACAATGGAAGATGGTAGAGTTACCGTTTTTGAGGTGCATAAAACATTTCAGTTTTTGAAATGACATTTAAAATAGAAACTTTAAAGAAGTCTCCACACTTTAACTGAATTGATTTTGTTCTAGCTTTTATACTTAGAGTAGTGTCATTAATGCAAATATGAAGACTCCAACTTAAATTTCCGTTTTAGTCGTTGATTAAACCTCTTAAAAACTCATCTCTGTGTATTGAAATTACATTTATGAACAGGTTTTTCTCGAAAATAATCCCTTCTTTTCTTAAAATGGTTTAGATGTAACTACACTGTTGCTTCCTCTAGAATTTGCAGATCCATGAAGCCTCTTCCTCCTCAGCTCACCTACAAACTCAGTAAAACCGCTATAAACTACAAAATGACAAGTTAAATATTAGAGTAATTCAGACATACATGTTTTCGCCAGAAACCGTGTTTCAGAAGTATAATTATTCAGAAAGCCCCACCCTGCTTGTTGACATGATTGATTCCTTTAGTCGATTACGTGTGAAACCCTAGAAGTGTAAATCCATGTTGACTGTCCTCCAGTGTTGTTGCTAAACCATGGCATTAGCTGCTTATTTCTACCATTAATATGTCTTCCAGCATATAAAAACCTAATATGAACGTGTTAACAAGGTAAGGAACTGGAGTTTCACTGTTGGGGCATCTTTAAAACCAAATTAAACCTCTTCTCAGCCGAACAGTCAGAGTTGTATTTTAAAGTTAATCAGTGTGAAAAGCTCAATGTTCTGTGACTCATTACAGTGGAACTGCAGTCTGAGAGCGTTAATGCTTCCAGACTCTCAGTTCCACTTCCCTGCTGTCGGCCTTCTATTACAAACCGCTCTGCTGTTGACTCACATACAGGTGACAAACACTGTTATACACCAGTTTCTTGTATAAGTGTGTAATTTGTTAAATTAGAGGAGGTGGACTGTGCTGATTGAACTGTGGTGGTATGCTTTTTCTTCTTGCGGTTGGTTGCTAATATAGTCTACTCCAAGTGTGCAGGCAATGCTAAAAGGAGTAAATGGAGTGTACAAGTTCAGAATAGGTTCAGGTTTATTTCATGTCGAGTCTTGGAAAGAAAGAATGTGTTTTGATGGTGTTTTCAGTGTCAACACCTGAAGATTCTACGTGGCAACATTTCCCGTTGCATGCCATTATTTGCCTTGTTTATAATGTATTATTAATTTCCCCATTGCTAGCGCTGTTGATGCCCTCTGGATAATTAAAGGTGTGCGCCCCACATTATGCTGTCAGTTTACTATATCCTGCCCCATCGTAGGTTGACTGGTAATAAGCTCCATTTAAATGCTAAATACTTTTGTTTTTGCTCGTAAAATGATAACTTTTGTAGACTTTATATGAAGTCACAATCTATGCAGGGTGTTTTTTTTGGGAAGCTCGGGTTGTGATAAAGAAATTGGCAAACTCACCACGTTGTCGGTGACTGTGCTAGCTTAATTTTACCTTTACAAATAACGAACAAACAATTAGCTAAACAACAGTTAACTAAAGGCCTTTTTGATGTGTTTTAGTATTTTCTGGAGCTAATAACATTAAGTCGGGTATGAGTCTGTGTAGCTGCTACCCTCAAACTGTTGTTAAATTTTGTTAATATGCAGCATTATGTTGTTAGCTGGCTATATTCTGTGTAGTTTCTAGGGTTGGACCCGAATATCTTAATGTTCGGTTGTTACGGTGGTATCCGAATATTTATTTTGAGATCTCTTATTATAAAGGTACCTGATATAAGTCTGGATGGCAAGAACAAACAGCTAGTTGGAGTTAAAAACCGAATGTTTTGTGCCGGATTATTCACACAGAGCAAGAGAGAATAAATGCTGCTACACTGACACAGATGTGAACAGAGCCTTAGCTGTTACCCAACAACACAATGAAATTTCACTGAAATACTTCTTATATGAGGTACAGATGCAGGCAACATTATGGGTGCAGGGGACACTATAAAGTTTTTGTTATTTAAAATGTCCTAAAATATATATAAAGAAAAAAACCATAACCACTTTTATATACAATAATAAATTTGAAATGCCATTTAAATACACTGTTTACTCAGTAAACAGACATTTAGGATTTGTTGGGTCTGTCTTTTTAAAATTTGCAAGGTCTTTACTAATCTATTGAAGTTCTTTAAAATGACGTATGATGTGAATGGTCCACTGAGCTAAAAGAACCTATAACACAGACAGGAACTGCAGAGTTGTGTTGTAATTCTTTCTGAATAAGCCCTTTAAGAGAAGATAACTTAAAATAAGATTAGATAAGATAAGCTTTATTCATTCCTCACTGGGTAAATACACCTTATCCCTAGCCATTTGACCAGTAATTAACATAAATATATTGATTAGTATACTTTTAAACGTAATGGACGTTTGTTTCAATACATACATACCTGTTTAGAGCCTATTTATTTCCCATTTGATGAAAACTGATGACTCTGTTAAGCATTTAATCATAAGCAGTTAAGCCTATTAAGCGAAGTATTTAATCCTTGTTAAGCCTTCAAAATGATTACACTTAACCATGAAATTTAATTGTGAGTAGGTATCCTTTATTTATTTTGGGAAATTCTTTTCTGGAGCAACGTGCCCTGATCCTACTGATGAGATAAAGGGAAGAAGCTGCATTTCTTTCTGTTTGACATTCATATGCGGTCACATACAAATCATATGCAATGCAGTGGTTTGGCTCGCAGCAGCCCTCGCTTCATTAACGCAGTAATTATTCTGCCACCATGAGAGAGTCTGTCTTTGTCCATCCCTGGGATCGCAGTGCTGGGAGTTCAGCTCCGAGTTTGTGCAGTGAAAATTGATAAGAGCCAAAATCATTAGCTCTGTGGGTGTTTCAGAGGAGCTCATTGTGTTCATTGACTCTCCTTTTGTGGTTTCTGTCTGTCCTGCTCTTTCTCTCAGTCATTCACTTTCTGTCCCACACTGTGATTTTTCAGCATCTTTTCCACCGCTCTGCTTTGTTGTGCAATGCGTGTCTCTGTCCATTATTGTGCAGTTTGGCTTTATGCTGTGTCCCACTGTTGAACTCCTGTAATTTCTGTCATCGATCAACTTTAAACACAAACTCTGACCTCCTGCTCAGCCACACAGACAAAAAACTAGGATCCCTGCCTCATGCTTTTATGCATCTGTCCACCAGTGAAGTTGCTGGTGTCATAACCTGGTGAATCAGATGCTTAAACACTAGGAAAAAAAGAGTCTTTATTAACAAAAACAACTGATGAATATCAGGGCTTATCAGGGCTTCACTCTGGTAGCACCGGTGTGACCAACTTTCTATTGGTCGCACCTCCCACCTTGTCACAGGCAAAGCACATCACTTGCTGAACATTTTCTTATCGATGGACACTACAATTTACCAAAGTTCCCTAAATGCCCCTCATTGAAAGCTGCGGTAGTTGCTGCTTGGTGGCTGCAGTGTCCTCAGACAAGTGTGTGACCAAAAAATATTTTGAAAAGAGTTAAACTGAGGCATTCTAATGTTATGTCAGATTTGTCCCAGATGAAAGTGAGGGATATTTTTCTATGAGTGGAAAAAACAACGCATGTAAGTACACTGTGGATTTCATGAGAAAACTGTATTTTTAGCTGTAAATACTGCAGTACACCAAAGTTTAAAAAGTATTGTGCCGATTAGAGCGACACCAATGAAGCTTAATGATCATCGTGCACTAACACAATGCAACCACTTGCAATTTTAACTCGCACTCTTTAAAAAATCAGTCGCATTGGAGGTGTAGCTGTGGATGCGTGTGTTCATAGTGTGGTTAGAGGTGTTTTAAAGTTCAGCAAACAAAGCGAAACATGGCCTCAACCGCAAACAAAATGGGTATTAAGTATATGATGTGGCAAAATCATGATTCAATGTGTGTAATTTTCAGTGAGAACAATTCTGTGTTCACTTTAGAGACTGAGTGTTGCTGCAAAGAAGTTCCAAATTCAAAATCATGGATATTTCACACACATTTTTAACCCAGCAGCACAAAAAATCTCTACAGTCACCACAGTTTCAAGGTTGTTATCCAAGATTAGTATCTCCATTTCCCACCAAATGTGAAATCTTACCACATCTCACCTTCTTTTCCTGAGTTTTTGGCAGGAAGTAGCCAAGGAAGTGTTTTTGCAGAACATAATGATGCCACAGTTAGGTTTATCTCTAATTTTTTTTTGATAGAAAATGTCACCAATTATTACTTTATGAGATGTTTGTGTGAATTTTTGTCTTCTTTGGTGCATGAACACTTCATTTACAGCCAAAAATGTGTTTTGTGACAAATCCCAAAAAGACCATTGATGACCGACATGTAATCTAGCCAGTAGTTTAGGCGTAATTGTTCAGACTTCTGCTGAGTGCATTAGGAGCTTTTCATGCACGAAGCTGTATGTATGAAGCTAAATCTCCCGAGGCTTGGAGCCAGATTCCCCCACCCATAAATTATGAAGCAGTTAAGAGGAAAATGGACAATAAAGTAAGGCCCGTTACCAGTGATGCTAAAAATTAGACTTAGTTTAAGCACCACATATTTTACCATTTGTATTACAGGATATTTTTTACATAGTAAATTCTAACATACTGGATTATCTTTACAACTCCTACACTGTATATTATTAGATTGCATAAATTATTATGTTTTTTTCTACACAGTAACTATACATTGTTGTATATAGTATATATGTATATTTTCACATTACCTTTGTTAAAACATTTTTGCACACTGTATATTATTTACACTGTTTACTTTTGAAATTGCATCTTACAAGTTTTTAGAATGTTTTAGTACTTCTGTCAGCAGATTCTCTGTCTAAATGTTTTATGTTCAGTAGTAGATGTGCAGTCATGATTGTAGCTCCTGGAACAATTTCTTGCAAAGAATCAAAACACTAAACACACATTTATAAAAACCTTCACACACCGTTAGTTTTGTTGACATCAGAACCAACAGTTTGTACAACAACCAGCAGCCACAATGTGGTGCAGTTAGTTGTATTTTACCCATAGAGGCAGACACATGCTGAAAAATGTTTTTAGTTGTTTGTTTTGTTTATTTGAATTTTTTATTTTTTTTTAAAGTTGAGATAATTTAGAGTGTCCAATTAGCCTAATTTGGTTTGTGTTTTTTAATGATGTGGCAGGAAATCGGGGAGAACACAGAACTCCACACAGAAACAGGAGGAGGTGTTTCTGTGAGGCTACAGCGCTGAACACTGAGCCACCGTGCTGCCCTTTGGATAGGAGAGGATAGAGAGGTGAGAAAGGGGTGAGAAAAGGCTGAGAAAGGGGTGAAGAATGGGGGATAAGGTGGATGGAGAGATGATGGTTGGAGGTGGCAAGATGAGGAAGATGGGAGGTAGACTGGAGATGAAGAAAGATGAGAGGAAAAGGTGTAGAAGGCGAAGAAAGATGAGAGGAAAAGGTGTAGAAGGTGAAGAAAGATGAGAGGAAAAGGTGTAGAAGGTGAAGAAAGATGAGAGGAAAAGGTGTAGAAGGTGAAGAAAGATGAGAGGAAAAGGTGTGGAAGCTGAAGAAAGATGAGAGGAAAAGGTGTGGAAGGTGAAGAAAGCAGGTTTAGTGGAACCAGCTCCAGCAACCTGCTGACTTCTTCTCTTTTTTCTGCTTTTCCATCTTCTGCTCTTCCTTCTCTTTTGGCTCAGTGCGTTTGAAGAAACTGAAGAATTTCTTCTTTTTCTTGCTGAGAAGCTCCTGCAGCTCCTCATTTTCTTTCTCCAGTATTTCAGTAACTTCCATCATCTCTTTGCTCTTTTTGTGAAGGGCTTGACATTCCACCTCAAGTGCCTTCTTATCCAGGTTCAGATGATCGTTGTCTTTCTGGAGGTCTCTAGTTTTGGTTTCCAGATTTGCCTTTTCTCTGAGAAGGTCTTTGTTTTCGGCCTCCAGGTGCTGTTTTTCGTTCTGGAGGTCTTGTGTTTTGGCCTCCAGATTTATTTTTTCCAGGTGAAGGTCTTTGCTTTCAGCCTCCAGGTGTTCAGTTTTGATCTCGAGGTCTCTAGTTTTGGTTTCCAGATTTGCCTTTTCTCTGAGAAGGTCTTTGTTTTCGCCCTCCAGGTGCTGTTTTTCGTTCTGGAGGTCTTGTGTTTTGGCCTCCAGATTTATTTTTTCCAGGTGAAGGTCTTTGCTTTCAGCCTCCAGGTGTTCAGTTTTGATCTCGAGGTCTCTGGTTTTGGTTTCCAGATTTGCCTTTTCTCTGAGAAGGTCTTTGTTTTCAGCCTCCAGGTGCTGTTTTTCGTTCTGGAGGTCTTGTGTTTTGGCCTCCAGATTTATTTTTTCCATGTGAAGGTCTTTGCTTTCAGCCTCCAGGTGTTCATTTTTGATCTCGAGGTCTCTAGTTTTGGTTTCCAGATTTGCCTTTTCTCTGAGAAGGTCTTTGTTTTCGGCCTCCAGGTGCTGTTTTTTGTTCTGGAGGTCTTGTGTTTTGGCCTCCAGATTTATTTTTTCCAGGTGAAGGTCTTTGTTTTCAGCCTCCAGGTGTTCATTTTTGATCTCGAGGTCTCTAGTTTTGGTTTCCAGATTTGCCTTTTCTCTGAGAAGGTCTTTGTTTTCGGCCTCCAGGTGCTGTTTTTCGTTCTGGAGGTCTTGTGTTTTGGCCTCCAGATCTTCTGGCTTCGTGGTTTTGGTCTGCAGATCCTTCTTCTCCATCTGTTCTTTACGTTTGGCCTTCAGATGTTCGGTTTGCTTCAGGAGATCTGCATTTTTTGCCTCCAGCTCAAGCTTCTCCAGTCGAAGCTTGTGACTTTCTTCCTGGAAAGCCTTTTTGTCATCCTTTATTTTTTGCTTGAGCTTCAGAAAGGCCTCTTTCACCTTTGTATCTACAAGCTCTTGCTTTTTGTCGTTGAAGACGATCATCAGCCTCTCATTCTCATCCCCCAGTTCTTTGGCCTGCTTTTGCAAAGCTTTTGTACTGGATTTGAGTTTTTGATTCTCAGAAATCAGAGACATCATTTCCTCTTCCATTTGTTTTTTTTCGGCCAAAATACTTTCTTTGTTCTTAAGCTTCCTCTTCTGTACCTCCAGTTCTTTCTCTAATTTTGTATTTTTTTCCTGGAGTTTCGTCTTAGCCTCCTGCAGCTTCTTAATGTCCTTCTGAAATTCTTTTTTTTCTTCTTTGAAGGCTTCGTCGTCTTGCTGCATGCCAAGAAAGTCATTCTGTTCCATTTCCTTTTTCATCTCCAGGGCATGGATTTGTTTTTGGAGATCTGCCACTTTTGCCTCCAATTCCATTTTTTCTTTCTTCCAGATGACTTTTTCGTCCTTGTTCGTTTCCTCCAGGCTTTTCTTCTCATCCACCCTTTTGTCCACTTCAACCTCCTGGATGTTTCCAGCTTGTTGTACCTTTGGTGGAAGGTCCTGGTCCTCTGCTGAGGCCTCATCCATTTTCTGGTCATTGGCCTCTAGTGGATCTTCCATGGCCTTTCCCTGGATCTTCAGAAGGTCTTTCAGCTTGTAGACCTCTCTGGTGAGCTGCTTCTTACTATCCATAAGCTCTTTAATTCTCAGCTCCATTTCTTCATTATGGCCCTTCAGGGTCAATATCTGCTCCTGATGACCAAATGAGCAAATTTCTTGCTCTGAGACGCCACGTTTTCCATTTCCTCCACGGCGAGTGGTGTTCTTGTTTTTTTGTGCCATAGCCGCGATAAACAAAGACGTGTGTGTAGAAATTAAATTTCAGAGATTAAAGTCCAGAAAGCGAAACCTGCGTAGGTGTCCTTGGTTTTCTGTGTTTGGTTGCTCAGTACTTCCAAAGTAAATCACTTGGCGAAGGTCTGGGAATGAGTGAGTCCTCACTCATCACTCCAGTTTATATACCTTTGGATTCTACTGTGACATCATAAGTGGTGTCACTGTGAGATGAGAAACAGCAGAGAGTTCTAGAATCCTCACTGTTCTCTGCATGCATTGGAATCAGCCAAAGAATGCTGGAGGCTTTTTGGACTTTTCACACAATTAGTTTGGTTTTCTTTTCTGTCTTTTCTCTCCCTCTACTCTGGATATATTTCTGGTTCCAGAGCTGCACTTGTTTTATCTGCAGTTACTAGTCTCACTCACCTGGTGGTTTTATTGTCATCTTGTTTGTTATCTCTCTGCTCATCTTTTCTCTCTCCAGTCTTCTCTCAGCCCAACCAGTTCAGGCAGATGGCCGTCCTCCACAAACCTGGTTCTGCTGAACATTTTTATCCTGACAAAGCTGAAGTTTTCTTGCATTTACTAGCTAAAGAAAAGATGGAGGAGAAAAAAAGAACAGAATAAGAGTGACTCTTGAACCTGAGCTCATCAGTTGGACATAAAGTTTACACTAAATGAAAATTAATATTGCTCAGTCTTATTCATGTTAACGCTAATTCCCAGGAGATTCAGTAAAAAGCAACTGGACTTTTTCTTTAGTTTAAGTCCAGTTGCTTTTTACTGAATCTCCCAGGCTTGCAATGACCTGCATTAGTGAGACTTTACACTTTACACAGACATAATCAGTTCATTGTTGAGTCCAATTTAATGTTAGTGCCAAATTTGAAGAAATTTCCTCAAGTCGTTCCTGAGCTATCAAGTTTATGAAAATAGGACATGTAGACAGATAAATGTATGCTGGTGCAGAGGCATAAAAAATACATTGAACTATTTAAACCTACAATAACTGATTTATTTTTGCTGCTTGGTAACAGCAGAAACAAGCTGTGAACACAACATAGACACATTGACACCTTCTAAATTGATATATCAGCAAATAGTTGGATATTTACAGTGCTATGGTCACTCTCTTTTAGCTGGGCTTTAAATCTCTGCTAACTTCCAAGTGAATTATCCGTCTCTTATGTGGCAAAATACACTATTACCAACAGTTAGGCATTTATTTTTCAGCTTCATGCTGAGAAGATCTTGTTAACTGTTTAATCCCACTGGCAACAATTGTTTATTTATTCTCGAAAAGTGTTGTTTTGGCTTTGGACAGCTCATGCTAGTTTTGAAATCAAAGAATAGGTTGTCTCCTCTAAATTGCATCAATGTCATGTAACTAGTGTGAATGGTCACATGACTAGGCCTCTTTACTTCCTGCCTGCACCGACAGAAGGAGATGTCTGCCTCAAACTTGGACAAGAATAATTTGTTTAAATACCTTAATTAATAGATAAAATTGAGATATTTTATATATACAATTTTAAAAGGGTTGTCTACTGATATATGATGAGAATTTTATGCCTGAATGCATCTTTTTATGAGACTGTGAAATGCAATATTGCAATTTTGTCAATTTTAGATCTCTTTGGTATGCATTACCATGGTATCTTTATGTATCTTATAAAGCATGCCTAGTTATAATATATTACCCTTATTAGTGTTATTCTTCCTTTTTCAAAAAAATGTGTAAATAGGTCACTGAAGAGTTTGTGTAAATTTAGACTATGCGGTTTCCCACTGGCAACAATTGTTGCCGAGTATAAAACCTACATTTTCACAAACAAAACCAACATGAAATGAAAACAAAATACATATTGTGTGTTAGGAAGGTCTAAGGAGTAAAATGCATGCAGTTATTTTGCAGGGAAAAATTTGGGATTAAACAGGTTAAGTGGGTTTTTGGACTGAAAATGGATTCAAAAGTTGAACACTGTACTAAGGTTGAGGCATTACATTGACATTTATTGCATGGTAATAATAATTGCATTTGTTTAAGAATGACATACTTTAGTATTTAAGTACAATATATTCATGTATGTTGCATTTTTTTTCACTCTCACAACCTCCAGTTACTATACATTTACTGGTTACAGAGAAAATATTTTGGTGTCCTGAGCTGACCCTTTAAGTGCTGAGTATAATGTAGTCATTCAGTGAAAACTGTGGTGGACTGATTCTCACTAGATAAGCTAGAAAATGTGTAGGACTGATCTAGTGGTATTGTGTTGTTTTCATTTCCCGAAGGATCAATTAGACCCAATCGATGCAGACAAACTGTGGTGTCTCAAACCTTAAAATTACTACTTTGCAAGTGGTCATGTCATTGTAATTGCACTGCTTCATATTCACGTTTATTGTTTGTCTCTGTGAAAACTGTAATTGAAAGCATTTTGGTTATTGTTTTCTGCAGCGTGTCATTTCAGCTAGACAGTATTTTTCGTCCTTGCTGCTGATTAATGTCTGACCAGGCTGCTTCTACCGATAACTCTTGTCACACACAAAGAGCTTGTTAAGATTTGGCTCAGTTTGTGCCGTTGGACAAGAAGTTTATTTAGGAAACCAAGACTCTCAAATCATTTTCTCTTCCTACAGATTACCCTCATTTAGACTTGTGATGCCTTGCGTTGTGTGCAGTGCCACAATTTATTTCATTATTTTCATTTTGATGATGGTCATTACGATGATGGTCATGATAAATTACCCCAGCAGCTACAGTCACTTTTACGTACAGCAGTGATTTTCAACCTTTTTAATTTGACGTATCCCCACATGCCTGTCAGATGGGCACCACAACCCTTCATCAACACCATGCCTCATGCTTTCATTTGAACTCATTGTAAATTGGATGCTATTCAAGAATTAACTATCTAAAATTGGTTATTGGTTATGTTGGGTGATAAAGCCTGGGATGGAGTTTATCCTCACGGTGTCGGATGGACTACAGGTCAGAGTTCTGTGCAGGTCAGTCAGGATCTCCGACACCAAATTGTGACAAGCATTTCTTTACAGATCTTGCTTTGTGCTAGAGGGCAACGGCATGTCGGTTGACAATTGAAGTCACGCTATTTTGAAAAATATGTAGCATGTGTTGTATTGGGATTCCCCTTAAGTTGGACAAAAGATAATGTACTCTGATGCCTTCTGGCTGTGCAGTGTGTCTTTATTTGACATCTGAAATGGCGGGTTTAATTAGCATCATCATCACTGTTTTTTTTTTCTTTTTATGTGTTAAAGATACTCATACTGATTGGATATCATGGATCCTGGGAGCATTTGCTCATTGATGAACTAATTTGCTGATTGATTGTTGCTGTTTCAATCATCAGTGACTTGTTTCAGTCGTTTGTCAGGCAATCCTCTCTCGTCTCAGCTTCTCGCATGTGTGGGCTTGTTGCTTTTCTTTGCATTTCATCATGTATTTTTGGTGGGTTTTCACAGTTTTTGGTAAGACAAGTAGGCACGATTAATCCATTTATGTAAAAAATTCCCTTCAGATTAATCTCTAATGAAAATAATTGTAGTTGCTGTCCTAATAATAAACACTTTCAACCATAAACTGAAAGAATATCAGCATTCCAAAGAGCTTATTTGGAGGAGGAGGATTGACCTAGTGAAGGAAATCATTAACTGATAAATCTCCTCCTCTAAAACCATGCATATACTATCAGATGCTCTTGCTTTTATCTCTGTTGCCTGGGTTGCTGCTTGCTGACAGTTCTGCTGTGTCACTTTCAAGAAGCATAGTGCTGACTTCGTCTGTGATATCAGTAGAGCTCCGCCGCAACCTCATTTTCTCCTCTGTTGTTCACTGCATTCTCTGTCTTATTGATTCATTTCCAAAGAACATTTTCATTTTCTGAGTTAGTTCCCATCTTCCAAGTCCGTCGGTCCATTTTCAACCTCGTTAATTGCTTTGACATTCGTGATTTCATCTCCCAGCACATCATGGGTCATAATTTCAAATTAAAATGACACGATCATTCTTGAAAGCAACAGACGGTGTTCAGTTTGCCCTGGTCAACCTTACTACCGCTTCAGTTACTGGTTGATAAAACAGATAGAATATTTGCAGTAGAATTTAGGGGAGGCTCAGCTCTGAAACTCTGCCAAAACCACACAGGGCCATTTGTCAACACAGTGGCCTCAGAGCTCAGGCTTCATTTACAGTTGATATCATCACCATTTTGTACTTGTGACTGATCACTCTGGGAGTTTGACTCCACTTTGCTGCTTTTTAGCTCCAGCTGGAGGACTCATGGATCAGGGATTCCAGCAGCTAGTTAAACGCTTCCAAGAGACCCGTGGACCAAGATGGATGTCTGTCCAGCAATGGAGGGAATGGTCAGGAAAACTATTTTTTGACATACAGTCGTAAACAAAAGTTTATATACATTTGTAAAGAGTCATAGGACTCGAGTTTCCAATGACTCCTATAACTCAGAATCTTCTATGTTGGAATCTTTTAAACACATGCATATTTGTTACTAAAAACAATCATGTTTTTGATTCTTTGTTACAATAACTATCCATCTTCCGGATAAAGGACAGTATCTGTTGGGTCAAAAATATGCAAACAACAGTTCTAGTATTTGGTTAAATGTCCTTTCGTCATTTGTGTCTACACCAAGTAGCATTCACAAGCTTCTGGTTGTATCTTTGACCCGCCTCTTTGAAGAATTGGTGCAGTTCAACTAAATTTGTTGACTTTTTTGACACAACCATGTTTCTTCCTCACAGTCTACAGGTTCTTGATGAGATTTAAGTCAGGACTTTGGGTAGACCAGTCTAAAACCTTCATTCTATCCTGACTTAACCATTTCTTTACCATTTTTGATGTGGAACACCCAAGACCCAACCTTCTGATGATGATCTTAGGTTTTCCTGAAGAATGTGGAGGTAATCCTCATTATTCAATTTAAAGCACCAGTTCACTAGCAGTGAAACAGCCCCAGGACATGATTCTGCCACCGCCATGCATAGCAGTAGGTTTGGTGTTGTGGGGTTAAATGCCTCACCTTCTCTCCTCCAAACATATTTCTGCTCATTTTGGCCAAATAGCTAAACTTTAGTTTTAACTGACCACAGAACTTTCCTCCAGAAGGTCTTTTCTTTGTTCATGTGATCAACACTTTAGTGGAGCTTTAAGGTTCTGATTCTAGAGGAAGAACTTCCTTTTTCATGGAGCCTCTCAGTTCATGTTGATGTGGACATTGACAGCTCTGTTTCAGCAGCTTGTAATTCATTGCAGATCTGCTTTTTGGTGTTTTTCAGTTGTCTCTTGACCATCCTGACCACGTGTCTGACTTGCTCAAGTCCTTGATTTGCCTTTTCAGGTCTGTACCCAGCTCATTGGGCTTTTAAATTCATTTAAAAAAACAAACAAAACAAAACAAAAAAACAACAACAACAAACAAACATGTTGTGTGTGTCGTCCCCCCCGGTCAGTGTAACTGTAAGATGGCTGTTAAATCCACAAATAGTTGGTCTGGTGCCTGAGGAATGTAATCATACACCATTATAATAAAAAAGCCAATTTGCAATATAACGTCATGGCACTCAGCAGGGCTGCTCTGTAATTATGCAGTCCCAAAGCCAGCAACACAATCTCTGATCTAATCTTATTGCAAGACTCGTTACGAATAAATACACATAATTGAAAAAGATTATTTTTTAATCAGAGACATGTTTGATTGCTTAACAGAGTGTCCTTAAACAATCTGTATAGCAAATGTACCAGCCTTCCTGTTCAACACAAATATCTCAGCTGATTTGGTTTGATGTTTAGAAGTTCTCCGTTTCAGTTGAACTGCAAATCACTTGCCACACACTTTAAAACTAAATCATTACTCAAGAAAATAGAAGGTATCTGTCAGTATTCACTCATGATACTTGACGTCAGTATTAGATAAGATTTTAAAACTATCTAGATTTAAAATAACCTCATCCATGCATCACAAAGTATAAATCTTCAACTTTAAAAAAAAATACTTCTCATGTGTTATATTTTTTTACATGAAATGAATGCAAAAATGTTAATTGTTAAAAATATTACGTTTCCATTATCCACACAACAGTATGTACATTTAACCGTGATAAACTATTATTTTCGAGAAATACATGCAACAATTACAATATTGAATGTTATGCACATATTAAATAAGAGTAGTAAAATCTATTTTTTCCAAGAGAAAAACCTTTAAAAAAAATACAGTTTTCTCCTGATTAACTTATTTACAGTGATTCAGTGTTTTGTAAACTGGTTCAAACAGGTCCAGTCATGGTAAATTTACAAGCATTTATTTACAGTGTGCAGCCATGATTTACTTATCTGTGTTCTTTTGTGTCCTAAATTGAGGGAATAAACTTTTCAGATGTTCTTGTTGCACCTTTTCACATCTAAATTAATTTTGTTCATTTATGACCTCATGGACGTTAACAGTGCAGATTTCTACTCATGGTTAATGTGCATGTTCAGAACATATGTGTTGGACATGCTGATCAGACCTGTCTCTGTTGGAGACGTTGCTGCGTCATGAGTGAACAGATCTTCTGCTTCCACCCACAGATCTACACTGATGGCCACACCTGCTTATTGGTTATGAGTTGCAGAATTAAAACAAAGAAAGAATCGAAATTTTAGCGTAAACTCACAAGCCGCTGACTTAAGTCTAATTAAAGTCCTGTATGCTGTAACTTAGCGGTCGGTTGTTCCAGAGCGCATGTTGCTGGTTATTGGCTGCGAGGCTCTGCGTCATTTCCTGACAGAGGACGGTCAGAGCCGCTGTCTTCAGTCTCTGTAGTAACGTCTGAAGCGGACACACTGATCTGCAGGAGAACAAAAACACCACCACCAACAAACAAACAAACTGCGCTAGCTTTTGCGCAAACACAACTGGATATACACGCGCACGCTTTTACGCGGTTTGGCGTCGTTTGGAACTAAAACCGTGACCGGAGCTGGATATTGTGAACTCCTCAGGACGCAGCGCAGGAGCACAAAAATAACTTTTTTCTCTTTTTTCTCTTTCCTCTGCAGCGAGGGAATCTCTCTTGTAGCGTTGGCTGCGCAGCGCTGGACCAGATATCCGTGTAATTTGCAGTTGTGGTGTTGTTTGTCGAGCCCCGGAGAGGCGGACACCAGAGAAGCGGCGGCTCGGCGGCCACCTGACCTCCTGGAAAATAACACGGCAGCTAATGACACGCAGGCTCACAGCTTTGCGTGGCGCATTACTGAGCTCTGTGACGGAGCGGGACGAGTCTCCATGAGGCTGTTGCATGTTCTGTCCTGACGCACCGATCCGCATGTGAAGTTTGTAGAAAACAGCCGGTGATTGGATTTCACGCTGACTGCTGATTAATTAGTGTTAGGTTGGAAAACCAATTAATTGGACTCGATTCAAATTGTGGTTCATCCGTCAGAGCCATGGCTAGAACCGGAGCGCAAGTCCTCCAGCGGTCGTGATGCCAAGCGCCGGTGTGATCCCGCGCCACCAGCCCGTAATGCGCCCCCTCTAACCCCGCACCAGTGTGGCGCCGCGTCCCGGTCACCCCACCGCCAGGATGAGCAGCACCGACCTGGAGCGCATGTCGCTCAGCTCTTCGGCAAACTCCCTGGCCTCCAGCGCTCGGACGCTGTCGGCCAACGTGAAGAAGCTGCACAACGCGCTCAACCTCCTGCTCAACGACTTCGAGAGGGAGCAGTTCATCCACTGCCTCAACGTGTACCACTCCAAGCGCAACGTGTACGACCTGGTGCAGACCCTCAACGTCATCCTCAACGCGCCCAGCAAGCGGCAACTTCTGCCCATGCTGCGTCTGGTGATCCCCCGCTCCGACCAGCTCCTGTTCGAGCAGTACACCTCGGAGGGCCTCTATTTGAAATCGGATTTAGTTGCGAGCAATGGCAACGCCGAGCCGCCGCCGGGAGACTTCCCCAGCGCCAGCCCGACGCCCCCCGGGCATTTCTCGCCAAACAACCCGCCGGAGTTCCAGGTGGCGCTGCGGGGCTCGCCGGACAGCTTCAGCACCAGCAGCGACGGGACAGCTCCCCTGGTGCCGCTACTCGGGAGGAACTTTATCCACGAGCCGCCCGGAGAGCTGCGGCAGGTCACCATGAAGCGGCACAAGAGCAACGAGGGCCTCGGCTTCAGCATCCGCGGCGGCTCGGAGCACGGCGTCGGCATCTACGTGTCCCTGGTGGAGCCGGGGAGTCTGGCGGAGAAAGAGGGGCTCCGGATCGGCGACCAGATCATGAAAGTCAACGACAAAGTGTTCGAGAAAGTCACCCACGCTGAAGCAGTGAAGGCAAGTTTCTTTTTCCTAATCATCTTTTTCACGCTGCACATTTCTTGTTCCCTGCAGCATCAGAGTCCTGGGAACCTCTACATCTACTTTTCCTTTGGGTGGTAAGCTCCTGCTCCTTGTTAATTATGCGTTTGGCCTTAAAAAAAAAACAGCCTTTATTTGTTGAGGGGAATTAGTTCTGTTGCCTGGAAGCTGTTGTGGTTCTTTGTATGATCAGTGTTCATGTGTTGTGGCAGCACTGGAGCGTACACTGTCCTCTACTACTTCTAGGAAGCTGTAATCAGACACCTTCAGAGCAGCTGGTAACCGTAGAGGTTTGCCCCAGCTAGAGTTTATCTGTTCTAGTTACATTCTGAGATGGTTCTAGTAGTGGTTTTAGCGGTTTTAGTTCCCACAGTGTTCCGATTAAAAGCAGGATAACTACAGAGGTTCTAAAAATATTTGCCGATAACATTCTCAAAGTTTTCTCAGTGTTGCATTATGAACGTATCAGAACATTGTGGGAATGTTCTCTAGTAGAACGTTCTGTAATGTGTTCCCTCAACAACTTTGCAGGCAGAATGTTGCATGTTCTGTTGTCTGGTTTGAGAATGTTCTTCCTTTGTTATCATGGAACATATTCTGACAGCAATCCTCCCACGTTCTAATGAAGTATTGTTCTAAGAAAGTTCTAGCAATGATTTTAGTTTAAAGTGCTCTTAATTCCAAGAATAGTTATAGTAAATGTAGGCTAACTACAGAGGTTCTAAAAGTGTTTGGTAGTAACATTCTCAAAGTTCTCTGACTGTTGCATTATGAATGTGCCAGCACACTGTGGAATGTTGTGGGAATGTTCTCTAGAAGAACGTTCTGTAATGTGTTCCCTCAACAACTTTGCAGGAATGTTCCATGCTCTGTCATCTGGTTTGACAATGTTCTTCCTTTGCTATAGTGGAACATTATCTGACATCATCCACCAACCTTCTAAGAAAGTAACATCCTAATAAAGTTCTACCAGTGGTTTTAGTTGGAAGTTCTCTTAACTCCAAGAATGGTTTTAATAAAGGAAGGATAACTAAGGAGGTTCTAAAAAAGTTTTCTGAGTGTTGCATTATGAATGTACCAGCACACTGTGGAACATTGTGTGAATGTT
Organism: Amphiprion clarkii; assembly: GCA_027123335.1. Classification (NCBI taxonomy): domain Eukaryota; kingdom Metazoa; phylum Chordata; class Actinopteri; family Pomacentridae; genus Amphiprion; species Amphiprion clarkii. Next base: position 27,223,491 of record CM049585.1, on the reverse strand, counting down.
CTCCAGAAGTACAGTCTGTAATATGTTCCCTTAGAAAGTTTGCGGGCAGAATGTTCCACGTTCTGTCATCTGAGATCTTGATAACATCTGCAAAATATGTTTTCAATGTTGGAACATAATCTGACAACATTTTCCAATGTTCTGAGAAAGTAAAGTTCAAAGAAAGTTCTAGCAAGAGTTTTAGTGGGAAGTTTTGTTTTAATTCCCAGAGTGTTCTTTTAAAGGTGGCACAACTGCAGAGATTCTCCAAATGTTTGGCGATAACATTCTTAAAGTTTTCTGAATGTTGCATTGAGAGTGTTCTACTTTTAACATCATTCTGGAACATTGTGGGGATATTTTCTAGAAGAACGTTCTGTAACGTGTTCCCTCAACAACATTGGAGGCAGAATGTTCCACATTCTGTCATCTGAGGACTCGATAACAACTAGAAAACACATTTTTAGATTTTTAGTGTTGGTTTGAGAACGTTCTTTCTTTATCATGGAACATAATCTTACAATATCCTCCAATGTTCTGAGAAAGTACCATTCTAAGTAAGTATTGTTCTAAGAAAGTTATGGCAGTGGGTTTAGTGGGAGGTTTTGTTTTATTTCCCAGGATGTTCCTTTTAAAAGTGACATACCTACAGAAATTGTACTCTAGAACCAATATACTCTAAATTTCTTGAAGTTTTCTGAGTGTTGTGTTGAGAATGTTCTTCCTTTGTCACTGTTGTGGAGCATTGTTGGAATGTTTTCTAGAAGAAAGTTCTGTTTTATTTTCGCTTAACTTTGCAGGCAGAATGATGCACGTTCTGTCACCTGGCAAAAAATTTTTTGAATGTTGGTTGGAAAACATTCTGCTTTTGTTATCATGAAACGTAATCTGACAACATCCTCTGGTGTTCTAAGAAGGTTCTAGCAAGATTTTTAGAGGGAAATTCAGTTTTAATTGTCCGAGGACCATTATGCTCTAATGTTAAGTTCTCTAAGTGTTGCATTGCTAATTTACCTTTCTTTATTGTCATCCTGGAACACTGTGGGAACATTTTCTAGAAGAACGTTCTATAACATTTTCCTTTAAGAACTTTGCAAGCCAAATGTTGCATGTTCTGTCATCTAGAAAACATTTTTTAAAATGTTGGTTTGTGAACGTTCTTCCTGAGTTATTGTGGAATTTAATCTGACAACCTCCTCCAAACATCCTCTGAATGTTGCAGCTAAAATGTTCTGTCTTGGTTAACTTATAGCATTCAGGGAACTTTACTTGAAACGATAAACATCCCTAAAACTTTTGCAACAACTTTGCAGGCAGAATGTTGCATGTTCTGTCATCTGGAAGACATTTTTTTTTGAATGCATGTTCCTTCTTTTGTTATCGTGGAACATAATCTGACAACGTGCTCCAAATATTATCTGAAAGTTGTGGCTAAAATGTTGTTTGAATTAACTTTTAATGCAACAGGAACATTATTTGGAAAGATAAACATCCCTAAACCCTTTGCAACACCTTTGCCCGCACAATGTTGCATGTTCTGTCATCTGGAAAACACTTTTTTGAATGTCTGTGTAGATTCTCAGTCATCCAGGTTGTAATAATGGTAGAAGCTTCAGTAAAAAATCAGCTGAACTTCTCTTGTAGGTTCTTGAAGACATTCTTGAAGTCCTGAAGCCTTGGATGTAGATAAAACATCTTCAAGTGACTCCTACTATTATATTGAATGTACGTTCCTTCTTTTGTTATCATGGAACCTATTCTGACCACATCCTCCAAACATCCTCTTAATGTTGCAGCTAAAATGTTGTTTTAATCAACATTACAGGAACATTATTTGTAAACTTAAACATCCCTAAAACCTTCTTTGGAGATTAGATTGGACCTAAAGGTGATGTTGGGAATGTTTGCTGCTTGCTGGGTTGTGTGTTTGTGCGGCGAGCATGAAGACTACTTTCTCCCTGAGCTGTGTTGTTAATGTCACTCAGCGTAAAGAAGGCCTATTAGTAAATGAGGTGATGAAAGAGCGTCTGATTTGTGCACGGCGAGGATTGATTGAGGAGGAAACCTTGTGAGGACCTTGGTGGTTATGAGTCCTGTGAGCTGTCCGTGGTGCTGAAAAATCATCTTGGCGTTTTCTCCTCTTCATTCCGAGTGCTTTTTACCTCCATTTTTCTCGCCACTGTCCTCAGTGCTTTACTGATCGATTTTGTGATTACGCTCATTCACACCGGCGCTTCACTGCATTTCACAGGCTTTCATAGTTCTTTAGCAAGTCAGTTTTAGCAGATCTGTAAAGTAGCACTCAACGTATTTATCCTTTTCAGTTGTTTTCAGTTTAATGCACATCTGGACATGTAATATATAAAAGTACTTTTGTTGCATTTTCCTTTATAGAAATAAGATTTTAATCCCAATAAGACTTTGATCAAGACAAAAATGAAATATGGTTCCATGCTCTAGCCTCTACTTAGAGAACATAAGAGTTATTTTTCTGTTCACCGCCACCAGAAACGCCAGATATCTGTAAGCTGCTTTTTAAAAATCGTGATTATTCACCTGCAGTTGAAAGGTCACCAGTGTGTTCCTTTATGGCAACCGTGGATTATAGCTCACATTGAGTACTTTCTAACCTTCACTGGTCTCGAAAACGTCACCCATGCTCCATCTCTTCTCATGTGGGTTTTTGTAATTCACTTTATGCAGGGCTCAGGCCTAAGGCAATCCCCCCACCTGCATGTAATCCAAAATACTGCACCTATAGGCTTTTGCTTAATGCTAAGAGATGAGGGTGTTTTATGTTATGTATTTTTCTTCCCCTCACTGGTTACGTCTGGGAAGATTTCAGGCTTTAACAGGGTCAAAGTCCCTTGATGCATTTTATGTTTACCCCCTGACATTTATGGCTCCTCTGGTTTACACTGCTTTACTTGGAATTTGTTGTTATTTTTCCACTGTGTTCTGATTTATCTCGTGGTGTAAATATTGTATCTTTCTTAGCTTACTGAGGAAGTCCCTGTGCAGTGATATGTGGCTTTTTGTAGAGATGTACACTTCAAAAGTTTGGGGTCACCCAGACAATTTCACGTTTTCCATCAAAACTCACACTTTTATTCATGTTCTAACAGAATTGCACAAGGGTTTTCTAATAATCAATAACATGATTAGCTAACACAATGTAGCATTAGAACACAGGGGTGATGGTTACTGGAAATGTTCCTCTGTATCCCTATGGAGATATTCCATTAAAATCAGCCGTTTCCAGCTAGAATAGTCATTTACCACATTAACAATGTCTAGACTGTATTTCTGACTAATTTAATGTCGTCTTCATTGACAAAAACAGCTTTTCTTTCAAAAATAAGTGAGCCCAAACTTTTGACCGGTAGTGCATGTTGACAAGAAGCAATAATGGTCTTTTAAAAACTGATCAGCAGCCTAAAAGTCTCAAACGTAATCTCAAACCGCATCGGACAGAATACTAATGACACAATTGACTTTTTTATTTTTTCTTCTATCAATTTTACACACATTTCTCTTATCTGTGGATCGAAGGATGTCCATTTCTCTACCTTAAATGAAGAAGTGCAGGTCATTTCTTAGATCCATCATGTGTTCGATTTTCAGAAGATAAATGAAAACATGTTAGTGTGTGTTGCCCACCTCTCATCACCTCTCAGTGTTCCTTTATTCCCATATGTGCAGATCCTCTTTTCATCCTGCTGTGTGTTCTATTTTAATCCCTGCTGTCCATAATAGCTCCATGAAGCCTAAGACTATGACTACTAGTTATCGTGCGTCCACTGCTGCTGTTATTAGCCCGACAAACCAGGCACCCAGCCAGCAGGAGAGATGAACCATCTCAGAAAAAAATCCCCCTGGAGGTCATTAATGCTCGAGTTCAGTTATTTTTATACCTTCCCAGTTTAGTCTAAATGTTATGACAGGGTTTTAGAACTGTAATCATTTTAACCTCTTAAACTCTGCCAGGCTCACCATCGAGTCCATCGTGTGGTGCAGCCAAACATTGTGTATTGTGATTAATATTCTGGAGAAGATGGAAGGGGATGTTGTTTGTAGTTTGTTGTGTAGTGCCGCCTTACATACTTTCAGCTATGTGTTTGTTCAAGCAGAATATGCGATTCCGTGTGTAGTTTTGGTAAATATGAAAAACACTTGTCCTAAATTTAAGTTGGAGCTTCTCCACTACCTCTGTATTATGCAAACCTTTCACTTAGGGGAGATGTAGTCAGACTATTGAGCTGCTGATTGATTCTAAAAGCACTCACTCCTTGTTTGAACATCCTAAATACTGCGTTTAATCAATGACTGAATCAGTGTTACGCAATCCTTATACAACAAAGGACATCACTTCTCTTTAAGTTCTGATTTAGCATGTACGATTTCGATACATTTCTTCATTGTATTTTCATTTAAACCATTTTTTCTCATCATAAAGTTCTTTGTTTTTTAAAAATTTGCTCTCATTAAAATCTACCAGCCAAGTCGATGATTAGCTCGGCGAATGTAAGCTTCTGGCGGATTTGACAGATGAAATGTCACCGTTGAATAAGCCGCCGTCTGGATGCTTTTGATGAATCCGGTTGCGACAGCGACTCGGTCTCCTCGCCTCGAACTGAACTCCTCTCCATAATCAGTATTTTTATTTTAATGCTCAGCCAAATGACTGTTTATGATGTGGAAGTGGGTGGAGAGATGAACCCGACTCTGCAGCTCTGGGAACATCTTTAGCCTCTTGTAGCTTGTAGTTTATGGCGCACGGTTCAGTTAAAGTTCTCTCATTAACTCGACGCAAGAATCAGCTTATGTTAATGCTAGTGTGAAACTTTAAGCAACCTGGCTCCACAAATAACTGTCTCAAACTTTAGCACCACGCGAAGAGGCCACAAAACCTATTATGAGGGAATTATTGGTGGTTGTTTGAAGCTTTGTGGCCTTCTGGTGAAATCATACCAACTCATTGACTCCTAATCAGATGGGTTTCAGTTTAAAATCACCAATTTTTTTTTTTTAAAGATAAATGCTGCACAGGGTCCCATAATAAAATGCAAAGTGTGTTTAGCATCTGCAAACTCTGTGGCGCCGGTCTGCATGTTGACAGCATCAAACAGGACGAACCGCTGTCACGATCTCACAATCGGCTCCGAGCAGAATCAATTAATAGTATAACGAGATTCCTATCTGCCTCCCAGCATCTAATCAACATGCTGACCATTAGCAGTCTGCAGAGCTGCTCCAGGCCACTCGGCTCGCATTCCTCTAACTGGTAGCCAAGTCTGTGCATGTCAATGTCCCGGCCGGGCAGCAGCCAAGGTGTCGACTGAGCCACCAGCCAAGTCGTCTTTTTTTTTTTTTTTTTTTTTTTTTTAAAATCCTCTCACCCCTTTGCTCTTTTTGCATGTTTGCGATAGAAGCAACAGTTCAAAAGACACCACAGATTTCCTGGGAATACTGTAGAGAGAGTTCAGAACTAACAAAGACAGTAAAGTTGTCTTGTATCTTCTTCACTGTGTCTCGCTACACCATGTTTTCCCTTTTGTTTCTTCCTCACACCCTCCCCAGACTTGAATCTAATTAAAAAGTCCGAGAGACATGCCGTCTGTGCAGGCTGATGGCGAGACAAGACCGCTTGTCTTGTTGTTGTTGTTCTGGCTCCAGAATAACACAATTTATGTCCTTATCCCGATCCTGTCATATCTCCTGACCATCCAGCGGAGAAGACAATAATGAGAAGGTTGCTCCGGCTAATTGCTGACTCGGTAGCTAACTCAGAGACCGAGGCCGAGGCAGCCTCTTAGGAGGAGGAGAAAATCAGAGATGGAAAGAAATTCAGCTGTAAGCTTTTTGACGCGTCGTCTGGGCAAAGCGACAAGCTGCTGCTTTCAGAGGCCGTCCCCAAAGTCATGAGGCAGCACAAGTTCGCTAAAGTACAGTGGATTAAGCCTGAGTGGAAGCATACAGCAGGGAGAGAACAGTGTGAATGAGTAATGTGCTGCAGACAAAATGAGATGCAAAGGCTTATTTAAAGCCAATCATGCTGTTTGTGTGGGATTATTGATGCTGTTTGTGGGTGTGAAGTGGTAGTAGAGGAAAGGACTTATTAAATTCAGCTGCACACAGAGTCCAAACTTTTTTTCTGAATGATCAGATTAGCTGTGTTGTTTGACCTTCTGGAGCTGCGTCGGGCCTGTTTTTGTCTGCTCGGGGGGCAAGAGTTTATACCTGACATGTTTGCTAAAAAACGGACTGTTTACACATCGTTTATCATTTGCAGTTGTGTTTGCCATGAGCCTGGAGTGTGAATATTCACCCCCCTCTCATATCTGCTTCGGTTTCAGCCGTTTTAGAAAAATATGTGGCTTTTTAGCTGCCAAATCTTCTACTTTCTTCATCGTCTTGTCGCTAACTTTCACATTTGGTGCTGAACAGGTCTTGTACAGCGTTCGTCTGATTGGAAAGTTCAGAACTGAAGATTCTTTCTTTAATTGCATGCATCTAATGTTTTCTGACTCTGTTTGTACGCAAGACTTTTATCCTTGTCTATAGCAGCAACAGCGATGGTGGACAAATACAACGGTTTATGTTCAGCACTAGCATGTACAAGTTTTAGCATTGCTGCACCACTTCATCATCATGCAAAAGCCTCTGCATCCATGGTTTGAAATCCACAGAGATGATGAAATGACAGTTTTCTCTGGTGTCTGATCTATTGTTGATATAGACAGGCCTGGCGTGCTTGTTGCCACGTTTGTAGTAATTTTTGTGTTAGAATTTTACTTTTAAAATGGAAATTGTCCAGAAAAATATCTGCAATGATGTGGAGATGATGTAAGAAGCTCAGGAAAAGTGCCCCTTATTAATAGGTCTGAATCTAAGTATGGAGAAATAAGACTAATTTAACACACATTTAATATGTTTTGGACTGTATGTTTTAAAAAAGTTATGACTGGTTTGATATTTTAACCTACCAGAGTTTCCGACTGTTTCTGTAACTACTTTAAAGCAGGAATCATGAATTGAAAGCAGCTCCTGATGTCTTTACTGCAGAGAGAGACCACAGACTGAATAATCTGCCAAGAATCACTGCTCTCAGAGACTGTCATGGCAAGGAAAAAAAGACAGAGAGAAACGATAAAAGAGAAAATAATTCTGACCGCTATAAGAGACTGACAGGAGAAAGTGGGAGTTGGAGACTGACAGACAAGCTACACATATGTGGAAAACTTTTCCAGCAGGACTAGTCAGAAAGTATTTTGTATCTTCAGAAAGTCCTTTTCCATCTGTACAGTTCAGACCGTTTGTCAGGCTTGGAGGGGGTTCACTGCCTGCATCCGAGGGCCTTTGGCGGTGCGATATTGGACTTAACCCTCTGAACCGTCATTTTTTTTACTCACTGTAGGTGCCTTTTTAACTGCAAAATAAAATGATGCACCTCAATGGAAACAGCACAACCATGACTAGAAGTCGAGAGAACTAAAAAGTCTCTTCTAAGCAGAATAAGAAAGTTATAGTGCTGTAAGTCCAGAAAAAGGAAAAATTAAAGTAGCATGTTTGTACTTGTTTATTTTACAAACATTTACAAAAAAATCCTAACATGTGCCACAAGTGCCCACACGTGTTACCTGAAAAAATATGGTGACTCTACATACTAGTGATATTGTACCACTTCAATTTTTAATTGGTTTTCAATGTTGGCTAGTATCTACCTTTACACACCCTGTAGTTCAGCCCAGTTCAGTCAAAAAGTCCCTGAAAAGATAACATGCCTTTCAAACTGCCAGTGGCTTTAAGCGTCAGAGGATTAAAGCTGAGGTAGGCAGTATTTATTTATTTGTTAACTTTTTGGCATCATTAGGCAAAAATTTCACGTAAACTTCTGGCATATTAAGTGGTTGTTGCAAGGCACTTCGACTTATGCACCTCATCCTCCATTTTTAGGAAAATCTAAGCAAGAAAAGAGCAACAACATCGGTGCTAAGAGCAGGAAGTTGTTGTGAAATGGGTTCTGACAGATGATTTTCACTCTGGAGAGCAGGGTTTGAGTCCATGGTGAAGCCACAAATGGATGTTGACTTTTATCTTGAGGATTTGTTTTCCCTCTTATCCCAGAAGTTGGGTTGTATATTTTCAAATTCTTTTTTTTTGTTTGTTTGTTTTTGCCATTCCCAGATGTATACCTACTGCAGCTTTAACATCTGCATGAATCAGCCTGGAATAAATGAGCTTGAGTTTCTTTCGGCCTGCCCTCTGGCCTGGTGTTTACATACTCGTCTTGTTATTTATCTAATCACACTGAGCAACAGATTTGCGTACCAAGTCACTAAAGTTCAGAGAGCATCTTGTTGCCTAAAGGAACCCTGAAGGCCGCCATTTGTGCTATTTACTCCACACCAAACACTGCTTCTCCTCTCTCTTTAATCCAATCCTTCAACAACTGTGCCTAACACACCCTTTAGCAACACAGTTAAAGCTGTTAACTGATCAAGTATCATTCAGTAAAGCATGCACTACAGTAATATGTGTTAAAGCACTGCTGAAAAATGCTCAGCAAGCCTTCTAGGATACACAAAATGCTCGCTAAATAGACCAAACAAGTTGATAAGTTGTTTTTTTGGCCTCTTTTTTGCCACGGCTCAATTTATTAAAGTCTTTTGAAAGCCAATTGGTTTACATAACCACTTTTCTGGAGTTTCAGATGGCATTTTATATCACAAGAGCCTCATTTATGGGTGAATGTTTGCACTCCTACAAATAATTTATGTCTGCAGTGTACAGTTCAGGTTGAGCTCGCTATGCGGTGATTTGTATGAAAGGTGTGCCGTCTAAATGGCTGGAAGAACACTGGAGAACATCACCTCTGTCTTGCACTGAATATATTTCATTGAGGAGCTTTGTGTAAGCTGCAGAGACAGTCTGTGTTTTAGATTAAATGAAGGCACCTCCGACTCGCTCTCAAAGCTTTAATGTTGAAAATATTTTTGGGGTTATGTAGAAACAACAATCTGAACACTTAAGGCTTTAGCAAAAGTTAATTATGTTTGTTTTTTATATGGCAGTATTAATTGGAATCGATTTTCCGTGCCGCAAAGGCAGAAAAGACAACTGCAAAACATGAATAAATAACTAGCGACTTGTCAGTGCGAATTCGTCAGGGGAAATTGACATGACGATTAAAGAACTTTCGCTTTTCATTCTCCCAACGCAATGAATTTAATACAAGTTCATTCAGTTTAATTGCAGTACATAATTGCAGTTTAGCAGTATCTCAAGACAGCTATTTCCATTTGTTTCATCTGCTTATTAGTTTTTGCTTAATTAGATTTCGAGTATTCGTCATGTATTATTTCTCTTGGTACAAATGCGCTAGGAAGAAGACCGTCATGTAACTGGCGTAAAGACTCAATTTGTAGTATTCAGCGTTCCCAGTGAGAGTGAAAGTGTGCTGGCAATTTTGTTGTCACTGCAAATTCATCCTTTGTTTTGTTCTGAAGGGCAGTCAACAAATTCAAATGGACAAATGCTGATGTATAACATTTTGCAGCTTTCAGCAAGTGTCTGCAGCTCACTATAGCACAGCTGAGGCCCCAGTAAACACAAGTTGGTGATTGCTATGTAACTTTCGCTATGTGACATTTAACAGGCAATTTGTTGTTAAAATTCCAACACATTTAAGTTTAATGATTTGAAAATACACCCCGACTTTGCTCTCACTGTTGGATTTTTGGTGAAGTTGCAAAATAAACAATGGAGCTGTTTCAGGACTTTTGTATTTGGGCTACAGCGCCCTGTAATGAAGGGTAGATTGAAGTGTTGCACCGGCTGGGACTCTCTGATTTAACAACATGAATGGGGTGATACGTCAAAAACTACCCTTGTGCCACCCTTCAGAGAGACACTTAGCACCTAGCTGCTCCACTGGCCAGCAGTTATTTGGCCACCAGCTTGAACTGGCCGGCTTCCACTTGTGACTGTGTGTGCTTGTATATGACTCACAGCTGGAGTTTGGAGGATCAGCGCTTCTCTTCCATATTATCGTTCTCCCATTTGACAGCCTGAACCGTCTTCCTCAAGGACGGAGGTAAATTTCCAGTTCTGCTGTGTGAGCCTCTGGAACGCCACATCAGCCAAAACTTCCCAAAGAAGAAGCCTCTAAATCTGACTTCACCCCAAGCGACTCCTCCTTTGTCACCCCAATTACTCTGTAGGTTAAAACAACACATCGGACCATCTCGGAATTACAGCTTTCACTCGAAATGCTGGAAGCTTTATCCCACTGAGAAACATTTTCTCGGCCCACAGTGAATAAATGTTAACAGTGCGAAGTGCGTCATTCCCACTAACCAACAGAAGTGCATTTTGATAAACAAAACCTGGACAAAAAGTCCTTTTCCCCCCTCTCATCCTCTCCACAAAAGCACCTCTACAATATGAGATTAGGGATGGGCGATATAGCTGGAAAATTTAACAAGATAACATGCTCCATTTCAGCCAATATTGATCCATTTGGACCATTTATTGACCAATAATTGATCAGTTTTAGTAAAAGAAAGGAACATAAAGGTTTTTACTTATGAAAAGGTGGTTCACTCTGCGAAATCCATTAAAGTGGGACTCTTGACTGCATAATTAGAAGGGTTTGGAAGCAGAGTGGTCTAACCCACTTTCTGTAGCTTGAGAGAAAAATGGATCAAAAGTTTTGTGTTTTCAAGAATGGTCTAACATTCGAAGTGCCTCATATATAGTCATTTTAAAGTTAACAACAATGAAAACGTATAAATAGTTGAATTTACATGTGAATAAACATGAATAAGGGTAAAGGAATCATCTCATTCTGTTTTTCATTAAAATAAGACTGCAGGTTAAACTCGGGGATCCTGCATCGGCCTCCATGCTCCCCAACATTGAGTCTGTCAAGCAAACTGCTGGGTGTGCACCGCCTAGGTGGAGGTAATGGGAGGAGAAATAGTTTTTGACCGTGAAGGCTGTCTTGCAAGTGCAACCACTGTTTCTCGCCAACCAAAGGAGGCCCGTGGACTAATGCTTCTTGGAAACCTGCATGAAAACAACAGGGAAAGCGATGGAGGGTGAAGGAGCTCCATTATGAAGAGGTATGAATGCTGGATTGCTGTAAACCAGACGGAGAGCACACTTGAGACGTCTTCATGCAGCTGAACTTTTCATTTTGTGCTTTAATGGCATCTAATGCATCTTTTTTCTGTTGCTGTTGATAGAGTGTCCGTGGCAGTTTCATGTCACCATCGTTTTGATCTTCTTCGGCCTATTTTAGGGTGCATTTGTTCAGCTTACTTTGGTAGTGAACAGGAGTGCAAGTCTCTTAAAGTTTTAATCGGGAGGGAGGGTGGAGGAGATTGAATGCTGGCCCGATGCTTTGACTGCAGTTAAGGAGTTGGCAGTGGGAAGAGAGCGTGGAAGGGAAAGGAAGCAGAAACATAATGGCTGAGTGGAACAATGAATAATGAAGCTTGGTCTGTAATGCATAACAATGGAACACAGTCCAGTGCATAGAAACACCACTAGCTGATCATTTTACATGGGATTTTTTTCGCTGACGTTGGCTATATTGTAGTGAATATCAATAGCAATGTGAGAACATTGTCATTTATATCACGATCATTGTTGAATTTAACAATATTGTCCATTCATTTTAGGAAAATGAGAAGGGTTTGCCGTAGCTCCTCGGTTGCATATGTCTCTGTAATTGTAATATGAAATATTTATAAATTGCTTTAATTAAATGGGTGGGGACCAATTTCATCTGGCTTTGTGTTGTGGCAGGTTGTACTGATGAATATTGAAATGTTTACTGGCTTTGGGGCCTCAGTGTAAGTGGGAGATGATGGAAACATACTAAGAGGAGTTCTTATTGTTGCTTAAATGCAGTCCCATTTAGGGCAGGACACAATGTCCTTTGCAGCATTTTAAGCTATAATCTTTTACGCTTGTTAGTACTTTATCCAGCTGTTCTTGATCCTCTGCTTCTTTATCCTTTGTGTTTTAGTTTTTCATATCAAACAGAAGATGACAGTCTTTAGTTCTTTTGCTTTCTTGCACAAATACATGACAGAAAAGCTACACGTGCACATTACAATTTTAGCCTCTGAGCTTTTTTTTTCTCAAACTGAATCAGAAGCATCTCATCTTTTTCCCTTTTTCCTTTTGGTGTCAAATATCTCATCATTTTGTCCATCTTAACGTACCATTTTTATTCCCCTCTGCTTGGCCCACCTGGGGTCCCTGAGACAGATTCCCTGCCAAAGTGACTCTATTGTAACGGTCTAATTGCTTCACAATGGAGCCACCAAATGCTTCAGTTCACAGGGAAGGTGTCCCCAATCCATCACCTGGACTCCATGGCGCTAAATCACCGGAAGCAGCCATTAATATCCGGTCAATGAGCTGAATCCCTCCATTTCTAGTCACTTCAGTCTGCAGGCAGGAAATGACTTACTCTATTAGTCCCCAGAGTGCTTTGAATTGAGCAGAAATCGGCTTTTATTAAGGCCTGGGAGAGTCCACAACAGTCACACCTCATGTGAAAATGAAGTTGTTTGCATTTGTAGTGTTTGCACAGATGGTACACAGAGGTGCCTGTGGGTATACACTCAATTGCCAGTTTATTAGGTATTCCTAGCTACCAAATAAAGCTTGCTACTTCGTATAACACTCCTGAGATGAAGGTTCATGAAGATTATACTGTACAAGTGTGGATTCAACTGTATGGTGATCACGCACATAGACATATGGATTGTTTTATATTGTTGGACTTCACTGAAATTGCAGCTGAGGTTTGAGAAGAAAACATAAGGCTTTTAGTGTAAATCTGTTTTGTAAATCAGGATATCCACATTGGGTTTTTTTTTGTTTGTTTTTGTTTTTGCCTCAGTCAAAAACCATGGTCTGTTGTAAGGAGCCAGCTGAGGTGGTTCGGAAATCTGACTCGAATGTCTCCTCTGCGACTTCCTTTGGACAGTTTGAACATGGAAGGGAAACCTCAGGGTAGACCCAGAACTCACTGGAGTGATTGTTTTTCTCATCTGGCCTGGGAACACCTCGGGATCCTCCAGGACAAACTAGAAAGCGTTGCTGGGGTTAGGGATGTCTGGAATGACCTGCTGCCCCTATGACTCGTCCACAGATACACAGAAGAAAGAAGAAATGAATATATACCTTTGAATATTTGATCAGACTTGAGTTATTGTTAATATACACCAGGCAGCCACAACATCAAACCCACCTGCCTATTATTGTACAGGTTGCCCTTGTGCTGCCAAAATAGTTCTGAACAATCAAGGCAAAGACACCAGACTTCTGAAAGTTTTTGTCCTGTGAGCTGCCAGGTGGAGTTCGGAAGCATAATGAATGCCTTGGATTGTTGGTTATGTTCCTCGAGTCATTCCTTAGCTGTTGCAGTGTGATGGTAGTGCATCGTGCTATCACTATGAGGGTGTGCATGGCCCAAAACAATGTTTAGGTGGGTGGTACGGGAGACAACACAACATTAAAACCACCTTGGTAATATTGTACATGTTCCCCTTCTGTCACCTAAAAGCTCTGAACCATCGCGGGGGCAAAGATACAAGATTTCTGGATGTTTTGGTCCTGAGGGTTGCTGGTTAGAATTTGGAAGCTGGGTCAATACTTGAACTCTTGGCCATGTTCAAGGAGCCATGCTTGATCTATTGCAATGTGGTGGGGGTACATTGTGCTGTTGCCATGGAGAGTTACATGGCCTGAAATATTGTTTAGGTTGGTATTAAGTGTCACAACACAACATTAAAACTACTTGTGTAATATTGTGTTTGGAAGCTTAATAAATGCCTAGAACTCTTGGTCATGTTCCTCGAGCCATTCCTGAGTAGTTTATGTGTTGGGGTGGCTCAGCATTGTGCTGTTGCTAAGGAGGGTTACATGATCTGAAATAATATTTAGATTGGTGGTACGTGTCCCAACGCAACATTAAAACCACTTTTGTAATAATATACAGGTTGCCCTTGTGCTGCCAAAGTGGTTCTGAATCATCTGGACAAAGACTTCTGGATGTTTTGGTCCTGAGGGTTGCTGGTTAGAGGTTGGAACCTGGGTCAGTACTTTGAACTCCTGATTTTGTTCCTTGTAATGTGGTAGGGGTGCATTGTTCTGTTGCCATGGTGGGTTACGTAGCCTGAAACAATATTTAGGTGGTTGATAGATGTCAAGTTAACATCCACATGAAAACAAGGGCTCAAGATTTTCCAGCATAACACTGGATTGCAACAGTATGATCAGTGTTACTCATTGTAGCTTGTTTTCAGTGGCTGATTCTCATTTAAATTTCACCACTTAAAATAAGCTGATTACATAAACTGAGTATGAGACTATTATTTACTACTGGATTTACAATTCAGGCTCTAAAGTAAAACATTCATGGTAGGACGAAGGCCGGGTGCATTCGAATGCAAATTGCAGTATAGGCTGATAACTTAGATTAGAGGTAGCACCACTCGCCCTAACCTCAGGAGGGGTTTATGTGGGGTGTTTTTCTCTGAGGCTCCATGTCATCCATGATGGGAGTCATGAGGCTGCAGGAGGCCTGCTTTGAATATCAATAAGGACTCGCCAGGTTTGATTGTTACTTTGGTTTTGCGGCAGGTATAATTATGAGCTGAGGAAATGCAGAGGTGTGTATGCAGATACCATATATACACACAGGTGATTATTATCCTGCTCAGACAGTCAATTAGAGGGGAGATACAGAAACCTCTCTGGAATGACAGATACATGATTAGAGGAAGCTTTTTTTCCAATTAGATATGCAATTTTTCTCTCTCTTTTTTACCTTCTAAAGGGACTCTGAAACAGGAATAAGTTTGATTTTAATTTCATCCATGTGTCTAATCTGGTTTGTCGGATTGGAAAATGAAATTAGACCCAACTTTTAAGTGGCACTTTGAACTAAAGGAAACCTACTACAGTTCCAATTATGTGGAGCAGCAGCACAGTTAATTCTGTTTTGGATTCAGCTGTTTACCCAACTCAATCTTTGTCGTAGTTGATTTAAACCTATCCTAACTCAACCATGCCCCTTTAAGATCTTTAAAAAAGTTTATTTTTACAAGCAAGATGGTAAGACCACATCTCTAATCTTGTATCTTGAGTCTTCTACCCGATTCAACTTTGGATTTAACTTCTGAACCCTAAAAACTGCAGCCATGTTTAAAAGGTGTACTGCCTTTTTTTAAAATAAAAAAAAAAGCCCAAACTTTTGCATTTATTTCCGTTTACTGAAGTCAAAAATTGTAAAAACTGAGAATTTTGGCATGCTGTTCGATCGAGAAACTTAACCAAATCAAAATAATTTTATTCCATGTCTTATTTTTTTTTAAAAAACAAAAACAAAAAACAAATTGTTTTCTCTAACCAAATTCTGTAAAACACTAAAAATTCTGCAATCTTTGGCACAAATGCGAAACCATCAGTGACTCAACTGTGAAAGAAAATGAAGTAGCAAAAATTCAGGAACCTTCTGACTGACTGAACAGGAGACAAATGTGGAAAATTAAAAATATAAGTTAATAAAACATCTACAATGTGTAGAGTTGATTTTATTTCAAGTACTAGGAACATATTGGCACTTGAAAAACATTGTATATGCTAATGCTGAAGTTTTTTTTATATATTTGCAAAGTAAAATTTAGAGAAATTCAACTTCTATTTTCTTTTTTTCATCATATATGGCATTATAACTGTGTCATAGTGCATTTCTGAGTTCTCTCTACTTCTAGCTATGGTTGTGCTGCTTTCATAGAAGTGCAGGACTTTATATTACAGTGAACTGCTTGGGGTTCAGTGGGTTAAAAAGAGTCTTGTCATACTGATCATGTAAAGCGAGGGACAGCACCAGGCATGTTTAACATATCCACTGCACGGTTACATGTTATTGTCGGCTCGGCTGCTGTAGGAGCTGCTAGTAACTTTTTGTGTCCTCGCAATGGCAGCTCTGCGGTTCCCACTGTGGTTTGTGAGTCCTACTACACCATAGTAGAGATGTGCACGCTCTGAATCGCACACATTCTGGCAGATTTTCCTCCACCGCCTGACGCAAGCAGCTATTCAGCGACTGCTCTACCGGAGGAAAAATTTAGCCGAGTTACGTAAGCGCAAGACAGGATGATTTAAATAATCTCCTCCTGAGAAAAGGACTTCCTGGGAGGTTGTGGAGCTCTCTGATGTGCGAGTTATCAGGGCAGGGGCGGAGTAGAAACACATGGGTGTAATGAAGATCTAGTTTTAATTACTAACATACAGAGATAGAGACCACCGGCGAAAACCTAAATCCTCTTTTGTGCGTCTGTCAGATTAGATTATTTCCTCCACGGCGCACACAATGAGGACCAGGAGTGATCCCTTAACAGGCCCAGATGTCACTTTTATGTTCGGGACAACCAGAGAGGAGCCCTGCTGGTCATCTGATACCGTGGAGCTGCCTTACCCATCTTCAGCCCCACACACTCTCCTCCAGCCTCCTTACCATCTGTTGCCTTTCAGCACCCTGAAGGAGACACATAAGGAATAATATTAATAATAAAAAAAGAGTTGAGAATGTGGAGGAGGAGGTGTGAAAGTAATGGTGAGAATCGGCTCGAGCTTTGTTTCTCATTTTAAGTGATCCGTGTAATTATTTGATAAGGCGTTGAGTCCCTGCACAAGTGACGCACATTAATGGAGGGTTGTAGTCTTATCAGCCGAGCCTGACCAGGGCTCCTGAGTGTGAATTATTTAAGAGGGTGTTGTCTTGTTGTGAGTCGAGTTGATTAATGCTCGTTTTATTGGTGTGGTTTTCAATCTTAAAACAAACCGCTTCACACAGGACGTTAGCGAAGGCCTTTGACCTGCAAAATGAAGGGAGGTTTGTTCAAGATCCACAGTTTCAGAAGTTAAAGTCCTGCTTGTCTTTTTTTATACACTGTTGGAACATTTAAAAGTTTAGATGAATTTGAGTTGTTGAGCCATCAGTACAAAAAAATAGTCAAAGGAAGTCAGTTTTTTTTTTATATTGCAGATTAAAAAAACAGAGCTAACACATATTAATGGAAATACAATGAGATGAAAATAAAAAAACAGTCATCTTTTGACATAAAATCATCTTATTCCACATTATTTACTTTATTTTAATACAGATCACATGTAAATTAATACTTGCTTTGCAAAAATTGCAGTTAAACTAAAGATTTAGTATTTTTCAATCCATAACAACTCCGTCAATATGGACCAAAATCTCTGAGGATTGTAGTAGTTCTGAAGACAAAAGGGGGTCCGGCCTTTTACTAGAAAGGTGTACCTAATAAAGTGACCCGTGAGTGTATGTCCTAACTTACTACAATAACTATTCAGTATGAATTTCAGTGTTGTGTTGACCGTCTGTGTGCTTTCATTTTCACTTCCTCTCTCTGTAATATGTACTTTTAGATCAGCTCTCGCAGTATTAAGTCTTCATTGTGACTGTCCTTTCATTCGGATCGCAGCATTACATAAATCACTGATAGATGACCTTGAATATCCATAAAACTTAGTGGTTTCCTCTATAGCTGACACTGATGACTCCTCTAAGGAGCTCTTTAACTGTAGATTTTTAAAGAAGTGGTTTCTGGGCCAATATTAGTTCATTAATTTAGATTTTAAAAAGCTGTATTTATGTATAGCCTGATATAAAACGGGAATGTTTTTAATCTGCGAGTGACTTTATAGCGGACACACATGGATTGGTGCATAGAACATGTAGAGCAGCTATTAAATGGCTTCCGTGCCGCCCTTTTATGAGGCTTCATAAAATACCACAACACTCACACATAGTACAGTAAACCATACATCAAGTCATGTGTTAATAGAGCATTTACTAAGATATTCTATAAGAAGTGAGTGCTTGTGTGTGTAAAAATGGAACTGCTTGAAGTGTAAAATGTAATATATTCATACTTTAAAAGCCTAATTTAAGGTCAATATAAGTTGAATAAATAAGTTTTATTTCTAACACAGCATGGCTGCAACCCACACTTATGTAAATGGTTTCAATTAAAGGGAGTAAAAAGTTATGTAACATTTTAGGTGCTTTCACATATTTTTCTCCCTTTTTAAATCATAGTGGTTGCGGCTGATCTGTCTGCACTGCAACACAGAGACAATTACCCTGATAGAAGAGGACGGCTGGCGGGTCTTAGGAAGATTGAAGGACAATAAGGGTGGCATCACATGATGGCCAGTAATTCTGCTCTGATATTCTCAGGGTCAAACTAAGCAGCTGTGATCACGATAAAGGCAGATTCGGCTCAGATTATGACTGAAGACAAGGTGGCAGGTTTAAAGACTTTAAACCAGCTGTGGACGGATAATTGACTCCGTGTTGAGGGGAGATGATTATTTCATCTTTGGATTATTTCTGGTTGAGATGCTTTAACGGACTGCAGAGGGGGAGAGAAGGGGGGAGACTCAGGGAGATAGAGCTGGACGTTTTCATCCGTCCACAGCTGGTGTGTTTTGTCAGAATCCAATAGACAATTATCACCAGCGTCCTGTTCAGTCCTGCGTGTCCTCGGCCGGTTTGACCCATGCGATCCCTGAGCAGGAGAGAATTACGTGAAAGGGAGAGTGAATGACAGTGTGTGGAGCTGAGCAGGCGACACAGAAAGGTCGACACACCGCTGAAGTCTGCTTTAACGGTTGATTTTATCCCCTACATCTGCAGTCTACAACCTGGTTTGCACCACAGACCGGTTTCAAGCAAGTTAATATTCTACTGACCAGTCACATAGCAAATAATAATCGTTTTTTAAAATTTTAAAAAGTGTCCAAAATGGATAAAATTACTCTTTATTGCTACATATGTATTTACTTTTTCTTCTCTCAGCCTTTCCCTCTTTTCAAAGAAGCTCCCCAGAGATGTTTTATTTATTTATTTATTTATTTATTTATTTATTTATTTATTTATTTATTTATTTATTTATTTATTTTGCAGATGTTAGATTGATGGCTTCTTTTAATGGCCGAGTCAAGTGCAGGAAACAAGCACAGGAAGATGTGAAAGGAAGATGATCTAGTCATTCTTCAAAATAAAACACCCTGCAGACTCTGCTGGAAATAAAATAAAAAATAAACTGTTTAATTTTTTTTTTTATTATTGGATGGGTACCACTGCGCTAAATTACCTGAAATTATTCTTTCAATTTTGAAACTTTTGTTATCTTATTATTACTCTGCCGAGGAACGCGGCGGAGTTATGTGATTATCGGCATATGTTTGTCCGTCTGTTTGTCTGTCTGTTAGCAACATTACTCAGAAAGGGACCAGCAGATTTGGTTGAAACTTTCAGGAAAGGTCAGAAATGACACAAGAACCACCTGATGAGATTTTGGCAATGATGTGGCTAATAGTCTGGATCCACGGATTTGTTAAAGATTTCTGTATCATTGCGAGATAGCGGCACGGCGTCACCGTAACTATGACAACAGGTGAACACTACATCAGCTGCCTGCTGATGATCACATGATTGTGATCCTACTACAAATCGACCACTGTGGACTTATCGGGACTTATCCTGTCCGAAATCACGCAACGACTGAGCAGCCTTGGCAGAGTACTGCACTCTCTGAGTGATTTTCTTGTTATTATTATTACTCTGGGTTTTCACTTGCCTTTTGGTTCGATTTAGGCTCAAACCTACGTAGTTAGGGTTGGGAAAGTGTCGTGCTTTGTTTTAGAAGCTTGGTTAAGGTTAGTCACCAAACCTACTTGGTTAGAGTTTGGAAAAGTGTCCTGGTTTGGGTCAAAATACGACCCTTTTACTACTTGTTTCAGAAGCTTCTCCTCTGTCCGCCACATCTATATATGATTGTTTGGCTAAAAAGCAGGTACAATGAATTAGTTATACTCATAAAATCACAAAAAAATATTAATTTACTTGTAAATAATCTATATTTATCTAAATGGTAACTTGTTCTCTTACAGTGTTTGACAATAAATATTACGATATTTTTACCGTATTTAAATCAGCATAAATATTGATGTTTTACAGATTTTTCCTGTTTTGTAAAAATACAAATAATATCTAGTAAAATCATAGAAAATTGAAATATCAGTGTACATGCTGACTGCAAAAAGATCAGGCCAAAGCTGTAAGTAGTGTCCACCTTGGAAATCTGTATTTTTATAGATAGTGTTTGGTTTTTTTTGTTGCAGTGTTTGACCATAAAATTACTCCATTCTTACTCTGCATTTTCAGGTGTATTTGAATAAAGAATTATGTATATTAAGATTGACAAATGGTAAATAAATTTGAAACAACTGCTTTACTAGTGTTCCCTGTTTTGTTAGACTACAGATAATGTCTCATAAAATCA
Source organism: Amphiprion clarkii (assembly GCA_027123335.1). NCBI lineage: Eukaryota > Metazoa > Chordata > Actinopteri > Pomacentridae > Amphiprion > Amphiprion clarkii. The sequence goes on along the minus strand of CM049585.1, from coordinate 27,203,104 downwards.
CAGAAAAAAAATGTTGACTAACAAAAATGACAGAAACAAAATAGGCCAGAACTGCAAATGATGCTCACATTGAAAATCTGTATTTATACAAATGCTCACTGGTTCTTTTACATGTGAGACTGTAAAATTACACAGTCTCTCTGTTTTTAATTTCACTAAAAATATAATTTATTTTCAGATTTTTGCCATTATTTTCACTTTCTTCCCCGTAGTTTTTAAACGTTGCAGTACTTCAGTGGTTTAGATTTTTTCTGGCGCCATTTCCTGCCAGATTTTCACAGTTTATATCCCTTTTTTTCTTACAACAGTGCATGCACACTGTCCTTGTTGGAAACAACTGGGAAAAAAAAAATCCAATTTGGACTCTCGGGGGAACATTTTAGCTGTTTGTTTTCATGGTTACATTTTTTATTTTCTTTTTAACAAAAGGTTCAGTTAGGTAACTAGTAGCTCATTTCTCCTAAAAAACACAGTTGGTGGTCCAGAACGAAAACCTAGTCTTGAATATGGTCTAATTTATCTTTGAGCAGCAGGTTGGGCTCTCATTGTTCCCACCTAGCAGTGTTTATCTATACCTGTACCTGTCACAGCTCGTTCCTCTTACAAGGTCTTTTGCTTCTGTTTGGTCTGTGTCTTTTATCATTTTGTACAGAATAACAACGTGAGTGCGTGGCTGGCTAACATGGCGTCGAGCCCAGGTTGTAATGCAGGCCTTGGCCTCAGCTTGTCACCCCATTAACTTCCCCTGAGAGTGTGTGTGTGTGTGTGTGTGTGTGTGTGTGTGTGTGTGTGTGTGGAGCTTAGTCAGCAGCTGTAGTGTACCTGCGGCTGTGGAGCTGTGCGTCGGTGCAGAATTTTCCACAGCGAGTGTGGAAGTCAAGTTCAGGTTCAGGACAGATCAAGTGTTGGGGAGATGTAACAGTCTCTGTGGGGCCTCGTCTGAACCGGGTGAGTACTCTTATGCTTTATTACCTTCCCTCTCCGAGCCCAAGGCTATCAGCAGCACAGAGTTATTACACCTTAACCAGGCAGCCTCAGACACATGCAAGCAACAACACACCCCCACCGCAGACCATAGGCAGCGATGTGAGACCCCTCTCCCCAACAGACAGCTCAATTTCTGGTCATTCTGCCTCGCGTCTCTGCGGGACGTTTTCTCATTTGCCTCTCATGCATTCAGTCGCGTTGTTATGAAAGCAGCTGGATATCTGCTCGGCCCGTGGTTTTAATACATCAATACTTGATATTCTGCTTTGACCTCCGCCGTCTGCCATTAGTCCCTGCTTGTCTGGAGAGCCCATCACGCCACGAGAGGCTGAGGCCTTCTGTCAGCTCTCGTTTTTTCCGCACGAGCCAGAGAGGAGGTTTCATAGGAGCAATTGGTCTCGCCCAGGCTGTGATAATAGCTCGGCGGACCTCTGATCATTGGCTCCCTCGGTGGAACAATTACGCCATTCACCACCCATTATAGCCTTTCTGTCCTGGCCCTGTACGAACTGTGGTCAAACACACATGTTGGCGCCCACATGGATGTTAGCTCAGACACACACTCTTACATTTATGTTGTGTTTGCCAAAAACCTCTTGAGGGTAAAAAAAGGAGTGGAACGTTATTAGGATTTAATCAGTAATCGTATCAATAAAAAAGACAGACATTGTGTGGTTGACAGCAATGATAAAAAAGAAACGTCCTTCAGTTTTGTTGCTGCTTTGTGCCGAACACGCTCGGCTGAAATGTAATAATAATAATAACTTATTGCTAAATTCTACAGTAATTGTTGATCACTGTTTAAAGAACAGCCTACAAAGTGTTTTGTCGGGTGAAGTATAAAAAGGACACGAAAATAGGGCTGTGTCTGTTATTTTCGCTGCTTATTATTTGTTATTTGGTTTAGAAAATGTCTGAAATTTGGTAAAAAGTGTCGATCAATGTTTTCCAAAGCCAAAATAAAACATCTGTTTTGTAAAATTTACCATTATAGAGAAGAAACCAGAAAATATTCACAAAGAGTCAAACTAATTACGTGATGATCTAAATAGTCGACAAATGATTTTGTACTTGACATCTAATTGATTAATTGTCGCAGCTCTACATGGTAATACTGGTAAAGAAATTTAAACCTAATCGGAAGATAGTGCACTTTTTAAAAATGAATAAAGAGCAATGACACAAAAAAATTTGTGAGGTTTCTTAAGAAAGAATGCAGCAACTGTCCCGCATCACTTATTTTAAAAATGTTACATTTTTATTTCAGAAAATTGGCTTGAAGGTCCAGTCTGCAGAAGCAAAAGCATAAACTACTAGTTTTGAAACAGTTGGGTTGTCAAGTTCTTAACTGTGGTGTTGCTTTCTTTCTTAATGGGTTGTATATATGTATGTTTAAATATATATCTAAATACCTACCAGCACAATCTTCTGTACAACTACACTGCATTCTCAAATACGTTTTAAAGGGAATTTGTGATAAAGTCCATTTAGGAGGTAGGAGGCATAGTTAGTATAAACAAGAGAAGAGACTTTCACCCAAAACATGAACAAGAGACCAGAATTAAGTTTTGTTTTCTGGCCTTGTTAACTTTTTTTTATCACTTTCTTTAAGTTTCAGGCAGAAAAACTACGTGGTTAGGCTTAGGAAAATATCACGCTTTGTTCTAAGTTTAGACATCAAAAATACTGAGTTACGGATTGGAAAAATATCATTCTTTCGGTTAAAATATGACTCTTTCACTACATGTTTGAAGTTTCTCCTCCATTTCTGGGGTTTCTAAAGTGACAAATCCCGCCCCATCTAATATATAATTGGTTGTTTGATAAGCACAGACAGTGAAGTTGTAAAATAAATGGCAAAGATATGTTGATTAGAAACACATTTGTGATAGTTTCCCTCAAAACGTATTAAAAAATGCACTTTAGTTGTATGATAAACTCCTTCTTGTGCCACCAGAACAGCTCAGACTTGACAAGGTACAAACACAGGACCTCTGGAGGTGTGTTGTTGTGTCTGACACCAGCAGATCCTTGAGGTCTTGCGGGCTGCCGGGTGAAATCTCTGCGGATCAGGTTTGTTCCGACACATCCTGCAGAAGCCTGATTGGATTGGGAACTGAGGAGTTTGGTGGCCTGGTCAACACCTTGTCGTGTTCCTGAGCAGTTTTTGCAGCGTGGTGGAGCATATTGTTCAGCAGAGGGGATTGGCTTGATCTGGAACAATGTTTACATGGATTTTACATGTCAAAATATCATTGCATTGTGACAAGATGATGTGTAGTATTCTCATATTTCAGTGGTCTTATGTTGTGGCTGATTGGTGCATAGACATCATACCTGAGTCTTGTTTCTTAGAGATATGCTGCTAACCTTTCTGCAGAGTTGTTCTTTTTTTTTTTTTTAACCTCCGTCATTGTGAGAGAGCAAAGCCAGCTGGGAAACGAGAATGAGGACGAGCAGGTGCCTTTGCTGGTGTGTGTGTGTGCATGTGATGGTTGTGGACAGGAACCCACATCGAGGTCTCGAACACCTGCCGGGAGGCATTTGTAAGCGACACCTCCAGGAGGGATGAGGAAGCGTTTAGTCAGTTTCTCTGTGACAGCTCCGGATGGCTTTTCTTGACTCATACTTGGTGTCTGGCCTTGATTACAATCTCCCCCCTCTCTCTCATCCTGCCTTTCCCACCTCACATTAGAAGACCGACAGCCGGGCAACAGCCGCTTGACGGATAAGGGCTTCGAGAGCGAATGGATGGAGTGTAGAAGAAATGCAAGGGCAAAAAGATGGGAAGAGACTGGGGGGAAAAAATGAGAGGGAGAGGAACAGCAAGCCGTTTTTAACATCATTTTATAGTCATCATTGCTCATTCTGTTGAGATCTCTATTGAAAAAGAGATATCAATGTCAGTGAGACCTCCACCGAGAAAGAGCACTTCAAAAATAACACAGTGAATAGATTTTCCTTTATTAATTAACTTCAAAGCAACTCGAATCAGTATTTGTTGTCACCACGCTTTGCCCTTTAAAGCAGCACCAGTTCCCCTCCTAGCACAGTTTTTCAAGGTACGTGGCAGGTAGATATTATCTTGGAGACCTTCTTTATGTAAACTCAGACAGACTTCATGTTTAATAAGTGCTCTTCCAGAGCTGTAATATCTGTTGCATGACTCCTTGTTTGTCTTGCTAGAGATAGTGGTTTATGACGGTACATTTAGGGTTTTTATCTCATTTTGCATACAATGAATTAGGGATAGATCTGAGACCTCCATGATGGTCTTGCTGATCCATGAGGGAAAAAAACAACAAACTAGAAACTCGATGGTGAGTGTGAAGGCCATGTTATCTTTTTAAAATGACAAATTACAGAAACTGTAAAAACTGTGGAAAAAATGTTTTTCAAGGTGCTTGCAAGCAAATAACATCCTGGACAACTTTTTTCATCCCAGACAGACTTCATGTTCAATCGAAGTTCTCTGGAAACCATATTATCTTTTGCAGGACTCCTTGTTCTTCTTGCTAGAGTTAGTTGTTCATGGTGGTATGTTTAGGGTTGTTATTTTACTCTACATACATTGAATTTGGGACAGATCTAATACCTCCATGATGATCTTGTTGATGCATGGAAATCTAAACATTCAACCCTATGATCCACAAAACTTGCTAGTGGGTTTGAAGGTCACGTTTTCTATCAAAAAAGTGCAAACATTGCACCATTTACCAGAGCTAGAAACTGTAACAACACAAAGAATTGTTAGGTTTTCAACTTGCCAGCAGTCCTTTAAATAATCATATGTGATGTGTGGTTCTATCAGGAAAGTTAACCAAGTCTCAGCTTCAAATCGGGATACTTCTTCTGAATTGCTTTATTTCACAATACTTCTTCAGAGGATTTGCAGTTAGGACCGAATTGTGTTACAAAAGGAAAAAAAACTAAGCAACCATGTATGTCTTAACTCCAACCAACAGTCACCTAATAAAAATTTAGAACCTTCTCGACTGAACTGCGGACATTGCTTTCAAAGAGCAGTGACAGGACCAGTATTGAAAGATATTAGTGCAAATAGGGTGAAAATAAAACATACTTGAGCAATAAAATCAATGCAGCATGGCTCAAAAACTGTATACAGAGGAGCAAGTTGCTGAAAGATACATTCAGCATAGTGAAACGTGCAGACTGGTGTGGAATAGTTTGTAGAGACTGTAAAAGTGTAAGTAAAATATTCCCAGCTCTGTTCAGTAAGATACTAGAACACTATAGATCTGTAGTATCTGTAGCCATTTTACTTTTTTCCAGTATACATACCACCTGTTAGCACTATGACTCCCATTTTTTTCTTCTTTTTGTAAAATAGATGATCATAGGAATCAGTGGCTTTATACTTGCACAAAATGCATTTTTGAGGTCTCTACTTCTGGCCAAGGTTGTGCTGTTTCTATAGAGATATTGTTGTGAAAAAAGGAAGCCACAGTGACCAGGACAAAAAAATGACCCGATATCTTGGGGTTCAGACCTTTAAAGTCTCTAGAACTTATTTACAATAAAGAGCAGACTGGGAGAATAGGGAAAGTGGTCAAACTAGCCGCCGAGTCTGGTAATTTACAGGTCAAAAGATTGTTCAAACTGGGCTGGATTGGTTGAAAGCTTTGGCACCTGGGTCGGATATAATCTTTGTAAAACCCTTCCAGACACCTTTTCTCTTCTAAGACGTCACCACTTCCCTGTAATCGCTGACAGAATCGAGTACAGGAAGTAGACCCTCGAGAGCCAATTTAGACTCCTGCATGTGAGTCAGAGTCAGGAGAAAGTAAGTTTGAAGCAAAAATGCCCAGAATATACAAAAAAAACCAACAACAATACATTACATAACATAACAAAGCTACAACCAGAGTGAGAAGATGTTTGGACGTTTAATATGGAAGCTGTTACTTCAGAGTGACGGGTTTGAATGCACAAGTAACTGCTTAAACAACAAAAACGGTGCAGTTTTGCAGCACTAGAGGAGGTGTCGGTTTGTACCTGACGGGTGTAATGAATGCAAAGTGAAGCAGTCGTCAGGTTCATTATATCATAAAAGGTCCTCGTTGGCACTCAGCGCCGTCGTCACCCACTTCCAACACTTACTCATGGTGTCAGTCTGCGTCGCCGCTATCATGTAACAGCATCGCCGTTTAAAGCTTTCGCTGAGTGCCCTGCATGTGAGTCATTAGACTGGAAGTAGTGGGCGTATTCCTGTCATGCAAGAAAGCGAGAAATTTCAAGGTAAAAGCAAGAAACTGTGGGGTTCTGTTTGAGTTTGCCGAGCGGTTTACCTGAGGACAGTGACTCAACGTAACACAGTGTTCAAGTGTGTGGTGATGTATGAAACCGAGCAGCCTGCTCAGCGGTTCCAGTATTATTGTAATGTGTGGATGACAAAGGGCTGAGCTTTATATAACAGGATGATTATATGATTTAGGGTTGGATGTAGTTGAAAAATTTCAACATTGTTTTTGTTCAAGCACGATACATGGCTTTCAATTTACAAGTTGCTACCACATTTATACTGTATTTTGACTATTTTTTAAAAATGTATGGCGCTAATACAAATGTGTGAGAGAAACGTCTTTTCGGTTCGTCGGTATGTCCCAGATATAGAGATTCGCAATAAAAACCTTCTGTTCTTCAGGCTGACTTACTTAATTAGCATTTCTAAGATTCATTAAACTAACAGGATAATCTTAAAAAAAAAAAAAAGTAAAGCTACAGTGCATTAGAACATTGCAAAAATACTTTAAGTTTTTTTGAAGTAATTTAAATCAGGAAACATCTGACCAGACTTTCAGTGACAATTTGAGATTTTCTTTGTCATTTTTTGCTACAGACACATCCCACTTGGTACTCCTTGGTACGGCCTTAATATGCTGATTTCCATTTTTTTTTGGTTTTTCTTTTAATCTAAGGCTAACAAGTGTGCAAACTGCAGCCTCCACTGATGTTTTCATTCGATTTGTGACATTTTGGGGGACCTCTAAAATATTAACAATATGCCAATTTTTCATATTTGTCTGTATCATCATCATCATACTGCAGATCATGCGTAAAATTAAACTGTTCTTGATGTACAATTTATTCCATTACTGATTCTTTTTAATGAAGATACTAGCATGCACGCTGTTCTTGCTGTCACCACTAAAGCATGACGACACACTATGATAAATTTCAGTCACTTTAAGTCTAAGATCGGGATTAAAACAAGTTTTCTTGATGCCAAATGCCACAAACCAAAAGGAACAAATCAAACGTTTGGTGCCAAATGCAAACTGCAGCAGGTACTTTTTATCTATATTATTATAGTTCATATTCTTATCAATAGAGGTAATGATCCCTGTAAGTCATAGTATACTTTGCCATTGCAGTTAGACACTACACTGATCCGCCACAACATTAAAACTACCGGTCTAATATTGCTTAGGTTCCGCTTATGTTGTCAAAACAATTCTGACCCATTGGGGCATCAACCTCTTGAGGTGTCCATTGATGTTTCAGGGTTGTAGGATCTGACACACTGCTCTGCTTCCTACATTTTGTGGTGTTGTGGGGTGCATTGTGCTACTGCTTTGGTGTTTGGGGACTTTTTTTGCTACAGGGGTCATGCAAAGAACTAAATAGAAAAGAGTTCCTTTATTGTCATGGGCCAGTGCACAACGAAATTAAGCTGGAGTCCTGTCAGTGCATCTCAAAATCAGACAAAATCTAGAACTTTAGTAGAAAAGTCTGATGTACAGGTGTATCTAATCATGTTACTGATATTGGCGTTCTGAATGTTGGACATTGCAGAACATATGTGAAAAAATGATGTGTAGGTTCCTTAAATTAATACAAGGTGCATAAAGTAAAGATAGAACATAAGTAATAACATCCACAAGAATGTCAGAACCCAAGATTTACCAATGTAGAACACTGTACTGATTAGTTGGTTAGACATCATTGATTGTTGCTGCTCTGTTCTATTCTGTTTCCCTCTGTAGGATTTAGACTATTAATTTGTTGAGAAGTGTGATAAAGAAACTCTGGCGTCTTATCTACAACAGAGGCGTTTCAGCCATGTTTTTCAGTCGTCCATCTTGCGTCGATCCCGTGTCGACACGCTGTCACTGAAGCACTTAAATGAAACAAAGTCATTGTTAATTAGTTTTTTTCTGAGACAAGACAAATGTCTGTTGTGAAAGGGACCGGTATCAGTGTTTCCCATACATTGATGTATTTGTAGCGAGCCGTCACAGTATCGACACTGACAGCCACATATTAAAAGGGGTAAAATCTAATTTTATTGTAGGGCTGATTGATGGATTTACTATCTCCTTTCTCACACATTTTCAAACAAAACATCATCATGCGTTGGAAGAAGGATTGCTGTCGGCTTTTCCCCACAGAATCAAATCAGTTCAGAGCTCATGAATGGTTGGTATCATGAACAACTCTGCACAAATTCATCCAAAAATTATACATTTAGGTTACCTCTGATATTCTCTGTGTTCTTGCCTGTTTATCTTGGACCTCGAGCTCCTCAAATAAGTTACAACCAAACACATATGGAGCTTAGTTAGTCAGAACAGCTATAAATTAACATGAGTATACAGCTGGGGTCATGTCCCTGTAGCTCACCTGGTACAGTTGAACATTATGTACTAAAGCTGAGGTCTTTGCTTCACGCCATCTGCTCTCTTTTCCCTGTTTTCCTCCATCTCTTCAGCTGTTACCATCAAATGAATGCAAAAAAAGAAGACAAAAAGTTCCCTTAAAGCACGGTCTCCAAGTTATACATTGCTGCTTGTGCAAGTGGATCATGTTAATCCTGAAGAACTTGTGGACTAAAAAGAAAACATTTTTTTCACCTTGGTAGCTTGACCAGATGGTGTTTTTTTGTATGTTAGAAGACATATTATGCGCAAAATCAGCAGCCAGCACCATTGCGGAGCAGAACAGTCTCAAAAACACAGATTCAGACGTTTGGTGTTTCTTAAACAACACAGCTAAGGAACCAATCTTGTCAACTTTTAGCGTCGTATGTGCAGCATTGTTCTTCTTCGGAATAGTTGTTCATCACTGCAGTGTTACAGCTTGACATTGTGTATCGTAGAGTAGTTGCAAAGCTGGTGTGCTTGAACTGCTGTGAGTTGGGGAGGAGTGGGTGGAAAAGTTAGATCTTCATATCTTCAAAGAATTGAAAGAACTTGTCCTGAGGAAGAGATTCTGGATCAGAAGTGTTTATTTTTCAGGTATGTTCTTGCTGTAATCACTTCATGTGCTGTATTGATTAATGACACAGCCACTGTTGTGCATAGAATCTATGGGAAACACTAAATATGACACAATGTCTTTCAAGGATTCAAGGTGCTTTATTGCCATGTCAGCACACATATTCACATGAGGTGGCACGAAATTAGTACTCAGGGAAGTCAAAGAAAGAAAGCTGTAAGCAGCGTTGGAAGGGTCCTCGCATCCTAGCTGGTCAGCAATCCAAGAACGTCCACCAGTTGGTGCTGTGACTGAGGGTTTAATTGGGGCTAAGGCCTTTTTGATGACCAGGTTGCACTATCGCTGTGAATGTGTATCAGCCTAGGTTTGACATCAGGGCCAGATTCTGATCACATATGTAAAGTTTGAGGCAGATTGGAGCATGTACAGGCTAGTTATACAGCATTTCCTGTGTAATGGCGAATTGTCGAAATTCCGCCAGATGCCATTTCCGCATCCTCAGACTTTTGCGAAGCATTTTGATAATGTTTAGTCACCCATGCTTGGTCTGCATTCTGGCCAAATTTGAGCTCTGTCAGGGTTGCCCTGTTTGAGTTTATAGCTTTTGAATATATGCAAAAATTGGTCCAAAATTGTCCAAAATATGCCACATAATACAAAATGGCTGACTTCCTGCTGTTTTAGATATGGTTGTCAATTATATTTTTATGCGTCTGTGATGAGTTACTGATGCATACCAAACTTCATAGCTGTAGGTGACACGTCCTGGTCGTAGAGCCTGATTGAAATTCACCAGGTGGCACTATTGAGCCATTTTGGCTTACATTTTTGCAAGTTCTATGAAATACCAAATTTCCACCAGTCCTAATGTGTGTGCAAATTTTCACGTGTTTTAGTATTTGTAAGTTTTTTTTTTTTTTTTTTTTAAGTATTTGTAGTCCTTTAAAATTGCTATTCAAAAAATGGGCAAAAAATAAAAAGAAGAAACCCATGGGTTTCAAGAGGGTCCTACACACTTTTGGTGCTCGGGAAATTACAAGCAATATAAACAGTATACACAAGTGTTTACCAGTGGTAAACAGATAAATATGCATGTGTGCAAAAACTAGCCTGTGAGGTAGATGTCTCTTTGGCCAAGTGGCCGTTTCTGCACATATGTATTGAAACATTGCAGATGTTTCATCCAGTCGGAGGCAGACCAGCTTGTTTCAGTGAGTCACTGATGGACAGGATGTCATGGAGCAATTGTCGCTGCAGCAAAGAGCAATCCAGAAAAACATCCCCCATGTCTTCTGTCGAGGAGGTTGAGAAACTGGGGAAAGTGGATTGAGAGGGATGATTGAATGACGACAACGTTGCCCACAAGGCTTTATATAGAGTCCAGCTGAGTGACTTAGTGTGATCTCAGAGTGTGTGTGGTTTGTTCTAGTGTTCGTGTTTCAGAGGAGTTTCTGGAAGCGTTGGCCCTACTTTGTTTGCCCACTCTGCCTGCTGTGATAAAATGCTGCAGGACTTTAATTTAATTAAACTGGATTAGAAACAAACTCGGAGAACTGGCTGCTCTCTTAGTTCTACCTTTTCCCCCAGTCTTACCTGTCTTTGTGCTCTTCTTCTACACTTTATAATACAGTTTTTTGGAGCTTCTCAAGCTGCTGGATGCTGATAAATCCTCATAAAGCACTGTGTTCCCTCTAAATCCCTTCTTCTCTTTTTTTTTGATTTGTAATCTGCAATTATGTCTTAATACATGAAGAAGCAGCAAATTTAAGCATATAGTTTGAAACCTTTAATTAAATTCACCTCAAAACTTAAACCCCAAATCTTACCTTAGCCCTGATTCTATCCTTAAACCAAACTCCCAAACTAAATCCTGACTAAAATACCCCCCCCCAAACATCTTCTCATCCCAAGGCCTAAAACTCCGATTGGTCCACACAAAGATAGATGTACACACAGACACACACATCAGTGCCAGCCGGCCAGCTAATCAGCTTAACTCTTGAAAAACTGGCTGGAAGCAGCTTTGTCTGGAACAGATTTTAATGTTTGTTTGTTGCTGTGATATCTGCGGTTGAGGATGCAATAATTCCCCCTTTTTATACGACGTCTCTCCTCTTACAAGAATCATAAATCAGTGATTTGATAACTTTATGGCAACATGTAGCTTTTGTCTCATGCCTAGTTGTTGTCTACTTTAGTGTGCGACTATATGGAGAGTGGGATTAATGAGATAAGCTGTAAAGAGCAAGTTGCAGGGTGAATTTTGTACATTATTCATACTCAATATTTCTTGTGATACTTAATATTTTACGATTACTAAGACTTGAAGGCAGAAATTCAGAAGGAAGAACAAAACAAAACCATCACATTACAAGACATAGGAGAGTTTGTCTTTGTTGTAGTGACTATGCAATATTAAATAGTCGTGATTCCGGAGTATTAACTTAACTTTTATTGTTTCTTTAGCTTGGTGGTGATGATACAATAAGCCTTTTTTAATCCTACAGTGGGGAAAGTTGCATTGTTACAGCGGCAAAAGAGATATGAGTCGAAAAATGGAAAAAAAATAAGACAACATAGAGTTTCATGGTCTAATAACTCTTTGGCTGAGGAGTCTCACAATCTCGGTTTTATTAGACCTCCATATCATAACAAAGTAAGAGAAAGCTACTGGTCTATTATGAGGCTGATTAACAGTCATGATCGTCACATTACAAATACAGTTCATCTAAGTACAAAAGTACTAGTTCAGATTGTCCAAATTCCTCTGGATGCGGAAGTGACAACATTGCACACATCAATGGTATTGCACAGACTCTTTAATGAGTAGATATACTGATAGACAAGTATAAATATTGTACATATTTGAATTATTGATGTGAATAATTGTGTTTAACCAGATTGCGCAAACAGTCCAGAATGACTTTGTATGTTTTCGAAGCCTAAAAAGTAGAAATTCACAAGAAAAATTCAACATTTTGAGCAGTTCTTAAAAACATTTTGTTTTTTTCCCCAACATATTCCATCAAAAAAAGAGTTGTTATGATGCAGTACCTTGGTGCTATTTGCTAGTTTTACTTTACATTTCATGATTTTGTTCTGGTAAACTATGGTGTTTGAGCAGATTGCACAAACACGTACTTAAAAAAAGATCTAATGGATGATTTCATATGTTTTTGTAAGACTTAAAGGCAGAAATTAAGAAGAAAAAGTCAATATTTTGAGTAGTAGTCTTGATAAAACTGTTTTTTTTTCACTGCATTTTTACCATATTGCACCATATAAAGAGTTGTCTCTGCTGTGGTGACTTTACAGTATTATGCGGTTTTAAATCCGAGTGGTTGTGATGTAGTAAGTTGGTGTTCGCTAATTTTTTTTCACATTGCATGATTTTCCATAATGGTGAATTCTTGTGTGTAAGCAGGTTGCACAAAGGCAGAAATTCTGATGAAAAAAGGTGGTATTTTGTATCTTTGTGTCCTTGTTTGTTCACTACAAGCCATATTACGCACATAAGAGAGTTGTCTGTTGTGGTGACTGTGCAGTATTAGGTGGTATTGTTGTAGTGACTTTTGTTGTTTGCTAGTTTTACCTTACATAACTCCATCCTTGCGGGACACGGAGTCCACACTTTTCTTTTCAGAGCACTTCTGGAAGTAGATGCAGTCATGTGTGGCGCTCATTTCAGAGAGGAGGATTAAGTTCCCTGAGATACGATGAGTTTCTGGACGGGATGTCTGAGCAGGACTGGGTCAGGCTGATAGCTGTAGACATTCCTTCAGGGCACAAAGCTGCTTCAGGACAAGCCTGGAATGGGATGTAGGGCCAAGAGTACTTTTGTTATGTAGCAGAAATGAATTGTTCACCGATGGCTGTAATTTTTCCCAATCATTCCTTTTTGGCAGCGGCGGCACCAAAGTCTGGCCTCCACACTCAACCAATAGGGCCATTTACTGTCATAGCCAATAAAGTTCTTCATCCCTTCATCACCGCTCAGCTGGACTGTTGTAATTCTTTGTATGTGGGAGCAAAGCACCTGCAGTTGATACAAAATGCAGCCGCTGCTCGTTTTTTAACAAGAAAAAGAAAAAGTGATCATGAAATGCTCGTACTGGCTTCCTTCCACCGGCTTCCTGTCAGTTTCCGGATTGATTTTTTTTTTTTTTTTTTAGATTTTATAGTTTGCTTTCAAGGTTTATATTAGCAGAACTTTTACATTTTTGTACCTGAGTAGAGCTCTGAGGTCGACCAACCAGATGCTCTTAGAATTTCCAAGTTCTAGATACAAATATAGAGGTGATCGAACTTTTGCTGAAGCTGTTTCTGATCTCTTGAACAGTTTGCCTCTTCATATAAGAATTGCTGTGACTTTAGAAACTTTTGAAATAATTTGTCATCACTCAACCCCCTGACTTTTACTCTTTTATGAAGTTGTATCTTTTATTACTTTGCCAAGGAACGGCGGAGTTATGTGACAATGGCAACCTTACTCAAAAATGGACTCACGGATTTCGATGAAATTTTCAGGGAAGGTCAGAAATGACAAAAGGACCAACTGATTAGATGTTGGCAGTGATGCAGCTTAGGTCCATGAATTTGTTAAAGATTCCTCTTTCATTGTGAGATAGCAGCACAGCGTCACTATGACTACAAGTGAACACTACGTCAGCTGCCTGCTGACGATTACGATTGTGATTCTACTTCAGATCTACCGCTGCAGACTTATCGGGACTTATCCATTAGAAATGATACAAGGAACAACTGATCAAATTGTGGAGGTGTTTCTGAGTCCCATTCATTCCTGCTGCCTGCTACATATTTAGGTCACGCAATTCGGTATCCGTACATAACGTACACATGCATAACACACACCTGTGCTCAGCGCAAGGTCATTTTGTTGTGGGTGCATCTATATTAAATGGCCACATTTGATAGTGCCGTGATTTCTGCCAGAAATTTTTTCAATATTTTAACCTTCGGAAATGATATAACTGAGCTGCCTTGGCGGAGTACAGCGCTCTCTGAATGCTTTTCTTGTTTTTTCTTGATTTTATTGTATTTTTGTTCAGATTAGTCACTGTGTTTATGTCCTACAGGTTGCTGTTTGTTATTGTGCAGCACTTTGGTTCAACTCCTGTTGTTTTAAATGTGCTTCATATGCTATATACCTAATTACATGGGTGAAATAAACTCGTAAAATTAGATTTGACTCGACATGCTTGCAGAACTGGAGCTTTATCCGAACCCGAATGCAAGTAAAATTGTAATATCAAAAATTAAACACAAAAAAAAAGCCATACAATAAAACAATCATTCCAAATTTTTTTTGTAAAATCGGTTTGAGATTGCAAAAAAAAAAAAACCCTTATTGTATCCTCATGGTGTACGTTTATAAAGCAGTCAAGACTCCATCAGCGAATGATAGAAAAAAAAACAAAAGGACTGTTTGACCTACAGCGATTTTCCACGCAGAAAAAAAAAAAAGTTAATGAGATGTCAGTTTGTGTGCCCCCCACTGTGAGTAATGGTCTGAGCTACTAGAGAAATAATCTGTCTCTGGTTCTTGGTCTCTTTAACACACAGCAGTCAGTCATATGAGTATAAATATAGATTTTCAACCCCTACAGGATCTATATTCTTACTTTTTTGACATCATGACAAAGTTGTGTTTTTTGAGGCGAGTATAAAATGAATCAACCTGCTATTGTAGTGTGAATATAGGCAGATTTTAGTCAAAAATTTATTCACACGAGTTGCCAAGCTGCCGTTTTGCTCTTTAAACATATACATCAAACGCTTGCATATCTTTGTAGGCTTGCTGATTCAGGAAGTGAAAAAACTCCCGGAAAACTGTCACTTCTGGGAAAAATGGCCATCTTTTAACGCCGACCTCATCCTGCACAAGAAATAAATCTCCGGCCAATAAAACCATCACCTTCGCTTTGTTGAGGAATCGGTCCAGGCGGTCTAGTCTGTCGAGTCAGACGGCTTTTCTTTTGTCGCCTCACAGTTTCTGCTGACTTCTCATCGTGTTTCCCCTGTTTCAACAAGAAATACACAAGTAAAGGTACACTGTTGTCGTCTTTTTTTCAGCATGCGAGGAGTCGAATTTAGTGAAACCATGGCAGCTTTCACAATCTGAACAGAAACATTTGGCACAAGCATCTGTCCTCCTTGTCTAGTTACTCCTCCCCTGTTGACTTTTATCACTTTAACGTCAACAGTCAACATGATATTGTCTAAAAATGTCGTCAGTCAGAGAGAAGTTGTTTTCTCCTGATGGTAACAGTGACGTGGTCCTGTGAATAATATATCCTGTCAGGGATGGAGGGGGAACATATGGTGTCAGACAGCTAGTGAGGGTATTTAGAGCGGCTCAGTCAGGGAAAAAAAAACACTACATGACTATATTTTAATCAGGAGAGAAGGTGGTGAAGCCAGACTATTAAATACACACTCTGGTGATTGCTTTTTCTCCTTTTTCTGTCTTTTCTTTCATCTGAACTGTTCTATTTTTTGCAGATTATGATGTTTAATCATCTAATAAATGAGAGAGTAATTGATTTAAGTAACTTTGAGGTGCATGGAGGCACCAGAGGAGGTGAACATTTAAAAAAAAGTTGGCACCAAAAAGATCTTGAATACACAATTTAATAAACTAAGTGTATACTGTGATGATCCGGTGTGTCCCTGCACACATGTCCTTGAATGCAAATCAATATGCAGAAGCACGTGTGGATATCGATACGTCATCGCCCCGTGTGTTCAGCAGATGTTTTGTTTGTTTTTTTTGTTTTTTTTTATCGGCTTGGCCCTGACCTGGTGGTGTTTCTCTAAATGCACCCAGGAGAAGTAGGCCAGGCTCAGAGGCCACAGTTAGTCGATGGAGTCGATATCTGTGCCGGGGCAGAACATCCCCTCCACACCGACCACCCACTGACGGGCCATTAGGATCCACCAGCACAGTGAGGAATGGATTACTCTGTGGCAATGTGGGCCATAAAATCATCATCACCTCACCGCAGCGGGGACCATTCGTCAATACAGACAAACTCCCAACATGAGCACAGAAGCTGCCATCACGAAAAGGACACATCCATATAGTACATGTGCAAGATGTGCTCTCACGGCTCATAAGTTGTTCCCTCCGAGGCTTTTTTTTATGTGCCAGAAGGCAACAAGGTGTGCTATTGCGCTGTTTTGCAGCGTTAGTCATTGGAGTGTGGTCAAAGCTTAATTAGCTTTAGATAATCACTGTTACCAAACAAGACTAAAAGGAATGGTAGTGGAGAGGCAGAGATGGAAACCGAGATCAATGGCCCGTGAGTAATCACATTGGATGTGGGTGAAGTCCTCATGCAAAGTTTGTTTAAATGCAGATGCTAGATTGTAGGGATGAATCCTGCAGCTGTTTTACAATTGTGATAATTAATATGTGGATAATCAACGCAGTGGCACAACAGAATGTGTCATAACGAGGTCGGTAGCACAAAAAATAGATTAGCTTCATGATGGAGGCTGTAAAACTGAGATGCCTGAGTTCTTTTGACCTGTTCTTTTCCATTTCCCTGTGTTCACATAATGCGATACGCTGGTTTTACGCTGCGTAACTTGTGAGTATGTTTTACTTTACACATGAAAAAGGCAGCAAAGACTACAGGACCCATACTTTGGATACTAGAGGTCAAGTCTTGTGTGGAACCATTGTTTTGTGACATTTCCACTTGCTGTTTACATTTGTTTTTAGTTGGCTTTGCCTGCTTTTAAACTACCTTGTTCAGTTTAGGCACCAAAAGTCTTGGTTAGGTTTCAGAAAAAGATCTCTTCTGTCACTGTTTACTTGTGATGTTAGTGATTGATCGGTCAATCGTTTTTTTGCCGTGTACTTAACCATTCACTGATAAGGCAGAAGGCAAAGGACATACAGGTCAGAAAATGAATTGTAGATGAGCTGTAATACCCAGTTACGCTACCAGATGGAGCCTCTTCCTGTTTGATACTGTACTACCAGATGAGGTTGTCACTTTGCCATTTCAGCAAGCAGAGAACGTTGTGAGAGTTTAGCTAGTGAAGGGCCACCATGATGAAGTCCTCTGTGATGTTTAATGCCTACCCGCCAGAACACTAACTTTGTAGTGAAGCAAAAGTGCATTAAAATGGTGTATTTGTGACCTAGTGGCAGACAAAACCCGCCATTGGAGACACAGTGGCACGTGACACGCAATGTTCATTTCAATTAACCAATTATTATCAGTTAAGAAATTTGTTCAAAAATTCGCATACCTACTGTTTAATTTTTAGTTTCTGTTTGCTTTTGTTTATGCTCCAAAACTACTTGAAAAGCTCCATAATGCTAATGTGAGTCCCACCAGAATAATAGCCCTTAAAAATATAACGGAGTCCAGTAATCTAGCCATAACTCATTTTCTTGAAACTCGGCATCAAAGATACTAAATTTATATAAAAGAGACTATTCAATAAAAGGACTTTTAAAATTGTACTTAATGCAGATCAGTAAATCAGTTTGTCATCTTTACACTAGTAGTATACTCTTATATGGTTGTCTCATAATAATTGAATGTTTTTAATGCATCTTTGCTGGTCCATGTTTTGGTTTATTATTAAATATATTAATTCCAGCAGAGGAATTTCTATAATTTCATAGATGAATAAGCTGAAACTTGATCTCTGAACTTGCCTCTCTTTGATGTTGTTTGGATTTGAACTTAAAGTCTATAATTGCTGTACTTCCACCTCAGTTGAGCTATTTTTCTGAAGAGTCCTTCACTGTCTGCCTTTTATTCAGCGTCTCTTTATCTCTTTAGACTTTTAAATACCTCACAAAAGCCGATCTCGGTGTGCAGTCTGGTCTCAGGTGCGTTGCAGAAAAGCGGTTTGGATGTTTCCCTTTTGTGATTTCACACGTTTTTTTCACAGTCTGCTGGACTCGTTCCGATGTGGCCCCTCTTGATCCCACTCCACATTTTCGAGCCTCGCAGTCGAGAGGCAAAGCTCGAGGGTCAGGAAACATACCTCCATTTTAACCGAAGGAATCAATGTGTCATCACAAAACGCCGAGCTAAAATGAGAAAATGCGTCTAAAATGCTCGACTTGGCAAAGTGATTTAACATCCACTCTGCAGCATTTTTTTTATTTCACTCTAGATGTGGCCATAAAGTGGCTGGCATGAAGTCAAGTATTATTATTTACCACCCGAAAGGTTACAAGACATTAAAATATCGGTAACATTTTTACACCAGTGAGCCAAAACATTATGACCACTCTGCCTAATATGCTGTTGGTCCTTCACTTGATTTATTTGGTTTATTTGTTAGTGACTGTGATGTTTTGAGTCACCAGTGTGGCACAATGGCATTAAACCACCACTGGTAATATGAAATCCTTCCACCTAACACGCGTGCAACCTGGCAACCTTGGTTTGTGTCTTCATTTTATTCCATTTGTTCATTTACTTAACAAGGATAGTGTTCATTGATCAACAGAAAAGTGACTGTAAATGAGCCAGAGTTGGCACTATTGGCTCATTTCCATCAGTCATCCCTGGCTAGTTCCACCTAGTTTGACTTTAGAGTGTTCCTTTTTCCTTTGTGACAGCATTTTTATGTCACTGTGTGCCAAGGGAGGACGGATTCTGTATTACACAAGCGCTGCAACACCTTTTTGCAAGACTCATGGGTGATAGTAGCCCTCTTTTGGTGTTGACCTGACAGTTTTCTTCTTTATGTGGGCCAGTGAGAGTTTATTTTGTGGGTGAAAAGGTCCAAAGCAAAGTCCCGAATGGATACACTCTCTAAAACAGCAAAGCATTTTACTCACCCTTCTATTTAACTCTTGTTTTCTCTGTAGTTTTGGATTTATTGTGCTTGTAATGTCCCTACTTCACTTAAATTTCTACTATAACATGTTTTTGATGTGATGTTACACATCAGGGCTTCACCATCATCATAATCTTCAATTTTTTTTAATATCATATCAATTATAGAAAGCATCATTTGGTTTTAAGCCCTTGACGTCTATTGTCACAAATTCGCAACATTCCACTTTCGTTCAGACTGCAGCCGAGATAGCGTATCTGTTATTACTATTTTTATTTATCTGTTCTATGTGTAATAGAAAACTTAACAATCGCCACTTATTTTAGCATCCGCTGGAAAGCAAAAGCACACATTTTTAAAAATTTAATTGTAAATAAATTCAGGTGTCAGGGGGTTAACTTGAGTAAATCTGACATTGGAATGCGTTTTTTTGCTCTTTTCTGGCTAATGTTTGGTCACAGAGCTGCTATGCTGCAGTAACTGAGTGGAGACTCGAGGCTTCTCTGTGCACAGCTGCTCAGCTGGCTTCTGCCGTAGCCTGCATGTAAGGCTTTTTTGGAATATACGACAACTTATGTTGTTTATTGATAAGCAAATGTTCAACAAGTGAGGCACTTTGGGTACAATTTTATCTATATTTTGCCATTTTGTGCCAAATTCAGGTGACGAAGAAGAACCTTATTTTCTGTCTTACTTTGATGCAAAGATTTGTGCATGAGCATGAGTGTAGCACAACATGAAAGTAAAACCAGCACTCTATTTATTTAAATGTCAATGTGCGAACATCACTGAATAGTTGTGATAAATATATGTGAGTTTAATATTGATCAAAATAATCACGATTAGCAGATCATACTGATTAAGTCCAAACAGTTCTGCAACCCTGTGAACATAGTGACATTCAACAAAAGAGATAATAACTCAGATTGTTTTTGCTTTAGATTACAACTTCATTTAAGCACACAGTGATGCATTGGTTTGTTATAACCTCATATTTGGTCTTGACTGTTGCATTATACAGCCGACCTGCCTGCAGATAGAGCTGGCAGCGGACTACAGGCTGCCTCCAGACACCTCGGAGTCAGTCCAAGCTGCAGGGCAGCATACTGATGTGACACGTTCATTGCATTGATAGTTGTTTTCCTTTGAACACAAAAGCAACAAAAGAGCCCACACCTAAAATGTACACAACACACAGGAATCCTGTTGTTTCAGATCACTCAGTTAGACATTTACTTTGATCCTCTGTCAGTTTTTGCAGAACTTGTGAACCATGCTTGATGATTGGCCAGTTTGGGCTTGTAGCTTTTTTCCAAAAGTCCTAAATGTAATAAAGAAGAACGGACAGTATTTTTCAAGGTAGCGCTCTGCAGTGTTGTGAGTCTTTGTACAACATCGAGTGTTTACCTTTCTTTGGGGCCGGCACTTGGCACATTGATAATTTATTTATGTGACAGATGACAGGTATATCTGAGACAACAAAAGATGAAGAAGGTGCGACGGTAAGATCAGAATAAAACATTTTCCTAAGGATAGCACTAAACCATACATCTTTATTATATTCAGCGTCCAGTCTCCTGGTGCTGGCAGGAAAATAGAAGAAATTTATTCTGCTTCTTCTTTTGTTCTTCTACTTTGCAAGATTCAGCAACGTGGAAGAAAAAATAGGAAAATACGTATCTTCTTGCTTTCCCTCGTTTCCCATTTCTATTAAAAAAACAAACCAGAAACAAGATCCTGTAGCTTCTAGGTGGCCGGAAAACACTTTTTCAACTATTCTGATAACTGAAAAATGGCTGCTTTCCACTGTAGGAACAGGTGCAAGTTAGCATGAATGTTTTCAGAAATGGTAAACTTTCATTGCTGTGTAGTATCCAACAGGTTTAACTACTACCTTAACTTTGAATGCACCAAAACAACACCACACTAAAGTTACTGGATGCAACTCAAGTTTTATAAACAAAAATAGTAGAATTTAGGTTTTGTCATGTTGGCCTATTTTACGTTGTTGATGGCGATGTTTAAGAGAAAAAAAAACGCTACTAAATGAGGCAGAAAAATGACACTTGTTGTTTTTGTCCTCGCCAAGTTTAACCAATCAACCAGCATTTAGCTTCACAAAATAGTTTTTTCAGGGCCACTCTTTTTTTCTCAACCAAAAATGGCCCTGAATGAGATCCTAGTGGGGCGTCTTTTGCAGTCAGAACATGCACAAAAGCTTGGTCCAACTTTAAACGGTTCTTGAGTTTATGCGGTGGTAAATGGCTTGAATAGTGCATGTGAAATCTGATTTCTGAGTGTAGATGCCACCTAAAATGGAGCTGTGTAACACGTAGTAAATGTAGCTTTCTAAACTTAACAAAGTACTTTTGTTTGCTAAAACTCAGTCAAACCACAACAAATACAAGTATAGAAGGAGTGAAAACAAGTGTTAAAATGAAAGTCCAGTCAGAAAATAAAGGTCCAAGATGGTGTGTGAAAGTGAGAGTCCATTGACTTCTCTTCAGCCTTTAAATGTGGACTTTTGCACCTCTATGTAAGAACAAAATTGTGGCACCACCACCATTAAATCAGGTGATAATGGAGCTCTATTAAATGGGGGATAATGGGCGACTGAGTCTATTAGAAGGAGGAGGAGGTCCCTGCTGTCCCATATTTATTGAAATTGTAGGATTCAAAGACTTTAGTGTCATATGCAGCAAGAACAAGATATCAGTGGGTAGAAATTCTCACTTCTCTGGTCTCTACCGAGTGTCATGATTAACCTTTTAACGGAATTTGTTCATTCATCCACTCTAATTGCTTGTATCTACTCATACATACTAAGATAACAACTATGAATATACAACAACAGAGAAGCTTGTGCAATATTTATAGTATGTATGGTAATGATCTGTGAATATAACAGCTGTGGAATGATAGAATAACTTTGAAATAATGTGAATTTTGTGCAAAACCTTCTTGTTATTAAGGCATGACTGCAGGTTTTTTCCTAAATAGGATCATAATGTATCTTACACTGACATACTGGAGTTAAAATTCCAGCAATTTTGAATATAAAAGATTTGAACTAGAGCTCGAGGTGTCATTTGTAAGTCAACTCATATCTAAAGTGGCACATTTTATTTCCTCTTCACATCGAACTGCCGAAAGGCCGGAAACAATCTTGACATTGTCAGCGGATTATTGAGCGGATTCCTCTGAAGTGTCACCGCGTGTTGTGCCCCTGCTCTCTTATCAACGTGGGGATGAAAGATTTAATATGTTTTTTTAATTAGCTGACTTTCATGTAGACAGATGTGGTTCCCAGCATACACAGGAGGTTCAACACACACAGCATTCAGCAGCTACAGCAGAACATTAAGACTGTTAATCAGGAAGCGTGACGGACGTCGGTGTTGCTGCTCGGTAGTTTCCTGGTGAGACAAATGATGCACAACATTCACAGAAAGCTGGGAAGGAAGGTAGACCGAAAACCTGTTGGTCTCTTCCTTTGATTTATTCTGTCGGATGCACAAGTGGGTCTTAGATATGAGGTTTTCTGAGTGTCCATGTTGTTTCTGTGCATTCTAAAAGCACATCGTGCCTTCAAAAAGGTGCATTTATTCAGTCTGGTTTTCAGGATTCTGAATATTCCACAGACTCCTCATGAGAAATCAGATTTTGTCATGCACTGATAACAGAGAATTTCTGGTGTTGCTTAAACTAATTGCTTCAACTTGTTACATGCAACCAATTTAAGTTTATCCAGTGATATTAATGCCAAAGGTTTGAGTTTGATGAAATTAAATTATTTGATTCCTCTCAATCTGCATTGCCATAATTTGATTTTAACAAGCTTGAAATTTTCAGTTTTTCCAACTGCCCAAATGTAAAACATTTTTTTTGTCCTCAGACTTACTGTTCTTTCATTTTCTCTACTCTGTATTCCTTCTCGAAGAAAATAGTTGAGTTTCTGGAGAAAAAAGATTAAAAAAACATAAATATCAGAGTCACAGTGCTAAAGGAGCAGTAAACACAGTCATTTTTGCACTTTGGAATATCATTTTAAGAGGGCAAAATACAGATAAGGGAGAGATAAATTACATACTGTGCTTCAGCTGCAGCTCAGACACACTTTCTACAGTAAACACCTCATCCTGGATAAGGTTCGTCTGTCATTTGGGCCAGTATATTCTCCGATGAAAAGCTGAAAAATATTGGTGTTACATTAATCATCATTTTCAGATCAGGGCCAGTTTTATCCTTTTTTTCTGAGGTTGTAAAGGTGTAGCTGATGCTGACTGCCTACTGGCAGACACGCTCACTTAGCCTGGCTCAGATGCTCACTGACTTTTCCAATCAACCATTTGAATCGGGTCCAGTTAAAATGGTGAATTCACAGTGTGGAGTCAGTTTATGTTGTTCCAGCTCCACCACTGAA
This sequence comes from Amphiprion clarkii, assembly GCA_027123335.1. Lineage (NCBI taxonomy): Eukaryota > Metazoa > Chordata > Actinopteri > Pomacentridae > Amphiprion > Amphiprion clarkii. The sequence goes on along the minus strand of CM049585.1, from coordinate 27,179,619 downwards.
ACAGAGCCTCCATTTGTACTAAATCAAAAAACCAGTGGACCAGTCATCTCTGACAGTCTTTTGTACATTAAACATTGACAGTTGGTTAATACGTATTTTACCCTAATACATGCGGAAAACCTCTCCAGAGTGTACCTGCGCTACAGACTCACCATCAACGTGGCAAAATACAAGATCCTGCTCCCACCACGACTGGAGCATCAACAACCACCTGAAGCCAAAATCATCAACGGACTGGACCTGGAGAATGTTGAACAATTTCCATACTTTGGCAGCGTACTAACATCAAATGGATTCGCTGATAAAGACATAGCATGCAGGAAGCTGTTCAAAAGAGCCATCAGCAATCCTGGGCTAACACAAACCACCAAGCTCATGGTCTACTGAGCTGCTGTAGTCTCGACTCGCCGTTATGCCTGTGAGACTTGGGCACTTTACCCAGGGGACATCCGCAAAGTTGAACAATTCCATCAAATGAAACTTCGTCAAATCCTTTGGATAACGTGGCAGGACCGGATCACAAACAATGAAGTTCTCCTCCACTCAAAGATTGAGAGCCTAGAAACCTTGCTCGAATGCTAGACACCCACGCAAAGAAATCTTCTCGGACCTCGCATCTGGCAAGAGACCATGTGGATCAGATCAGAAACACCTTGCTGAGGACTGAAATCAATTCAGTCAATTGGAAGCTGCAGAATGAACCAATTGGAGAAGAACAATCCACGCAAAAACATCTGTCAAAATCTCCAGAAGACAAATGGAAGAGATGAAGAGAGCCCAAAGAAAAGCCAGAGCTCTCCACCCCCTGAACCCCCCTACCCTACCATGTGGTGGCTGCGGACGTCTATTCAGGTCCAACATGGGATTCATTAAATTTCACACAGAAGGAAATGTCGGACGCCCCAATACTCGGCAGCAAGTTCTGCCAACACACCCTGATACAAAGACAAAAAACATACATGCATTCAAAAAAAAAAATCAATGCATTGTTTTCATGACTGAAAAGCCACGTTTTTGTCCACAGTCAGACAGGCTGCCAGTTCCTTCATCCACACTCCAGAAGAAGCTAGATTATGTCCATGTTCTCCTGTATTACTCCAATTATATCCTCCTGGTCTGTAAAACTTCACAGTCGATGAGCTGCTGCTGCTGCGGAGTAACAACAAGGTCTTCAGGGTGTTTCCTTTCCAGTTATAAAGCTTTGTACATTGAACCGCTCTAACTTTGTGCATTCACAGAAACACTGAATTAATGTAACCATCTTCCTCTCTGCACAAATCTATGGAACATTAGGGAACATCTGTCTTGACCTGGTGAGTAAAATAAGTTTGCATGAGCCATTTGTACAGCAGCGCATTAAATTCTGTGGTAATAGAGTCTGTCTGGGTCTTTAAACAACTGGTTTTTCAATCAACTTTATGAATATGCTCCTTTATATCTTTGTCTGTAGCTTTTTTATTAACCTTTACCATTTATGTGGGTGAGAGTTACTTCCTCTGTTTCACACAATGAAGAGTTCCTTATGTGTTCATATGAATGTTTTATTTTTTCTGAACTTCATATCACCTTGTTCAGCCTTTTTCTCAATTTCTTTAAAACTCACAATTGAAACCAATCAGCTTGAAATTTAGTCAAATTTAGGACTTGATTGTTTGAGTTAGAGCCTGAATAACTCCCTGAATGTAAGATGAGAGTGAACTGTTTGGCTTTTCTGCAGTTTTTACTTTAAGATCTACATGTTAAGCATCATCACATCATAGTGGTAACATCAGCAAGAGTCTTTTCTGAGGCATAAATTCAGAAAACTTTCAGCTTCACATCTCATTTTGTTTTTACATGATGTGACTACATCTTACAGGCAACATTAAATCCTCTGATGTGTCATTTTTGTGATGACTGGGTAAGGTTTTATTATTCTGTTTGCTGTCTGCATCCTCAGATCTCCTTTTTTTGCTGAAATTCTTTAGAAAAGCAGTTTTTTTTGTGTAGAGAGATGTCTAAATGGGCTGCTTAGTTATTAACATGGGACATTGAAAGTTTGTTTTAAAAAAAGCAGGCCATTTGTGATGTCTGAATGTTTGATTATTAAAAATGTAACACCTGAGTGAAGATCTGATTTTGGACAGAATATGCAACCTTTAAACATTTTTAATTTTTTTAGTTTGGTTGCTTTTAAATAGAAGAAAACAGATTTTCCACTTCTATATCTGTAACTGAAAGACTTCATGAGCTGTGATTATTCAAAGAGCATCTTATTAACATTAATGTGCAGGTATACATGTACTCTTACTGCTGCTCACTCCTCATGCTGTTACTATCTACAAGCTTCTGGTTGGTTAAACTAAAATCTGTTGGCTTTCTGGCACCTACTTGGTTTTTCAGCACAGTCAACAAGTTCTTGAAGGGTTTTAAGTCAGGACTTTGTGTAGACCAGTCCAAAACCATCATTCTAGCCTGATTTAACCATTTCTTTACCTTATTTTGTGTGTTTTGGGTCATTGTCTTCTTAAAACACCCAACTGCATCCAAGACTAAACCTTCTGGTTGATGATCTTAGGTTTTCTTTAAGAATGTGGAGGTAATCCTTCTTCTTTATTATTTCATTTACTTTCTGTATAGTTTCATCCAGAGCATAATCCTGCCACCGCCATGCTTGATGGTAGGTTTGGTCTTCTTCAGGTCTCACCTTCTTTCCTTGAAACATATTTCTGCATATTGCGACCAAAATACCTCAAATTTTTGTTTCGTCTGACCCATGACAACGAAGCATGTGTTTCAATGATTTCATCACTTAAAATTCTGTTATAAAAGTCATTAGAAACTCAAGACTGGCATGATATACGCAGTTTTTACAAGTGTAAGTAAACTTTTGTTCACGACTCTATCATCACTACACATATATAGTGATACTGCAACTACCATGGTACATAATTCAACCATGCTGCCCACCTTATTTTGAAATCACCCACTTGATTCATCTTGTTTTCTGCCCAACTTTTACTTTTAACTTTCTCACAAATACAGAATGTGTGTTAGGTTGCAGCCCAGATCTCTCTACACTCTATATTCTATATATTGCGAGTCCAAGAGCCAGGAAAGCCAAAAATCAAACATTAAGGCACTTTGAGGCAGGCAGGCGCATCTGTGGCTAATTTCAAGCTACATTTCAAGTAGAAAAGATTTGTTCTGGACTCTCAGCCAGGAGTGTGCGCCACCTGGTTAGCTGGAAAGTGAAGCTGTGTGGCTCTACTTCCTCTTGTACAGGTCTCTCATTTAAAAAAAAAAAAAAAAAAAAAAACTGTCGGGGCACTTGAAATGTTCACACAGTACGCGGTTTAATATTGTCGTAAATGGAAATCAAACTGTCATATTCAACAGATCGATTTTCCACAACATTGCAGTGCGTTCGCAGCCCATTTTTCTCCCTCCAGTGATCTAATGCTGGAATAAGCATTTCAGGAGATGTCATGAAATAAATTGAAATGTCTGAAAGAGACATTCAGGACTTTCACGGGGCATAAAGAAGCAGCTTTGAACTGGTTTTATGTGTTTTTAATGTTCTGTATTTATACCAGGCTGTTGTTTCTTATTAAATGTTCTGATGCAAGGATAATTAAAGTCAAATGTATGTTAGAAATATACCAGCTTTTATGTTCTACTTTTGTTTGACAGATTGCATCAATCTTAAAGGTTTTTCTGAAATTTTCCACTCAGCCTGTTTTATTATAGCTTTATTACTTCAAACTTACTCAACAGCACATTTTCTTTATTAGTTTTGCTTTCTTGAGCACTGAATTTACTCAGTTTTATTACATCGTTTTTCTGTGCAGTCTTACTGGGTCTTTCTGAATAGTTTATGTACTCTTCCTCCACCTTAATGGAGTAAGGGTGAATATGGGGATATGTATAAGATTGTAAATTAATCCTATGTTGCTTTTTTTTACATACAAGCCTTGGACACAAAACTTTATTCTAATTAGAAGTTCAAATTTCAGTTTCCTTGACATCTCTCCAAACTGTAGTTCGAGCAAACAGAAAAATAAAGTAAAAAGCAAACAAAAAATGGAAAATACCTCCCAAAAGTGAGAAATAGCATCTCTTAACTATGAAGAGACACTTCATAGTTAAGAGAACAAGATCAGCTCTAACCCTAGCAACTCTAACCATAACAACCTGAAGCTGCTAAGGTTAGTAACTGATCTAATGGGGCTTCTGGCAGCCTGGCTTCTTGAATGGATAGTGTACCATCTCAGCTCACTGGAGCTGGTACTTGGGTACCTGATGTTGCTGGAGGACCTTGGGTTGGTGGGAGACCTTGGGCTTCTGCGGTACCTTTGGCACCTTGGGTTGCAAGGGAATCTTGGGTTGCTGCAATACCTTTGGCACCTTGGGTTGCTGGGAGCTTCAGGTTGATCTCCAACCAACTCTGATCACATGATCCTTCTCTAACTTTAACCGAGCAGAATTAGTTGCTTGAATGTATCATTAATGATTTAGGCAAGTATTGACGTCTTATCCTGTGAGTTAAGGACTTGGAGATTGTGTTTCTGCTTGTTTCTTTGTCGCACACTTGGTAAAAGTTGAGAGATGTGTGTAAATGTCACAGCGCTTGTTTGCCCTGCGATTTGTGTTAAGCAGATTACCTTACAGGCTAATTGTGTTTTGCAGAGGTAGTTGTTTGGTATTTAATTGGCTGTGGTGAGTCACTCTGGATGACACGTCTCCGGACTCGGTCATCGCTGAACAGTTATTATACTAAAATCACAGGTTTGTGTTAAATATCTGGCTGCTCTGTGGAATAACTGTGCACCAATTTGTCAAGTTATTCTATAACACAAAGTTTTGTCTTTATTTGAAAAGATGTTGACCTTCAACAGCTGTTTCTATCCAGATTAGACATACAGGAAATATTTTCAGTTGCTACAGTTGTGTGTATGCATTTATGCTAATTAAGATATTTGGATGTTTTTGCTTTTTTGTCAACTTAACGACTAATTCATCATTTTATTACCTTTCCTCTATTTGTTGAAACACTGCTTATAGTAAATTGTGAAAAATAAAGCTCATAAAGCTAATATTTTATGGTAAATCAAAGAAAGCGGCACATTTTTTTTGTACTATAAGGAAATATCACCACATATTTTTATGAAGTGTTGCTCTAGACTTTGGTTGGCATTTAACAACATTCTGGTGTAATTCACAAGCTACCAGGCCAAAAAAGGTTTTGAAAAGATATGTCCAGGTGGTATTTTAATGTTATTTAGGGACCCATTCTGGTGAAAATCAAGTTTTTAACCTGTTAATGAGTTCGTATGGTGTTTTTTTATGTGCAAATGTGTATTTATGACACATTTACACAAAACAAAACAAGAATTCAGATTTCTAAGGACTCATACAGAACAACTAATCTACTACTAATCTACTTCTGTCAACTCGCAGTGTGGGACTTTCTGTATCATTGTTGTTCTTCAGAATTGGCTTCTGGCTTGAACATGTTTGACTGAATCACTCTGATGTTACAGCTTGCCATTGTGTAGCGTAAGTAGTTCTACAGTGTTCTAGATATTGTGCTTGAGCTGCAGTTAGTGGACAAAGGCATGAACTTCATAAATTTGCACTTTCTATAGTTATATACCCTTTTTTTGTTTGTTTTCAGTTTGTCACTAAATATTTTTGTAAATATAATTTAGATGTAAATGAAATTTCTATTGAAAAAAAAAAAAGGTTTTTATCTTTGCCAATACCAATCATTGGCAACCAGTATGCTTTTGGAACCGAAATATATTTGCAGTGAAAATGAAAATCCCAATGTAAAAATTTAGAATACCACAAACTCCAATGAAAAACTTCACAGAAATGCTTTTGGTTTTTTGTGTTTTAGAAATGTTTAGTCAAAAGAGAACTTCATAACATTAATTCTTTGCTTGAGACCACAGTGTCGTGACCATAGACAGAGATCAGAGCCAAAGGACAAGTTTTTTTTTTTTTGTTTTGTTGTTTTTTAAATCAGAATTGGTTCAAAAGAATAGTGGTAATCGGAAAAATCCTGAATACCGGATCTGATAAAAGACTGTAGACATTGTTTGTAGACAGGTGATGCTAATATTATTAACTGGGCCTCTTTCTCAGTGAGCCAAAACATGTCCAGTGCCAGGACCTTAAATTGATGAAGCTAAATGGAACTCATCCATCTTATTTTTATTATTTGCTCTCTTTATTTTCCACTGTAACAAGGTAAGATGTCTGCAGTAGAAATAGCCTACAAGCAGTTCAGCCACCGTTTAATAGTTTGCAGTATCAGTGTGTAATGATCTGATTTAAATTAACTACATCCTCCTGGACTGTGAACGTAATTAGACTTGCCTTTTATGATGGTGAAAGTTAGATGGAGGGTCACTAATACAGAATATTTGAAACTCTAAATAAGTCGAGTTTTGACAGACTGATGAAATCACCTGACATCTCAGATTTCCACCCAACTCTGATCACTTTCCCCCGTGTGCTCGGCTTCATCTCCGATTCGCAGATCAGATGGAAATTAATAATTCCTGTAAAGTGTCCTCCTTAATCACACGTATTCTGATCAAACAATAATGCAGCGTTCACGCTATCCTGTTTCATCACAATAAATCCTGGGGAGAGGCGGTTTCCTTTATGTGAATGAGAAAATTCATCATCTTTACTGTATTAACTCTCCAATATATTTTATATCAGTGTTTATTATCTAGATTCTCTGTCTTTGAGAGGAAAATAGCTGTTGGCAAAGCAATCTGAGCAATAATCCGCTTCAACAGTCCTTTTAATTACGTGTTGGTTAATTAGGGTTCCTCACTGGCTTCCGTGTTTTGATCTGATAGAGCAACTATAATGTGTTGGCAGAACATATACCAAGTATATTTTGTTCATACGTGTCTTCCTATGTGTTTGGAACAGCAAGTTTTTGTCAGAATCTAAAGGCAAACTGCCAAATTGTTGACCTCTATGGCGCTGCTTTCTAGAAATGGCTCCCTTTTGTGTTTGTCTTGTGCATATGGACACATTATTCACATTCACGTGTGCATTGGTTTCACACTTTCACGCCGATCAATACGTGGTGATAATGTGCAGAGATGTGGATCGGTTCACCAGCAACGTCAGGAAATGGAAAACTGCTTGCTGCTAAATGGGAATGTAAACAATGCACGGTTTTAGCTTTTCAGAAAAACTGACTTCGTAAATATGTTAGAATTTAACATTATGGAGATTTGGGAACCAATGGGGTATGGGAGATTTTTTTAAAGTATTGAAATGTTTCTGTCTTATATTTCTGTATGTTCTCAAGAAAATTTAAACAACTTTTCACACGCTCATCAGTACAGGAAATGTAAAGTGACTGTTCCACAAGGCTGTACAATAACAGTAAGACATGAAGCTGAGCAGCACTAAAGGCATCTTGGACAATTTGGACGAGTTTATCATAGAGCTTCACATAGTACCTTAAATATAGCAAACATACAATCAAATTTTCCACTCAGCCTGTTTTATGTTGCCTTCATTGCTTCAGACATACTCAGCAGCATTTTTTCTTTATTTATTTAGCTTTCATAAGCACTAAATTTACTTGGCTTTGTTATTATTCTGTTGTCTTTGCAGCCTTACTGGGTCTTTCTGAATAGTTTATTCAATCTTACTCCACCTTAATTAATGACTTATGTGTATTAGTAAAGGTTGTACATTAGCCATATGTGGCCAGTTTCTTACATACAAGTGTTGAATAAAAAACCTAATTTGAATGTGCGTTCTAGTTCTGGACATTGCAGCTGTTCCACTGTGAAACCTGCTGTTTCTTCTCTTGTTGGTAGACGCCAACAAACCTGTTATCGCCAGTGATTATCTTCAACATGAAGGTTGGCTCATCCCGACTCAGAAAAAGAGACATTTATTTGTTCCAGCCTTTGGAAAAATCGCAACTGGGCATCTAAAAGTGGTCACAAAAATGTGTGTAACACAAATCCTGCTGTGTCTTCTGACTTATGACTGTTACGACTTGCTCATGTTGCACTGTGACCACGTACAGTCCCAGAACTTTTTGATTGCACCCTGTAGGATAAAAGCGATCACTCATAGCAACTTTGCATTTATTTGCACGGACCTTTTCCCCTAAGGCAGCAGTCTCCAACCTTTTTTGCATCATGGACCAGTTTCAAGGAAGACAATCTTCTGCAAACCGGTCATTGCACGCATAAAGTGTCCTAAATTAATAAAATTACTTTTTATTGCTAAATATGTATTTACTTTTTACTTACTTCTGTCTCGGCCTTTCCCTCTTTTCAAAGAAGCTCTCCAGAGACATTTGTTTTTTATTAATTTTGGCAGAGTCAAGTGTGGGAAACAAGCACAGACAGAAGTGACAGGAAAGTGATGTAGTCATTTTTCAAAATAAAACACAGTGTAGACTCTGAAGGATGGGGCCCAGTACCGGTCTGCGGCCCAGTGATTGGATGCTGCTCCTCTAAGGGGACAAATGGACCCAAACCATGATGGTGGATTACTTCCTGCAGCATAACAGAGACACCAGGGATCAGATTTTTCCTTTAGTTTGTCACCAGCCTGTAATATTGCTGTAAAACACACTCTTATATGTATTAAACATTTTTATACATCTCATCCTGGTCCAGATTCTTAGCTGATAAATCCATTTGTTCGGATGATTGAGGGGAAGCTCACTGGGAAATGAAAGATTATGTGTATTCACAGATGCTATTCTCATACATTTGAAATGATACAGTAACAGGATTCAACACTGTATTTAGAGTCACTATAATGATATAGAAAGCCAGACCTCATGTTACTATCTCTGATAACACTCAACACGTCGACTTTATCGCTGTGCTGAAAGGAATGGCCCCCTGCAAGGCAGAAAATAACCATAAACACACTTGATAATATGGTCAGCTGTAGTGTACTGCTGCACCTGTGTATTGCAGGAATTTTCTATGCAGTTACGGCCACTAAAAACGATGCGTGAGGCAGAAACATTAACACAACAATCTCCAGATTTACAGCCTCACGCAATTACATGCTGGCGGCTGAGACTTTCCTGTAATTCGGATCAGAGGTGCGGAACACTTTCTGCAGCCCGGCTGAGTTGAGGCGACAGGACGTTTTATTGTCTCTTTCTAAATCCGTGTTTTGCTTCTGGCTAGTCGGCCGGTATCGGGGCCCAGATGGGGCCGTCCCTTCCTGTCTCTCTTCAGGCCCATTACTGTCAGACTCTGGGTTTTTTCGGCTGGTGCCAGCACCCATCTGTTTCTACATCCCCTGTCCTCCCACGTCTTTTTAGACCTGCCACAGCCATGAGTGTGTGTGGAGGAGGAGGGAAGGAGCTCGCAGCGACGGAGACAGCTGACAGCAGAATGAAATACCAAGTGTGTGTGTGTGTGTTTTTGTGTGTTTCTATGTGTGTGCCCATTCGCCTCTAAAGGCCTGCTGCCTGGCATCACTTTCACTGCCGAGGCAAACTGTTTGAGAGATGATGAGAAGCACTAGAAGGGATCTTTGCATCCCAGCTGGTATGTTCAGTCTGATTTTATTTCCTCGTGGTAGTCGTCTAAAGTTATTTATTAACTTTTTTCATTCAATTAATGCACTGTGTGTTGGGAAAATGTAGCATCTGCCTCCTTACACTACAGTCCAGCCTACAGCAGAGCAAACTACTGCAAAAATATACTTTTAGGACTCTTATTTTCATGCCTTTTATCATTCCATGGATGCTGGAGAGGTAATAAAGGGTGCAAGACCTGCAACGAGGGGAATATTGTGTTTACATGGTCAGCTCCTGAAGCCGGAAGACCAGTTTTCATTATTTATAAATTCTCGGTGCAGCATCAAACCCAAATTAAAGTCATAAAATTACCAACCTGTCAAGACGATTTTGCTGAACTGGTCTTGTGTTGCCAATGATGCGCTTTCAACGTTGTTCGAATTGTTGGCTCCTTGACTGATGACGTTTGTGAATATTAAGCTGACGCTCGACTCATGCATGCCTGCATATGAAAACAAGGGACAGGTGATCGACTGCTGCTGATGTGAAGGTGCTGATGGATGTTTGAGGCCGTACAGGAAATGTCATCTCGATCGTGCGCACGGCAGAGAAAGGAGGAGGAAGCGAGATGTAGGGAAATGGATAGACGTGGAGAACGTTTAGACGGGATTGCGGGGATGTGCTGTAGCCGCTGGAGTTAATTTTCTGCATAGCTGAGCACTGAAAGCTTGAAAAACAGCTGTGTGTTGCAGGGCGATCGCCGCTCGGAGGACAGAGCAGCACTGCGGGAGGCTGGAAAGGTTGTTTGACAGGATGCTGTTGTCCTCGGGAGGTTACTGCAGTGTTGCCTGCTCTGAGGTCTTCAGAGGACAGAGTTGTGGAGTGTGAACAGGTCCACGAATCTGACAGATTTCTGTTTGACAGCCGTGAAATTTCAGTGACAGCGCAGCTCGAATCGCTGGCATATATTTCGCATCCTGCTCGTAATTAATCCTGATGTTAGTGGGCACTTGGCAGTTTAACAAGAGATTTAATTGTAGTGGCTTTTGAAATAAACCCAGTTCACGGGATTGGTGAGCTCATATTCAAATGCAGATTTGAAATTGCTAAGTTTTCAGTTTGAGTTTCATCTTTCTACACTCTAAAGCACCTGCTGTAACAGAAATATTGTACTGCAGCTCCTTCCGGATGGCACATAACATTAAATATATAAAACACAAAGTAAATCGCTGGCTGGGTATCACCATAGTGCTGCAGCGTCTTTGTAAACAAGTAAAAATACCGTCTCAGCTGTGCCTCAGTCAGCCCACGGAATGTTATGGGAATGCAGAATATGTATAGGAGTGTTGACGTGGCACCTTGGCTTTGACCCTGTGACTCCTGTACCCAAATGAAATGAACAGCAGGAGCAGCAGCAGTGAGTTTTCTGGAGTGCAGAGCAGTGACTTGCAGAATAGTGTAGTGAGAAAGTCAGAAAGTTTAAGTACAATACATTGTTCTATGCTGTCATGTGTGTGTAGCAGCAAACATAGATATCCAGTATTGGATTTGAGCCATGTTCAAAATGATTAGCCATGATGCTAATTAATTATTTTATTTATTTATTTATTTATATATATATATTCTTTATTTTACCAGGTAAGATCATCGTTTCTCATTTACAATGATAACCTGGCAAGAGGCCTCAGCAGGCAGAAGGATAACAAATAAACAGTACATATACAAAAAAGGACACAAGTGTTTAAACAGAGATTAAAAACACCCTAAATGAATGCCAGCAATTCAATGAAAACAGTCAGCATGTGCAGTGGTCAGCTAGGGTTTGCTACAGCTTCTGCTTAAAGATGTAAGGTGATGGAAGCAATGACAGTTTCAGAGATTTTTGGAGGGAATTCCAATCGATCGCTGCAGCAAATGAAAGGAATTCCGGCCAAAGACAGTGCAAACCTTGGTGATAAAGAGTGTTAAGAAATCACTGGACTTCAGCTGGTAGTTGTTATGGGAGGGGTGTAGGAGGTTGGAGAGGTATTGAGGTGTCTTCCCTGATAGTTTTGTAGATGAGTAAAATAAATGTGAATACATTTCACATTTGCAATCAAGTAAGATCCTCAGCTTTAGCACTTTGCCTTTCATATTTGCACTTTTCACTATTTTGAAAAGAACATGTGATGCATTTGTTTTTCTTGGTCTTGTATTCTTTGAAACATCTAAGAACTGAGCGCTTTTGTTTTACTTATTGAGTAGTACAGTGAATCTGTATGGAAAAGAAGCTGCAGGCAGGCTTTGTCTTGCTTTGAAGTATCTTTATATCAAACGTTTGACCAGGTTATTGTGCTCTATTTGCATGAATTCTGATTTTAATGCTGAAATTATATAAATAATGGATCTAACAGTGGCTGAAACTGCATATTTTTTGGCATATAACATGAAGAGCTACGGACTTAAACAATCCATGAGCTCCTGGGTAAGATTTTAAATAGATATGAACAATGTACAGGACTAGTTAAAAGAGAACATCAGTACTTGCTTATAGCTGTTATTTCAAACCCTCGCTGCTTACAGGTTTTCACTGAGCAGCACAGGTGATGATAAAAATCAGCCAGCTTGCCCAAGGGAAATAAATCTAGTCTAAATATAGCTTCAGACACGCTTGTTTTATCTCTTCAAGGCATTTTCTGAAGTAACATCCATCCATCCTTTTTCTTATCTGGAGTTGGGTCATGGTGGCAGCAGACAAAGAATTCAAATGCAAATGCATTTATTGTCATCACACAACAGAATTGATTAACTATCATGTTACAGTGCAAATAATGTATATAGAATAATAAGATAACAGATATAAGAATAGTGCAAGAATGTCTTTAAAGAGAAGAGGTCATTGCACATGTCCATCTCCCCTGTGACATTTCATTTCCTACTGGGGGATCTAAAGGTGCTCTCATGCCAGATAAGGCATGTAATCCCTCCCAGCGAGTTCAAGGTCTAGCTCAGGGTCTTCTCTTAGGTGGCCTTGCTCAGAAAACCTCCAAAGAAGGGCACTCAGGAGGTTTCATAATCAGATGAACACACCATCTCAGGTAGCGTCTCATGACTTAAAGGATGACCGAGCTCCTCATTATATCTCTAAGGCTGAGCCGAGGCACCCTTCAGACAAAACCTCCCTCTATCAGATTTCATGACCACAGGTGAGGGTTGGAATATTAAAAACGAACATCCCTGGACTGTTCTGAGAAAGTCTGGCAGTAGACTTTCTTCCTGGAAGACATTTCGACATGTTATAATCAACTGGAAAAATTTGGGACTGAAAAATATGAAGCCAATGTGGAAATGCCAAAAACTGCAGTTTCTCTAATGGCCACTTAGGGTTGGAGTGAAAGTGAGTGGACAAAACATGTTGAAATAGGCAACTTTACAGCAGAAATAAACATATCTACAGCCTGGTAAAAACAACAGTTTTGGTCTCTATGGCAAATTTTTCTGTTCATGACAACTGTAGGGGTAGTTCATTTTTATACAGCTCACCCATCCATCCATCCATTATCTATACACCGCTTAATCCTCACTAGGGTCGCGGGGGGTGCTGGAGCCTATCCCAGCTGACTCGGGCGAAGGCAGGGGACACCCTAGACAGGTCGCCAGTCTGTCGCAGGGCCACATATAGGGACACACAATCACTCTCACATTCACACCTACGGGCAATTTAGAATAATCAATTAACCTTAGCATGTTTTTGGACTGTGGGAGGAAGCCGGAGTACCCGGAGAAAACCCACGCATGCACAGGGAGAACATGCAAACTCCATGCAGAAAGATCCCAGGTCCGAGCCGGGACGTGAACCAGGGACCTTCTCGCTGCAAGGCGAAAGCGCTAACCACTACGCCACTGTACAGCCCTACAGCTCACCCGTTAAATTGTATTTCAGGGCTTAGAGATGGACACAATTAGGTGTGTGACCGTCACTTGGCAGTCCATGGCTAAATGAGGTTTGCATGGTCCACCTCATCTCTTCTTACACCCCATATTTTTGCTAGTTTTTGGATTAGCTAGGAATTAGAAGAAAGTAAGTCACTACCAGGTGCTAATATCTGCAGCTGCCACATTGATCTTCATAACTGCTGCTCAGGAAACATGCAGGTGACGTCATGGAGCGTTCATTCGTCTCTATATACATCTTTGGTCACAGTGGGGCAAGCACAGGTAATAGAATTATAATTGCTGGTTCGGTATTGGGGTCCTGCAATTGTATGTTGTCTCTCTGGCATGGCTTCAAAGGCCACTGGAGCAGCCATTACCGGTGTTATTAGTGTTATTAGTGCTTTTCCTGCTCTGACAAGTCAAAATATCCGCTGTGAATAAGGCCCCTCTCTTTTTTTAATATTTTCCCACATCATGAAAAAACTACAAGGTGTACTCAAGTGGATTATTAAAGCACCTTCTGTACCATGTCAGTCAACTAGATGTTTATTCTGGCTGAGCTTAACTTCAGCTGATGAAACTCAGAATAGAAATGAGCCATGAAACATCTCAGATTTTAAAGCCTGTGCTGGTTGCAGGAACCATCACTCTTCCTCAGTTGCTTGATTGGCTGAAAGATAGAAGACTTTGCAGTTTGGATTGAACGGTTCAGATAAGTATTTGGAACCACTGAAGGCTTAAGCAGCTCCTACTGGGAGGGCAGAGAAGCTAATTGCCTCCCAGTGACAAATGAGTTCCAAGAACACAAAGACAAAATCTTCAAAACTCTAATATTGGTCTGTATTGTTTTCTGCAAAGATGTTTACTGCACTAATGGATTGAGTCATTTCCCATTTAATTACTCTAATAATTTGCTGTTGTTGATGTCATCTAACTCAGACTGAATGATTCGTATATATCTCTGAAGGAACTAAACCTCTGCATGGAGATTGCTGGTGAAAATGGCAGTTGTTTAGGCTAAATTTACTTCTGTCAAAGAAGGTATTTAGGCGAGGTTAAATTAAAAAAATCGGCATGAAGAGGAGGTAGGGGTGGATGGATGGCTCAACAAAACACTGGACTTTACCACAAGAACAGCTGGTCACTGTTGAGTTTCTTGGTAGTCAGATAGAGAGGTAATTATTATTCAAATCCCAATAAATTTCCCATTTTAACCCAACCTACGAGCTTTGTTCACCTTGGTCATGGTATTTTTGTACTTCAACCAAACCAAGCTCATGAATATGAAACGGATCCTGTGATTTTTAGTGGTTTCACTAAGCACATGCATATTTTATCATCCTTCAGAAGCAGTTGTCAGATCACAAAACTCTCGTGGTATTATTGGAAAGCTACAAAAAAGGGAGGACTTGATTGATTCTCAGTCCTGTCACTGACTTACTGATTCTCTACAACTTGCATTAATCCCAATCACAGTCATTTTCACTGGCTGTAGAAAGAGTTAACCAGTTAGACCTTTGCAACTGGGATGAAGAGTTTAGATGTCTTCTTCCTGCAAATGAAGAATGATGAAAAATGGCGACAAAATTGCCACAACAATCATAATAAACATTTGTGCAACTGACCGATCTTTGTCATGTTAAGATGCTGTAGCTTTCAAGTCAACTGAAAGTGGTTTGAGGTGCACAGACACTGCAGCTCATTTCCTACACCAGCAATAAATCATCCCTTTAATCCATACAGTTTTAAGAGGCTCTGTGGTCTCTTTAACAAGTCCTATTCTATCTAAATAGCAAACAGGTTGTCAGGACCTTCGAGGACTTAATTGATTTCGCCTTTTGAAAGAATGTAATTAGCAAATCGCAAAGGCTGCAATTCAGGATTCTCCGTTGTGCAGCGTTGATGACCCTGGATTTAAACTGTCATGTCAGTGGTTTCGCTAGTAAACTTCATTCTCATTGCTTTTCCTGTGATTTTACAACATTGATCTGAAGCTTGACTCAGCACAAATCAAAAATCACATTTGGATTTTTCCATCAAACCCCATTGCACAGATTGCGTTTTCAAATCTGCCACAGTCACTGGTTCTATTCTTTTAGAACAAGAGAGTCAATACGGCAGGAAAGAGTCTGAGCTGTGATAGTGTTTCTCTCAGTTTAGATGCAGCAGCTTGAGCGTTGTGAGTGAACACAGGTTGCTCACCTGTGTAAACTGCGTTGGTTTGCGAGGCATTATTCATGACCAGCTGTCCCACTCAGCTGTATATTTTAATTGGCTGCGACCCTAAGTGTCCTCCACGGACCTGTGTGCCATCCACTCCCACTCGGTCCTGAGCGCTGGTTATTTATTGGTGCTGACTGCAGTGTTCCTGACAGCTCGCCCGGCCTACTACCGGCTCTGTAAAAGGCCTCGGTATGTTCATAAACTCATAACGAATAAAAGCTCTAAATGCCTTTCAACTCGACAGACACGTGGGGGAAATGGGCGCTCATAAAGAACACAAAGTTAAGGATTTCTTAGAAGAGGTGCTTTTAGTTTTTTGATGATGCAGCTTTAGTTTGTGGCAGCTCTTCGTGTCCCTGAAAGGTTTCCCACACTGAGGTTGTTCAGCAGGAAGTGGATCAGGTGGGTTTTTGGCAGACGATGATCAGAGTTGTTTATTACCTGGATGCTTTTGTGATGTTTGGCTGTGCTTGTGTGTGTTCATTCTTAGTTTTGAGATGAACTAAGAGTCCCACCGATGGTTCTCCGGAGCTGCTTCCTGCATTTCTTTACTGTGGCTGAAAAACAAACGGCCAAAAGATAAAATCTGTTGGTTTAGCATAGGCTCTCGGTTTCATGGTATTGATTAACATGTGCCATGGCTGATTAAGATTCCAATAGTAAATATCATGTGTGCTGGGGAAGAACCGGCCACACGAGGATGATTTAATTTAAGACATTAAATCAATGTAATATCTAAAAACAAATGTGTAATCTTTTTATGACTGACTGATGTTATTGGCACCAGCTTGCGTGCACGAAGGCTTTGCTGCTGCTACTGATTCTCCCGGCTCATGTTTGGAGATGATGCAGCGTTAATGCAGGATAATGCAGAGGCTTACGGTTTAGAGGCGCGAGTCTCCGAGTGCCTTGTCATTTTCCCTGTAACAAAAGACACGTAAGGCTTTAGGGGAAAGTGCAGCACAAATATGTTTTCTCTCTCTCTCTGGCTCATTTGAAGATCCTCCCATCATTGTTCCTCTCTGATGTATAAACCTAAATCAAACACGCAGTAAAGCAGGATGGTAAATCAAATCCCGTCAAGCTGCGGAGCTTCGCGTGTCCTTGTTGTGTGCTGTGGGAAGTCGTATTTGTTTAGTGTGATAGGAATCGAGTCTTTTATGTGTTTGCTGTTCGGTCTTTGGTCCAGAGTGAATAAAAACCAGCTGACTCTAGAGATCCGTCTGACCTCCACCGTGAATTTGTGGTTTTGTGTGAGATTTCGGTGTTTGTGTCTCTTTTGGGGTAACTTGTAAGAACTTTGTTGACTTTTTATCTGAACCCATCTTCGGGTCAGAGTTTGAATGATTCATAAATGTCTCTGAAGCAACAGGATCCATACATGGAAAATGACATTTGTTAAGCCTGAAATGACAAATAAGGTATTTAGGTGAGGTTGAATCAAGAAATCTGCATGAAGAGGAAGTTGAGGTGGATGGATGGCTCAACAAAACATTGGACTTTACCACAAGAACAGTTGGTCACTGTTGAATTTCTTGATAGTCAGACAGAGAGGTAGTTATTATAATAGTAATACAGGTATTCAAGTCTTAATAAATTTGTTATTTTAACCCAAAAAAGTATTTTTTTTGGCTTTGATGGTGGTGTTTTTGTGCCTCAACCTAACCAAACCAAAACTTCAGCACAATTTGAAACAGATCCTGTGATTTGTAGTGGTTTTACTAAGCACATACATGTTTTATCATCCTTCTAAAGCTGTTGTCAGATCAGAAAACTCTTGTGGTAATATCAAGAATCAAGAAATCTGCATGAAGAGGAGGTTGGGGTGGATTGATGGCTCCACAAAACATTGGACTTTCCCACAAGAAAGGAGGGAGATCACAGAAATGGCACTGATCATTAATGAGGAAGAGAATGATGAGGAGGTAGAGGAGGATACAGCTGTCGAGATAAGGGAACCAATCGGACGGTAGAAATGTGGGACGGGCATGAACACTGACCAGTTGCAGTGCCTTTTTTGGCCGCCTGTAGAGCCAGTCAGGTCTTTCTTTCTCTTGATTCCCAAAGGACCAGCCATCCATTCAGAATTCCAGTGAGGAAAATCGGGATATCATGCTTGAAAGATGGGGATGCTATTCCAAACACTGTGGAGTTGGAACAGGTCAGCTTACACTGTGGAAAAGGACACAACTTGTGGGGGGAAAAGGGGATATATTCTGTGTATTTTTAAAAAAAATCCTGGTCACTGTTGAGTTTCTTGGTAGTCAGACGAGTTCATTATTATAATAGTAATGCAGGTATTCAAATCCCAATAAATTTGTCTTTTTAACCCAAAAAGCAAAGTTTTTGTGGCTTTGGTGGTGGTGTTTTTGTGCCTCAACTCAACCAAACCAAAACTTTAGCAGAATATAGAACAGATCCTGTTATTTGTAAGAATTTTACGAGTCACATGCGTATTTTATCAGCAGCAGTTGTCAGATCAGAAAACCTTTGTGTTATATAGGACAGTTATGACTACAGGAGGGACTCCATCTATCACTGATTTCCTGATTTTCTCAAACTGCCAAGAATCCACCTAAAGGTTAATTTCACTGGGTGTAGAAAGAGTCGACCAGTTAGAGCTTTGCAAGTTGGATCATAAATATGGATGTCATCTTCCTGCAAAACTATCTGGCAAGAATGGTGCAACTGATAGAGCTTTGTTAGAGTTTAACACACTTGCAGTTCTGGTTTATGATGCTGTTATTATCATCCAACATGAGACCAGATGCTCCTTTTAGTTCACTAAAATATGAATTTGCTTCATTTTTGCAAAAACACGCCCACTTTTAACATCATGCACATAATTTCCCTCCATATTCTGGTTATTTCATCGTTCACTGGCTTGCAATATTGTGTTTTAGTAATTATCTGTGGCATTATTTGTTCCCGCTGTCACTCTGAAACATAGCTGTGCACATGAAAGGTGACCCAGGACGAAGGCTGTGTCATATACAGTATGCATGTTGCAGGAGTTGTGTGTTGGCGTGTGTCTGCTGGAATAAAGCAACAATGTGAAACAGACCTTTCATGTTGTGTACCTGAAGTGTGTGTGTGTGGTGTGTTTGTGTGTCGTCCTCCCCAGTGATGTGGGACCCAAGAGACCTCCCGAGGCCTCTGCTTCCTGTTTGACAGGCATGTTGATGAGAAGCCTGCAGCTGCTTACTTCCTCTCTGCTCTGCGGGATAAAGGTGACGCAGGTATCAATCTATTTGACACCTATTTAAACTAAGATTTTTCTCAGCGGAGACGCTTAAAGGCTGGTTGAAGCTGCAGAAGTGATCCCTGGATGTGGTCAGTTCTCATATAAACTGTTGATGTAATGGTAATATTTGCCATGGAGGCGGAAAAAAAGACAAAAAGATCTACATTAAAGGACTCCCCTGAGCTTCAGGCTCCTGAGGAGGCGGACCAGAGCCTCTGTGTGATTGACAGCCGAGCTGGCAGCAGCACAGAGCTTCAGTGTAAACACACTCACATTGCTAACTGTAGCATAGAAGCCAACAACAGTGTTCTGTTATCAGTTTCATTGAAGAACAAGGTTTACCAGCTAAACTGTCTGATTCTGATGTTTTCAGATCAGCAGTTCAGAGTGCTGCAGCTGACAAGAAACTCAGTGTAGTTTTATACACAGAGTGAAATGTAAAAACCTACTTTTGCCTTTCGAGTGTATGTTCTTTTAGGTGGAAACACAGGTAGAAATGCAAATTTAAATAGCCGATAATAGTTGAAATGAATGAAGTACAGTGAATGTCTCGGAATATCCTGATAAAATAATTTTTAAACACTAAATTTGTGTTGTTCAGTGATTGGATCAACAAAATTCAAAGCATCAAACACAAGCATATAAATAGATAGATACTTTATTTATCCACTTCAAGCAAAAATTCAAGCAAACTGCTATTTTCTACAGTAAATAACCAGCAAAAATTATTCATCTCTTCACAGTGGTCTGATGTCAAAATAATCCTCTATCTTACCTACATTACGGATTGACTTGTTCACTGTAGTTAATATTTTAGGGATCCATTTCCATTGAAATATTAAATACATTACCCAATAAGACAAAAAACAAATGACATGCATGTCAGAAAATGTACTAAATCTTACCTGTAGTTCCTGGTTGGGCCACCAGATGGAGCCTCTTACTGTTTAATAAGGTGAAAGTCTGCGGTTCATTGGCTGTTTTGGTCAGTCAGACTTGAAGGAGCTTAGTGTTTACGAACAGAGAGCTTTGTTGGTGTTTTGCTCGTAAAGGGGCACCATGACAAAGTCTTCTGTGGTGGTTAATGCCTTCTGGCCAGACATCTGTCTTTTCATGCAGATTGGAGTCTATTCGTTTTAGCAGTTTATCATTTTTGGGTTATTAGCACTGCTGACTAGCAGTTTAAGACTATTATTTAAATGTGCATCCTTAGTTAATGCAGAAGCTTGAACGTCCAAGGAAGTTAATGAAACAGTGATGTGTGGATTGGTCTGAGCAACTTTCCTCTATTAGAATAAACACTTAATGGTGATTGTGTATAAAAATATCATGTAAAATGTTTGGCGTGTCTTTTAGCAGCTTGCAAAGTCTAAGCAGCATAGGATCTAAATATAGTTAAATAAAAATAGTACAAAATATTGAGTAGCATGTTCTTGTAATTGCACTTTAAATACTAATTTACAGAGTCAGAGCTGTGCACAAACATTTTTCAGCGTGCCATGATGAGATATCCACTGAATTTGACATCAACTTTACTGAATTACAATCGCTGATTTACTTAAAAATGCCTTTTATTTTTAGTTTATTACTCCGCCAATGAAACTCTGTGGGTTTTTGTGACAATCGGTGTATGTCTGTCTGTGCACAACATTACTCAAAAACGGACTAACAGATTTGGATGAAATTTTCAGGTAAGGTCAGAAATGCCACAAGGACCAAGTGACTAGATTTTGGCAGTGATGTGGCTTATAGTCTGGATCCATGAATTTGTTAAAGATTTCTGTATCATTGTGAGATAACAGCACAGTGTCACTGTAACTATGACAACAAGTGAACACTACATCAGCTGCCTGCTGACGATCACGATTGCGATCCTACTACAAATCGACTGCTGTGTACTTATCGGGACTTATCCATCGGAAATGATGTGAGAAACAATTGATTAAATTGTGGGGGTGTTTCCGAGTCTCATCAATTCCCACCACCCACTACATATTTAGGTATTTATGTTGCTGTGATTTCTGATCATCAACTAAGAAATGCTGCATTTCTACAAAAGAAAATGCTGCATTTCTGACCATGCCATATGGAGGAATGAATAGCCTTGGCGGCGTACTGTGCTTTTCTTGTTATTGCGAGTAACAGTCCGAAGCAGCAAACTGATGGAAATATAAACATTGCCACAAACTCAGATATTCTGAACAGTTAACCTAATCCTACATAGTTACTGATGTTTTTTTTTCTTTTTAACTTTTCAAATTAGTCTGGGTGGTTAATAACTCACTTCTTAGTGCTTCAAACAGACTTTAATTTGTCTTCCCGCCATGTGTAAAGCAGACTGCCGATGACCACCCTGGGTCATCTTCTTCCTCTTCTTGTTCTGCTTGGCAGCCTAAACACAGCGACGAACTCACGTCTTTGGACTCGCATCGGTTAATAGCACGAAGGCTCGTCAGCTGCCAGCTCTGGATTTACATTTTCTAACACATGGGAATAATGCAGTTTAATTTCAGACAGAAGATTATTCAGATTTGACTCTTGGACAGCTTATGTATGGAGACGCATAATGTGCATTTTTTTTCTCTCTTCGGGCATGGAAAAGTTCCATCCAGGTACCACGGCAGAAACTTTACAGCCTCCACAGCCTTTTGATCTTCCCACACACAACAAACAAACTCGCCTGAAAACAAAGATAAACACACAAACATGGGGGGAAAACACACGTGAGTCGTACACACTTGCAGACACTCACAGTTTAGTGGGGCGTAATGAGACCGGCTTATATACTATTCAGACATGCTCCAGCTCCTGCCTAGGTGCTGCAGTCGCTCCTCTCCATAATTCATGTCTCTTGCCTGCAGTGGTGTCTTTTAAGGAAATGAGGGCAGATGAATAAAGCCTTCGGATTGACAAGCTTGTTTGGTGTGTTTGTGGGCAGCGAGGTGGCCTGCTGCTGCTTAAAACTGCCACCCACCGACAGAGATGTGACCCCCGATGTTCGAGCCCTGAACGCAGTGATTGAAAATGTCCTTTAGCGACTGACGTCATCATCATGGCGACACTTAATTTCTGTTTAACAGATTATCCTGAAGCACAGCCCGCCTCAGCAATCTTTTTTTTTTTTTTTTTTTAATAGTAGTACACGAAAAAATGGTTTGTCGAGCGTCAGACTACAGATAATTACAGTCATGCTGACCGGTTGCCGTGGCAACCACCATTTTTTTTTACTTCAGTGTTTTGGGTTTTTTTGACAAATACCTGAGAATATTTGGGCTTAGCGAAGAGGAATTGTTGAACATTTCAAACAACCGAGCCTCATGATTATGAGTTATATCCATTTCTGTTCAACATCATGTGCTGTCAGGATTTTGTGGAATTGAAACCGAACCCTGATGACACAGGTGTATAAATCTGATGGCATTCCACCTGCAAGTGGAACGAAATTGGTTTCTGTTGCACAAATCTTTTACTCGTTGATAATTTCTCCTAAAACCTACAAGACTTTGTAACAACACATATTCAAAGGTATGAAAGACAGCATCAAAGTGGCATTTTCTTTTTTTTAAAAAAGGGTTCATGTAAGTGGTTATGTGCCAACTGTAGTGATAAATCATAAGTAGTTCCAAAAATATTTTGCAAAAAAGCTCAAAAATGGAAGATTTGGTTCTTCTACTTTTTGGTCAACAAGCTGTGACTAACAATGCCAAGTTTTCAGCATCATTTTTCCACCAAATTCACACACCAAAAGGGAAAGAAGATTGTAAAACACACAGGTGATGAGAAGAGGATGAATATTTTTGTTTGTTATAATCCATTAATCCAGCTGAAAGTGCTGCAGCTGACATGCAGAGTGAAATGTAAAAACCTACTTTTGCCTTTTGAGTGTCTGTTCTTTCAGATGAAAACAGACGTAGAAATACAAATTTCTCTAGTCGCTAATTGTTGAAATTAATGAAATACACTGAATGTTTTTGAATAAAATAGTTTTTAACGACTAAGATGAATTATAACCTGTAACATGATTAATCTTTTCACAGCGATTTGATCTCAAAATAATACTTACACTTGATCATCATGAAGTCACTTGTTATCTACAGTTAAGGTTAGTTTTAGGGGTGTTTAATCACTAATTGATTCATTTATGTTAATAATTTCACCAACAGAAACATATTGACCGAAGATTTACAAAAAAAAAAAAAAAAAGCATATTAGTTGTAGTTTCTTGCAGGTGCCACCTCCTACTATATTCAGGGGGTCCTCGACTTAAGTCGGAGTTCCGTTCCTACAGCCCGACATAAGTCGATTTCCTCCAGCAAAACTCCAGCAAAAATGTAAGCAAAGCATGCATCACGATATCAATCAGTTCTTCCAAAAAAAAAATCATGAATGCCAATGACTTTCATGCATGTGGGAGTCATTTTACAAGAAGATAACAGAATATGTTGCACTGTCTTTACAACTTGATCTGATAATGTCCCGTCAGAAGAGTCTGACTTATGCTTGGGAGCCATAATGAAGGGCAAAAAGTTTACAAATGTAGCACAATCCAAGGTGGCGTACAACCTACGAATGTAAACAAAGCTGTCTTATAGTGCCGTATGACGACGTATTCATCTGCTCCACTTGCCAACTAGTTCCATGTAACCAGTTCCGACATAACAATGAAACGCCGTAGGTCAAGGACGTCGTAAACTGAGGACCACTTGTAATGAGATGGAAGTCTGTGGTCAGTTGGCTGTTTATTTCTTCAATGAGATGTTCACTCAGACTTTAAGCAGTTCTGTGTTTACGAGCAGAGAGCTTTGTTGGAGTTTAGCTAGTAAAGGGGCACCATGACAAAGACTTCTGTGGTGGTTAATGCCTTTCGGCTAGATCTCTATAATTTCAAATGGATTGGAGTATATTCGTTTTATCAAATAATCTTTTTTTTTATTATTAACACCGCTGTCTATCAGTTATGAATATTGGTTAAATGTACATCCCTAGTTAGTTTGTGCGCAAGCTTGAACATCCAAGGAAGTTAATGAGCAACTTTCTTCTTCATATAAATGTTTAAGTGCCGACTGTGGTGATAAATCGTAAGTAGTTCCAAAAATGTTTTGCAGAAAAGCTTATGAATTGGAGATTTGCTTCTCTCTGTTCTGGTTGACAAGCCACGAGTAACAAGTGCTCGATAAAGATAAAAAAGGAAAGCCATTCTGAATTAATTGTTTTTTTCATCCTTATTTTTCCACCACATTCACACACCAAAAGGGAAAGAAGATGGTACAGCATAGAGGTAATGAGAAGAAGATGAATATTTTTGTTAGTCTATTAATGTCAGATTTGTCAGTTTATTACAGACAGCCTCCATTGAAAATCGATTTGTGGACCTTGTTAGCATGTCCATGTGGTGTTTTTTTTCTCCATGCGAGAGGACATATGATGAGTGAAAAAGGCCATGACTGTAGTGTCCTAATGACTATCTCTGAAACATGGATTCAGACAAACCTGAGGATACAATCCTGTCATTATGCAGAATTGGTTTCTAGCTGTTTGACTGAATCACTCCAGTGTTACAACTCACCGCTCTGTGTTGTAGTTTTACAGAGATCGAGCAGAATTGTTGGCAGCATCAGTGTAGAGTTACATCTAACGTGCTATTTTAAGACAAAAATGGATTATTTTCATGGGCAAAACTTCAAAATATGCAAGTTTGATGCACAGAAATGAGTCTTTAAGGGTTTAATCAATGGCCAGAGAGACTTTAAAACTGTGATAATGTGCATCTTTAGCCTGAAACCTAAAGCTGAGAGACTGAGGCAGCACTGTGCTTCATTAAGGAATGCATTATGCCTCATTTACATTTTCACTCTAAGTTAAGCACTCTCACTTCTTTTCTCTGGATTTACAGTTGTGACTGCTGTAACTCAATTCGTCTTGGCATATCCTTTAGTAAGGCTCTTAGCCAAAGCAGCGATAATTACTCAGAACCAGCCCATTTGATATCTCAGACACATTTCCGATGGCTCCGGGCGGAACTCTCATCTAAACACGGAGCTCCATCAATGCGCCTCTGAGCGTTTTAATTGATTCATGTGAAGCCATCAGCAGCCACCGTCACCTGCAGCCATGAAAATCTGCTGCTGTGGACTTGAGAACAACACAAAGTCCGTTAACGTAGCGGTGAGTTTGATGCAAAGCGTGTCGGCCTCCCAGATGTCAAACCAGAAGCAGACAGGCATAATAAACAGCTCCCCTCTGAACGTGTTTAATTATGCAAATTTTTCATCTGCTGCTGCTGCTTCTCGAAGTTGAGTGCAGATTCATTCTGCTAATAATGAACTGTAAAACAACATCTTTTTTTGAGAGTGTGCACGATAAAATGTCTACTTCACCAATCTAGTCCGTCCGGTTCCGTCAGTGTTTGAAACAATCCAGCTCTACAGAAAAAAGACAGACATTAAGAGAAAATTAGTAAGGAAGATTTTTGCTGTAAAGCACATCAAAAAGAGTTTTTAACTGTAAATTTTTATATAATTTACTTTTATTTTACAGATTCTCCCTGTTTTGCTAAATTCCTTATAATAACTAATAAAACCACGAAAAAAATATTTTAATTGAAAAGTCATTTACATGTTAATCGGAAAAAAACAAAATGGCAAACTTGTAAATAACATTCACATCAAAAATCCGTATTTTTACAAATGGTGATTCATTCTTTTACAAAATTCGACTGTAATGTAACACTACTTTTACTGTATATAAATCAGCCAAAAATATACACAATTATTATATAGATACTAAATCTTTTGTACAGCAGATTGGAAAAGTGGTGAAAAACAGTATTTATTTTACAGATTTTCCCTGTTTTGATCATTACAGATAACTAACAAAATTGCACATCAAAAGTATTAATTTACATGTTAATTGTAAAAAACAAAAACAATACAGGACAAAATTATGAATCATTGCATTTTTAAAAGTTTTTTAAATCAGCAAAAATATTATTTTACAGATATTTGCTGTTATTTGAGAGAAAAGAAACTATAAAATGTGTATAGGGATGGAAAAATGGCTAAAAACTAATTGTTATTTTACAGATTTTTCCCTATTTTGATAAATTACAGATAATATACAGTATAATGTAGAAGTATTCATTTACATGTTGACAGGAAAAACTTTACATAACATCAAATGGTAGTTTGTTCTTTTATAATATGTGGCTGTAAAATTACACCATTTCTACTTTAGCTGAATCTAATAAAAAAAAATTTTGCACATGCTTGCAGTCATTTAATTGGCTTTTCCAGTTTTTAAATGTTGCAGTGTTCCACAAATTTTTAAGTATTTTATTCTGGTACCGTTGCTGCCAGATTTTCCTGTTGCAATATTACAGATATTTGTTCTTCTTATTGTACAGCGCGTCTTTAGAAAACCTGAATGACGAATGCAGCAGTTCTCAGCTGTACAGTTTTGGGACGCAGAGAAAATTCGTTATTTTCAGACAGTAAAGAGCTGTGGGACTGTGACTGCAGAGATTGAGCAGTGAATTGGCATCGGCTGCCCTCATTATCTGTCCTCCCTCTTTGTCTTGCTCTCTCTCGGTCTGAGTAAATATCATTGAAAGATGTCGGGCGTCTGTGTCCTGGAGGAGGCGCCGTAAATAACAGCCGCTGAGAGATGTGGCGCTCAATACAGGAGATATGAGCGGCAGCCGGGGAGCTTTGATTAATGCAGCGGGGTGACGGAACGAAGGGGGAGGATTGATCCATAGCCCTGCTCGCCATCTTGACACTTTCTTTCTTTTTGAACAATTTCAAGCACTTCAGTGTCCAAGTTGATGAACACATAATTAGTCATTTGCAGTGGAAAGTGCTGGAGTTTCAATATTTCCCATTAAATATGACCAAAAAATATCGTTGGATTCTTGCACAAAGGCTACAAGTAAATAAACAGAAGCTAATTTAAATACGACTAATGTTTTGCACATAGTTATTTATTTATCAGTGTTACATGTCTGTTAGTGGCTGAAGTATGTTTGAAATTGCAAGACTAGCAGTTAATTTAAAGGTGTAATTAGAGTCGGGAGTTTTCAGTCAGTGGGGTTAAGTATTTGGAGAACAGGCATCTATTCACACATGCTAATGGAAGTTTGTGGAAGAAGACTTCAGGGTGCTAGAAAACTAGGGCATGAGAGGAGTAACAAATACAGGGGATCCTCGCCTTCCTCCGTAGAAAATGGAAACAAAGCCATTATGAACGTCATGCTATTGATCAGTTTATGAAAGTCATGAATACCAATGACTTTCATGCATGTATGAGTCCTCTTACAAGAATATAACAGAATATGTTCTGCTGTTTTAACAACTTGATCTAATAATGCCGATGTTCGTCGGTGTTTCGCCCTGTTCTGAGCATTTTATTATATCTAATTTCACTTCATGGCGTGTTGCCCTTAAGGCAGAATCATTGATATATTTTTATTTTGAAAAAGCCTGTATTTTGAAGTTGACAGTTGCCACTTCCTGTCTGCTCTTTTGATGTGTAGCTTTACACATGTACGTAGTTTTCTGAATGCATGGCTCTCTACTTTGTAAACAAGAGACAGTGCCTGAATTTATGTTATTGTGTTCTGTTTTTGTTGCAGTTTTCATTCTGTTTGTAATGTGTATCAATAGCCACAGTAAAGAAGTCACGTTTATCATTCATTTTGAAAGCACAAG
Source organism: Amphiprion clarkii (assembly GCA_027123335.1). Lineage (NCBI taxonomy): Eukaryota > Metazoa > Chordata > Actinopteri > Pomacentridae > Amphiprion > Amphiprion clarkii. The sequence continues at coordinate 27,152,009 of CM049585.1, read as the reverse complement.
TTTAACTAGTTGGACAGTTGCAGCTTTTACGTTGCAGTGAAGACAGCACCCAGTGGTATTCGAAATGTTGCAGAGGCAGCTAAAATGAAAAATTCATGTGAGGAAATGAAAAAATGGAGTAAAAACTAATGAAGCTGATGTGCAGGACTGATCAGAAACAACAACTTGTGGTTATTTCTGCACGCTAGATACTGAAATCAAAGGTTTGCCAGTTACAAATATGTAATAATGGCTCAATTTCCTCACTAAATGACCAAACGTTTTTATCTCATTTGTTTAATTTATTTCTCTTGAGCTGCTCTTTCAATTTGTGTGTAAATCTGATGATGTTTTCATCCATATTTATGCAGAAATATGGGAGATTCACATAATGTTTCTCAAAATGTCCATTACAACGCTATCTTTACTGTATCAGCCTGGAGGTCCAGAAATCTCAAGCTGTATCGAGTTTGTATGTTTCTCATGTTTTATGACAATTTCCATTCTCACTAACGGATACTGTGTGAAAAAGATTAGATATAAAAACCAATTAAATCCAGAAACCTGTGCTCCTCACCAAGCCTAGAAGCTGCTCAAGAAAGAAATCATTAACCCTAAAGTTCGGGAAGAAAAAAAGTCTCTGCAGAGGCAATTTACAGCGAGAACTCCCTCCTCGGATGTCCTAGTGCACAGCGTGACGGTGGGAAAAGAGTTTTGTGTGACAAAAAACTGTTGACAGGTCTGTTTTGAAGTCTTTAACGGCAGATTTGCAGAGTTGCCTCCTTTCTTGCACCGTCAGTGATAACAGCTATTCTTTGTTATCTGCGCTGTCATTTGTATAAAGCTGGCATCAATCTTTCCCTCCATTCACCTTAAAATGATAAATAGCAATACCGTAGCGGCATTGTAGGCATTATGATTCATATCTTAGAGCGCGACGCCCCAAATTGTGACGGAAGGATGGGCTGAACGGCAGAAAATGTTGAATGAAGAAGAGATAAAAAAACGCCTCGGGGTAGACGTTTATTCTGATCTGTTAATCACTGCATCCTGAATCTTCTCCTGGCACATTCGCTGTCAGACTTGTTTGTATTTTCTATGTGTCCTGCGAAGACGTGCGCATTAACCTGTGCAGGTGGTTGAGGCCATTATTCAAATTAAAGCGAGGAATCGGGTGCGGGATGGATTGGGGGAATGTGAGGATTAGCGGAGATGGCTCGGGCAGTGCATTGTGGATGTTTTCCTCTGGCTAATCCCTGTGATTGATGACTTGGCTCCATTAAGTCTCTGTGTTTGCGGCCTTGTCAATTACTCATTAATCCTTCTAAGTGTTTACTTCATTTGCGGACTAAACTGCTGCTCTGTGTCCCAACAAATGTGCATGTGCAGGCTTACGCATGTGGCAAAAACAGGACTAATGTACAAGACGAATGGGTCATTATACACAGCGGGCAGAAGGCAGTGACTGAGCTGTTACTATCAAGTTAAATGCTTTAAAGGGAGTTTTTAATACTTGTGAACCTGGTTGCTAAAGTCATATTTTTGTGGCTGTTTTGTTTTAAGATTTTGGGACAAACCAACAGCTCCAAAAGCTTTTAAGAAAGCTAAACTTACCAGATAAACTTGTTCTGGAGTCTAACTGAAGGTAAACACGTAAACTAGTGTGTGGAGGTCATATTTCTTATTAACTCATGTGCTAAAGAAGTAATGGTAAACATGAGAGGATGGTTCATTTCTACAAGTTTTTATTTTGCAAAAATAAAATGGCAAAAGTACCATATAGTTTAGGTTTTACTGACTGTGTATATAAAATTTGGTAAACGGAGACTTTGGGTGCAACTAAACGCTGCATAATAATCCAGCAGTGAATTATTACTATGTAGTCATGATTATGGATATCACAATACAAGAAATTTGGATTTTCCAGGATTTTATTTTATAAAAGCAGCTTCGACTTCCAAGCCTGAAAAAAAATGGAGCCAATGTGTAAGTACCAAAATTTGCAGTTCCACAAATGAGTCAATCCCCATAGACCCCCATGTTAAAATGTCCAACTTTACAGCAGAAATAAACATGTTTACAGCCTGGTACAGATAAAACTTTGAGTCTCTATAGCTATTTTTCAGACTCTTGACCAGTGTATAAGGTCTGATATTTTATAGAGCTCATCTGTTTAAATTAGATTAAGAATTAAACATAAGCCTAGTAGAACATATAACTGTTTAGACTGGGGCTGCTTTACACAAAAACTGTGTCTGATTTAGAACCACATATAGAATTGGCACAAATCAGAATAAAACAGATCAGATTTTGGGTCAATAAAAAAACAAGAAACCTAATCCGAAGTACCAAAAACTGCAGTTCCACAAATGACCACTAGATGCTGTTTCCAAAAATGAGTCAATCCCCATAGATCCCCATGTTAAAATGTCCAACTGTACAGCAGAAATAAACATATTTACAGCCTGGTACAGATAAAAGTTTAGTCTCTATAGCTACTTTTCTTAATCTTGGCCAGTGTACAGGGTATGATTTTTTTTTTATATAACTCACCTGTTTGAATTAGATTGAGAATTAAACTTATGCACATAAGTGCTCAGACTGAGATTGCATTCAAAAATCTTACCTATGTCTGATTTAGAACCACATGTAGAAGTACCAAAAACTGCAGTTTCACAAATGGCCACTCGAGGCTGTCTCCAAAAATGTCCAACTTTACAGCACAAATAAACATGTTTATAGCCTGGTACAAATAAAAGTTTTAGTGATTTTTCTTTTTCCAGACTAGTGTACAGGATGTGAAATTTTCTGTAACTCTTCTGTTTAATTTAGATTAAGAACTAAACTTATGCATCGTAAAACATGTAACTGTTTAGACTGAGCATTGAAAATCTTATTTAGGACTGCATATAGAAGTAGATCAAGTCCAAATGGAGCAGATTAGATATCATATGGTTTGTGTTGTTCATATTATTAGAAAAAAAAAACAGATTTGAGTAAAAAAAAATAATCAGATTGTAGCCACTTTTTCCACCTTTTCTTGCAATCTGAATGACATTTTCTCCCTACATGACAGAAATAAGAGATAATGACTCCCAGTTTGACAAATACCAGAATGTCCACTTAATTTGAGGGTCTTTGTGTCAACCTCAGATGAACAGGGAAGGAATTATTGTCCTTTTTATACATATTCCTCCAATTTTATTGGACAAAAAGTGGCTGGAATAATTGGAACCAAATTAAATAAAGCCCTCATGTTCAGTATTTGTCTTTTAGTCTGACATCAGCTCTTTTCCTTGCTCATCCTCTACTACCGTGTTTATCTAAAGCGTACTTTGTGGGCTTTTCTCCAAGTAGATGTAGCTGGGTTTCTTTGATTTGACTGCTGATCTGCTGCATTGTCAAAAAAACACCGCCGGCAATAATGTCAGTCCTGCGTTGGGAATAGAATATTGCTGTTGCACCGTATACTGACTTCAATGTGTTGTAAAACTGGCACGTCGTTGGTTTACCTGTCAGAGTAGTGCATGCAAACTCAACCAATGCAGAAATAAGCGCATGCGATCCCTGCGTTTATTCTTCTGCTGCTGCTCAGCGGCGAGGAAACGCTTCATCGACGGGCCCCACTGCCGTTTTCCCAAAGGCACAAACGCATGCAGCTGATAGATGGATCGGACTTTGAAAATTGTGCCAACGCTGCACAGCATCGATGGTTATGATCCATTCGCGCTGCTGACAGATCCGCTTTCCTCCTGGCTGCACGCCGGTTTCCAACAAGCCATCAAACAAACAGCATTCCAGTTTTGCTCCAACTCACTGCAGCCACTGAACAAACACTCTACGATCCCACGATGCAGCAGAGCCAGCGAAGAGTAATCAGTCATTTTAATCTCCCAACCCTTTCTAAGCTAATGTGAGGACAGCATTGCTCTCTTAATTTGGTTGTTGTCCTTCTGTTTTGTACTTTGCACCAGCAAGATTCTGTCACTCGGTCTGTTGTACCAAGTGACACAAAAAAAGTCAGGACACATAGGAGATCTCATTAGCTATATATATACATATATATATATATATATATATATATATATATATATATATATATATATATATATATATATATATATATATATATATATATATATTTTTTTTTTTTTTTTTTTTTTTTTTTTTTTTTTTTACCTCCGCAGACTTTGATATGTCTTTGTTGAAAGAAGCAAGAGTTCAACTGGTACTTCTCAGTGGATGTGAAGGATGGACATATTGAAAGACAGGTTTAGGGAAGGGATTTTTTTGGGGCTAGCATGAATTTTAGCCATGACCAGTTCTTTAGTTTCGGCTGATACATTTGGTCGTCCAGAAATGATTTGTCCATGACACTGCCCATTTCTGTAAACTTTTTAACCAGCTTTGCCACCGTGGAAAAGCCAAGTGGAATCCTCCTTTTGATATGTCCGTCCTTCTCGTCCACTGAGAAGTACCAGTTCAACTCGTTCTCTTTTCAACATATTTAATCTGTGGAGGCAAAAAAATATAGTTAATTAGATTTCAAATGTGTCCAAACTCTTTTAGGGACAGCCTGTATTTGTGTGTTTACAAAAATGCTCTGGCCAAAGTAACATCATGTAGTCAGAAAATACAAATTTGGATAAAACAAATTGCACCAAAGTAGTGGCAACCTCAACAAGTGAGGGAATTAATCAAGGACGGATGTAAATCAAATGCAAAACGACACAGCTGTGAGTCTAAACATCTTCCTAATGGAGCAGCAATTTACGGTCCTCCAGCCATTACATGAATTTGAAATAAAGTTTGCTATAGAGACCTTTAACCACTTATGGAAATGATTAGCTGCCTCTAAGTTTTTGAAAGTAGCACCTCAATGTCATTAGAACTTTTTCACTCATTTAAATTGCAGGTCCTCTCAGTGTCTCCTTAAACTTGGATTTTTGCATAAAAATTGTTTCTGGAACCAGTTTCAACTTGTGCAGATCCAAAAGGAGTCATTAAGAAAGATTCATTGTGATTCCGTTTATTGGTTTCTAAGCTATTTTCCCTCATGCTAACTTTCAAGCAGTGCACAGCAAACACTTACTCTATTTCAGCTGGTGTCTAACTTTTAATCATCTATCTTATTCTCTAGTTTTTGAACTGTCTACTTCCATTGTTTGATATGCATCCAAGTCTGGCTAATTATTCATTTAACTTATCATTTTTTACTATTAATTTTATTTGACTGATCTGCCTTGTGTCGTTACGTCTTGCCATAATTGTCTCCGTGTTTGCATGTTTTGAACTTGTGAACACTGTTAAAAGGGTGCTATATAAATAAACTAATATTATTTATTATTATTATCTGTATACTTTTATGTCCCCCGTCTCCTGATGCATTTGTGCTAACAAATGGTGAGTCTAGCATCCTACTCAGTTTACTGCTGTTGTTAGGTTGCTTGATTAGCAGGTGGACAGCACAAAGTGTGAACACGTTACAATGACTAGATTGGATTTCGCCATTATTACAGTAAAGAAGTCAATGTAAACATGAAGCTATAAACCAGAAAAGAGATCACCATCGCTATGGTTGCAGTATCTGGTTCTCACATGGCAGCATTTATTTTAACACGACATGAACAGGAACTCATTGTTTCTGTTCTGTGGCCACAAATGCAACACACAGTAACTATTCTGCTTATTGCGACATGTTACAGCCAATTCAAGTAAATTTACTGCACAAATAGCAACACTGAAAATTGACAGCAGCATCAAGAGACTCACCTCTAGTCTACATCACCGTCTTTCTTAAAGGGGTTGTGCAGTTAGGTCTGGCTGTGCCAACTTCAGGAACTACTAGGGATGCAAATTATAAATATATATTTTTCTCAATGGATAATCCTCAACATAATCGGTCAATAATTGATTAATTAACATTCTTTCATGTACTGATACTGTACTTATTTTTCCCACAATTACTTGACATTTGCCACAAAAGCAGCTTACATATGTTAGCAACTTGTCTATAAGAGCGTTGTCTTATTAGCCGCCTGCTCCTTTGAACTAAGTAAGCGCTGGCCGGAAGTCATTAACCGCCACTGAAGTCTCTGTCATGGTGCCCATTGCTAGCTAAACCCCCACAATACTTCATAGTCCGAGTGTTCGCCTCCTCAGGTCGCTACAGTAATAAACACAATAAATTAAAACATGGTAAATAACCAGAGGCATAACAAGTGTATAACCCTTTTTTGTTTTATGGTATCATGTATTTCAGAGAAGGGTTAACGTTGTCTTAGACTTTTCATTTAATTCAAAATCAGACCTAAAGCCAGAACTGTTTGCTTGTATTATTAAGCTGATGAGGGCATTTTTTTTATTGACATCAGCAAAATATGTTGTCAGATATTGATTTCATGGGATTAACCAACAACAGTCTGTCAGCAATAAACACTGTTTCTTCAGTTTTCATAAAAATTACAGTCACAATATATAAGGTGGCATAACAAGCTAGTACAGCTAATGTACAGATGATTACCATTCCAAGTAACTTGTAAGTTTGTTTACCTTGATAGACAGATATAGGGTATGTGCTCAGATACTTCACGTTAAAGTACTAATACCACACTGTAATACTGTGTTGGAAATCTTACTTAAAGTTAAACTATGTCAGCATGATCAGTAAAATGTACTATGTTATTAAAAATAAAAGCACTAAATTCAGAAAGATGCCACCTGTGACTGTTTTTTAAAAAAAAAAAAATACAGTACATGTTATTAGATTATTACTCGTGTAATAATGGGAAAGCAGGATTTTTCTGTTGCAGTAACTTTAATCATGTGAAACTCAAAGTAACTGAATGGGGAATTGTTAAGAAGCATTTTCATATGTTACAGCTTCATTAGAGCATGATAGTCCTTCACGTCCAGAGCAGTGTTTTTCGTACGGAAGTTCTTTAAAGTTCCTTTGTAGAAAACTGGGAAGCTGCCGACTGTGACTCTGACTTTCCCTCTTTGCCACTGTGGAGTCGCGGTAGAAAACAAATGTCTTGCCTCCGTTCCTCGAAGGAATCCAAACGAGCCTGATTAGTCGTCTCCAAGTTCGTTTCTCTTGTGCATCGGAGGCCGTTTACAGTACATCGACCGATTCTCTCTCCGGTGGAGCTGCAGGACGTCTTTTTGACACCAGTGCGTCTTCAAGGTTGAATTCACAATGAATTGCTTCCCGTGGCGTCTTCAGTGTTTGAGTGTGAACGGGGGAATTAGAGGAGACGAATCTTACGGCACTTGTGCGTTGTTCAGCCGTGACAGTTTACCGCGGGGGGTGCCGGTGTGTGTTTGTTTCTGCAACTGTTTGTGTTGGGGTTTTGTCATCTTGGGGAGTTGATGCGGGAATAAATTAGTGCAGAAATAGGTCACATTTTCAGTTTCACAGCATGGCTTCCCAGTTAATTGACACTTTTAGTGTGTTTATTAAGTTTAAAGTTGGAATAAAAGTATAAACATGTGTTTGTGCAACTCTTCGTGCCATGTGCTTGACATTAGTGTACGGAAGGTTTTGTTTCCTACTTGTCATGCACGATGAAAAAGATGTTTTCTCCACATTCCTGAGAAGCAAATGTTGTAGAATTGGAGGACATTTTACGTCCCCCCCAATTTCGAATAATCCATGTACAAAATACTAAAGCATGCAGTTGTTGTGTGCATTCATTTGTCCTGAGACCAAATCTAAAAAAACTAGGAGAAAAGAATGTTTGAAAGCATTTTTAAAAATGCCACAAGTCCACTCCAAGTCTGGAGTTCCTTCTAAAATGCCATTTTTCTTTTGTCCCACGCCTGTGATGACCAAATTGAATCTCATATAAAACAGCTAAAATTAAACTTTTATCTCCTTGTTCTGGTACTACTTTTTTCATTGGTGTCTCTTTTTTATTTAATCAACATAATATTTTAAATAATAATTATTATGTATGGAACGTGTGTCCCACAACAACCCTGTTAGCTTAACCTTTTTAGCTGGTAGAAGAAGAAGAAAACAGTGAATGATATGCTGGAATTAACATCATCAAACAGTTTTCCTAAAGAATGGGTAGAGCAAAGCTATGTCCTATTTTCTGTTTTTACTCCACCAAGGAACGCGGTGGAATTATGTGACAATCGGCGTATGTTTGTCTGTCTGTTAGCAACATTACTCTAAAAAAGACCAACGGATTTGTATGAAATTTTCAAGGATAGTCAGAAATGATGCAAGGACCAAGTAATTACATTTTGGCAGTGATGCGGCTTATAGTCTGGATCCACAGATTTGTTAAACATTTTTGTATCATTGTGAGATGGCAGCATGGCGTCACTGTAACTATGACAACAAGTGAATGCTACGTCAGCTGCCTGCTGACGATCACATGATTGCGATCCTACTAAAAATCCACCGCTGCAGACTTATCCGTCAGAAATCATGCAACGACTGAGCGGCTTTGGCAGAATACTGCGCTGTGAATGCTTTTCTTCACATTGTCAGCCTTGATTGAATGTCTCACTCCACCTCATATTTTCAGGATCAGACAAATTCTTTTCACTGTTTTCCATCAGTCAGTTTGTCCTCTTGATCAGTGGTAACAGCTCGCTAAATATCTAGCTTCTACTGCTGAGAAAAAGCTAACATTAGCATGGCTTAGCAACCCTGTTACTGTGATTAGAGTAGGGTTAGCAAACAACCAGTAAAACATGGAATAAAAATAACTGGTGCCACTGATACGTAAGCTGAGCCAAACAAGCCTTTGATAGTTTACCTAATATTGATGAATATTTAATAGAAAATTGTAAAAAAAGGTTTATTTTTCAAAAACTTCGAAGCTCAAATGTTCTCCAATTCTGGAATGACCCTATAAATGAACGAATGAACTTTAGAAATACACTTTAAGCCTCATGTTGTGTTTGTAGTCGTGGTGCGGAGGTGGATTCATGTCAGTAGATGTGTTTTTTAAAGTGTGCTACACATCTCCTGTAGGTGACAGGTGTTTTCTGACAACAGTAAATAAACAAGGTGAAAGGTAATTTACCTGTCTGCTGTGTCAGTTGATTGTACTTGTTCTGTGCGTGTTGCTTTCATGCATTTGTTTGTGCTTTCAGACTGCACACTTTGATGCATCTGAGTCGTGTGTGCGCGCCCATGACAGCTTATCAAGCGCGTGAAATTAGCAGCAGCAATTAACAGTGAGTGGTTTCGGCTCCGTAGCCAAGTCATCTGCCAGCGGCGAAGAAGAAATGCTTTTAACAGAAGCAACAGAAGACAAGCAGAGCGTTTCCTTTTACTCTCATAAATCCACCTGTCCAAACCCAAACCTCATCTGAACCCTCATGAAAGCAGAGACTTTGTGTTCTTGAAAAAGGGCGAGCAAGTGGGAGTTTAATTCCATTTGGCGCTCAGAGTTGCCGTCTGAGCAGTTTTGTCGCGTGGTTCGGTGACTTTTAAGACACAGTTAGTGAGTTTGTTTGATTTCAATCTTTTACTTAAAGGAAGAAAACCGTTTCTGTACCATTACCTAATTTTCTTATTTGAAAGAAGTGCAGTAGTTATTGTTGTTGTCAGATATTAATAACTCACTTCCAGTCAGTACAAAGCTTCTTTACTTTCATTAAATTCATTTTAAACATGAAATATTTTCTAAATAGTAACTGGCTTGGTGGTTTTACTGCAGAGAGGAAGGGCTGCCAAACAGTGGATTTTCAGTTTTTTGTTGTTTTTGATTGATTGGACAGTCAGATTTATGTGCAGCTGTTAGTAGCTGCGTAATATTCCACTCATGACAGCGTTGTTTCATGTCTTGTATTTTTCATACAGCTCTAGGTGGTATCTTGAGATAAATAGGTGCATAATGGTGCCACTTGTCAAGTGACTACATTGTGTATTTATCACATCTTTGCAAGTTTGAAGTAAGCTTTGTTCTGCTGATTTAGCTTTGTTGCCTTGTGTGGGGGAAACTATTGCCAAAAGACACTGCAGACAAAGTCCCAATTTTTGGTCAATGTCATCCTTTCTTTAGGCAAAATATTTCCATACTTCTACGAAAGTCAAATCAATTTTGAGCTTTTAGGTTGTCATTTATTTGTCAATCAGTCCTTTATTAATGATCAGTGTCTTCTGGGTTGTATGAGTCATTTTCTGAGCATCACAGTACAACAGGAGTTACAAAATAGAGATAAGGTTTCAGTCTAAAGAAGCTCCTTAGTCAATTTATGGAGTGTAACTGAGGCCGCAGGTTATTTTAACGAGACGTCTTATCCCCAGTAAGAGGTTCTGTCTAAAGAATGTAGGAGTTGGAGGCTTACATAATCAGGAAAACTGTACAACCAGGTTGAAAGTTGCCATCGAACCAAAAGGAAAAGAGTTTGGGTTCACTGTCATGATGTACACTACTGTTCAAAAAGTTGGGATCATTTAGAAATGTCCTCATTTTTGAAAGAAAAGCAATTTCTTTTCAATGAAAATAACTTTAAATTAGTCAGACATCCAGTCTAGACATTGTTAATTTGTTCTAATGCTACATTGTGTTAGCTAATGGTGTTGAAAGGCTCACTGATGATTAGAAAACCCTTGTGCAATTATGTTAGCACATGAATAAAAGTGGGAGTTTTCATGGAAAACATGAAGTTATCTGGATGACCCCAAACTTTTGAACGGTAGTGTAAATAAGCTGTATTTCCTCCTCTTCATAGAGATGCACTTATGTTCTCTATATTTTAAACGATATTACATTTAATGACAACCCAGCAGTGTGTTTGTTATATTATTTAGGGTTAGAACCTAGCTCTAAGTTTCCACCACATTATTAGTGTTTGTTTTACCAGATTTTCCTTTTTAGCATTTGGCTCGTGCACTTTGCAAATTTTGATATTCACAAATGGAACCTGTATGTTAAACTGTTTGTTTTAAATGAAGATGAAAAAAGTCAGTGTTTCCAAGAACCAGGAATCAAACAGACTTTTTTTTGTAGATTAGACATGGACAGGGAAAGTCGTGGGCGTTTGCTTTTTTAATCAAGCAACAAAAAAAGTTGTAGCATGATGTGTTGTAGTTAATTTTCCTCACTTTGCATTACACTTCCTGCAGTGTTACCTTTCAATCTTATCCAGCTGCTCCTTATCAATAACTACCAGCGCTGATGTCCACTTCCCCCAGATTTACTGACTGATTTAACATTTTTCAGTTATATTTGTATTATTTATGCATTTCTGTCTGTGTGCTTTAACTGTTGGTGCACCACAGATGAGCTAGGATTGTTAAAAAATGAATTCAGACTTTCAAATGTGTAAATTCCCAACTTTATTTGACTTCGGTGGACTTTCTGACACCATTCAAATAGTTATACATTTGCATCACACATACGTATGATGTCCCTTATTGATTTTCTATTAATTTTGAAGCTTTAGCTATTCCCGTTGAAAATACTTTGCAGTACCACTGGGCCCATTTAGTACAGTCTTTATATCACCAGGCTTCATAGTTTAATCCCCTGGGGCTCATGAGTACTTTCTTCCTGGGTAATTTTCCCGACACCAGGTACCTTTAAACCTGCTGCGGACCATGACTGTGCATTTCTGAGTGATGGACCTGGGTGGTCTCTGTGCAGTCAGCTCTGAGGTATGAAATGGATTACCTGGACCCTCCTGAGACTGCGTTGTTTCTCCCGTGGCGTCGTCTTGGAGCCGTTTACCTGCCGTTGCCATTTCCGATTACACCCTGCCGTATATTCCATTACTTCCCAGCGCTGTTTGTCCTGCCTGAGCGGCTGCGATGGCGAGCTTCATCAGCACTTTCCTCCGGGGATGAGGCATTAGGACCACTGTACCACAGCTGCTTCGTTGATTACCACTGTTTCTTATTCACAGGACGCAGCAGCCTATAAAACCCGCTGCCTTCCCTCGGCTGCCTCCATTACCCTCCATCTCTGACTCCCCCTGCTCTCCGGCTTCTTATTGCATCTACACCCTGCTCATTTTGCCTTCTTTCTCCATTTCCTCTACATGCAGTTAAGTTTCTCAGACCAGCACATGCCTCGGTGGAACGTGTTTGGAGCTATAAATCAAAGTGTTGCTCGCCGGTTGGCAAATCATCTGAAAGAGAAGCCGGTGAGCTCGGAGCAAATAATCAACACATAAAACGTCACCTCAGTAATTTGAGTTAAATACCTGCTTCAGACTGTGTGTTTTCGAAAGGTTCTTCTGCACCGCTATCTATTCTCCTCTAAAACAACTAATCCCAACTTAATTATAGCCCTGCCCTAGTTCCATAATAACAGTGTACAATATGTCCTACATCCCTCACATTGCATCATTCTTGCAGTTATAACACTAAAAAACATTTACTGCTTTGTATTGATAAAAGTTGATAGTCATCAATCAAACTGTCAACTTTTAACAGATTAAATATTTTGCCTGAATTTTCCACATTTTTGCTTAAAGTTGCTGTTTTTTTTTTTTTCAAGCCCAGTTTCCTGTTTTGCGGCAAAGGCAAACCCGTCCTGGTTGTATTTTTCGACTCCCTGGTGGGATGTTGTGACACAAATCATATGCTGGTGATTTGCATTGTTCAAAAATCATGGAGATGTCATCCACACTCAAAATTTGAACATTTTCCGCCGATTTTCCATTGTACCCTCATGCTCTTTTGTTTGCTTTTTATCTGGAAATTTTTTTGTGTCCTTTTGCTTCTCGCTTTATCTTCCCTCCCTGTGTGAGTGAAGGCCACTCGCAGTGCAACTGCTCTTGTGCTGCCGAACTTATCCGCCGCATAGTTTTTATCTAAACTTTTACATTGACCACAAAGCGACGAGGCAGAAACTGATGAAAGGCGTCTTTGGTACAATCAGGGATCTTTGGTGCTGTCGGAGTTTCTGAATTGAAGTTATTATCTCTCGGCACAAATCAAGATTGTGAAATTGATTCGACGAGATCGTTGTGCTCGATGAGATGGGCCTCCGCTGCAATCCACGGCGCTCCGACAAGTAATAATTTGAGTTGCTGCTTCCAGCGTACTTTATGTTAATAGGCAGCTCAGCAGGAACGTTTAGCAGATTCTTGCACTAACTGTAGGAAGAAGAAAGACTGCCAGGAGAGACACTGAAGGAGAGACTAGAGGGATACTGTGTTTGTATTTATAATCCCAGAAACTTTCGCACAAGTTTGGATGACATTTCTGCACAACCTCGGAGGTTCTACGTCTATACTCAGGCTCACAAACCTGGAAAACCAGTAGTGTTGAAGAAAGCTGGAGAGTCCTGTTTGTGTTGCTGGTTCACAAGGATTGTTTGATCATCAAGAGCCTCAACCCCATTCACTTTGATTCCTCCAGGCCACCGGGCTCATGGGAATACATTGATCTGCAGGAGGATTGCACATACAGCAGGCTATCAGGAGGCAATGAGGCACAGCCGGCAGCAATTTTCACTAGAAATGCCTCAGAAATTGTGCGAGTGTGTTTGTGTGGGAGTTTGGTCATTTGGGGTGTTTTTTGGATTCTGATGAAGCGCTGCAAGAATTGGTTACTCCTCTCTGTGATCTTTAAATATTCTTTTCAGCCTCTTTTATATGTTGCGTCTAGGGATTGACCGATGGGGGGTTTTTGAGCCGATACTGATGCCACTTATCCGTAATCAAGGATATCCAATATTTGGGACCGATATACAATCAATGTGATATTTTAACAGCATGTGATAGCAGACAACCTGTCATTCATAACTTGGTTTCTTCATTAATGAGGGTGACTCTAACAGAATATTTAAAATAGAAATAAGAGTGATTACATTTCTCCTCTGTTTATGTTTGATCGACTGACATTGATCAGTTTGTCTCCTTCTGTTCTTCTCTGTTTTCTTAATCTTTCAGTTTTATCTCTTTTATTGCCCCCTAAAGTTCAGATCCTAAAGCTGATTGTACTAATTATTGTTTTCCAGACTGTGCTTCGGGTTAATCTGTCTGCCTTTTAACTTAGCCACTAGCCATTAGCATAGCATTACCCACTGTGAGAAGAGCTAATTTCCTTTTTTTGTGGCAACGACTTGTTCAATTTTTGCAGTTTCTGCTTGAAAGACAACAGATTGACAACAGTTAGAGAGAGGAGACTGCATCAGACCTGAAGTAGAGCATTTAATTTGTCAATAAAAGTACAGACAGTCTGAAAAATGCCAAATATTGGCCATGATAATCAGTCAGGCTGATAATCGGTCTGTCACTAGTTGTGTCATGCTTCAGTGTTTCCTGCTAAAACCTCACGGTGCATTTATGTTCATGGCTTTATCCAGTAGAATTAAACCAACTGACAACTGACACTCATGCATTTCCTGGGAAACACATATTTTTGAATTTATTTTTTTTTTTTAATAAGACCTGTATTCTTTCTTCTCTACTCCCCAGGTGCTGAAGGGCAGTAAAAAGCTTTGCCTCCAGGTCCGTTCAGTTGGGCGGATTCCCGGCGGCTACGTCACCAACCACGTTTATACCTGGGTCGACCCTCAGGGCCGGAGCGTGTCGCCTCCTCCGGACCTGCCGGAGCATCGGAGTGCCACCCTGAGACGAACTGAGAGCCAGCGACGCAGCAACATGCAGCTACTGCAGGAGGGAGACGAGAAAAAGGTACCAGCATCACCTGCAAAACACTGCAACAACAGAGCAGCGTTTACACATTTTACCTCATAGTGCATCCGTTATGCACTTCTGACAGTTTGAATGTTCCAAAAAAGTTACTGTCTTGCACTTGCAACTGATAATTGCTACAGTTTCCTCAAAACTCTGAAAGTAATGATGAAAAAAATTCAAATAAAATCAAATATTTATTTATGGACAGATTAAGCTGAGCTAAAGTAAGCAACTAAATCTTAAAGTGTTTGATCCCTAGATCATAAACACTGTAACACATATCCTAAAAAGAAGTCAGATCCTCCACTGGTGTCGACTAAAACGTTGCTTCAGAAACAGGCGTCACGCTGTGAGACGACCTTAACGCTGAGACGGGAGTCTTCTATTCACAGCGAGGAGTTTGGAGGAGCGAAGATCCTCTGTACAGTTCTGAGTCTTTGGACTCTGATCTACACTCATTCGTTCTGTCGCTCCTCCTGAGCAACATGGTTGACTAATGTTTAATTGTATAAACATGAAGGTAACTTTTGTTTCAGTCAGACATGAATAGTGAACATTAACTATTCCATCAGCTGACTGAACAAACACATCAAACAACTGTATTTTTTAATCTAAAAAGACATGATGGTTGCTGTGGTTGCATTAGATTTCTTCGAAACCAGGAGAGTCAAACTCATCTTAGTTCAGGGACCACATTCAGTCGACTGGACCGGTAAAATCATATCATAATAACCTATAAATAACCATAACTCCATATTCTTCCTTTGTTTTAGTGCAAAAAAAGTGCATTCTGAAAATGTTAACATTTAAGGAATTATCGTTTTGCTCAAAGTTATAAACTGAAATTTCTTCAGAAAAATAAGTTTAATTTCAACAGCAAAAGACAAACGACAAAACTCAGACTAAAAACAAGACAAAAAACATGAGAAATATTACAAAAAGGAAACACAAAATGACAAAAAAACAAGAAACAAAATGACAAAAACATGAGGCAAACGACAAAAATCTGACAAAAAAAACCAACAAAAACAAGACAAAATATTACAAAAATGAGGCACAAAAGAACAATGAACAATATAATATTTTACTTTATGATCAAAACAGCTTGTCATGGGCTTGGATTGGACCCTCCGGCGGGCTAGTTTTGGTCCGCGAGCCACATATTTGACTCCCCCGTTCTAAACTATCCATCAAAGCCACACTGTGTATATCTAAGATGGCACATTTCCAGAGTTTTAACTGTATGTATAGTCAGCAAACTGTTTTATCATGTAGTTTCCACCTTCTGACCTCTGGCAGAGTGAAATAAATAAATAAATATATATATATATATATATATATATATACACTAATAATAAGTTTCAGTAATGGGCAGACGATGATGATTACTGTAAAAAAAAATAAATAAATCAAAACCTTAAACAATAACAGTAATGGGGGTTTTGCTACCAACAAGCTCACCCTGTCATCACCTCATGACCTGCAGGAAAGGAGCTGTCAGAGCTGTTTAAAAGATTTATTACACCAAAACTTTCAATTTTTCAGCTGCTGATAGCCGCACATTAATCTTAACTGCGTCAGCTCCATTAATACGGGCTGTATAGGACGATAACGTTTAGGAAATATTAATCCAGTCTCTAGTAGATAGTTTGTTTTAGCTACTTTGCTTTAGATGTTAAGGTCTATTTCCAGTATTTGAATAATGTATGTGTGTCATCTGTAAGTCAACGATTTCAAGCTGCTTGTCTGGTGTGTTTCTGCACATGACAGGAGAAAATCCATCATTATTTTAAGTCCATTTAGTATTGAAATCACTTCTAACAGTACTTTGGCTATGCTGAAGGGATGAATAATAAACTTTGCTCTACTTTAGTCCTGTCATAATATCAAAATTATTATTTATTACCACAGCAAAACCCCCAAAACATCTGTAAAAGTAATGGAATAATAGTTGAAAGTATGTCTTCTGTTAATTGTTAAATAAAAATTTATATATCAATACAAGGCAGTGAAGGATGTGGGGAAAAAAGCCTTAAAGCAGAAGTGAATTATTGCTTCACAGTGTGTTCATGCATTTTCATATCCAACCATAACTGGAGGAACTCTTCATTAAGACCAATTGTTCAACCTTCACACGCCACACTGCTGCTTATTAAAGGTTACATCCTGTCAGAGATAACTTCAGGCAGTCCTTTAGTGCACATTTTAATCACCTACTTTCACTTTTTATGCAGGAATTCAGTTGATATTTTACTGTGCCTGTAAAAAGTATTCACCCCACTTTAGAAGTTTTCCTCTTTTATTGCTGTTTGACATTGAATCATCAATTTAATTTGGCTTTTTTGGACAAGAAATTTCAAAAATGATTCTTTCACGTCAAAGTGAAAACAGATTTCTATAAAATATTGTTGATTATTTAAAAATATAAAATATAAGTGATTGCAGAAGTTTTTGCCAGCCTTTAAAATGACTCACCTAATTCAGCACAGGTGCAAGAAGTAGAAGTCACACACTTATTGTAATCGTGATCATCTGAGTACAGTGAAGAAAACTGCAAGCAACTTTATGAAAAGATTACTGAAAACATCAGTCAGGGGATGAATACAAGAAAACTTTCAAGTCACTGAATATTCCTTGGAGTACAGTTAAATCCATTATTAAGAAATGGATGGAGTATAGCACATATGTAAATCTAACTATTGAAGAGTGGAAATGTTGAAAGAATCTTGTCAGGAGTTTGTCAGAAGGCATGTGGGAGACCATGAAGTCAACTGGAAGAAGATTTCTTTGGTCTGACGAGAATAAAATTGATCTTTTTGGCCTTCAGACTAGACGTCATGTTTAGCAGACACCAAATACGTCATTACAAACACACCAACCCCACTGTAAGGCATGGTGTCGGCAGCATCATGATGTGAAGCAAGGTGGTGGCAGCATCATGATGTGAAGCACGGAGTCTTTTTTCACTTTGACAGCAAAGAGTAGGTTTTTGTAAATTCTTGCCAGAAAAAAACCCAATTATATTCCCCAAGATTTATTTTTGAAAAGCAATAAAAGGGGACTTGTAAACTTGCAAGTGGAGGGGGGAATACTTTCTATATGCACTGTAACTGGTGTTTTGGTTGCCTTTCATTGCATCGTCAAATTCCAATTGTGCTTTATTTTCCAACAAGCAAGCACATGATGTAATAATGTTATCACAATCGCAAACCTCTTGGTGTTTGAATCTTACTACCGCAGTTACCTCTTCATTATGTGGTAGCTGTTTACCATGATAACAAGTGCTGGCTCCAGTCTTATCATGACATCACCAAGCTTTTTACAGACACAGTACTAATTTCCTTCACTATAACACGTACAATGCAATTCACAAGTCCCTCCTGTGATCAGATGGGCTCCCAGACAAAAGACTCCACGAACGGCGCCTCAGATCTCATTGCTTATAAAAGAGAGACACTAGACCATTGGGACTCCTATTAGGGACAACGAGCATACTGATTCCATGATAACAACTGATGCCAGAAAACATCCCGAGCCTTAAGAGCTGCGATGTGGCGCCAATAAAAAGTAGGATGGTAATTAAAACTATTCCCTATGTCCGGCATAAATGTCACAGAGAACATGAATGCCTCCTGAAGGTGAGCCGAGGTGTCTGGCTCACCTCCAGTCGGCCGACAATTCTTATTAAAAAAATGACGGACGGCAGCACAATATGCAGCGAATGAAAGTAAGACTTCTGAGCCAGATGCCAAATCTGTGCCAGCGGGTTTATGAGAGGGATGAAACTGACGTTTCATAGAGATATTTGCATATGTGCCATCTTGTAGCTGTCAGGGTGCAACTGATCCCCCCTGCTCTTTTTCCAATCTTGGCAAGAGACAGCTGCATTAGGATCAAACCAAGCAATCAAGGGCCTTATTGTGATGGAAGGAAAGTGTGATTTAAAGTTTGGTGCAGCTAAGAACTTCTACCTGTGCATACTGTGGGATTTAATGTGGTCTGTTTTGCTGTTTAAATGTAGAAATTTTAGTGAAAGATAGATTAAGCACATTTTTTATCCATCATTGGTGATGCATTTACTTTCACTTTTGAAGTTCAGGTTGGGTAGACATGACTTGTTTAGCGCTGCCATGTAGAGTGTTAGAAAATTGGAAAATGTAAAAAAAAAAAAAAAATAGAAAAGCACTCAGAGTGCAGTACTCCATCAAGGCTGTTCATTCCCCCATATGGCATTGTCAGAAATGCAGCATATTTTCTTTAGAAATGCAGCATTTGCTTATTACTCTGCCAAGGAACGGTGGAGTTATGTGACCATCGTACATTTGTCTGTTTGTCTGTCTGTCCATTCTCAACATTACTCAAAAACAGACTAAGGGATGTTGATGAAATTTTCAGGGAAGGTCAGAAATGAGACAAGGACCAAATTACTAGATTTTGGCAGTAATGCGGCTTATAGTCTGGATCCACGGACGTAGTGTTCACTTGTTGCCATAGTTACAGTGACGCCATGCTGCGATCTCACAATGATACAGAAATCTTTTACAAATCCATGGATCCAGACTAAAAGCCACATCACTGCCAAAATCTAATCCCTTGGTCCTTGTGTCATTTCTGACCTTCCCTGAAAATTTCATCAACATCCCTTAGTCTGTTTTTGAGTAATGTTGCAAACAGACAGACAAACAGACCAACGCTGATCGTCACATAACTCTGCAAAGTTTCTTTTGACTAATTATGCAACCTTTTATATGTTGAAGACCTTCTGTAAATGGTTAAAAAAATCAGAAACAGTATTGTTTAAACCCATGAAAAATGCAACTCTGACATTCAAAGATTGGCTTTGTTAAGGGAACTGAAGGCTCCCGGGCCAAAGCAAATGGCTGAGGAGTAAAGAGACGCCCTTGATGAGTCGACCCGGAGGAGAGAGCAGATTAAACCTCCCAGAATCTCTGCCGCTGGGTTACAATAAAGCACTTTTATCAGACAAATGAACCCTTCATCAAACCGCATCGCTGCTAGCACACACTGCAACGAGGTCCACCCGAGTGTTTCAAAGTCGCTCATAGATCAAGGCAGCAGGGCGGTTAATAACTAAAGCTGCTCGACTACTACTACTGGAGCAGTCATTTTATGTTATCTGTAGAATTTCAGCTTCATCTTAGTAATTACAGAAAGTAATGCAATTTAAGAATATGTATGATAAATATAAGAAACATCTGTAGCTTTAGGACACACTTGCATCCATCTTTATGCTAGATTTTAGTAACTGTTTTAATTAGCATTCATTCATTCATTCATTCATCTTTCTTTCTTGCTTCCGGACTATATTTTGAGAAGTTATGTGCAGAGAAGAAGCCCTTTTCAGACATTGAGTGGTACCATTGCTGCTTTACCAGTGTGTTAAAGTGAAAGCATTCTGTCATTCAGACGTTAATGTTCCCCATGGTCTCATTTAGACATTCCCACTACAGCGACACAAAGATCCTACAAGATTGGACAGTACATAAACTGAAGTATAAATCTAAAATAAAAGCAAGTTTATTAAACTGTCTGGATGACTAATAGCCTATTATTTTAAACCCGGAATATTCTGTCCATATAAATACATATAAATAAAAATACTGACAGCTGTGGTGGAGTTAGAACAACCACAATGTAACACATGATTCAGAAACTATGACCTTGTTTGTGACAGTTCACCTGTCTGAGTTTTTAAAAAAAAAAAAAAAAACAGTACAAAGTGTGACCTGCTTTTAGATCCAGACTGATCCAACTTGGGGATAATGTACACGACCATTCAAAAGTTTGGGGTCACCCAGACAACTTTGTGTTTTCCAGGAAAACTCACACTTTTATTCATGTGCTGACATAACTGCACAAGGGTTTTCTAACCATCAATTAGCCTTTCAACACCATTAGCTAACACAATGTAGCATTAGAACACAGGAGTGATGGTTGCTGGAAATGTTCCTCTGCACCCCTATGGAGATATTCCATTAAAAATCCGCTGTTTCCAGCTAGAATAGTCATTAATCACATTAACAATGTCTAGACTGTATTTCTGATTCATTTAATGTTATCTTCATTGAAAAAAACACTTTTTCTTTCAAGAATATGAACATTTCTGAGTGACCCCAAACTTTTGAACGGTAGTGAATAATTAGGAGTAAATCCCTAAGTTTTTGCTGTTGTTCCATGTGCGTAAATGTGCACAACTGTCTCGCTTTGAAGAATATCATAAGGAACCTGCTGCTGTCTGGTGCTGCAGGTGTTTAATAAACTCAGAGGAAATAATCCTAAACAGCTGGAAGCAACAACCTAAACTTCAGTTCCTGTTATCATTCTTGTCTTGTTAAGCTTACCTGTTGCAGACTGTTTTCATTGCAGTAAAGTTGTATTTTTATGTTTTGTGATTTTGGAATGGCTTACTGCATCGTTTGCACCCTCTGTGATGTTTATGGACCAAAGTTAGTGCTGAAATGTGGAAATAACATCCCTATATCGCTTCATAACATGCAGTTCAAGCTTGTGTTGAAAAATCATACAGAAATGCTACTACGTCTGACCTAGCAAGATTACTGTTGTAACTTTAATGGAAAAGTTACTAATCAGCAGCACATTAAGATGCCTTCAGATTATTTTAAGGGAGTGTAAGTCCAGCTTTTTGGTCGGGCTACTCTTGATGAGATGTGTCAGTTCAGCTCTACTGTGATGTGAAAAACATCATATTTACATCATATCAGTGCAGAAAACAGTCAGTGAACCCTGATTGTCTATAGTTTGTTGTTTGCATGTAAAATTTTCACTAGTACATAAAAATAATAAATAGATTATTAAGTCCTTGTTGAGGCGAGCAGCACTGTCTCAAATATATCATAAAATAAAAAAAAACTGGTGTGAAAAAGAAAGTGTTTGGGGTTTCCTGCTCTCCTTAGAAGCACATTTAACACTCAACCCAAAGCTGTGTGTGTGTTCTGAAGGAGGGAAACCTCTCAGATGAACCCTGCTGGGTAGAAACTACTTGGATCCAGTTAAGCTCTGCTGTGTTCACTCTTTTCCTTTAACTGGAGGTTGTTTAGCTGCAGTTCGCTGGGCTGGTATGTCCTCAACTGAATCGTCTGTAAGCAGCATTTCGAGAAGGGAAAATAGGTTTCAGGTCATTCGAGTTGCAATTCCAAGTTTATTTTTATAGCACGTTTTTACACTCAGAAGTTTTTCAAAGTGCTTTACAGGCAAAACATAAAACACATAAATGATAAAATTCAAAATGCATGAGCGTGAAAACATATAAATTAAGTAAACCAAATAACACAGAGAAGTAGAAAAAAGTGCATACTGAATAATTGCAACTGACTGACTATAAATAACATGTAAAAGATAAAATATGCCATAGAATTAATTAGAAAAGAATTATAATTAAGTGAATAAAAGTGCAGGGTAATTGAATAAATGCACAGGCAGGTTAGACTTCACTTTATCAAATAAAACTGATTAATTATAAAACTCCCTCTGGCTTATCTTAATAGAATATTAAACATGCATGCAATATTAACCATGGCAGTGGCAGCATCATGATTTGAAGCATGGTGGTGGCAGCATCATGACGTGAAGCATGGTGGTGGCAGCATCATGATGTGAAGCATGGTGGTGGAAGCATCACAATATGAAACATGGTGGTGGCGGCATCATGATGTGAAACATGGTGGTGGCGGCACAAAATAATGTTTCATTTAATTCTACGGTAAAATAATAAGTTACCTTTAAAACAAACTAAATTTAAAACCTTGATTAGTCATATAAACTCCGTAGGCTTCAGTAATTCGCTGCACATTTAATTTATTGGTGCCGCAGAGAAGATAATTCCAGTTGGTGATTCATTTGAATTCAAACTGTGTCAGATATTGTTCAAGCTGCTTATTAGGGGAATTAACACTGTGAACAAACTGATCAACCAGTTCTTCCATTTTAAACAGATCCAGCCTCCATATATCTAACCTTGACTCACCAGCGCCCAAGTAGCTCCAGAAACTCTCTTTTTCTTTTCCTCCATGCGCTGAATTTCACATCTTCATTTCCTCACAGCAGTCTGACACCACAGGCGACTCTGGCAGCCCATCAAGCACAACAGCTGAGACTCAGAAATGTCCTTTAAAACATTGATATTTAAGATGCA
The DNA here is from genome assembly GCA_027123335.1 of Amphiprion clarkii. Taxonomy (NCBI): domain Eukaryota; kingdom Metazoa; phylum Chordata; class Actinopteri; family Pomacentridae; genus Amphiprion; species Amphiprion clarkii. Next base: position 27,129,238 of record CM049585.1, on the reverse strand, counting down.
TCCCCTTTGTACCATCTCAGATATTTATCCTCAGCCGTTTATCTGCTTCTCTGTCTGCCTTAAATAGGTCAACCTGGTTTTGGATGACGGCCGGTCTCTGGGTCTGATGATCCGAGGAGGAGCGGAGTACGCTTTGGGTATTTACATCACTGGAGTCGACCAAGGATCAGCAGCAGAGTGCGGAGGACTTAAGGTAGAGATTTTATTATTGTTTTTCACTCACTGTCTCACACAAGTGGCCTCTGTGACATTTTATACAACGGTTTAGGCATGCTTTACTCTTTGTTGATGTGTTTGCAGGAGAATGCACATAACTCTCCTATACTTAGCAAATTCCTACTACTTTGGGCTGTCTAACTTTTGCAAAAATTAGCAAAAAAAGCTTGTTTTTTGCAGAGTCACGTTGAATGTTAACATCTTTATACAAAGAAATAAAGCCTCAACCCATGTAGACTAATATATTTGTCAGCTTGTTAGGGTTTGCACAGAAGAAAATTCGGTTCAGGCTCTCTCTTGTTTGTGAGCAGATGAAGCACCAAATGAGAACAAACAGTAAGTCATTGTTCTCTCAACGGCTGCATTACATTATTTTGGCTCAAGGATAACACAAAAATATTAATGCAAATAAATATGAACACAAACAAAAATTTACATAGAAAAGAATCATGTATTTTGATTCTTTCATAACTTTATTGTAGGTCTTCTGGCAAATATGACAAAATCTGCTGAATCAAAATATACTTCCAGCAATTCTCATATTTAATTAAATGTCCTTTGGCTATTTTACTTTTGATTTCCATCCACAAGCTTCTGGTTGTATCTTTGATCCTCCTCTTGACAAAATTGTCACATTTCAACTAAATTTGTTGTCTTTCAGACACAGACTTGTTTGTTCATCACAGTCCACTTGTTCTTGTTGGGTTTAAGTTAGGATTTTTGGGAGACCAGTCTAAAAACCGTCATTCTAGCCTGAGTGAACCATTTCTTTTCCACTTTTGATGTGTGTTTGGGATCTTTGTCTTATTGAAACACCCAGCTGTGTCCAAGTTCCAACCTTCTGGCTGAAGATTTTAGGTTTCCTTCAAGAATGTTGAGCTAGTCCTTCTTCTTGATTAATCTATTTAGTTTGTGTAAAGCTCCAGCCTCAGAGCATGATACTGCCACCACCATGCTTGACAGTAGATTTAGTGTTGTTCAAGTTAAAACCCCTCACTTTTACTCCTCCAAGCATTTTTTTTTCTGGTCATTGTGGCTCATTTTTTGTTTCGTCTGACCACAGAACTTTTCTCCAGAAGTTCTTTTCTTTGTCCATGTGATCAGCAGCAAACTACTTCCAGAAGACCTGTAAAATCTGTGAAATAACTGAAATGCACGATTGTTTTTTTTTTGTGGCAAAGATGCTTGTGTTTCAATCATTCCATTGAAGAAAAACTAAGAGTTATAGTAGTCACTGAAAACTCAAGATTGCCATGATATAGAAGAGAACGTAAACTTTTGATCACAACTGAGACCAAAGCCCAAAACCAGCCAAGGCTCAAAAGGTCCAAATGCGGTCAAATAACATATAGACAAGAAAAAAATCTTGCTTGCTTTTTCTTCTTTTCGACTCAGGCAGCTGGAGGGGCGGTTCAGTATTTGTGTTTGATTGACAGAAACTGCCAGTCTGCCAGATTTTACACCGTTGGCAACAAAAGAAAAAGTCGACACGTCTGCTCTGTGACCTGCAGGTCGTTGCTACAAGGTGTGTTGTTGGTTGTGTTTAAGATTAAGCAGCACAGCAGCATCTAGAGACTGAGGTGGTATTTGCAGGTGCTTCCACATGCTGTTTAATGTGTCGCAGCTGAGCGGCTAATTTGCAGTCCTGCAGGAAAACTAATGTTAATAGCGGTGAGTGTTTTGTTTGAAGACTTGTTCAACACGCCGAGGTGCAGGACAAGATGTTCGTTCGTATCATTAAGTTGGAGAAGACGGATGCTTGGCAGGAAGCTAATGTGGGTTGCGGTTCAGAGTTTGTGTTGTGTCGCAGGCTGTTGTCTGGCTCAGTGAGACCGTCTGCTCTGCCAGTAACAAAAAGCTTAATTTACTGCTTTATGCAGCGTTTGACTTCATCAAAATAAAGTCTCATTCTACCCAGACAGAAACCGGAATTATATTACTTTAAATGAATGCAAAAGCAGTTGAAGCTCCATGAAACCACCAAATATATTATATGCAATTTCCTCCTTCAGTTAACTTTATATCAGTGTAGAATACAGAACATTTACCTGGAATAATCTGCAAAACAATCTACACTCCTTCTCGTCTTCGGGGCAATTCGGGTTTTTAATTTCATCTTATTTTGCTTCCAGCCATTCTTGTGTTAGTTGATTCATTTGTTTTTTACAAATTTTACAAATTTGTGTTATCCAAGTTTCTTATCCATGTGACTACTTCTGTTTTTTTCTTGGACCTTCTTCCCAGTGAACACCAGGTTTTAAATCTGCGAATCTGTTGCGGTGTTGAAGAATCAGTTGTTTTTTTACTGAAGCTCTGAGTGTCACCATGACTTTGATGACTGAGAATCTACACATATAAGTGATTGTGAAGGTCAGTTTTTTCCACTAATCGATCCAAAAACACAAGCAACTACCCACTGTGGCTGCTTCTTAATAACCACCTACAGCAGCTGAGAGAATCCAGATCAACCTCCTGGAATAAAACTGCCAAACATCTGCGAACTTCTACTTCAACTAAAACCTCTATCAATCCTTTTCAGAGTTTTTTTCCATTTGCCATTCTCATCCCTGATACTAGTATCCTAGCTAGTATCCATCGATAGGTTCAAATTTGTCAGCACAGCATCAGCAAATGTACAAAACCGACCTGGATTATAACACATCTTCTGCTCTAGTCATATATATTACTGCTAATATAATAATAATATAATTATAATAATAATAATAATTACAACTACAGATAATGTCCGTTTATTTTCCTGATCCTGCTTGAATCAGGCTAAAAAGAAAGTTCCAAACATCCACAGAGGTGCTTGTTGCTCTCGGTGGTTCGATCTCTAACTGATGTCTCCGCACACATTCTTGGAAGAGTCAGATTTGCTTCTCACTCCTGTTTGCTCTGTACAGAATTCAGGCATCTCTGGTGACATTTCCTTTTAAGAGCTTCTTCACCGAATCTGTAGCATTGACATGACAACAGAACAACAGATGGGGAGCTTTTCGCAACAAACCACTTTTTCTGTCACGTATTTTTTAGATATTGTCACTCAAACTACGGTTGCCTCTTCTTCTTCACCATATGGGCTGTTAAAAATTAATTGCCTTAAAAGTTTGAGCAAATAAGAAAGTTGCATATCCTATTAAAAAAAAAAGTTGATTTGGGTTCTGAAAAGCAAACATTGCTGCAGAAATAAATAATTGTTGGAAAAACAAATGATTTCAAACATCAGCAATGAGCTGGAGCTGTGTGTGGTTGCTGTAGGGCATCATAAAAATGAGAATACCTTTGTTGTTCATTTTTTATTATCATAATTACTAATAGATGCTGTTTTCAGTTCCATACAGTGGATTGTTTCCTGTACGACACGTGAACTGGGCACAAACAGATGTTGTGATGTTTTAGAAAACGAACGTTCGTCCTCGGAGAGCTCAGCTTTACTCTCAGATTTGTGTTTGTCGTAGTGACATGGCAACGGAAGCAGAGCGAGGACGGACATCTCCTCCCCTGAGCCCTTCATCTCATCCTGTTAGTGATCAGCCAGTCAACCAGCCAATTACTCAGACGCCCATTAGAGAGCCCACACAGGCATACGCAATCAGCTCCTGATGTCGAGTGTTTCCAGCAGCATTTTCGCTCAACAGAGAGAAACCAAAGAGCAGAAAAGGCTTTGTCTGTTCTGACGAGTGTATTTTCTCGACTTTCTCTGCTCTTTCATATGTAAGAAGTCCTTAACACTGCTTCTGGTGCCGCGCTCTGATGTCCATATTTGAAGAGAGCGTTTCACAAACTGTCAAACCGGATTTTTTCTGAGCTTAGACGGCTTCTTCTTTTGCCCCAATTTAACCCACTTTTCTTTGTTTTTGTGGCTTCCTGTTTGGGGAAGAATTTCCTCATTTGGAAACACTCGAATAAACACGAGGCCCTTCTGACGCCAGCACATTTACACTTGAATCCAGGGTTCTGTGTGAGAAACAAAGATCTAAATAAAGCAGTTTTTTTTTGTTTTTTTTTTCTGCCTCGGTGTGTTGCGTGCAGGCTTTTGTTGATTTAGAGGGACGCTCCGGCGGACACCTGGATTAAGCTGCGGGGCCAAAATGCCAGGCAGCGTCTCGACAAATTGAAGGGGAGGTCAGGAAACAGTAAGAGACGGGGAAAAAGCACAGCGAAACCTCCCACAGATACAGTTTGTACTGAAGCTGCACTCAGAAAGGAAGGGAACAGGTGAAAAAAATGACTCAGGTCATGGGGTTTAGCCATTAAAATGGGTCAGGGACTCACCTGCACCTGGAATATAGATTTACAATAATTACTTGCAGCACAGTCGCTGGTGTCTCTGGCCGAGATCATTAAAATACATTTTACTGCAAACAATGTCTGTCAGAATATGCAGAGTTAATATGAATCCAGGCATTCAGGAATAAAGAAATATCTAGCTGTTGCTCCTGAAAACGTCTAATTAAACATCTGCTGTTGTTGGATAATAGTTCACAATAATACACATTTCACATCCTCATGATCTGAGCTATATGGATCAATAGTTAATCATATTTTTAGCAAATGTGTAAGACATTAAACTGACTCTAATATCGATGTGTTCTCCCCCTGTTGTCTGTGTTTCTTTATTTGTGCTGGTAAATGGCAGCTTGGTTAACATTGAGCTGATGAGCTTCTTGTTGCCTCCAGAGACTAAAGGTTCGATTGCTCCCAGTTTAGACTCCTTAAAGGACGTCAGAATGTGTGATTTATAGCATCTGTTTGCCCTGAACTGTACCTCTACTTTACAGTAGGGACCCTTTTCTCTAACAAGTTTATTAATGTCAACCTGACTCTTCCTCAGCTCGACTTTGGGAAGATGAATAAAACATATCTACTTTCCCTAAAAGAATCTCTGAATGCTGCTCACGGGTTGTTTCCAAGATAAAAAGACATTTAAAAATCAATCAAAAGTCCCACCTTGTGAATAAAAACAGCCTGAATTTGCCAAATTAGATTTTAATTAATGCTTTTATGGAGACTTTTGGCACAGCTGGAAAGGACTGTCGTAATTAGGTACAGCTGCAGCCATCAGGCTAATGAAGACCTGCATATCTACAGACAAAATGTACTTTAAATATTCAAAAATAAGACATTTGAATTGCTATAAACAGAGTCTAAACAGCCACAAGTTCTCGCTTCTTAAATGTGAGAGTTTACTCTGATTTCAGCGTATTTTGAACCTTAAAGAGCCCACATTATGCACATTTGCAGGTTTATAATTTTGTGTTTTGGCTCTATTAAACTGTGTTTGCTTCCTTTAATGTTCAAAAAACACATTATTTTTCTCATACATTGCTGCAGCATAACTTTCATAGCATTTTGTTTTAGCTAATGTGTATTAAAGGACCCACTCTCAAAAACCCCAGTGATTGGTCAGATCACCTGACAAAGTAAAGCAACATTGCTTGTGTTTTTTAATCCCAGATTTTTGTTTATAGTAATGTACTTAGTGATAGAAGCAGGTCTAGTGAGGAAATAATAGTGAAATATGAGGAAGCTGCTAGACAGGCATTGTGCAGATTTGTTACATGATGATGTCAGTAAGTAACAGGAAAAGCCTGGACATCAAACGAGGCTTTTGAGGCTGGTAAAGAGCAGTGTTTTCTATGGGACTTTGTGCTTTGTAAGTTTGACCTGCACACAAAAGCAGCTAAACAACACATCACAGGAAAGAGAAACCTCCCCAAAACTATAATATAGGCTCTTTAAAATGCCACCATCTGCTTCTTCAGAATGATTTATTATTTTTTAGCTTTTTATAGGATTGACAAGTAATTGAAGTCCCTTTCAGACATGATTAAACCCCTAAATACTTATACTGAGGTATTTCAGCCAATCACGTTGGAACCAGAAACCTGTTTTTAAGAAAAATAATGATACAGAAAGCTCCACTCTGCAAGTTCAGGATTGGTTTATTAGGTTTGTTATGTCGAAAAGTTTTTAAGACCATGGTGTCTTCTTGGTAGAAATGCTCAGCCATCACAAAAACTCCTTATTTTGTCCATGATATGTCTTATAGCATATAAAAAGCACCATATACACTTGTTAAGATTAAAGAAAAAACAACTAGATTTTCAGTAAAGGAGGGCTTTAAAGAAAGTGTTTATTAGCAATGAAACCAATTTAGAAGTTGTAGCATTTCCAAAAACACCAATTTGTGGAAAGTATACCTTCATGTTTCACAGCATAAAGGCGCATCCTGAACTTTATAAATGCTTGATGAGGTGGAATACTGGCTGTATAAGACACGATTATTATTGATCTCTATACACATAAGACTATAAGCTGTTCTAAAACCCCTTGACATTTAGACATCATGTGTCTGTGAGGCAGAAGGTCATGTATTAGGTGACAGACCGGTGTTTTCACATCTGTATTAGCCTCACTTAGCTCCACTGCTATGTGTTGAAATGGTCTTGTCTTTGTTACTGCTGAGGTTAACATCCTGTTTTCTTTGTGATCCAGCCCTTTTTTTGCACATCTGAGACTGAGCGTCATGTGTTAGTGAGTTTAAAAACCTTGAGGGGCTAAAGATTAGAACAGAAGAGCTCTTGAAGTCCTCATATGTTGTCGCCTGGATATGAATATATGAATATCTCGGTGTCTGCACTGACGGCTCATGTTTGAAACGTTCGATCTGGGCGGCAATGGAAAATTTACTTTGAGAGCAGACTTTTACTTAGCTGGTGTAAATAGTGTCTTTTTTGTCTTATCAAATCATTTTCCAGAGTCTAATATGGCAGTCGAGTAAAGTAACCTGTCAGGACTGTTAAATTCTGAGCTTGCAGGTTTTATCAAACGGCCACAAAGATCATGGGACTAAAAATGAATTAATTACTAGCTTCAGTCTTTTTTAATAAGAAATCTATGCTCAGGGAGGCGCAGTAGTTTGACTGATAGAAAACACTTTCTGAATCTGTAATTTGAGGATGAGAAGGTTCAGGACACCGAAGTGAACCAGTGTGAGAATTTATTCCTCCCTTTAACCACTGACATATTAAATAGCTGTAACTGTAAATGCAAATTACGTTCATACATTCATTCATTATTGTTTTTTGTCTACTTTTTATGACCTTTTATTTTATAGAATCACTAGGTCGGCCATAGCTGTCTTCTAATTACTTTTTGTTAATTAAGAAACTGCTGGTCAATTATATCCTCTTTTTTATTGATAGTAACTATTGTTCATGTGAAATTAGACACTTTTTTGGAAGAATTTTTCTATGAATTAATAAATGTTATTATCAAGTTTTATTACGTCAGTTTTCCTTTATCAGTTTCATCTGTTTGTCTATTTTATGATTTAAATGACACAAGGACCAAGTGATTGGATCGTGATGCAGCTTATAGTCTGGATCCGTGGATTTGTTATAGATTTCTGTATCATTGCCAGATAGCAGCACAGCATCACTGTAACCATGACAACACGTGAACAGTACGTCAGCCTTGGAGGAGTACTGCTCTCTGAGTGCCTTTCTTATTGCTTGTTAATAGTATTTTATTATTATTGAAATAATTTTACAGAATCACTCGTTTGATTTTAGCTGTCTTTTCATAATATTTAGAACTACTGTTTTTATAATTTTATTATTCATTTTTATTACTTGTAAAACTGCTGATTGCCTATATCCTCTTTTTTATTGTTTTTAATATTGTTCATATGACATTAGGCACTTTTTTCAAATAAATTTTTTCATTAATTCATGAATTTTATTTAATTATAAGGATAATTTATCAAGTAAGAGGACTGTTTGATTTCATTGACTTTCATATACTGTAACTTCAATAATTCTTCAATATTTCAATATTACTTCAATAATACTTGAATATTTGTTCATTATAAAGTTTTATTAAGTCCACTGTTTTTCTATTAGTTTTATTTGTCTATTTTATTAACTCTTTCATTAACTATGGCTGTCTTTGCTATTTAAAATTACTGTCTTTTATTACTTTATATTAATTGAGAAACTGCTGGTTGATTATATTCAGACTTTTATTGATTGTAATTGTTGTTAATGTGATTTTTTTCAGCATGAATTTTTGTACTTTAATTATTAAATGTGTGTTAATTACAAGGGTAAATTATCCCCAATATGGAGACAGGTATCCATCAAAATATTAAATAGCAACACGCAACACTGATTTCATTGGGTTTCATACACTGCGACTTCAGTATTTATTAGCGATTTCAAATAACGTGGATAAATCCATCATCATGATTAATCTGACAACAAAATTTTAACGCAATTAAAGCATCTGCAGCGCAGAATGACTCAGAATCCCTGAAACATCTCTGGTAACGTGTTTCAGGCAGTTTGTCCAAGTAGACTTGCCGTCGCACATGCGCAAATGGGCAGTTGATCCAGTAGTGGCAGAACTGAGCAACTTGAAATGGACGACTCTTAACAGTAGGGCCCGACTGATTTATCGGCCGGCCGATTAAATCAACATTAATATTCATTTAGTGTAAATTTTATGTCCACCTGATGAATTCCGAAAAGCCTCCAGCATTCTTTGGCTGATTCCAATGCATGCAGAGAACAGGGAGGATTCTAGAACTCTCTGCTGTTTCTGATCTCACTGAGAAATGAGTCTCAGGATGTGTTTTATCTTCACATATCTCAACAACATTGCATCTGATCCACTTCAAACTCAGCAGGTATGTCGCTGACGACCACAGGAAGTGCAGTGCCGTGTTTTTGGGGTTGTTTTGGGGCCATTAGCATAATTCAACCCTGTTGTTGGGCAACAATCATGTCTGATTTCATCACATCATACACCAAAACACTTGTTGGATGAGCTTTGGTGTATGATGTCACAGTGACATCAGTTATGTCACTGTTCAGTTATGATGTCACAGTAGAATCCAAAGGTATATAAATTCGGGTGATGAGTGAGGACTCACTCATTCCCAGACCTTTGCCAAGTGATTTACTCTGGAATTACTGAGCAACCAAACACGGAAAACCAAGGACACCTACGCAGGTTTCATTTTCTGGACTTTTATCTCTGAAATTTAATTTCTACACACACGTCTTTGTTTATCGCTGCTATGGCACAAAAAAACAAGAACACCACTCGCCGTGGAGGAAATGGAAAACGTGGCGTCTCAGAGCAAGAAATTTGCTCATTTGGTCATCAGGAGCAGATATTGACCCTGAAGGGCCATAATGAAGAAATGGAGCTGAGAATTAAAGAGCTTATGGATAGTAAGAAGCAGCTCACCAGAGAGGTCTACAAGCTGAAAGACCTTCTGAAGATCCAAGGAAAGGCCATGGAAGAGCCGCTGGAGGCCAATGACCAGAAAATGGACGAGGCCTCAGCAGAGGACCAGGACCTTCCACCAAAGGTACAACAAGCTGGAAACATCCAGGAGGTTGAAGTGGACAAAAGGGTAGATGAGAAGAAAAGCCTGGAGGAAAAGAACAAGGACGAAAAAGTCATCTGGAAGAAAGAAAAAATGGAATTGGAGGCAAAAGTGGCAGATCTCCAAAAGCAAATCCATGTCCTGGAGATGAAAAAGGAAATGGAACAGAATGACTTTCTTGGCATGCAGCAAGACGACGAAGCCTTCAAAGAAGAAAAAAAAGAATTTCAGAAGGACATTAAGAAGCTGCAGGAGGATAAGAAGAAACTCCAGGAAAAAAATACAAAATTAGAGAAAGAACTGGAGGTAAAGAAGAGGAAGCTTCAGAACAAAGAAAGTATTTTGGCTGAAAAAAAACAAATCGAAGAGGAAATGACGTCTCTGATTTCTGAGAATCAAAAACTCAAATCCAGTACAAAAGCTCTGCAAAAGCAGGCCAAAGAACTGGGGGATGAGAATGAGAGGCTGATGATCGTCTTCAACGACAAAAAGCAAGAGCTTGTAGATACAAAGGTGAAAGAGGCCTTTCTGAAGCTCAAGCAAAAAATAAAGGATGACAAAAAGGCTTTCCAGGAAGAGAGTCACAAGCTTCGAGTGGAGAAGCTTGAGCTGGAGGCAAAAAATGCAGATCTCCTGAAGCAAACCGAACATCTGAAGGCCAAACGTAAAGAACAGATGGAGAAGAAGGATCTGCAGGCCAAAACCACGAAGCCAGAAGATCTGGAGGCCAAAACACAAGACCTCCAGAACGAAAAACAGCACCTGGAGGCTGAAAACAAAGACCTTCTCAGAGAAAAGGCAAATCTGGAAACCAAAACTAGAGACCTCGAGATCAAAAATGAACACTTGGAGGCTGAAAACAAAGACCTTCACCTGGAAAAAATAAATCTGGAGGCCAAAACACAAGACCTCCAGAACGAAAAACAGCACCTGGAGGCCGAAAACAAAGACCTTCTCAGAGAAAAGGCAAATCTGGAAACCAGAACTAGAGACCTCGAGATCAAAAAAGAACACCTGGAGGCTGAAAACAAAGACCTTCACCTGGAAAAAATAAATCTGGAGGCCAAAACACAAGACCTCCAGAACGAAAAACAGCACCTGGAGGCTGAAAACAAAGACCTTCTCAGAGAAAAGGCAAATCTGGAAACCAAAACCAGAGACCTCGAGATCAAAACTGAACACCTGGAGGCTGAAAGCAAAGACCTTCACCTGGAAAAAATAAATCTGGAGGCCAAAACACAAGACCTCCAAAACGAAAAACAGCACCTGGAGGGCGAAAACAAAGACCTTCTCAGAGAAAAAGCAAATCTGGAAACCAAAACTAGAGACCTCCAGAAAGACAACGATCATCTGAACCTGGATAAGAAGGCACTTGAGGTGGAATGTCAAGCCCTTCACAAAAAGAGCAAAGTGATGATGGAAGTTACTGAAATACTGGAGAAAGAAAATGAGGAGCTGCAGGAGCTTCTCAGCAAGAAAAAGAAGAAGAAATTCTTCAGTTTCTTCAAACGCACTGAGCCGAAAGAGAAGGAAGAGCAGAAAATGGAAAAGCAGAAAAAAGAGAAGAAGTCAGCAGGTTGCTGGAGCTGGTTCCACTAAACCTGCTTTCTTCGCCTTCCACACCTTTTCCTCTCATCTTTCTTCAGCTTCCACACCTATTCCTCTCATCTTTCTTCAGCTTCCACACCTTTTCCTCTCATCTTTCTTCAGCTTCTACACCTTTTCCTCTCATCTTTCTTCACCTTCTACACCTTTTCCTCTCATCTTTCTTCACCTTCTACACCTTTTCCTCTCATCTTTCTTCACCTTCTACACCTTTTCCTCTCATCTTTCTTCACCTTCTACACCTTTTCCTCTCATCTTTCTTCACCTTCTACACCTTTTCCTCTCATCTTTCTTCACCTTCTACACCTTTTCCTCTCATCTTTCTTCGCCTTCTACACCTTTTCCTCTCATCTTTCTTCATCTCCAGTCTACCTCCCATCTTCCTCATCTTGCCACCTCCAACCATCATCTCTCCATCCACCTTATCCCCCATTCTCCACCCCTTTCTCAGCCTTTTCTCACCCCTTTCTCACCTCTCTATCCTCTCCTATCCAAAGGGCAGCACGGTGGCTCAGTGTTCAGCGCTGTAGCCTCACAGAAACACCTCCTCCTGTTTCTGTGTGGAGTTCTGTGTTCTCCCCTGTTTCCTCCCTCATCATTAAAAAACACAAACCAAATTAGGCTAATTGGACACTCTAAATTATCTCAACTTTAAAAAAAAAAAAAAAAGAAAAAAATTCATCAAATAAACAAAACAAACAACTAAAAACATTTTTCAGCATGTGTCTGCCTCTATGGGTAAAATACAACTAACTGCACCACATTGTGGCTGCTGGTTGTTGTACAAACTGTTGGTTCTGATGTCAACAAAACTAACGGTGTGTGAAGGTTATTATAAATGTGTGTTTAGTGTTTTGATTCTTTGCAAGAAATTGTTCCAGGAGCTACAATCATGACTGCACATCTACTACTGAACATAAAACATTTAGACAGAGAATCTGCTGACAGAAGTACTAAAACATTCTAAAAACCTGTAAGATGCAATTTCAAAAGTAAACAGTGTAAATAATATACAGTGTGTAAAAATGTTTTAACAAAGGTAATGTGAAAATATACATATATACTATATACAACAATGTATAGTTACTGTGTAAAAAAAACATAATAATTTATGCAATCTAATAATATACAGTGTAGGAGTTGTAAAGATAATCCAGTATGTTAGAATTTACTATGTAAAAAATATCCTGTAATACAAATGGTAAAATATGTCTGGCATAAATATGCTATGTAAAAAATACACAGCATGCTAGAATGAAATTTATACAAGCATACAAAGCATATGAAAAACATCCAGTATGCAAAAGTTTAAAAACTTAGGTACTGAAAAAATATACAATGTAAAAAAATATGAAAAACAGAACAAGGTCCACATTGAAAATCTGGATCTTTAGAAATGGCAATTTGTTCATTGACAGTGTTTGACTGCTTCCTATAATACAAATATAGTAGTAAAAGTAAAAAGAAACAAACATGTATTGTAAAAATTTCCAGTGCACAAAATGTGCAAAGAAATATGTCATGTAAAAATATGATGAAACAAATCTAATGCAAAAATATTCAGATTAAAAAATATCTAGCGTACAATAAGTTTTAAAATATGTATTGTAAAAATACACAGCGTGAAAAATGTACAAAAGTGTAAATGTAATTTAGAAATTGACTGTGTAAAAATATCCTGTATACAATATGGTAAAAATATGCAATATACAAATATGAAAAATAAAACATGTTTTGTACCAATTTACAGTACACAAATTGTGCAAAGAAATATGACATAAAAATACACAATGTATGTGCTTTAACAATATCTAGTATGCAAAAAGTTCCAAAAAAATGTATTGTACAAACATACTTTTTAGCAGTGTGCTCAAATTAAAAAAAAAAAAAGTAAAAATATATGAAGTGTGAAAAACATGCAGTGAAGCTTTAAAAATTGTACTGTGAAAATAACAACAAAAAAGCAAAAACATTGTCCATGTCAAAAATCTGTATTTTTAGAACTGGTGATACATCCATTTACTACTTCCTATAATACTAATGCTGCTGAGTGTGTAAGATGGACACAATGTCATCAAACATGAAACACACCTTCACGAGCCTGAAGATAAAAGCCAAACCTGGTTTATCACTAGTCAGTGACTTTAGTTTGAAAGTTTTATTATGTCTGTCAGTTTCCATTTATCAATTTTATCTGTTTATCTATTTTTTTACCTTTTATTATACAGAATCACTAACTAAACTACTCTCTTTTGGATTTTTTGGGGGGTTTTGTAGCCATTTTTCATGTGAAATTAGGTACTTTTCTGGTAAGAATTTCAGGTAAGATGCCATCTACCATCAAGATATTAAATAGCAACAAGTGGGAGGATTATATGATATCATACACCATACTACATACTACATTAATATTCATTATCGAATTTTGTTATTACTATACACTTTCATTTATCAGTTTTATCCATTTATTTTTATGACCTCTTTTTTTACAGCAGCACTAGTGTGATTATAGCTGCTTATTTTCCAGTCCATTTTATTTATCTTTTGCAATCTTTCCTCCTTTGCAAAGCATCTTGGAGTGTCTTAAAGGGCACCATATGCATCGTATGTATTATTATTAATAATAATATTCTCTTTTCTCATTTTATTAATTATAAATGTTGCCTATGTGAAATGAGACACAATTCTTTGGGCTATGAATTGTTGTAGGCGCTAAATACTTAAATGAATTCCCAATAGAAGTCTCCCTGTGGGACAGTAAAGTGTATTTATTCATCTGTTTAATGACCGATGGCCAGAGTCAGTAAATGTCATTAATAGTCAATATAAACCACTTGTTGATATAAGTCAACTTTTTACTGCATCTGATTGTGAATTTTTATGCTTTTTCATGATAAATCAGAGCGATTTATTGTGCACCATCAACAGTGTCACCGACTCAACATTTTTCTTCCTCAATGCTTCACTTTCTCACCCTGCAGCCGACTGTTTTCTCTGCATTTTGTCTGCTTCTCATCTGAATGGTACGACTGTGATGGATGACTTATATCACTGCCAGACTTCTATAATCATCACAACCAACCGAGGTGTCGCCGCGTCGGCCTTCAGCCTCTCCCAGTATGAAAGCTTTGCCACGTAAACGCTGCTGTGCTCTCAAAAAACAGCCTTCGTTCCCATATTTTCCTGTTGCTTCAAGCGAGAAAAGACGCTTAAAATACATGCAAAAAAAGTCTGAGTATATGTTAGTGTTTGTTTAGTGAATGAGGTCTCCTTGCTCTTCTGGACGCTCACTGCAGCTCTAAAGGAGGAGAAAGGTCAGCCTTGCCCAGTGCCCTTTTCTTGACATCTGCCTGCTTTGGTTTGATTTAATTAAAGCCAAGGGGGAAAAGGTCATGACTTCTCTGATTGTCAGTACATGAAGGTAACCAGAGAAACAACCCTCTTTGTTGTGTTGCTACTGGACTCAAAACTAAGAAGATTCAGCTTTAATCTGCAAGTCAGAATGGATATACTCGGCCCTACACTTTGCTTTTAGTCCATTTTTTGCGCACATATACACTGTGTGTGCACACAAAGCATGTCTAAGTGAATAAAGAGAGGGCCGAACACGTCGCTGGATTAAAGCCAAGCATTTTCAATTTACGCAGAGGTGATTTTTCCATCCTTCCTCGATGATAAAGCAGTCCTGCTGAAAGAGCACAAAACAAATCAGAACAAAAAAGGCACTTGACGAGCAGCGAGGTTTCAGGTGTGTGTCTCATAACAGAACAACAACTTAAAAGATCTTGCTTCAAGCAAATCCGCAATGAGGAAGGGTTATTGCATTATAATATATTTTAACGACAGCTTCAAAAAGTGAATTTCTTACTTCAAACTGACCCTGAATGTTTGGCACTTCGTCAGGATTTAAGATGAGCCACTGCAATGCATAAACACAGCATCTCAGAAACACACTGCCTGTCCAGAAAAAAAGATGAAAGGGTATAAAACAGAATCTGAAATGGCAACAACTCGCGTGCCATTGTGGCGGTTCTGCTGTAATGGCTTTGAAATTGACCGGGATCCTTTTGTTGCTTTGTTACATTTCCTCCTGCCCATCTTTTTCCACCTCTTTTTCACCACGAATGGTCTAATAAAGCACGTGTCATAAAAGTAATCTTTGAAAGAGCCTTTCTGCCAAAAAAAAAAAAATGATACCGAGTTTTGGGAATGTGACCCTTTCCTGTATTGTTTGTAGAGAAATGAGGCGTCTTCATAGTCGGTTCAATGGACGAATAAAGCAGAGATGCAGCCAAATGTGTCCAATCTGAAAATGACAGGTTTTATAAAAATGAAAAGTGACACATTGCTGAACAACCCTCCAGCATATTACTGTTTTCAGAACACGTTTATCCTCGATTTGTGCTACTTTAATCTTGCTTAGTGCAAGAAATCATGGCTTTAATGTGGAATAAATGAGGTTTAGTTTTGAATATCTAGTTTATCTGAGACCCTGGGAAATAATAAAACACATGGAATGGTGTTAAATAAAGGTTAAAAAGTAAAAGAATGAATAAGTGTTGTAAAAATTGGGATTATTAACAGATTTGCAATGTCTAGATACATTTTAAAAAGTCTAAAGAACAATATACTACAAAAAAAATGTACTTTGAAAATAGTTTTGCAACTGTTACACATCAAAATGTCGATAAAAATCCAACTTTACTGCAGTGAAGTTTTAGTTTGTTGCTTATCTTATCAGGACACTTTTTTTCCCAGCACCTTTGGCACTTAGAAAACTTCTTTACACGTTGATTCCATTTTTTTTCTCCGTTTCTGTAAAATAAATAGACAAAGAAATTTGATTTATTTTCTTTATTTTAATTTTATTGCAGTATAACAGTGTTTTACTGCACAAAAGACATTTTCTCTCTACTTCTAGTTTTGTTCTGCTGCTTCTATAGTGATGAAGGACTTTAAATAGAGTCAATAAAAGTCCAAAAATGTGACAGGAGCAAAGAAAAAACATCCAGAAACTGCTTAGATGTAAGAGTTAACTATAACGATGAATGAATGAATTACATGATTTAAGCTGGGGAAAAAAAGCACCTCACTTAATGTCATCAATGAAGCTTTATTTGTAGAGCAGTTTTCATACAAATAAAATGCAACACAAAGTAATTTGCAGATAACAGAAATAGAAATGCAATAAAACAGTACAAACAACTTCCCATAATCAAGTTATCAATGAATGGATTGAGGAATTGCTGTCCTAAATACACGTGCAATGAAGAAACACCAGATGAGATCAAATAAAATACCATGAAATAAAATGAGATAAGCTCAATAAATAAATAAATTCAATGTCTATTATTAAAATAAACATAGAGACAGGACTACAAGTTAAAGAAATTTTAAAAACACAATAAGCAACGATAAAAATGAAGTAATAAACTGTACATTAAATGGAATAAAATATGTAAATAAATAGTAAGTAGAATATATAACACCTTTCACAGACACAAAATCAAAAAACGCTTTACAACAAAAATAAAAATTGTTAAAACGGGAGCAACAGCTAAAGTACAGTGCATCAAAAGCAAACAATAAATGAATAAATAAAGTGGCTACAGATCAACCAAAAGCCTGTCTGAAAAAAAATAATGTCAATAAATCAAATTAATTCTGAGAATAATAATAAATAAATAAAATCTATCAAGTCAATCAAAAGCCTGACTAAAAAGATAGATTTTGAGTTTGCTTATAACTTCTAAAACAAGAGGTTAGGTTACCAAGGAGTTACAATAACAGAACAGTTGAGGGGGTTAGAAGCAGCAAAAAAAAAAAAAAAAAAAAGAATTTTATAGTTTAGACTTTAGTGGCAAAGTGGTCTAACCCACAGCCCAGATATAGCGTTACAGTGGAGCTTCCAATGTTACACCATTCTGGAGAACACAAAACTTGCAACTGTGCAAATTCCCTTGAAGAAAGAAAAATACACACGATAAAATCCTGATGCAGCTCCACTGCACTAAATTCTGACTCTTATTTATCATCCTCTCAGAAACACTTTCCACTGTAGACGAGCACCGTCTGCTCACATTTAGTAAAGGTTCTCTTTGTTTCTTATGGAGTAAATCATTTCAAATGGATACCTGAGTCTCCTTAAATATTCCTGAATGTCTGCAGAAAGCAAACAGCCATTTCACAGGCTTTGAAAATAATAACGTTACAGCCGAGAAATACTTTATTGAACTGAAGAATTTCACTCAGCTATTTATTGTGGCATTTACTGATTTAATTTCTTACTTCACAGGCATTTCATTCATGTCTCCGTCAGTTTTATTCACAAGAATTTGAATAAAACTGAATTTAACACTTTGAGGAATCCCATTATTTAAGGCCGAATCACTTTTCCATCATCATGGCTATAATCCCTTATTCTCTGTTCCTGGATATTGTCAGTCAGATAGAAATCTTTCACCTTCCTTCTCCTCTTCAGGCCTGCTTCAGTGGCTCAAGGATTTATGGAGCCAATAGTTCACGTGTGACTCTGACAGCTTCTATCAACCGGCTAATATTTGGACGAGGCCCTAGTGGGACTCCATTTACTTTCTCCTGAGTCCCCGGCCTTATGTTGAATCACAATCACTGTACAACAGATAAAGCTGTCAAATTAGTCCACACATTTATTAAAGATATTTTTTCAACCAGACATCATGCAGGTATATTTATAGCTGCTGTACATTCACACACTTTCGTTTTTATTACTCCGCCAAAGAATGTGGCGGAGTTATGTGACGATCGGCATACGTCTGTCTGTCTGTCTGTCTGTCCGTCCGTCCGTCCGTCCGTCCGTCCGTCCGTCCGTCTGTTAGCAACATTATTCAAAAACGGACCGACAGATTTGGATGAAATTTTCAGGGAAGGTCAGAAATGACACAAGGACCAAGTGATTACATTTTGGCAGTGATGCGGCTTATAGTCTGGATCAACGCATTTGTCAGAGATTTCTGTATCATTGCGAGATAGCGACACGGCGTGACTGTAACCATGACAAGTGAACACTACGTCAGCTGCCTGCTGACGATCACATGACTGCGATCCTACAACAAATCCACC
Organism: Amphiprion clarkii; assembly: GCA_027123335.1. Classification (NCBI taxonomy): domain Eukaryota; kingdom Metazoa; phylum Chordata; class Actinopteri; family Pomacentridae; genus Amphiprion; species Amphiprion clarkii. Next base: position 27,110,913 of record CM049585.1, on the reverse strand, counting down.
GCTACGGACTTATCGGGACTTATCCGTCAGAAATGGTACAATGACTGAGCAGCCTTGGCAGAGTACTGCACTCTCTGAGTGCTTTTCTTGTCTTTAATTTTTTTGGGACATGCATCGACGTCTGTACAATTACAGTTGTGCCTCATGCACTTCTCACAAGCGTTCAAAAGTATAAAGTAAAGCACATAACCTCAGTGCTACATGTTAGGAGTATTCCTGGCTATAAATAAACACAGCAGTAACCTGGCAGTTTAATAAATAATACATAAATCTAATTTATTAACTGGTTAAGACAATAAGGAACGCTGCTGGGTTCCTGCTACTCCAAGGACCAGAATTAGCAACTAGCTAACGTCAGCTAAAAATCATTTCAAACCAACACAAGACAACTTGCGTCTGTTTCTCTGTGCAATAAACAATTCATCAGCTAACATTTACACCAAAAATGAAGTGCTTTAATTGCACATCCAGGCTGCAGGTACAGTAGAAACTGTGCTGTCGAGGGTTTTCTGTGTGGAATAGAAGCGGTTTGACATTAGAATATTTCTGGCTGCACAGCTGGAAACCACTTTAAAAGCAAGCGAGCCATTTATTTGTACTTATTATAGATATATAACTGTGGTGCCCACACCAATAGAAAGCACCTGCTGTGCTGGAAAAAAAAGAGAGAGAATGCAGCCCCTTGTTTCCAGCTTTAATAAACATGAGCTTCAAATAGTAAATGCACCAACAGTGGAACCACACAGACAACAGAAAAGTGGCATTGCTACCCAAAGGCCCATTGATCAAAGTCTGGCCTGTTGACAGACACCTGGGCTTCCTCATTTCCCCAAATCGCTGGAGATCACTGAGGAGTAAATAACAACTGCTGCTCTTCACATTTAACCACTACCGCCTTTTTCTCTCGCTGTTTTTCTTTCAACTTTTTATTTTGTTCTCAACAGACTTGCATTTAGCACAATTTATAGCCAGCATAAGTGATACTTTAAACCAAGAAACGTTTATTTTCAGTGGAATTTGGATTATTTTATAGCTTTTAAATGCATTAATTAAACAAAAACTGAAAGAAAATTCTTTAGAAAGTATAGATTTGTGAAAAATGTAACAGAGCTCGTATTAAAACGTATTTAACTTATCGCTGTTATGCCTGATTGGTGGCTATATGATTAATAGGCACTGAAAATTTGCAAAACACAGAATAGTCGCTGTTTTGTCTGGTGCATGAGGTTTAAAAGTCTGCAACATGTATGAGGTTTAAAAAGAATCCCCAGTTTGTTTGTTTTAAAGTTCTCTTTTATTTTTCTTTTATTGCTATGCTCTACCGGTCAAAGCACTTTGTGAATGTACTTCTGAAAGGTGCTATACAAATAAAGTTATTATTATGTTGTTAGTATTATAAGTTATCAATAAAAGTTGGGACTCCTGTAGGACTTGGTAGCACCAACTTTCAAGGCTTGATCAACCTCCATTGCTGCAGAACAGCTTTAAGCTGTTAAACCATTTCTTGTTCCCTGAAAAAGACCTTTTTTCTGAAATGTACTTTATTTTTCAGTTTCTGGTAAACTTACCTTTTTTTTCTTTTTTTTTTTTTTTAAAAGAACCTTTGGCAGTTCACCACTTACCTTTGTACCATTTCAAGCTATTCATTGAGCTTGAACTACTTGAATTTCAATCATAAAACTGGGAACATTGGGGCATTTTAAAACTTTCGACTGGTAGCGTATGTGATCTCAGATTACAGGGAGTATTGCAGCTCTATTTGTACTACTTAGGCACATGTATCGGCCCTGAGAGGTCTGAAGACACACTGCGATGTTCTTCCACATTAAGACTCAGACTAAAGGAGCAAGCAGGGATTCATCCATCCCATCTGTTTCTCTGTGATGTGGCTCCTGCAGAGTTCCCTCCACATTATCAATCGCCCCACTGAGCCAAACGCTGCTAAATGTATCGTATCTGCTGGCACAGGCTACAAAGTCGCAGCGACCGCTCTGTCACGTGAACGGCACAGACGACAAACACGAAATGCTCGGTGGATTTTCAGACGGCGCCTCTGGTAAATGCAAACGGCACATTTTGTGTGAAAGTGACTCTCGGTAACTGGGCTCCAAGGGTCGAGTTTGCCGACTGAATGGCTCCATGCAAACACATCCCGGCTCCAAAAGAGGCAATAACACAGAAGGAAGCGATGCTCGCTGCATCCCAGTTTGCTCCTCTCTTACAGTTTTGGGTGTTTTTGGACCGTCTGCAGCGGTAACACACGTTTTTCTGTGTTCACTTTGGAGGAAACCTTGATTTAAAATATGTAAACTGGTCCCTCATTGGAATTCAAGCAGAAACCTCCCAGATGGCACATTTACTGCTGTTCACCTGCTTTTAAATCTGGCAGATTTGCTTTATTTTTATGCTTATTTTATCTTAAAACTATTTTTTAGAGCCGATTGCACTCGTGAGATAACTCCAGGTGTAGCTGCAAGTGTTTAAACTATCAAAATCCTTTTTAAAGCAAATGTTTTACAGAAAGGAACTAAAAGAACAACACTCCTATGCTTCATCATACAGGTACACGAGGGAAATGCAGTTTATTTGTAGTTCCCAATTTCCATATTCATAAGAAATACTATGAATACATTATAGTAAAGAGAAAATAAATATGGTTAAGAGGGAAAAAGTGAAATCAACTTTTTAAAATTATGATTAAATCATCTTGTAGTTCCGTCTTACCAGTAGGTACCTTGTTAGTGTTGTTATCATAATATTTGACTTATTTTATGTCTGTATTTCTAGCTTTTTATTGTAATAAAGCTTCAGATCTTAGGTGTTTCACATATTTGGGACTGAATAAGACTAAAAAAACATAACCAGTTATTAAGTGATAAACCTTTAAAATTCAACTCCTTTCCAACCACAGAAAAAAATGCAGAAATTGATCAAATAACCACAGAAAAACTGTTACCTTGAGTAGAAAATAGTTCTATATCTATGCAGAAGTCCAGCACCTATAATAGTTTGATTAAAGACCCATCCAAATTAAGTTTTTTAACCTTGTTAACGTGTCCTTATGATGTTTTTTTTTTTTTTTTTTTTTAATATGCTACAAGTAATGTTCAGCAGTGAGGCTGCTACTAGTAGCGGCATCAATAGTTGATGCTGTTTTTGAGTGAAGATATTTGGAGATGTGCCAAATCAATTTCAGTCTTTAATGATGCTAAAGCTATAAGGCTTAAGATTATGAACACACTGCATATATCTGCCAAACCACAGAGTTCCCTTCAACCCTGTTCATTATCTACTGTACAGGGTTATTCAAAAAGGATGAGCCGATTTCATTATGCCATATTTATGAAGGAAAAGCAACAGAAAACTCCAGCCAAGTCACAAGTTTTCTACTCAGCATCAACTTTTATTTCCTGTCTTACAAGTGTTCAATGTGGCCACCTGCAGCACGGGCAACATCACTGCGAGAAGAGAACTCCTCCCAGACGCGTATAAGCATATCACAATCCACTGAGTTGATGGCTGTTGTTATTCGATGTCATTCGATGATCTTAAACATCAAATAAAAGTAGATTGTGATGTAGCCCAGGCTATAATGAGAAACAGATGAATGGCTGGTTGGAGCCGTCAAACTATGTTAATGGTGTGTTTTTAGCAGGGTTACCACTAATTGACACTAGGGGGAGCTAGTTGGCTGGACTACGCTCATCAGTCGGCGATACTCCCAGCATCCCTTGCTGTGTCTTTTCAAGATCGTCTTGCTCATAGACATATACAACGCATCGCTGTCACGTCGACTTGTTTAGATTGACAGGGCAGACTTGACCCTCACAAAATGGCGGCCGCTCTGACGTATCAAAGCGGTGGGCGGGGACAGGCTCGCGGCGTCTAGTGTGTGTGTCTATGGTCTTGCTGCTCATGCTTCGGACACGTTTCCTGCTATGCTGAACTCTGTTCAAACTGAGTATTTAAGAGTAGTTAACTTCGACCTTACTGTTCGTGACTCTTCTGATACTGGTCTATCTTTAACATATCTATAGTTTTAATGTAACAAGTGCTACAGTGAGTAGAATACTTGTGACTTGGCTGGAGTTTTCTATTGCTTTCCTTGTTAAAATATTACGAAATGACAATGGTTCATTCTTTTTGAATAACCCTGTACCTTATATCTAAGACCAAAATTGGTACTTTGGCTCGTTGTTTGTGATTAAGCTATAAGCTGCAAAGATAGTGGTCTGATGTTTTATCTAAAATTTAAAAGAAAATGTTGGATTTGGAGCTGGAGATAGACCCAATGTCTCATCCTTGGCCTTCAAAGTAGACATATTACTCTAATAAACTAAAGACTGTATGGTACTCTTACTCATGCTGCGTGGAAGAACATTTTACTGCTTTGGATTGATGAAAAAGTACCAACAGTTGAGGTTTGGGTCACTGGAATATATTTCAGATATTCTACATGCAAAAACTGACCAAAATCTAAAGGTTTGCTGTCTGGATTATGTAGAACCGGCAATATTGGTCAACCTGCTGCAAGATTTTGATTAACTATTGGCAGTTTTGTTTAGGAATCTGAGCTGGTGGTGTGTTTTTATGTATTTTTATTAAGATGACTGCTATGATGTATTTTATCTTTTGGTGTAAAATTTAAACTGATAAACATCACACAAATAATACATGAAATCAACAGTCTGTGCTTTGGCTGAGCTTTTCTGCTTTGAAGCTCCAGTGTATCGATGAAAGTCTGAAAAACTTTGTGGTTCCAGATAAACCCAACCTAAGGAACCAGTCCTGCCAGTTAAAAAGTTGTTCGGTACTCCTGCTTCCTTCAGTTAAGAACCTTTTCCAAACTTTAATCGATATTCTCACACTCCAACCTGGAAAACATCAATCACACATGTTTTCTCTTGACTGCTCTAACTGCCTCCTTTCTGGCAGAAACCAAAACTCTCCTCACCTTTAACTAGTTCAGAAAGCAGCAGATCTGCTAAAACAAGAAGCCGAGCTCGCATCACTTCAATCTTTCCTTCCCTCCACCGACCTCCTGTTTGTTGGAGAATTGATTTTACTGCCCACCTTTAAAGCACATCTGGTTCAGCAGAGACGCTGAGCTAATATGAGCCTCCTGGCTTAGATGTGAGGGTGACCGAGCTCCTGCCATCAGGACCCCTCAGCCCTGAAATGACCTGGAGACGAAGTTCATGACTTTTTATAGAGCTGCTTTTATCTGATGTCGTCTTCAGGATTTTGATTGCTTCTACTGTTTTATTTGTACTTCATATCAACATTTTGCATCTTGGTTTAACTTTATCTTCATTTGCCGTGCTTCGTTTGGCCTTGCTGTCTGGCTTCCTGCTGATATTTGCCTTCTGGGTATACAGGGACCAACCTGAATATTCATGGCACTATGAATATTAAAGGAAAGGTGGAAAGTAATGTTTAAGCCATTTTAAAGGATGAAGTGTGTTTTCATTGGGAAAACCTCTAAATATGTATTTTTTATGATCAGAAGTGAGTTTTTAGGGGTTCAGTTAATGCAAGGAGAGCAACTTTGCATGATTTTCAGGATCTAATGTACCTCAACAGGTGTTTCTATAGTAATTATTTATTTATAATTATTATTTATGTAGCATATTTTAAAAATAGGGTTGACATAATACTCAGGATTGAACAACAGAAGGCTGGTCAGTCCAAACATGATGAAAGATTCTCAGATGAAATTAGTACACCACCACCAGATAGAATAATAAAATGCCATATCCAAGTAAGTGAAAGAACAGTTAATTATAAGAAAAAAGAGGGTACAACCAACAACACAAGGCTTAAAATGTTAGTAATAGTAGTAATATTAAATGAGTAAAGAAATAAGTAAATAGTGGGTTCAAGAGACTAAAATGAACAATTAAATCAATAAAAAATGTTTTTAAAAGGAGAGCTTAGTGAGTATAAGGAAACCACAGACTGTGATGCGACTGTAAAAGTGCTTCAAACCTGCATTTTTTCTTACAGCCAGCAGGGGGCAACTCCTCCACTCGCAGAAATGAGTCTGATTGTATAGACATCAATGAGAAAATAACCCAGCTTCTCACTTGGTTTGTTACTTCAGTAAACATTTTCCTAATGAGTTCATGGTCTCAATTGGTACTTTTAAGACTTTTCAAGTACAGCATGACGTTTATTTTGTAAATTGAGGTCCCATTTAGAGGAAAAAAGATGATAAAGTAAGGTGTGTTTTAGTTCTCAGTGAGATCCCCTTTACTTGGTATATCTGGTTTCCCAAAGACCAAGGCTAAAATCCAAGCTCAAGGCTTCAAAACTGTCGTCTTCAAACCAATAAGTGGTGTCACAGTGGCCACATCCATTTTTTATACCGTCTATGAAGTGAACTTGCCTTTCAGTCGCACTAAGTTTACCATTAAACAGACTGAATGACTTTATCTGGTCGCACAGACTTTGTATTGATTTAAATAACTATTTAGAGCAAAAAAAGACTTGAATAGTTCCCAGATTATCTAAGTTTACTAACAGAAAGCAATTTTCAGATGTCATATTTGAACTTATCTCTTATATAATAAAAACTGGAGGATCTGAAAAGATGTATTACACCAGTGCTGCGTCCTTGTTGCTTCTCCACTCATTAAGAGATCTATCTTTTTGAAAAATGTTCTGTCTGCATTTTTCACCTTTTACAAGCCTGGAAATGTTTTTTTATTTTTTTTATTTTTTCTAGTTTCAGTAACAGGAAAACAACTCACATATTGTCTTTGCCGCAGCTTTAATTGATTCCAGAAGCGGATCCCTTAAAATGTTTAACAGGATAGTCAACGTAGATCAGCATAATTCATCTGTGAGCCTTTTAGCTGAGGTCCAGACTACTAAACTTGTCACTGAGAATTTGGTTGAGGGTTTTGTAAGGTGTTGAGTAAATAGAAACGTTGCAGAAAAACAGACTCACTCACAGTTACGAACTTCTTTGATCAGGATGGGAGCTGGACCTAAAATGGCATGAAACCTCCTCACTCACCGCTCTGTTTTAATATCTACCTTCTGTTTCTTGACCCATCTCCTCTCTATAAGCCTTTCTGGTGAGGAAATGTAGATCTCTAAGGTTTCGTTCTCATTTCAGAAAACCTTTAGGATGAACACCACAAAGAATCAGATCCATGAACTGTCAGCAAGTTATAGAACAACTGTCAGAAGTTACATTGACTAATTCAGAACCTCATAGGTTGTTGAGGACATTATTAGTGCACTGATGTTTTAAATGTAAATGAAAAGTAATAATAAATTGCACTGGCCTGCTTGTAAAACATTTGAAATCATGCACACAGTTTATAGCTTTCAGTTTCTAGATCTCTATTTAAAAGGAAGCTAATCGCTCCGATCATTAGATAATTAATTAGCTGAAGTGCATCAGTCACAGAAAGTAATTTGTCAAAATGTTTTAATGGTCATAAATTTATGACTTTATCAGTGATTATAGTCATAGAGCATAAAATATTAAAATATCATAAAATACATAAAATATCTGAGCCACTTTATGGAAATGGAAAGTTAGAAATGAAACTCTGCACGTATACATACCAAGATAGAGGCTGCATAACGATCACACTGGCTGCTTCATTTGAATTCATTGCTTGGATCTGAGGTTTTTGTTGCTGTTGTTCTTTTTTGCTGTTTTGTTTGGCTGTTGACACCATTTTTAAATGTCGTCCATGTCAGAGTCCATTCCTCATGATATAGAACTGGTCAAAACTGTAAGATTTGGACATGAAGGCCACTGAAGTCAGCGTTTGTTGTTTCATTTATATATTTGATGTGCAGTGAAAATCAGCAAAATTCTGACTTCTAAGCTCTAATACCACACTGTCGCTCTACTGACTACCTCCACGGCAGTTTTACATGTTTGTATTCACTGAGTAACTCTGGCCAGCATAGAATTTGGATGAATGTTCATCTGTAGTGGTGTAAAAATTGCATTAATTCCATGTCATTTATTTTGTAGGTGTTCCATCATATAGTATTGGAAAATTATCATATAAAAACCCTTTATCAAATTTCCTGTAAATCCATCCTAATGAATAATTGTCAAGATATTTAAATATAAAACTAAAAAGACCTCAGGCTAAAGGGAAAGCCAGAGGATTGTCAAAGTCAGGAGAATACATCGTCCTGAAAATGTGAACTGTAGAAACTTTCACAGCAATCAGTCAATTTAATATTTCAATCTGGACCAAAATGGGAAACGATCAACTAACATCCCACTAGAAGAAAAGTCTTAAAAGTTATTAGAACTCATCCTAGAACATATTTAAGGAATTTCATGGCAATCTGTCCAATACCTGTGAAGATTTTTCCATCTGAACCACAAATGTAAACCTTCAGACTAAAGCCGACAATCACCAAAGTCTGTAGAGTTCTTTCTGTGTGGACCATAAATCTCTGGGCAGAAAATAACCCCATTTTAGTAAGCAGTACAGTTCCACAAAGGTAAAAGTAAATCCACATATTTGGTCACTAAGTGCAGGTTAACACATTAAATATCGTTCATTAAGCGTTTTCAAGCCTAACATGGATGTCTACTGTAGCTCTTGTCTATTGACAACTAAATGAATGAAAGGTTGCTTCACAAGGTTCTGCATAAGTGCAATATTAAGTAATGAAAATGTTAAATTTCAAGAAGAAATTAGGCATTTTGTCAAGTAAAAAGGTTTCTTAGATTTTCTTTCTCACATGTTTCATCAATTAAACAATAAGTGGATCATTAAATAAGTGGTTCCAGGTTATCAGGAGTTTCCTTTGTCTTTGGGGATGTTATCCAGACATTTTTGAGTGTCCATTATGCTCCCCAACCCTCAAAAGAAGCCTCACAGACCGTGGCTCCTGCTGCATAATGGGTTTGTTTTGTTGAGGAACTGTGTCCTCGACCAACATCACCTCTTTGTTAAAGCTTGATGACAGTAGAACAAGTTCCCGCTGCTTTGACGCACATGGTCTGAATCTTCACATCGATTTGAGCTTTTGGCCACGAGTTAAACACTTGAGTGTGTGGAGGGATTATGTGATGCAGTCTGGATGAGTGGGTTATTAGTATGCTCAGACAGGATCAGCCAGTCAGGTTTATTCACTCAGATTTCACTGAGTGAGTCTCGCTTCACGGAGCTTCTCTGCTGTCACAGTTGCATCATTAAGACGTTCCTTCTGCTTCACTGATCAGCTGGTTTTGAAAGAGCAGTAGTGGTGCAAAGATAGTCAATATATAAATATACAGGAGAGCAAGGATGAAACCTAGCACAATAAACAACAGTTCCTCCTCTGGTTGAGTGAACTTCACTTTTTAATTCCTAATATATTTCATATGGAGTTTATATAATGGGTATACATGATGCAAGGGTATGTCTATAGAAAAGACTCCTAAACAGACCAAAGTGAGACCTTAAATGGCCTTAATCTGCTCTCACATTAATCAATAACATGTTAAACCTGCTAATTTTAGAGTCTTTGCTTACTGGAAGCACAAACTGGTCTGTAAATGGGCCGATGTTGGATAAATTGCACAAATAAGGCAGGTATTTTTACCAAAAACAAGCCAAAATCTTGCCTGACTACAGTGAGGGTCTTGTTAATGTAACTCCTCAATCACAAACTCAGTCAAACTGGACCTCTAGGGGAAAACTTGCAGAAGTCAGAGACAAAGTGAGTATAAGGAGCCCATTATACCATCAGTCGATCTAACTATCAATCACAACTGTCAATCCACAGACACTTGGCAAACATCAAAGTCTTCTACAAGCTTTTAAAGTTTATTAACGGATCAATAATTCCCAAAATGACCATCAGCACACTTAATAGAGGGACGAGATTTAGCAATTTAGAATATACTGATTGGGAAAAAATGACTGATTTAGTGCGTCTGTAGAGAAATTGCCGCTTGCTGAAGGGAGCCAAGGACTTTTTGGAGCCAGCTTAGTCACAACTAAGAATTTTACACATTCATTCCTGATAAATAGATTTGTTTTTTGGACTGAAACACTTTGTTAGGGGATGCAAAGCCATATAATAGTAAATCACTTCTGTTATTTTTTGATTGAAAATGACCTTTTTTGTTAAGATAGCATGATAGACTTTTGCAACGAAAACTGGCTCTTGGCACATGAAATCTAATCTTGCTGTTGGGAAAAGAGCCACAGCTTGTGCAGGAGGTTGAGATTAGATATAGTTGAGCTCATGTCCAGTCACAGAGTCGACACTGAAACCAAACTCCTCGATAAAGGGTGGTCCCTCCTTATTCAGGAAGAAAGCCGCCAATAGATTACTGGGAGGATTTCATTGCTACCTTGGCAATGATTGGTAAATCTATAGTGGCATAATTGGAAAGAATGGCAAAATAATTTGGGACTTCATTGCTATCTGTGGTTTCTCTGGGACAAACACCATGTTTGAACTCAAGGATCTCCTTTAGCCAAAGTTCAAAGTGTTAGGGATTGATTAGAAAGGGACCCAAATGCAGACACCACAGACGGGCAGGTGAAACAAAAGAAACTTTGAACTTAATCGAGCCAAAAATGGCAGTGGAGCAAACAGAACATGACTGAATGTTAAGAATAATTGAACTCAAAGTCCAAGGGATTACTATAGAAGTAATCCAAAAAACTGAATCCAAACAACCAGAAGTGCAAAAAAATTGTATAAAAACACATTAAGTACACAAAGCAAAACTGGCAGATAGCAGAGTACACAAGGGAAGCAGACTGGATACAAAAGACTAAATGTACGAATAAGAAGCAGACAGGGAACATGAGAAAAAACAGAAAGATTACCTTTACAGTAGCAGACAGTGACACAAAACGAGCCGAACCAGTGGAAAACAAAGGAAGATGCAGGATTGTATGTCAATGCAGCATTAGACACCAGTGAGACTAATTGAGGGCCTTAGAAACAGAGTGGTCTAACCCACAAAACATCCAAACTGAGTTTTATATAATTTCTGTCAGATTTTATTGTCTAGATTTTAACGGCAACGTGGTCTAACTCACAACCCAAATATAGCGTTGCAGTGGCGCTTCGAGTGTTGGACCATTCTGGAAAACGCAAAAGTTTAATCAATTTTTCCAAAAACTACAGAAAGTGGGTTTAGACCACTCTGCTTCCAAACCCTTCAATTGGGGATATCAAAAAGGAAGGGAAAATGGATAAAGGGAGGAAATAAAACAGCAAGAGACATGCAAGGACAGGGATTGTCAAAATAAAATAAATCCATAACCGTGACACAAGGATGAACTTTGTTGTTGTTTTATCTGACCTGAGATCCTATGTTCTGGGAATATGGGCGAAGAAAGATGCTAGTCTGTCAACCTGTCACCTTCTGGTGGTGGGTTGGCTCAAGTTGTAGATAAAACTGGAAGTGTGCAGTGATGTTCTGGGAATAAATAGCAGAGGTTCCCATTTGCAATGATTTTGATTCCTATCTTCATGAGTTTGGGGCAGCAGCCCAAGAACCTGCTGGCGGACACCAGTAGTGAAGGAAGCTGAGGAAGGAGTTCTGTTGGGCCCAGTTGGCTCATAGGACTCCTGACTCAGCTGGTAGGTGTTGGCAGGCAAAAGGCAGCAGTGATTACAGTTGCAGAAAATCCAAAGCAAGGAGTTTGGAGAGGCCTTGGAAAATAAATTTCAGTCGGCCTCAAAGAGTTTCTGGAGAACCAAAGGTGGAGAAACTTGACCTCAAGTGAGGAAGTTATCAGGAGGTGGAAGGAACACTTTATAAACCTGCTAAATCCAAGATATTCCTTCTTTCTGGCATTTCAGAATCCATGATAATCTAAAATCTCATCATACAACTCAAGGGTACTGGAGTTAACAGCTCAGCTTTTACTTAGAGTAAAGATTTAACCTTTAAATGGTTTACAGCCGTCGCATACAGATGGCTCGATTAATTAATTTCTACATATTATAGGTTATGAGTAGCTCATAAAAGATATGAGAATAAGAAGCGCTTGAAAGCAGGGACTTCAGAGGACTATAGTTGGATACAATTATCTGCTTTCAGGATTGTGTTTGTCAGTTTGAAAAATGCAGTGACCTTTTTAATAAAGCATCATAGCCTGAAGATCACGGCTATGAATCAGCAAAGCAGAAAATGATCAATACCAGCGTTCTCTTCCATTACTACACTCTGCTGTATGAGGATGAACTAACTCACTGAGGCTAAAGTACTTTGTCTGCTGTACTCATAAGTGATGTGACATCTTTTTGACTGAGGGATTGTTGTGGATGGTTTATGACTAATCATTTCTAGTTCCAGAAGTGTCCTGTTATCCCGGATAAAATATTCTCTGCCTTAGCTGCAATACATTTTGTATGTTGAGCAGATCAAAAAGCCCCTTGAGCCAATGTGTGATTTGTAATTTTGGGTTGTAGAAATAAAATCGACTTGACTTCTTTATGGATCTGTAGTAGTCTTTGATGGACTGTCTTTAATTTACACAGTCTTGAATAGGACATATATATCAGAAAGACGAAATATAGTCACGATCCGTCTTAACTGTCTGAGCTCCAAACGGTTTCTGGGTGTTTATTTTTTTTACTCACTGTGGACTTATTTTTCCACTGCGATAACAAAACCTTTACCTCTATGGAAACAGCACAATCATGGCTGGAAATAGAGTGAACTCAGAAATGCGTTTTGAGCAGTATGACAAAGTTGGAGTGCCATAAATCATGCAAAAGAAAAAACTAAAGTTAAAGTCTTTAGGTATTTAGGTTTAGGTCTTTAGGTTGCCAAAAAATTACAGTAAATGTTGGCTGGTTTTTGCACCAATCCTCACATCAGCTCTAGAAAGATGTTTCACCATGCTGAATGTATCAGTATGCTCCTCTGTGTTGCATTTTTTGGATCATATTGCACTTTTATATTGATCAAGTTGGTTTTAATTGCACTGAATCGCTGTGATTTACCTCCATACTTGTCTCCTCCATGCTCTATGTCAACACAGCCTGCAGTTCAACCTAACAGTTCCTGAGGTTGTGTCATGTGACTATTGCTTGCAGTTGCATCTGTCGTGATTTTTGCCCAGAATCTTTAGTATTTTTATACAATCTGCTGCAAATGGTTACTTTTTGGCCAATTTTAAAACAAAATATGGACAATAGAGTGATTTTAATCAAGTATTACTACTATCCGCTTAGATTTGGTTAATTTTCTGCACTGCATATCATTTGTAATTAGTTCAAGCACTATCAAAATGTTGAAAATCCAACGATTCTTCTTGTTTACACAGTTTCTTGGGAAATAAACAGTCGAAATAAAAAAAAGAAATTCTAATTTTTTTTCCTCAGAAAAAAGATTTAGAAGAATTTAAAATTAGAATTTTGAGGGTGGCATCAGGATTCTGCCTCTAAAGTTAAAGAAAAAAGTCATAAATCTAAAAGAAAGTAAAAATTCTGAGAGAAAAGTCTTCATTCTGATTTTCAGTGTGACTTTGAAGTTTGTATTCAAAGGAATTGTTGCAATTCCAATGTGAAATTTGGAGCCAAAAAGTCAAAAGTCGGACAAAAATGCCTGAACTTTAAGTTGAAAGTAGAATTTCCACAATTTTGAGGAAAAAAGTTATGCTTCTTTAGCTTTTACAGCAGCTCTGATCCTCTTCTGTGGTTCCATCACAGGTTGTGCAAAAAACATAATTTTTCCCTTTAAATGAAAAACAAACAGAAAGTTCAGTCCAGAATCTCACTTTTTATATTACATGTACAACCTCATACTATGTTTATATACTTTTATGTACAGTACAACTTTAATTCGTTTCACTCGCTGTGCTGTTTCTTGGGAAGTTTGTGTCACATTCAACAGAAAAAAACAACAGTGTGGAGAAAATTTGATTTACAATGTGGGAAAAGTGTGTTGGAATCCAAAAAAGAGAGGGAATTATTCTTTAACGTTTCTGTCCAAAAATATTTAAATGAATTTTCTGTCCTACATATCACACGATTAGTTCAACAACTATCAGAATGCTGAAAATCCAATGCTTCTTCTTGTTTTCACAGTTTCTTGCTATGATAAATTGTGTAGTTTTAGTAGGTTTCTCTTAAATATACTATGATTTTCAAATCTGCCAGCATGTTTTCTTTGGTTTATAGAGTTAATCAAGAGTAATTTTATGATTTATCGCACGTCTATTCATCAGCCTGTCCCTTGAGAACTCACGTTTCACAACTTGTTTCATGTATCAGCTTTACAATACATGCCTCCTATTCCATATCACCACAGGATATTGCAGAAATATGATCTATACATGTCCTATTGTTGAAAACTCATTCAGCACCGCACTGTGAGAGTCAAGGTAATAAATAAGTCATTGAAGACACTTTAATACATTTTAACACTGTGCTAATATTTTTGTAAATTAATTGAACCCCCGGTTTCACCAGGTGTAGATTTAGTTACAGTTTTTAACTCTGTTCTCCTGCCTGAACAGCTGCAACTCCATTGATGCTTTTACTGTTTTTATTACACCGAAAACCTTCATTTAGTGATTTCTGGTTAATTTCAGCTTTTACAAGTCAAAATCAAAAGTAAAATATAAATCATCAGATTGTGATCAGGAGGTTCAAGATAAAAGTCAGCAAGATTAAAGGTGAGGCAGGCTAAACACTAGTGTCTGATGGCACAAACAGCTGATTTACTTACCTACCTACCTACTTTCTACACAGTGAAAGTTTCATTTGAAACTCAACAGCAGCACTAGTTGTCACTTTGATTATAGATGTGTCCCTCACTGAGGTAAACCAGTTATCAAACCACCTGATTTTCCAACGCTTTTCAGATTATTGGTGCCATTGTTTGGCTTTTGTGTAGACAATCAGACTCTTAGATTTATATTTTTATCGCAAAATCTCGGTTATCAGCCTCCTTGAATACAAATAATTGACATCGACCATGAAAAACAGCATATCGGTCGACCCCTAGAGGTGATAATATCCTCCTAAAAGCACTTTTGACACATACGATGTGGAATATTCAGCTGTTTTAGGCACCTCATTGGTTCTCTGCACACACATCTCTATGTAATTTAGCTTCATGGAGCTCTGGAGTCGAGATGACAAAGGAGACGACACTTAATGAGAGGAAAGAAAAAAGGTCAGAGGAAGGAGAGTGTGTGAGGGAGATGTGGAAGGTGATTTTAAAAAGACAAAAGGAGGACCGAAGGAGTAGAAAAGAAGGGAAAAAAAGGGTAAAGGAGAGAAAATTAAACAGTGGAGAACCAGACTGTGTTCGGAAAGACAAGTCCACATAATAAAAGTCAAGAAATCAAGAAATGACTTGTTAATAAAAGCAGCACAGACAATTATGAGCAATACAATGAAAGGTAAGGGAGCCAAAGGGTCTAATTAAAGTTTAATCGTTTCCAAACTTAAGATAAATGTGGTGTCTAGACTTTAGACTTTCATTTTGGAAGAAGCAGCCGTGGTCCATCTACAGACTCCAATCTGTTGCGAGTCGATATTGAAGCTATCTGCCACTGTGCTGAGGGACCGAGGCGAAGAGAAGGAAATGTCAGGAGGGCTGAAATGTGAGAGGCAGCAGTTGAACACAGGCGGCCCACGCAGTTTCCTCCACTTCTTCTGGAAAAAGCACACGATGGAGCGGCTCTGAATGCAGCTGTGATTGAGAAAGTGATTATTTAGACGGCAAGACGTGACACAAAGCGACTAAAGCGGTGACACTGTGTGATGGCACATCTAGTCGCCTTTGGGATTACTCCAAAAGCAAACCCCTGCACCAAAGAACAACAAAATCCTGAATAAACTGAGCTATAAATGCCATTTTTCCAGTCTTTTACAGCATTTAAATGAGTGAATATTTACATGTAGGCTACTTGTAGCACAATTAATGTTGAATTATACTAATTTAAAAGCTGTTATAGAAGGAAGATACGCTCACTGGCCACTTCATTAGGTACACCTGTTCAATTGCTTGTTGACACAAATAGTTACTCAGCCAATCACATGGCTGCAACTAAATGTATTTAGATATGTAGACATGGTCAAGACAACTTGTGAAGTTCAAACCAAGCATCAGAATGGGGAAGAAAGGGGTTTTAAGTGACTTTGGCATAGTTGTTGATGCCAGATGGGCTGGTCTGAGTGTTTCACAAACTGCTAATCTACTGGGATTTTTACACACAACCATCTCTAGGGTTTACAGAGAATGGTCTGACAAAGAGAATATATCCAGTGAGCTGTGTGAACCAAAATGCCTTGTTGATGTGAGAAGTCAGAGGAGAATGGGCAGACTGGTTCCAGATGATAGAAAGGCAACAGGAACTCAAACAACCACTGGTTACAACCATGGAATGCAGAGTATCATTTCTGAACAAACAACACGTCCAACCTTGAAGAAGATGGACTACAGCAGCAGAAGACCGCACCGGGTGCCACTCCTGTCAGCTAAGAACTGGAAACTGAGACTACAATTTACACCAGCTCACCAGAATTGGACAATAGAAGATGCCTGGTCTGATGAGTCTCCATTTAAGCTGCGATATTCAGCTGGTCAGAATTTGGCATAAATAACATGAAATCATGGATCCATCCTGCCTTGTATCAATGGTCCAGGCTGCTGGTGGTGGTGTAATGGTGTGGGGGATATTTTCTTGGCACAGTTTGGACCCCTGATCATCATTTAAATGCTACAGCCTACCTGAGTATTGTTGCTAACCAGGTCCATCCCTTTATGACCACAATGGACCATCTTCTGATGCTGCTTGCAGCAGCATAATGCTCCATGTCACAACACTCAAATCATCTTAAACTGGTTTCTGGAACATGACAATGAGTTCACTGTACTATAATGGCCTCCACAGTCACCAGATATCCATCTAGTAGAACCTTTGGGATGTGGTGGAACATGAGATTGGCATCATGGATGCGTAGCCGACAAATCTGCAACAACTGTGTGAATATGAACCAAAATCTCTGAGGAATGTTTCAAACAAATCGTTGAAAAGATTGCAACCAAGAATTAAGGTAGTTCTGAAGGCAAAAGGAGGTCCAACCTTTTACTAGCAAGATGTACCTAATAAAGTGGCCACTGAGTGTATGTAAAATAGTCTTGCACATGCCTCCTTTTTCAATTAAACTACATGCGATGTGTAATCTGAGCAGCTTCAGTCCTTCATCTGTGTCTACAGTAAGTCGTCTTTTAGCCAAAATCACAATCGATCAAAAGAAATGAGTTTAAAGCAAAAAAAAGTGCTCAGCTTGTGAAATAGATTATTGTTGCTTCACTTCTTATCAATTCAGTATTCATGCAGTTGATTTATAAATGTGAGTGATCTAGAAAGAATCTCTCTCTACATATAGATATATAAATAAAAGACAGAGAAAAAGATCTGAGACAGAAAAGGAAGCATCTGAGAGGGAAAAAAGAGCCAAAGGAGCCGATAAAACTGCTTCACTCTTCTTAACGCAGCTTCAGGGATCAGTTGTCTGAGGGCAGTCACTTTATCCCTGTATCTCTGCTCTGTGTGTCGGCCTCCATTCAGCCGTCTGACCCCGACTGTTCATCACTGAGCTCCGATAATGTCGGATGAATCTGACAATTCAAAGGCAGCATAATAGTCTGTCTGCTTGTGCCCTCGTCTCCTGCAGCAGCTCCACATTTGTACCAACCAGGAACGGTTCGTGAAATAGTGGTGCAGAAGCAGAAATATGTGGCTGTATTGTGGGGTTTTCAAAAAAGAAATAAAAAATGTTGATTCGTTGCGAAAAATGGGTGATGTTGGTGCGTTCAGTTGGATGTAAGAGTTCAGGTGACAACTTGAGCAGAAAATAAACATTACAAAGTCAGCTTTTCTTCTGTTCTTAATCGACTGTTGCTGTTTCGTGAACTGATAAAGTAAATAAAAACTAATTAAACTGTAATTGTGGCATGTGTAGAGGTTTAGGCAGCCTACAATTCAGTACTTAGTAACCCCAAAATTGCAGATTTAGCAGCTCACAAATGCTTTTTGAGTCTTTTTATTCTTGATTTCGTTGTTTTCTTCTCTCACACATGACTTCAAGAAATATTTTTTGGACTTCTTGTGCACACAAAACTACTGCAAGGTTTTCGAAAAGAGGTTCAAAGACAGAAATGTTGATTCAACTGAACATTAGCTGCAAAAAATGGATGATTTTGGTGCTTTCAGTCGCATTCAATTGCATGTAAAGCTTCAGGCTACAACCCTTACAGAATGGAGAGAGTACAAAATGAGCCTTTCCTCCAGTTTTAATGCACTGTTGTTATTTTATGAACTGAAAAAATAGAGAAAAACTAATTAAATGTAATCGTGGCATGTGATCAAGTATGTTTATCCTTCTACATCTGTACTTAGTAACGCCTGTCTTGCAAATATCACATCTCAAAGGCTTTTTGAGTCTTGTTATTCTTGATTTAGCAAGTTTCTTCTCTCACAGATGACTTCAGGAGATATTTGTATGTTATCTTGTGGGTTTTAGGTGTGAGAGAAATTTGCTGTCTTGATTGTTTTTCTTTATTTTGAAGTAGAAGTTGCTTGTTTTTGGTTTCAGCTCCTGCACCGACTGCGTGATGTTAGCATCCAGATGTTGTAGACATTGACATCAAATCATCCTTCTTTTAATCTATACACTTGTGTCTATGTCACTGGGTTCCACACCAAACCAAAGCAGAGTAGTTCCACGTCAGTGCTTAAAAGTTGGCAAGATGCTGCTCCCCATTTTTGGCGATTATGTCCAACTTCATCTGTCCACGTTACTTTTTTCCAAAATGGCTTTTCCAGGTGTTGCTTTGCAGGCTTCAGACTTTTGTGGTGAGGTTGCAGGTAAAGAAGTTTATGCATCAATGCTCATCAGTGCTAAACGTTGGTCAACCTGTGACATCATAACTTAGTAACCCCTGAACTGCAGATGTCACAGCTCATATATGCTTTTTGATCTTTTTATTCATGGTTTAGTCATTTTCTCCTCTCAAAGATGACTTCTGGAGATATTTCTAGCCTGTCTTGTGGATTTAATGTGTGAGAAAGTCCATTTCTTGATTGCTTTTCTTGATTTTGAGGTAGAAGGTGCCTGTCCTTACTTTTAGTTCCTGGATGATATTAGCATTCAGATGTTACTGGTAATAATCCATGAAGTGTTTTCTGTGCTACTGGGTTCCACACCTAACCAAAGCAGATTAGTTCCACCTCAGTACTTAAAAGTCAGCCAGATGCTGCCCCCCCAACTTCATCTGTCTACATCACTTGCTTCCAAAAGGGCTTTTCCAGATGTTGCTTTGCAGACTTTAGACTTTTGTGATGAGGTTGCCTGTGAGGAAGTTTGTTTGTCAGTGTGCATCGGTGTTAAAGATTAGAGAAAGTTCTTTTCTTGATTGCTTTTCTTGATGTAATTCACGGTGGATTTTAAGGTAGAAGGCGTCTGTTTTTAGCGTCACTTCCTGCATGATATTAGCATCCAGAAACTGTTGATATTACGTGTAAATCACCCTTCTTTGTATCCATACAGTGTTTTCTGGGCTACTAACTTCGACACTAAACTAAGGCAGATTAGTTCCACCTCAATGCTTCAAAATTGGCAAGATGCCGCTCCACATTTTTGGCGACCGTGGCCAAAGAGCTCAATTTTAACTTCGTCTGTCCACGCCATTTGCTTCCAAAATGATTTTTCCAATAGTTGCTTTGCCGACTTTTGTGATGAGGTTGCATGTAAGGTTTTACTCTTGTGCATCAATGCAACATCCCTCCTGTATCAGCTACACCTTCCTACAGCTCCTATACAGTATTATGGAGGTTTTTTCAAAGCCACCTTCCTCCCAGATCTCGTCTTGACTTCCCCTCACCTGCCATTTCCTAATGACATTTCACATAGTGGAAATTGCAAGCCAGAAATGCGCCACATCTTTTTATAGCCCTCCTCTGCTTCGTAGGCATCAAATAGCTTTAATTTTCAGTCAGTTGCTGAGAGGAGTCCATGGTTATGAAGTGTTACCTCACTGTTTGATGAGTCAGAGGATTCATCAAGTGCTGCAAATGTCATCAGCTTACAATTCTTGACGACGGTTCTTTCACGTCTCATCTACTGTTGCTTTTTTTTTTGCCATATTTTGAGAAAGAAATAGTGGATTAACAGTTGGAGAAAGGCTTAATTTGGTAAAACTGTGTTCCTGTGATGGCAGAGTCACCTGGGAACAGCCGAAAGAGAAGCGAGAGAGACGAGGAAGCAGCCAGAATAGATTTTTGGGAGCAATTAGTGTGAGCAGAGGAAGATAGGGGATATGATTCATCACTTACCACTTGCCAAGTGATGTACTTTAATTTGCATTTAAATCTGTCTACAAATGGAGAGAATCCTCTTCTTTTAGGGAGCATTTGTAAGGCGGCACTGTGGAGGGAGGGGATAGTTGTGAAGGGTTCTGTAGGGTTTTTTTCATCTTTTTATTGCCTGTTTGTCAGTCGCTCTGTAACTTATATTACTCGATTTATATGTTTACTCATTTTGTTATTGCGGATCATGTTGCAGAGCTTATAGAGTGATCTGCCTGCTGATTAATGAGTCCGACTCCCTCCTGACGCTGATATTGCTGCAGTGGCATCGTATGGCATAATGCAGGCTCACTGACATTAGGGAGTAGATGGCGGAATTTATTATGATCTAATGAATGAAAGTAGCTTACAGCAGAGGATGCCAACTCTGTGGATGTGGGCAACAGAGAGCTGTCAAAAAAGATGTGGCGCGTTTGAGGTTGGGAAATTCAAAATTCAAACGCTTGCATTACTTTTATATCAATTCTTTAACTGTATACTTGCACTGTTCAAAAGAAGCCCAGAATAAGACACAGCTGTTGCTCTCTGGTGTATCTACAGCGGCAGGAGAAAAAAGAACTATAAGTATGTATTTTTGAGGTAATAAAGGAACCAGCGCTGACGGATAAATTGTATTTTTATCGTCACATGCAATCCACAAGAAAAATGCACCACTTACTGCCCAAATGACTCTGGCATTTCCAGATGTTGCTATGCAGAGTAGTGGAAATCTTTTATTTACCTACATTTGCTGTGAATTCACACCAGGGATCAACTGATATTTTCTTTATTCAGAGACGACAACGATAACTGGTAATCAAGTAAAACCAATAACCAATATT
This sequence comes from Amphiprion clarkii, assembly GCA_027123335.1. Taxonomy (NCBI): domain Eukaryota; kingdom Metazoa; phylum Chordata; class Actinopteri; family Pomacentridae; genus Amphiprion; species Amphiprion clarkii. The sequence goes on along the minus strand of CM049585.1, from coordinate 27,089,756 downwards.
TTGAACAATTAAATGTTATATTGTAACAGCATGTGATAGCAGAAAATCTGTTATTCATAACTCGGCTTCTTTGTTGACAATAATTACTGTAACTGAATCAACTCTGTCTTCAAAAAATTACATTCCTGTACATCCTAAACAGCATTCTCAAATACATTTTGAGGGAAACTTGTTTTCTGCTTGTTTGTAAAGTATTACAGATTTGATTCTAACCAACATATCTTTGCCATTCATTTCATAGCTTTACTGTTGCTCCTCTTCAGCCAACTAATCATATATTAGACAGAGGGGGACTGTCAACATGGTAACCCAGAAAATGGAGGAGAAGCTTCAAATGTCTAGTGTAAGGGTCGTCTTTGAACCCAAATCATGACATTTTTCCCAACCTTAACAAAAAAGCCTCTGATGTGTAAAAATGTCTGACGAAGTGGGGTATTTTTCTTCACCTAACCATGAAGTTTTTGTATCTAAAGCTATCTAGAAAATTAGTGAAAACTGATAGTCTTGAATAACACTGGAGCTCCATATAACAGAGATAAGCTACATATACATCATACACCAGTCAGCCACAACATTGAATCCACCTGCAGAATAATATGAACAGTAGGTCCATCTTGTACCAACAAAACAGCTCTGACCCATTTGTCTTAGAGTCCACATGTATCAGGCACCAAAACTGACCTAGAAATCTGACAGGTGTTGCCAGTACGTCCCACAGATCCTCTATCAGTTTGAGATCTAAAGAATTTGGAGTCAATATTTTGAATTCTTTGTCAGTTCGTCAAATCGTTCCTGAACAATGTTTGCAGAGTGGCAGAAAGCATAATGCTGCTGAAAGAGGCCACTGTCTGGGAATGCTGTTCCCATGAAGGAGTGCACTTGGTTCAGAACAGTGTTTAGATCATCATCCAGATGAATGCCGAGACTCAAGGTTTGACCAAATCATCACCTTCTCCTCATAGTACTTTTTGTTGCCTGCCACCACGGAAGCAACACATCTGGTAAATGAGTCCTCAGATCAGACCCATTGGTCCAGGGTCCAGTTCTGATGCTCACTTGCCCATTGTAGGTACTTCCAGGGGTGTACAGGACTTAGCGTATGCACCGATATACAGCTATTTAGTAACACCTTTGTTTCATATCATGAAGGTTTTTAACAATTTGTGCTGCAGCAGTTCTTCTGCATTTACTTCCTACATGCATTGTTGAGTTTTTGGCGCCAATGTTTCCAACGCCAGTTCACCATTTGGCCTTCCATGGACCACTTTTGGTAGGAACTAACCACTGACCCTTTCAGCTGTCACAGTTTGGTGGCACTCATGTTTCCAATGCCAATTAAACATTTGTCCTTCTATGGACCATTTTTGGCTAGCCACTGCGTACCAGGGGATGCTCTGACCCAACCGTCCGGCCATTACAGTTTGGTGGTGCCAATGTCTCCAACACCAATTAGGCATTTGTCCTTCTATGGACCGCTTTTTGCTAGCCACTGCGTACCAGGGGATGCTCTGACTCAACCGTCCAGCCATTACAGTTTGGTGGCGCCAATGTCTCCAGCACCAATTCGACATTTATGCCTCTTTGGATCATTTTTGGCAGGAACTAATCACTGCACACCAGGAGAAGTCCTGAACCAGCCTTTCAGCCATAACAGTTTGGTGACGCCCATGCCTCCAACGCCAAGCCAATGTTTGTCCTTCCATGGACCACTTTTGGAAGGAACTAAGCACTGCATACCCTTAGACGCTCTCATCCAACCTTTCAGCCATAACAGTTTGGTGGCGCCAGTGTTTCCAATGCCATTTCAACATTTGTCCCTCTTTGGACCACTTTTGGTAGGAACTAACTTAGATACTCTGACCAACCTTCCAGCCTTCACAGTTTGGGGCTTTTAAGATCCTCATGATGCCCATTTTTCCTAGTTCCAGTACGTCAATTTCAAAAATTTACTTGGTGCCTAGCACATCCTGTCTTTTGATGGATATGATGCAATAAAATTATCAAGGTTATTCACTTGGCATCTCGGTGGTTTTAAAGTTGTGGATGAGGCTTTAACTACACAGACAATATTTTATTTTGGTCTTTTTCTAGCAAGACTGCCATTTACGCAGCAGTATGATTACTAGATATCAGCATGTATCATAGTTTATTGGACTTTATTTTGTTGCAAAAGCTATAAAATGCTGCTTAAATCATTTAAATACGCTAGCTGAGATGCCACTGCCGCACTTCCAGGATGTTGTAGTTGTATTGTATTAATCCATCATGCAAGAAACTTTTCTCTACACAATTTCCCCTCCCTCTGGTGATTCCTGTCACATGTGTTCACAGAAGAAATAGCATTTTCAACATTTAGGGTTCATAATTGGGAAAGTTTCGGTGGATTTTCCCTGCAGTCGACAGAACTGTGCCCTGCTGCTGGAGTTGTTTTTCCCTTCTGTATGAAGAATGTGTTATTATGAAACTGGCGCATTGATTAGCACTTGAATTAAACGGCGTCGCCACCAGTTGTTGTTTCACTGCCCAGAACTCGTCATTGCAGCGGCCCCTCATGTGTGCTGCAGAGATTGATCACAAAAAATGAAGTGCTTGTAACTCTGGACAGGGCCCATCTACTCTCAAATAGGAGTGTAATGAGGGAGAGGAGGGGAGCATGGAGCAGCAGAATAATGAGGCGAGAGGAAAAAAACATCAGCGGCAACTTAATGACGGCAGATGCACCACCTTTAACCACATGTGGCGCTAATGTTATCACAAGATTTCTTGTTTCTCCCTAAAATTACCAAAGAAGATGCCAAAAAAATAAGAACTGAAAGCTGCTCTGAAATATCGATTCCCCCATCTTGAACCATTAGACTAATAACCAGATTGATCTGACAATTAATACTGTATATCGGGGTCCTCTAATCCGTTCCTCTGTAATTAATGATGTGGCGTTTGAATGAAGCTCACCAGGTCATAAAAGTTAATCAGCGTGTAATTAGAGTCAGAATCAAAGTTGGTTTCATTTGTCAAATACAAGAGGTGCAAATAATCTGACTTGATGAACTGCTGCTGACACACAACAGAGCTTTAACTCTATCGGTCCTGACACCAGTAGAGGGTTTGTCAATAGGTGTTTTTACCTCCTGTAATTTTAATCACATTTTTGTGTTTGAAAACGATTTTACCGTCACTGCTACCAATTCTGCCAGAGTCATGCCTTCATTCAAGCCAAAAAAACAAAGAACAGAGAGTGTTGGAGGTGCAACATTCTCAGTTTGATTCCAGCTTTCTTTCTTTCACTGCAGTGATTAACAGGCTTTTGCCACCACAGATGTCTGATGTGTCGGAGGAGGTAAAGCACAGGTGCTACTCATAACATTAACACTGACGGCGTTCTGTCTGGTCCTCCCAGTAATCATTAATCTGAGTCATTAATTTAACTGTTTACACCTGCATCTTCTCTCATCCTGGGCAGGAAGCAGCCGTGATGTAACAGGATACTAATCAAAAACTGTCTCACCTAGAGGTGTTATGATTAGTCGACACGGGCCATAACGCCAACGCTGAAAATGCAGTGATTTTAATCTCCTTTAATCTATTGTTCTGCAGTGTCACTAAGCAGCCCGAGTCAGCTGGGATAGGCTCCAGCCCCCCCGCAACCCTAATGAGGATTAAGTGGTGTATAGATAAGGATGGATGGATGATGGATGGATGGATGTCACTCAGCAATTGTCGCTTTTGGTAGCAGTCATTGGTCGGTTGAAGTCACACTACGGTTTTAGACAATGGTGGCAGCAGAGTCCAACTTGGTGACTCTAACTTCCAACCAGAAGCTTCAGAAATATGGGATAATAAAGGTGGTTGTACACTGTGAAGAATTTCAATGAAGGCAGTAGGACAATGAAGAAAAACTATAGAAACTAGTCAGTGACCAATGCTGTATTTTAGTACAGCTAAATTCCTATTAAAGCTGTCCTCGTTGGCATATTTTTGTGTTTTTGCTGTCAGACAACCGAACAACATGAAATAGTGACTGAAACACTGATCATTACGACTCCAAGTTGGTGCTCTGAGTGTCGTAATGTTGTCTAGCTTACTTATCATACAGATGAGTTAAAGGCAACAGCAGCTCTATGAACAACTACACAATAAGAAGAAAACAACTTGTTTAGCTGCTTCGTGTTTCTAAAATATCCACCGTGTCCACGTTGCAATTTGTTTAATATACAGATGAAGCTTTTCACTTTGTTAAGGGCTTTGGTAAGGTTTTGTTTTGGTGTTGCACCGCTAACGTTTCTGGAGTTTATAGTTTAACTCTCCAGTTTTGCACTTTCACATCTAAACCTTTGTTTAGATTTACTACAGTTTGTTAAAATAAAATTATCGTAAATGAAGTATTTTCGTGGGTGGAAAATTAGTCATTAGAAAAATGGTCTTTAGTGGCAACCCTACTCTCAACTACATGAGCATTAAATGCCTTTATTGAGTAAGTTTTAGAAGAAATGTGTGCACCCTTCAATCTTCTTAGATGAGTGTTTAGAAGCTTTACACTCCTGGATTGAAGCATTTTCTTCCATTCTTCCTGACTAATCCTCTCAAGCTCTGCCTCATTGGATAAGAAGTGTGTGCGTGTTATGATTAGTTCATCAGGAGGACTGAAATGCAAGAAATAAGGGAACAAAAGGTAAACTTTAATCCAGAAAACTTACTTGAAAATGTATTAAAATTAGATGGGAAAAAGCAAAAGGTGGCTCAGGAGTTCAAGAACAAATGCTGATGAATGATAAAACAAATCCAAGTCAACAGAATCAAGAAACACAAGGATGTTTACTAGATAATCTAACAAATGGGGAGAATATCCTGGAGCAGGTGAGAAGTAAGGCACAAGTGAAAGTAATGAGGGTAGAGCAGCAACAAAACCAAAGACCGTGAACCCGACAACCTCCTCAGGTTTCACTGAATTAAACACTATTGCTCCGGTGTGAGGATGCATAGTTGAGCAGATTCTCTTCTTCGATTCCTAAAAACCTCAGATCTTCTCTGATGTATTCACTCAAGGCCGTAATGTCATGGTATGTAGCACAAACTAAATAAATACATTAATAACAGAACAATGGCAGCCAACATGAAGTAAAACATAAATTACTTAAAGAGAAGTGGAGCATTTTTCAAGAAGACACCTAATTTATAAATAACTTTTGGCTCATTTCACTTGTAAAAACAAAATTAATTTCTGGTCAAAGTCCTGCACAAGATTCCTAACAGAGAGTTGCCTGAAGAGTTACCTTGTTTAATCTGTAGCCCCTTTCAGAATTGCACTCCTTTCCATTAATCTGATGGCAACTGATAGTGTTGGGTTTTTTGTCTGAACTGCATCCAGTCACATTAACAGATGGGCATTTACAAACAACAGCAGTTTGAGTTGTGTAAAGTGATTAATGGAAGGCGTTTCCAATTTTTCAACATTTCAGCACCATTATTCATCTGAAAACATCACAGGGAGACTCTTTACTCTGAGTTTATTAAATACCTGCAGCAATAGACAGCAGTAAAATCCATATGAGCGTCTCCAAAGCAATTGCAGATGTGAAACAAGACTGCTGTGATGTAAATTAATATCTAGTAGGTAGAAATTATCCCCAATTCTTATCTAATGGCAGGTCCCAGTTTACTTTTCTTTACATCACATGGGTTCCAAGACAGACAATGTGAACTGTGTATTTGTGATGATAGCCTGAGTTTGGTGTTCGATAAACATAACATTGAGGCCAAAAAGCTCAATTTTAGTCTCATCAAAACAAAAAAGTTTCACACATGCTTTCTGACAAACTGTTGTTGAGATTTAATATGAACTTTTTGAAAAATGGCTTTCTCTTTGCCACTCTCCCATAAAGTTTTGACTGTAGTCTTGCTTGTAACTACATCAGAGGAGTCATAGGTGTCTTGGTGGCCTCTTCCATTAGTGTCTTTCTTGCACAGTCACTCAGTTTTTAGAGCAAAATTTTGATACAACTATTAGTGTTACTGTTTTGAAACTTGGTTAGAAAATACACACACACACACATATATATAAATAAAGTTTTTTTTCCATGACCACACTGAAGTGGGAATGTTGGCGGGGATACTAACAAGGAGAGAAAAGGGGCTTTGTGTTGTGTGTCTGCTCCTTTTGTGTACATTCTGCAGATGTTTGCTCTCAAGCTGTGTCAAATCCAAACGGAACTTTGATAAACTGATCTGAGCTCACAGTAAACTGAGCTCCAGGGTTGTCAAATACTGTAAAAAGCCATAAGCAGCGGATAGTTGACTCCTTTTTAGTGCCTCTTTGTAATGCAAACAGCTGGAACAAACAGCTTGTAATCTGTGTTAAAATCTGTCTCTCGTCCCTGAGGCTTCAACTCTGCCTCGCAGCTCAAATAAGAAGTGTTTGCCGTGGCTTCAGAGTGTGTTCTTACCGCAGTGGTGCTTGTATGTATTGTTCTCTCATAGCTTTTTGTAAATACAGTCTGTGTTTTTGTGTCCTTTGCAGTCAAACAGCCCAGCTAAAAATGACTGTACACTGCAGAAGCTGATAGCGGTGGAGGTTTATGTGGAGAATGACCTCAGATGTGCTGCTGCTGTGCATTAATAGTGACAGATATGGCATCAGGTGACCTCAGGTTGCTGGAAAACGCCCAAGAAACTGAAACGTATGAGAATGTGAATGCATTTAATGTCCAGTTTGCTTTGGTTTCTGCTCCCGGTGAACGCTGGAATGATTGTGAGGTTCGGTTGGCTGGCTGGAATAAAATAAGAATAAAACAAAAGCCATGGAAAGTGACATTTGGGGACTTTTCTAAAATGCTAAGCAGTACATCACGCCTAAATGCCAGAGAAAGTAATATGCAGGACTGGCAACTCTTTGCTGTTTTGTAAAAGAGGAATAGCAAGTCCGTCCCCTGTGACTAATTTAATACAAACTTATAGTGACAGATAAAGTTAATAGAGTCAGTGTAAGGCACTAAGATGAGCAAATTATTCCTTTACCCAGAACATTCATTTACATTAAAGTGACAAAGCAGACTTTGTTGCCACGATGCCACTTTTGATGAAAGGTTGCAATAAAGACTCGTCTTGCACTTGTGCTGCAGAGTACAAACTGCATATGTTTTGGTTTTCTTAGGTTTTTTGTGTAGATGTGCAGACCTCTAATGTGAGAGAGAGATTACAGCTCAATATGTCAGAGCCACGATTAATACCAGTGAGATTAATCCAAGCAAGGTAGACGTACAAATCAAGAGATGGTCCTTCAGCTGCATTCATACCAGATAAGGGTCCCTGATTCACCTCAGAGGGTTACAGCTACAATACATCAGCTCATTATAGGAGACAAAAGGTGTAGTCCAAGGTGGTGTTTAGTATGGACATCATTATTCTCCTCCTACTGCTGCCTCTAGGCTCAGTCCTTTGATAGAAAGTGAAATTACATATGAAAGCCTGTTCAATTACATATTAAACAGTTCTAGTCTTGAACCTGTCAGCGAGCAGAGACTCCTTTAATCTTTGTGTAATTATTTCTGTTCGCTGCCCAAACCTGAGCGAGCCACAACTTTTAACGAGAACCCTACAACCTTATTATTAAACCTCTCGTACGCCTCTACCACCTCCGTCTGTTACGTTACCTCTCTCCGACCTCCATACCTGTGCATGTTGACAGTCTCTGTCTGGTCCACCCTCAATCCCCCCGACCTTGCCTCTCTGTGACTTTCCCTCCCTGCAGATCGGCGACCAGATCCTGGAGGTGAACGGCCGCAGTTTCCTCAGCATCCCCCACGACGAAGCCGTCCGGGTCCTGAAGTCGTCACGGCACCTGATGATGACGGTGAAGGACGTCGGACGGCTGCCCCATGCTAGGACGGTGGTGGGCGAAACCAAGTGGATCGCCAGCTCACAGATCGCAGAGAGTTCGGCCAACAGCAGCGTGGCAGGGTGAGTTTTGACTGGTAACTTGTAGTTTTTTACAGTTCTGAGAAAATTCAAGAACCCCTCTAGTGGATGCTTTTTACTTTGTTGTCCATATGATGGTTTTCATACTGTAAAAGATATATAATCAGCAAAATAAGCAGTCAACACCATGACTTAGCACTTCACCATTGAAAGTGAAGTGGTCATTCTGACTTGCTGATGGTGGCGCTACATCAACCTTTAACTGCAGATTCTAGATTTCTACTTTAATTGTAGTTTTTTTTACAATTTATTAATTGGTTTGGTAATAGAAAGTTAAAAAAAAAACATCCATTTGCAACGCCTGCTTCATTCTGTCAAGGGTTCGGCAGTGCCTCTTCACGTCCTCTATAGTGGGCACTTGGTAGTGTACTACTGGGGTAAATAGAGCTTTTGGACACCTATTAAAAATGTGGCACAGCAGTAATTTTCACTCTCACAGATTCCATCAGGTTGTCCTCCAGTGATTTTCCTATACTTTGTAGCATTCATTTTAACCTTAAAGCTCCTGCTGCCAACCCTGACACCATGCTTTACAATGTTGATGGTGTGTTCCAAGAGCTCAATTCTAGTCCAAGACACTTGGATGTCTGAGTTGCTGAAACTTGTAAGACCTTCAGAGGAGTCATAGCTGTCTCGATGAAACAGATTTCTAGGTTTTTTTAAAAATAGTTTCCTAATTAGTTATGCTAATACATCCATATAATATTTTTTATATGCTACAATATCATGAGTAAAATAAGCAGTCATTACCATGGTTTCAGCATTTCCACATTTAAAATGCAGTGTATTGACCACAGTCTCCTAAACTTCCAAGGTGTCATACATAATAAACTTACAGAACCCATCCTGTCTTATCAACCTGCAGGTCCAAACTTAATATTTCCTTATTTGCCTTCAGTTTCCACTTTGAACCTGTATGACTGAATTAGTTCAATATTACAGCAAATATGTGCTTTTCCATGTAGCAGAGATGGTGTTTAAGTAGACTTGTAGGTGAGCCGTTGTGCTCGAGCTGCAGCAAGTAGCAGGATTAGCTTCGCAGTAGCAGCTCCAAAGCTTCCTCTTTCAATCAAATGTTCCTCCTCCATTGATGTTTTGAACAAAAGCCTTAAGATGTCCAAGTTTTTGATGATTTTTGGTGACTCCTCAGGGCCAAGAAATTGATCTTACAAGCTGTTATCCTGTTTCGCCTGTTTTAGTATTTATTCTTAGTTATTTAGCTTTGAAATTAGATTTTACTAGTTTTATCCTATGTTGATGTTTTGCACTTAATTTTTTTGCTGTATGTCATATAACTTGTACAGCACTTTGTTGTTTTAAACATGCTATATAAAAGCATTTGATCTGATTCATAGATCTGCCAATTCTAGAGAAAGTAGCGGTGCAGAGTTACATCTACACCATTTTAAAGCAGATAGGTATCATTTCCAGGGAAATAAATTTTTAAATGTGTAACCTTGATACACAGAGATGAGTTTTCAGGAGCTAATCAATGACCGGAGATGGACTGTAAATGACGTTTTGTGGTGTAAAACCAACACATTATGCACTTTCAGGAGATTGGAAAGTTTCTTCTAATTTCCTGGAATCTCTGCACTGTCTTAGTGCTAAACTTAGTTCATTCTCATGTCTGTAGCTTCCATTAAACATCCAGACATGAGAGTGATATCAATCTTCTTACATTAGATTTGTCTCAGAATAAGCGTATTTTCTTCAGGTTGGACTGAGAATCAGAACTAAAGAAACAAAGTAGGCCAAAATAAACTTGTTGCATTACTGCACTGTACAGTTTTGTAAAAGTTTTCATTGAATACATGAGAATTTTGTGTATTTTCTTGAGCTAGAATAACATATGCAATAGTGTATATTAAATTTTGGTCTCGAAATGTAAGTGGCATATTGTGAATTATGGTATTTTTCCACTTCTGCTGGTACATGTGTCACAGTAGGTTCAGAAACTGCACATGATGAGTTTGTAGGTGCAGCATTAATTAGCAGAGAAGCTGTAGAATCTATTTTTTTTTGTCTCAAAAGATGTCAGAATCAAAGGTGAATATCAGCAGAAATCACCAAATGAAGATTAATTAATTTTTATATGTCAGCAGTGATTTTGGCCTTTAAAAAACACGAGTTTCATTATTAACAGTTGCTCTGACATTCACTAAACTTGCCTCAGTGCAGGTAACATGGTGGAATGGAAATGCTCCACAGAAAAACTGTAATTAGTCGCCTTATCAACACAGAAAAATACTGCAAATTGACTTCTTCACCTCTAAAATCATTGAAAGCCTGAAGCCCAAAGGCAAGAAATGAAGGTGTGCTGATGTCAGTGAACACACGGTAAAACATCGTGTTTTTCTTTGAATATAGTCACAGAATTTAACCATCTAGGGTGCTCAGACATCCATCATTCACATGACAACACTCTGCCTCGTTTTATTTTGTGGTAAAAACATGCAATCTGCAGCTTCTTTCAAAACACCACACCTGAACAACACTGCTCCTCACAACCTGGAGGAAATGTGCTGCCCAACAACTAAATTAAAGTTTCATGGAAATGCCAGACTCGTTTTCTCATCAGCTCAGTGGCACACAACCAAACCAACAACATGGATCTCCTCTCCAAAACAATAAGAAGCATTTAATATTTACATAACAACCAATTTCTGCTCGGCTCCCTCCATTCCAGATGTATCCTCAGAGTCATTACAGCAGTTTCCAGCAGAAGCAAGAGACAGATGGATGTTTTTGATTCATTTCACTCTATAAAGTTTAGGTTAAACTGCTACTACTAATATCAGCACAATTGCATAAATGTAATAAATAAATTAACAGTCCCATTTGATTTGAGGTTTTTTAATAGCATATAAATGAAAAACTGGTGTATGCAACTTGAAATACTGAAAGTTCTTGCCAACCCTGACATCATGATACTGCCACCACCATGCTTCACCATGGTGATGGTATGTTTGTGATGATGTACAGTCTCTTCAGCATGTTGGATGCACACATGAATTTTGAAATTGTGTTTTCATGCACTTTTTTTTATAAATACAGAAATGCTCTAGGACGAAGCTAAAAAAAATTGACATATAAGATGCTCCACTGCCCTACAATTATGTTTTACTACTTCATGTCTATCTTTGCCATGATACATGACTGACTGTACATAAATGCCCATTATTGGATGCATCTGAGAATAACTGCATCAGGAGCAGGAGATTAAGTTAAAAGTTGATGTGTTGGCCTTAAAAAAGGGTTTTATTGATTAGCTCGGTTACAAGAAAGTGAAACAACCCCCTCTGGAGAATGTTATTTACCATGTTAGCATGTCCATATGATGTTTTTTAGACTATGAAAGACATATAATGAACAAAATGAGCAGTCAGCATCGTGGCTCAGCAGTTCCACAAATGCAAACTGAGTTCCAAATTTCCAGAGTCTCGAAATTTAATTTGAGATTATTTAATAGCATATAAAGAAAAAATGGAATATAAAGCAGGAGATTTGGCCAAAAACTGGATATACTGATGTTTTTTTCGTCTTTGCCTTCATTCGTCACGTTAGCATGTTGGATGCACACATAAATTTCCATAAATTTTTCAGAAAATGCTCCAGGAGGAAGCTAAGAAGTTGACATTTTAGATGCCCCACTGCCCTACAATTATGTTTTACTACTTAATGTCTATCTTTACTGTGATAAATGTCCATTATTGGATGCATCTGTTTCAGGTCTTTCTAGTTCTAAATGATAGTAATTGCATCAGGGGCAGGAGATTAAGTTAAAAGTTGGTGTGTTGAGTGCAGTTTTGGCTTTTAAAAAAGTAATTTTTCTGCTTGTTTCATTGCTCTATTTTACACATTTGAATTCAGTAACTTTAAAGCGCTGCACACATTCACACTGCTTCATTAAATATCTTCTCTTTAAAGCCTGATAATTATCTGGCATTGCGATGAATGAGGACATCCAGGGAGCAGACATTTGCAGAATCAGTAAAAAAAGAGAGAATAAACGGCTGAGTTGGTCTCCAAAGTCAGCTGGACTAATTGAATTTGAATCCCAAAACAAGGTCAACGCGCTTTGTTTTTCTGTGGGACTGCAGTATTTTCTGGCCTCCGGTTTAATTCTCTGTTACTTCTCAGCCCCTGAAGGCTGCGCTTTGAGTTGTCACATTCGCTCGTGGATTTAGAGCCTTTTTTTTTTACTTTTTACGGGCGCTTGAGGATGTGAAGACATCTACTCGAGTGGAGCGGGAGTATGAGGCTGAAAAAAAAATGACATACGTTTCAACATCCTTCCTTTTATGTCATCGGAGAGAGGGGAAAAAAAGAGAGTGTTGGTGTGTTTTCACGACATGTATTTCACTGTCTGTGCTTTAAATGTATTGAAAAGCCTCACTGGCAGACGCTTCACATTCCCCTGTTAAAATGCGTTTCTGTGCAGCATCTCTGAAGAACACAAAAGTCACGATGAAGACTTAAAAATCTGGAGTACCGTGCACTTACCAGTTTCCATTAAATAAGAAATACATTCAAAAAAGATGAAAAGCTGTCAGTCAAGATGTTTTAAATCCTCTTTTTCACGCCAAGCTCAAATATGTTAGGAAGCTGGTGAAATATATTATTCACTATTAACTCTTTAGTCACTCTGGAAGTTCAGGTCTTTAATGCTGATTATGAAGCACTCATATATGTTTACTGACTGTATATGCATATCATTTTTTGTATTAGTGTCTGTAAAAATGCCAAAAAGACATCTTAAATCCAGTGAAATGTGTCAAATGTAGAGTTCATAAGGAAATAAAATCTGCTCATGCTCTGTATGCTGTCTTTAAAAGCATTACTGCAGTTTGTACAGAGCTAGAATCATTCGCCTATATTTAGATTTTAATGACTTTATTACTATTTTCATTTTCATCTAAGTAGCTCTACAGTTCTTTAGCATCGGGCCTACTATAGAAATAATTATGTTGTTATCACACCTGTTGCATTATTGAGTGGATCATGATTTTTTCTTACATTGTCAGATATGATGACTCTTGGTTTTCGAGTATGTTGCAGGATGACCTCTCTATGACTATAATGCGTGGAATTTGTTGGTGCGCATTAAATTGAAAGACGACTCTCCCTCGGTGATTAATTTGTCCTCTTCATCTGTTTCTCTGCAGCTTCTCTATGGACCAAGGAGCGTCTGCAGCAGGAAAGGTGAGATTCATAAGTAATTTCCTCTTTGTATGTGCGTGCGCTAAGTGTACCCGGGGGGGGTGATTATCTCTCCGGTCGTCCAATTCTCTGTTAATGCCAATGCTGACCTGGAGAATGGTATGGAAAGGAGACAATGTTGACGTCATCGGTTACTCTTGCAGTGGTCTGACTCGCCAAACATTTTCAAAATCTCGTTCATGACGGGAAACGAGAACTCTTTGGATCATGCAGTAAGGCATGTCTGCTGCCAAAACAAGCCCTCATTCTTATTTCAATGCTAGGCCATCGCTGAATCATGGACTTATTGTTGCCTAATACAACTGTGATTAGTTTAAAGTCATGCAAAAAAAAAGTCAGGTTTTTTTCCCCTATAGCAGAATAAAAATGAGGTGTTGTGATCTGCACTGCAGAATGGTTTGACAATACAGCAAACTAAAATCATGTCAAAAAAATGTATCACCACATCATCTATATATCTTAATTAACCATATCTGGAATTGTGGGTTTGAAAATAATCTAAAAGCTTTATTGTGCTGCTTGTGTACTGGGGAATGGTCTGGCTTTATGTTGAACTAAGGTCAAGATTAAAACATGCCAAACAAATATGTCACCACATTATCTATACATCTTAATTAACTACATCTGGAAGTGTAAGTTGGAAAATAATCTAAAAGCATATTTTACTACCTATGTATTACAGAATGGTCTCACTGCACATCAAGCTAAAATCAAGATTAAAGCTTGTCTAATGTAAATATGACACAAGTATGTAACCACATTATGTACATATAATCAATCACGTAATCACATTGGGAAATATAAATTTCAATAATATAAAGGTTTTATTTTGCTTCTTTGGTACTGCAGAAAGGTCTGACTATACCTCAAACTAAAATCTAAATGAAAGCATGTCAAACATAAATATATAATCCCATATATGATAATGAAACACATTTGCAAGTGTGAGGCGCAAAATAATCTTAAAGCTTTATTTTGCTGTTTCTGCATTGCAGAATGCTCTGATTGCACCTGGAGCTAGAATTAAGATTACATTTTGTTAAACATAAATATGTTACCACATTTTGCATATATCATATAGAATCGCAGCTGCAAGTGTGGGTCGGAATATAATGTAAAAGCATAGTCTGCTGCTTCCGTACAACAGAATGGTCTGACAGCTCTTCAAACTAAAATCAAGATTTCAGCATGCCAAACATGCATAGAAAACCACATAGATCATAATCAACCATATTTGGAAGTGAAGGTTGGACAATAATCTAAAAGCATATTGTAGTGCTCCTATACCGGAGAATGGTCTGACTGCACATCAAACTAAAATCAAGATTAAAGCTTGTCAAGCATAAATATATCGCTGCATTACATGTATATCATAGTCAAGTACATCTACAAGTTTGATTTGGAAGATAATCTAAACTCAGAGTGTCGCTTTTGTACTGAGAATGGTCTGACTGCATCTCAAACCAAAATCAAGACTAAAACATATTGAACATAAATATTTTAACACATTTTACATAATTCATATTGAATCACAGCTGGAAATTTGGGTTGAGAAATAATCTAAAAGCACATTCTGCTGCTTCTGTACTGTAGAATTGTCTAACTGCACCTTTACCTAAAACCAAAATTAAAGCATGTCAAACATAAATATGTCACCACATCATGCATATATCATAATAAATCATGTCTGGCAGTGTGGGTTGGAAAACAATCTGAAAGCGTGAAGTGCTGCCTCTGTACTGCAGAATGATCTGACTAAGCGAAGCTGTTTTTGTTGCAGATTTTTAGTGATTAAGGTGACCTTTAGCTGAGCGGTTGGTGTCCTGAGCGATCACCTGGTTTAATTCCTGCCTTGGGATCCTTTGCTGCATCTCATTCCTTAATTCTTAGTCTTCAACTTTCTTGCCCCTCTCCGCTGTTTCAATTTTTGCAAAAGGAATAAAAATGCCACCAGAAATAATTATTTTTTGCTACTGATTGGGAAAGAACAAGCCGTACCTGTCAGGTCTCACCTTTTTATGTGCTTTAATGTCTTGGTTTGTCACAGTAGGTTTTCTGCTTTGGGGTTTAGAGCTGCTCAGCTAAACAGCACTTCAAGCTCAGATTTGGGCTAATAAGATCACGTGGAGTTTTGTGTAATAGAGTGTATTAATAGGACGTCATGTTGAAACCTTTTAACGTCAGTATGCTAAATACGATGATCACCATATCATCAATCCAGAGACTGCGTTATTAGCTTGTATCTTAGAGCTATCCTCCGTTCAGAAAGCGCACTTCCACTGTCTTTACTGCTGACTTTGATCGTGACTTTGCAAAGCAGGAGAGTGTGTTTGAATGTAGAAATGAGAGGAAAGTTGGAGGAGACAGCGGCTGACAGCAGAGAAAGAACGAGGGGGAGGAAGGTGAGAGGGAGAGCTCACTTTTCATTATGGAAACTCTGATGGACAGTGTTCTCCTGACAGAGGCCACGAAGCAACACTGTAAGCGAGAACATAGATCGAAGGCATTTCTAGAAGAAGGGGAGCTTGTTTCCTCCAGACTTTGGGGTTTAAAAGTAATTTGTAGACTTTGTTTTGACCCGTTAGCTGCACCGCAGAGTGGTGTCTGCGATTACTGTCGAAGCTTTTCCCTTTTCCGATGCTCCGTGTGAGGTAAGAGGCGCTGTAACTGATCAGGAGCTCAGAGATAAAAGGGAAACTCTGCAGAAATGTTTAGCCTCAACGTTAAAGTCAGAGGCTATAGCGGGAAAAAAGTATGTGTTCTTTTTGGTTTGTCATGCCGCAGAAGACTGAACCACCCAGCTGAATTTAAAAGATTAAAAACACGTCCATATACTTTGAGGTGGATAATGGTGGTGATCCTCAGTTTTCCATCAGTGTGACAAAATCGATTCACCTTTTCATCATCTCATCAGTTCTAGGAAGTTTAAACAAGAATACAGAGCTTTTCTGCAAATTGTGGCATCCAGGAAAGACAAGTTTGCTTATTGAGTTAGCAAACAACAGTTGCAGTTGTAACCAGGGGTGAAAGTAAGCCGGTACGGTCCGGTACTGCGTACCAGCAAAAGTTCTGGTGGCGGTACGCAGTGCCGGGAAAAGATCCGGTGGCGGTACGCCGCTCTTCCACCTGGACGCCACCTGGCTGCCTTCTATCAACCAGAGTTCACTCAGCAGTATGTGAGTGCGCATGCGTGTCTACTTCCGTAACACAGCGATTGCTATGGCCAATAGCAGCCAATAGCAAATAGGTGCGCTTGATTTATTGCACTGGGACATTTTCCACAACTAGTCAATAGACGTCAACAAGCGCCTGGACGGGGCGAGCAAATAAATTACACCTGAAATTCCACATGTTCTTGTGATTGGCTGAAAAACTTTCAACAGGATTTACAACGGTTATCATCGACAGATATTTTAAATAAAAATGGAGAGGAGCACTACAAAACAGTCAAGATTTTTTTTTTTGTCAAAGTAGTAATGCAGAGGAAACTAACCTCTATGTTTACAAGAAAAGACAGGGACACTGAAGATGCGTTACCACAAAAAATCTGAAAAACATCCAGTGATGAAGATGTAGAGCAAGCTGAGAGTCAGGGTGAGGAGGCACCATGTCAGGAGAAAGAAGCAGTTGCAGCATCCCCAGAAAAAAGCACAGGTGATGATGATGCTACGCCTCCTGCATCCTTCCATTTGGACAAAGGGTCAATATGAACAATTTAAAAGCAGAAATGAATGGTTGTATGCCCAGCATGGGAAACAGGGATGCACTCCATGCCACGATGTTAAGATGTTAAGAGCGAGATGAGGGTTTGGCTAATAGTACCGGCAAGAATTTAAAACTACTTTCACCCCTGGTTGTAACTCAAAAACAAGTGAAATAACTGCTGATGCTAATGCACTAATGCTAATCCAGTTTAGCATTATAGTGAGAGCCTTTTTTCATTGTTATTTATAATTTTTTCCTGATATTTATAATATTTAGAAACAAATTTCTGAATTTCCTTTGCAACGATTTTATTAAAAGTTGCAGTATTTCCACTGTATGCAATTAAATTTCAGTTATCTAAATAGCCAAAGAGACACAATTGGTCACTAAACATCAACTTTATGGGTAAGACATGAAGTTTCAGTGAAAGACATAAAGCAAACTGGTGTCTAAAAACTTCCAATAAACTCACTTCTTACATTATTTTCCTTCTGTTTCTCTTATTTTTATTAGCAAAAAGTTTTGTAGCTGCAGTAGTAACTAGGAAACAAGTGAAAGAGTTGTCGATGCTAATGCGCTAATGCTAATCCAGTTTAGCATTATACTGAGAGTGTGTTTTCGTTATTTCTAAATTGTTCCTGACATTTATCATATTTACAAACAAATTTCAGAATTTCCTTTACATAGATTTTATTGAAAGTTGCAGTGTTTAAATTTCAGTTGTCTAAATAGCTAAATAACAGTCAGAATTGGTCACTACACTTCAACTTTATGGTTAAGATCTAAAGTTTAAACAAGTCAAATCATGTGAAAAGTGACAATTTGGGAATCATGAAAGACAAGATGCAAACTGGAGTCTCTAGTGTCACAGAAAACTTAGAGAAAGCTCAGTTTTTCTGTTATTTTTCTTCTGTTTCTCTTATTTTTATCAGCAAAAAAAAATAGTTTTTATCGTTTTTTTGTTGCTGAAACGCTCTCTAACTCACATTTGCATCCATTTACATCCACTTTTCATCATTCTTCGCTATGTGTATTTTTTTATAGGATCCCTGGTATGACTACAAACTCCTGTCCTTTCATTACTTTTTATTATTCCACAAATCCGCTGGTCGATTTTATCTGCTGTTTATTAACTCCCACTGGACGCACTTTGCATCCAAATCCACATCCCTTCTCCTCGGCTGAATTGCTCCCGAAGTATTCATTGCAGGGAGGTGTGGTGCATATTAAATGAAACGCTGTGAGTTGACCTTTCCAGCTACTCCAGTTGCACGTTTGTGAGACAAAGTGTGAAAATAATCTTGAATTTCCATCAAGTTTAATCAGAGTTGCAACCTTCATGCAGCTCTCTGTTCATCTCCACACATATTAGTCTTGTCGTTGCATAGATATGTTAAAATCGTATCAATGGAAAGAGCAGAACAGCAACTTCGTAATTATGCCAGTTCCATATTTCCCAAGTAATAATGTTATGAAGACAGATGTTCTGTGAAATAACAACTTCACTCAGCCGTTCACACTCCTGCTTCTGGGCTGAATAAGTCATGAAGTTCAGATCGATTCGTACAGTCGTCTTACTGCATATCAAAACAACCAGCAGAACTCAACCTTTCCTCTACACTCGTTGTTTGTCTGTGCACCATAAAGTATATATGAGGCTGATGGTGTATCCCACTTTTTATAAAAAATAAACGCAAAATTATTAATCTGATTTTGTTTGTAATGATGTATAAGTTGTGGTCAAACAATTGGTTAAATCTCCACGTTAGCAAATAACCTACAGTATGTGAATACTTTAGACAATAAATTATTGACAGATTAAATAAAAGATCTTTTTTTTAATTCATGAGAAAATAGTGAAAATCTGGCAGCAAAGGTGCCAAAAAAGTTTAATAAAAAACTGTAAAAAAAATAAAAAATAAAAAATCCTAAAAAATAAAATAGATAAAAATAAAAATGGTGAAAATTGAGGCAAATTTCTGAAAAATAATGACATGTTTTAGCAGCTTTGAATATGATAAAACTGTGTATTTTTATGGTCTCACATTGTAAAAAATATTAATTACTATTTGTTAAAATACACACTTTCGATGTGGACTTTATCTACACTTTTTTGTTTTGTTTTTTACAGTCAATGTGTGAATTAATACTATTTATTTCTGATTTTACTAGGTATTATGTGTAATTCAACAAAACAGATAAAAAAAATTGACCATATTTTTGTTTTTGTATTTTACCTGTTTCCTTTTAAATAGTGACATATCTGTGATCTGTATTGTAATCAATATCTGTAAAATAGTTAGCGTTTTTTGCTGATTAAAACTCAGTAAAAACAAAAAAGCGTAATTTTACAGCCAAACATTGTAAAAAAAAAAGAAGTATAAAATATATATTTATAAAAATACAGATTTTTAATGACTTTTACAGTTTTTACCTGTTTTTTATAGTCAATTTGTGAATTATATTTTTTTCTGTAATTATACTTGTTATTGTCTGTAATTTAACATTTAACAAAGCAGAAAATCTCTAAAATAACATACACACATTGCTCCTACACAATTATGCTGACAATAAATCTCTACTACCAGCGTTCTATGAAGAGATACGTGTAAAAACAGAACACTTTCAGAACCCAAGATGTTTTTCTTTAACAAAAAGACTAATATAAAAACATTCTGCAAACATTATTATATCAGATATGGAGGATTTGGATAGAATGAGCTGTTTAAAAAACGAAACAAAGTACAGTTTGTATAGAAAACCATTCTAATGACCAAGAGAAGAGCTTAAAGAAATTACCATTGAAACAGCTGAGTTCTTTGTGGGGTTAATTGAAATGTTTTTTGCATGAGGTTGTTTGCATGATAGAAGTATATCATTGATTATTTCAAAGCATTTCAACCTATAACTAATGCATTTAGTCTCTATCTATTAACACTAATACTATAATACTTCATTTTTATTGATGCCAAAGTGTTGCAGCTCCTGCGGCGTATAGAGACTTAATCTGTGGATTCTGGGCCTGTAGGACTCGCTGCATTACAATCAGTCATGTGTGAAAAACCATCTCAGCTCAGTATCCTCCTCTGTTCATCCTGGACAATTCATGACACTTAGTCTCTTTCATCTGCTCTGAGATTTCACAGAACATTCACCATCTTACCGGCTTCTTCTCCATGTGTGCAGTAAAAAAAAAAGAAATGAAAAACTGCTAGAACTGCTGCCAAAAGAGCCTAACAGGAAGCGCTGATATGAGACTATGATGCTGTTAAAAACACCGGGTCAGAAATACTGCTTCTCTGCATTCTCCTTGTTGAAAATTCATAAATATTTCCCCTCCTTCTGCACAGCTCCATGCGTGGGATCTATTTCATTTCTGTGCCTTTTAGTTTGTTTGTTTGGCGTTTCTGATTTATTCCGCGCTTCGCTGTGAAATTGAGGTGACGTGACAAAAGTTCCAGGTTGGATCGGAGGCTTTGATGTTGCAGTTATATGACTGGTGTCTTTGCAAATTGAACTGGCAAGAACACCTGCGCTTTTACAAGTTTTCACATCTCATCGTCTGCCAGGCACAAATACCACAAGAGCTGGAAAATTTAATACCAAAATCAGTTTAAAGGATTTTCCTGATTATTTCCAAACTTGTAAACATCCCCTAGCGTGACTGTCTGATCTGTAAACTCCATCCGTTATCGTCTCGTCCAGTCGAGCTTCTTCTTGAGGAAACATCTGATACTTGCTTTTACTTTCCTAATAAATTCCACTCCGCTATCTGGCCTCCTGTTTTTCCATCTGCAGCAGAGCAGAGAAACAGGCAAAAGTAATAAAACAAGCTGGTGTTCAACCTGCACTGCAAAGACAATCCATGAGAAAAATCCACGCTGTGCCCCTGGACTTCACGGATAGCAATTCCGCATTTTGCCATTTAAAATGGTATTTATGCTCCGACTAGTCGAGGTTATGATGCCCTGCAGCAGGTTTTTAAATGGGATAATTTTCTAGTCAGTCCAGTTTGAGAGCAATTTTGTTGAATTATTTCATTGTCTTTGTCGTTATTGACTACAACTGTGGAAGTTATTGTTCTGGGATACTGTGCTTGTAGCTAAGTGCTAACATCAGCTCGCTAATATGCCCAAAGTGACGGTAATTACACTACCGTTCAAAAGTTTGATGTCACCCAGACAATTTCATGTTTTCCATGAAAACTCCCACTTTTATTCATGTGCTAACATAACTGTACAAGGGTTATCTAATCATCAATTAGCCTTTCAACACCATTAGCTAACACAATGTAGCATTAGAACACAGGAGTGATGGTTGCTGGAAATGTTCCTCTGTACCCCTATGGAGATATTCCATTAAAAATCAGCTGTTTCCAGCTACAATAGTCATTTACCACATTAACAATGTCTACACTGGATTTATGATTAATTTAATGTTATCTTCATTGAAAAAAAAAAAGCTTTTCTTTCAAAAATAACAACATTTCTAAGTGACCCCAGTTTAGTTCTATTTCTGCTGATATTTCCTACATGTTTGCACTATCCCCTTTGCTACTGTACACTGTAAATTTACCAACTGTGGCATTAATCAAGGCTAATCTTATTTCATCTTAAACTGAATGAAAATCCATGTGATAGTTCTTGAGACATGTCACTTAAAACTGCAACATCCACTTGGAACATCCTCAAGAGCTCCTTAAAGACTACTTCTCGAGAAACAAAAGTGTTAGCATGTTAGCATGTCCTTCTGGTATTTTTATGCACCATGGCGGAGCATTTAGACATTGAAACTGCATCGATGACAAAAACACAGATTCAGACTTTTAGGTTTTACTAACTTAAAGAACCAGTCCTGTCAACTTGAAGGGTCGTGCGTTATTCTTCTCCAGAGTCAGTTTATCCTTTGAACATATATTAGTGAATTGTGTAGAGTAGTTTTACAGTGTTTGGGGTTTTGGTGAGGCAAGGAGAAGGGATGCATATCATTGTGATTTAAGCAGTTTTGCTCATCTAGTAATACTTAAGAATAAAGTTTTGGGCACTTCCTCTACCACTGCCAACTCCAACATCGAGACAGTTTTCCTGCAGCCTTCAAATCATTAATTCTGCTTCTGCTCTGCAACTGAAACTGAATTTATGAACAATATGCTCTAGCTAAACAATCAGCTGCACAACGGTCACTTATAATCATGAACCCATATGTAAATATCTATAAAACTAGAAGCTAAGCAGTGGAAAACATTTCTCTGACTGTGTGAAGGACTTTCGCTGTATGTTTCCACAGATTGATTGTGTTTCAAGACTTGTTGCACTCCGGCTTCAAAGACTCCTTCTGAAAATGCATCATAGACAAATCAGAAGCAGAGTTGCTGAGATAAAAAATGTGCAAGATAATGTTTATGTAGCAATATTAAATAGGAAATCTATGTTTTTAATTTCTCCAGTACGAGAGCAGAACCGATGACGTCGGAGCTCATTGATCCTCCAGGCTTTCATAATTTGAACCCTTTGGCTTGTGTAATACGTTTCTGTCCATAGCAGGGACTTTATAGATCTGATTGAAGCAGTTTTAAGGCTTGAAGGAATTATTTCTATGCAACTTTGATGCACATAGATGAATTTTTAGGGGGTTAATCAATGACAAGAGAGGGACTTTAAGACTGGGAGATGGTACATTCTGGTAATTCATAGTTAGATTAGTAACCAATGAAAATAGGGCTAACTTTTGGAAAACTAAATACCTAAGTTGCATCAAACATTTCATTAACATCAAACCAATTTTAAAAACAATCCATGGCAACATAGTTCTCTGGACAATTCACTGGACTCTTATATCCCCATAGAAATAAATGTGTTCACCCTTGGACTGAACCACCTGATCTGTAAACCAGCTATTTTCCCCTCTGCTCTGTCCTCTACGTGGACCCTTCATGGCCACTGAGGCGGTCTGATACTAACACTGACACTGTTATTAAAGTGTCAACACCGTGATATCATTGGTGTTCTATCGTGCTGTTAGAAACAAGCTGTGCGTCCATTTGAAACCCTCGTCCTATAGACTGACCTCCATGAAATTCATGTTATTTGGTCAAAGTGGTACCTTCGGACCCTCCAGGTCAAAGAATCCTGTGGGGAGGAAGCCATTTTGTGTGTATATATATGTGTGTACATGTTAATGTGTATGCATTTCTATGGGTTTGTGTGTGAAGGAGGATGTTTGTATTGAATGTCCATCTTCCTCTCCAATTAAGCGCTATTTCCTTCATCAGCTTCAAACTGAGGACAGTGGACTCCTTGTAGTTTGGGGCCTAAATGTAACCAGAAAACCAGTTGAAACTGAAAGTAAAGATGGACATAAAAGGAAACTTCTTACTGAGACTAATGCTCATTGGTCCATGATGGGATGTTGGTTTAAGGCTTCTATCTTCCCCTTAGACTTGAGGGCTGTACTGGCTTTTACTGGCGATTATTTATGAGCGATACAGATTTTCAGCTGAAGGAAAAAGTTTTATCTGTAAATATGTTGAGCCGTACGTTACTAAAACCACTGAATAAAGCAGTTACAGTATCACACACTGTATGCATCACGTTGCCATGGGAACCCAACATGTATTCAGCTGGTGATGCAGAAATTGTCTAAATATGTTTTTATGTTTGGTCTGTTTCCATGCTGGTACAGCAGCTGATAGAACACTGGAACAGTAATAATTCTACTGGTTTTATTACAGAGAATATTCAGTCAGTAGCATTAGCTTCACTTTGATTTGGCCACAAATTGAAATTATTTCCTTCATTATGGGACAGTGTCAGAGCTACATGCACTTCAATATAATATCATGTTTAAATATATGAATTTTAAAGTTTAATAACTTCACTGTGCAGCTGCACTGTTTGGAAAAATATATATATTAACATGTTTAACACTTTTCTGCCAGCATTCCCATCTTACATCATTTCCAGTAGCAGCTTTGAACCGTCATACATTTTTATATTCCTCATTGTTCTCAATTAAAACAACCTGATTGGAGCAGCTGAAGACGATCATTTTATTTTGTGTGGAATAAGAATGATGCGTTAAACTTCTCATTTTATGTCAACGTACGCATAGTTTGAAGCTGAAAACCCGAGTTAAGTGTCAGAACTTATTCAGAAAAGATGTCAAGCGCATTAAATCCTTTTTCAAAGACTCCAAAACCATCGTAAGTCAACTTTTTTTTTTGTGCTATTAGGCCAGTTTTTTTTTTTTTTTAAATTTCACCATTTCCTTTTACTTTTCCTCATCAAATACTTCAAAATGCACATAAACATAAGTTCTGGAAACACATCTGCTCCCAGCTGACCACATATTTCATTAATAGAGAAGCACAGAGCCAGCTGCTATCACCAGCGGTCTGTTCTGCAGCACCTCTTTAAAGTAGATTATAAGAACATCAAGTGTTCTCTGTAGGTGCACAGATGGAGGAAATAAAGAAAGGTTGGACATAAAAACAACGGTTCTGATGAGCAGAGTCAAAGAGTAAAAGCCTAAACACTGAAAGTCCGTGCAGGTGGAGCGTCTGCTGCGTGGCGGCATTCAGATATACAGACCGTCTGTGTGAGCAGGGAAGCATTAGGAGGGTAAGATATATCGCAGCAGGGCTTCAGGGCTCAGCAGAAGGGAGGAAGGTGATAATTCACGGCACTGCAGCTCCTCCATGTGAGCCAGGAAGCCTCCGACCCCCACCGCCAGCCCCACACTGTGTCAACACGTCCTCAGCATAAATATTAATCCCTCTCAGGTTGATCTGCTGCTGATTGGGCCGCTTAAACCGGCTCAGAGCTTTGTGTTTGTCTTCTAATTTTTCTGTATCCTGCCTGCAGACTGGGTTCATCCCGGCGCTCACGTCGTCGGTCCTCCCTCCTGTGATTGAAGCCCAAAGGCCAAAGCAGACCGATAAGCTAATTAATTAAGGATAAGTCGCACAGCGATCCTCAATCATTAGTTCTACTCTGACCCCATTTGGGCCCTGATCTGCAGCAAATGAATGGTGTTCCAGGGACAGCAAAATGTATTACAGCAAATAACCGGAGTAAATATCGCTTTTGTCTGTCAAACACAGTTTTACCTGTTAAAGTCTGCGATCACTTAGAGGTTTGGTGAACTACTTCTAGATATAAATGGTGATGAAAACAATTCAAGAGTGCTGTCGCTTTTCTGTAGGACGTAATGATCTGGCTGCACCATATTATTATTCTGCTAAAAGGGAAGAAAAAATGGCTCAGGTAAAGGAAGGATACAGCCTTGATGTTACCTCAAAATAGCGATGAGTGGATTTGTTTTGGTGGAGAGTGATGAGCGCTGATTAAAATGGATGATTCACTTAAAAAAAAAACTATCATGGCTGCCTCATTGCAAGATTCAAATCCTCAGCAAAAGTGTGGCAGGTTGTTGGTTGGAGGTTGTTGTTTCCTGTTGCGAAGGAAAATAGTAATACACAGATGAGAGCAAGAAAGCCGAGTGAAATGATTGGTTTATAATACCCGGTGGGTCAGACTAATACTTGGACTTAGATGACTTTATTAATCCCCAGAGGGAAATTAAGTAGTTAAAGGAGCATGGATAGTCAGCCAAGGGGTAAACAACAAAACAACACAGAATATTAGGATATAAAGTGAAGGCAAAATAAATTAAATTAATAAAATATAAATGATTAAATTAAATAATAAAATTAAATAAATTAAATCATTAAATTAATAAAATAATTAAATTAATAAAATAATTAAATTAAAATCAATAATTAAATTAAATAAAGTAATTAAATTAATAAAATAAAATAATTTAGTAAAATCAAATTTAAAGAAGTAAAATAAAGTGAAAGAAGATTTAAAAAAATGTAAAATATAATCTAGAACAAATGAACAGAATATATGAGAGCATGCAAATGATGGATGTGCAAATGACATAAGAAGGTAGAGATGATTTTACAGATATAACGCATGATGTTTAGAACGTAAAGTGCTTTTATAAAATGAGTCAAGAGCAAAAACAAAATGAATGGAATCTTGCAGGACCACAGCTGAAGAGCTTGAGTCGTGCCACAACCAGAATTCAAATGAAAACTACCAAAATTCACAAATAGCTGCTGTTTAAAACTGGAAACTATGAAGCTGAACCTTAACCCTGACATGTTTTGCATTTAAATTCGCATCCCTTCTTCTCAGTGAAAACTGCTCTTGAAATATATGTTGCAGCCACAATGTAGCAACACATCCAGTGAAACTGCATGACTTGGAATTTTCTGACATATACAGGGTGTCCCTAAAGTCTGGACACATAGGAAAACTCATTAACTATAATGTGTTTAACTCCACAGATTAAATATGGCTTTGTCAAAGGAAGAAAGAGTTGAACTGGTACTTCTTAGTGGATGTGAAGGACGGACTTATGGAAAGATGGGGTTACAGCAGTGATCTTTCTCGGGCTAGCATGAGTTTTAGCCATGACCAGTTCTTAAGTTTTGGCCGATGCAATTGGTCGTCCACAACAGGGTTTATCCATGTCACTGCCTGTTTCTTTAAACACCGTGGAAAAGCCAAGTGGAATCCTCCTTGGATGACGTGCATTCAGTTCATCTACTATCTTTCTATATGTCCATCCATCACGTCCACCTAGAAGTACCAGTTCAGCTCTTTCTAAAATAAAATAAATTATTAAATCATTACAAATATGGCTAAATAAACTACCTATCATTAAAATATTGATGCATATGATCTGTCATAACCCTGCAGAGGATTAAGCAGCGTATAGATAATGGATGGATGATCTGTCATAATAATAATGCAGATTTAAATAACAAAGCTCTTAAAGGGCAACTGCTCAGAAAGCTCGGATGCTAATTGTGAAGCAGTTATATGCCACTACACGGCTGTCAGATCACAACGGGGGAAGTTTACAGTGTCAAGTCAGGATAGACACAGATACCAAGCACAAAATCAAAGCTGGTATTTTTATATTTTTTGATTTTCAAGCTTGTAAACAGATGTATAAACTATATATCGTGCTCATCTGAGCCTGAAAATAAATCATAAGTGAGGCAGCGCCGTGTATCTGACTGACATGTTGGATGACGTGGTTCAGATTTACAGCATCATGCAGCCTGTTTGCTGTATTCCTTCTAAAAATAATATCCACATTTAAACTCTGCCGACCATAAGCAGGAACTATCACAGGGATTGTGCTTGATTGGGCTCAGAGCTGGAGGGTTGATTTCAACAGATCCTTCCTGTCGTCCTTCTGCACTGATGCTCTCAAGTCAAAGCCGAATATGTCTGCACCGCAGCTCATGATGGCCTCAGAAAGCTGCTGCAGGAGCAATATAAATACTCTGACAGCGAGTCTGATCAAGACTTCTAGAGCCTGTAAGAGTAGACAGAATGAAAAGGTTCTCCTGGGAACTACACGGGTGACGCTCTGAAGCAGGAGGTCTGTGACGGTAACAAGACACCTCCTTGTCTTCCAGCGAGAATCTGAAGCTCTGACTTTCACGTTGACATTTCATTCCAGCATTTGGAACATGGCTGTCACAGAAAAGATGACTTTTCGGTACTGTATGCGTGTTTTGGCCTCAATGAGATTGTGATGTTCAGGACAGATTTATCCTGTCCTCGACACATTTATCACCTCGTTACGAATACAGTCCAGTTTTTAATCGTGTTAGTGGTGCAGTTTAGAGGCTGGTTGGCACAGAGCTTCAATCCAGAATGAAATATCGGAATAACTGTTGGATGGATTGGAATAAAATGATGTCAAAATGTAATAATTCCCACACAGGGATTCCTTACTGTGGTGATTCTCTGACTTACTGATAGGAAGTTGACATTTGTGGTTGTGATGGGAATAAATTGACTTTCCATATCTTAGGCAAAATTATATGGATTGCTCTTGTATCTGTTGCATACATCCAAATTCCTCCCGTGAAGAATTCAACTATTGTTGCTCTCGTTAACTTAATAACCCTCTGAACTCAAGGCAGTTTTTGGTGTGTTTTTTTTTAAATTTTTATCCTGTTACATTTTTCGTCACTGTGAGCTCATTTTTAAAGCAACATGAACATGCAGAGAACGCAAGATTGTCTTTTTGCATCACAGAAGAATTATATTACCATAAGTTATTAGAAAAATACAATAAAAGCAGTTTTTTTCATTGTTTATTTCACGAAAGTCTTTAAAAACCTAGAAACAGCATTTCCCCCAGTGCCCATGGGTGCTGCCAGTACTGACAACATACGATAGATGTTTTACCACTTACCGGTACATTTTTTCGTTTCCATATTTCCATCCTATCTGCTTCATACATACACAGCCTGCAGTTCAATACAGTTCTACTTTTTTCATGTAAATGTTGGTCACAGTTTGTTTGTTCCTTCACAGCTGCACCGAAGGTCGCAGATTTTTTTTTACATTTTTTTGTTCAGAATCTGGTCAAAGCAAAGTTTATTTTTGGGATTTGTAAGTAGACGTGTAGAATAAAGTCATTTATTTAATGAAATGTCATGATTTTAACCTTGATTTGATCAAAGCTTGAATATCAGTTCCAAAACCTTCATGGTTTGTGTGTTTGCTATGATAACCACAGTTACAAGCTCCATTTTGTGGGTTTTACATGCAATTATTCACATGAATACATGAAGTAACCTGCGTAATCGGGGTTATTTTTTATTTACGAATGATCACAATGGAGGATAATGCATTTTCTATGTGCAGGAGGGTACTTACTGGTTTCTATGTCCCATCTCACCAGAGGAAATGGGAGCAACATGTAAACAGACAGATGGATGCAGTTGAAAGTATTTTAATGAACAGGGGCTCTGGATAACAGCAAAGGGCTCAAGAGGAAGAACAAAGGGATGTAGATTACATCCAATAAATAAATTAAAACAAAAGAGAACTAAATTAATTCCTGTGCCTAAGCAGGAATTACAACAGGGAATAGCACCTGTGTGA
The DNA here is from genome assembly GCA_027123335.1 of Amphiprion clarkii. Classification (NCBI taxonomy): domain Eukaryota; kingdom Metazoa; phylum Chordata; class Actinopteri; family Pomacentridae; genus Amphiprion; species Amphiprion clarkii. The sequence continues at coordinate 27,060,873 of CM049585.1, read as the reverse complement.
TTGAATAACCGTATTTGCAACTGCAGTGTGGATGATTGTAACAGCAGCAACTTAGAACCTGACCAGCCTCTAGTGGCAAACTCATATGTTTAACATACTTGAGCATAATAGTTTACAGAACTGCAACAGACAAAGTTTGTTGGCTGCAATCTACCCCAGTAACAGAGTTGCTGTAAATCTGGCTGAGGTTTAAAACCAGTGCAGCAAAGTGTCGAATGCAGTTTCTTCTGGTTGACATGGCCTGCTATAATTGAGGGGGTTAGAAGCAGAGTGGTCGAACCCACAGATAATCCAAACTGAGTTTTATATCGTTTCTGTAATATATTATGGTCTAGATTTTAGTTGCAAAGTGATCTAACCCACATATAGTGTTACAGTGGTGCCTCCAATGTTAGACAGTTCTTGAAAACACTAAACTTTGAACCCGTTTTTCTCAAAAAATACAGAAAGTGGGTTAGACCACTCTGCTTCCAAACTCTTCAGTTAAGCTACATCAGTCCATTTTATTTTGAAAATGCAGCACATGTCACATGATGTCATCGACTTTAACTAAACCAAAAATCTGAATATTACAAAAATGTGTAAAACTTAAACTGCGACTGCGTAAAAACCACAAAAGACATCAAAACACAGATTTAGAGGAATAACATTTTAGGCTTTGTGAACTGTTTAAATTTTGAATTAAGTATCTACTGCAAAATATATCAGAGCTGCAGGGTTCCAAAGATGGCTTGATTTTGGCAACACTTCCACTTCGTTCCAATGGAAGTGATGCCAAAATCCTATTTTTAACCCCCCTCTTTTTTTTACACATTTCGTAAAAAATTATGCGATATATCGCTATAAAAAAAAGTCATAGTTCACAATTCCCAATCGAGCCACATGATTTGATATATAATTACAGGTTTTCTTAGGAGCTGAAAGTCGTGTCAGAAAAATAAGAATAAACCCAGGGAACAGTAAAAACGGTCAAGAAAAACAGTAAAGCAGCTGATTTTAGTCATCTAATGGGCTATAAAAGGCCAAATCAGGCAAGAAAGTGTGATAACTTTGGAACTTTTCATCTTGCAGCATCAACAGGTCAAGTTTCCCGTCTGTGTTCTGAATTTATTGCATTTAATTAGCATATTTTAGCTTGTTTAACAAATATCTTGACATTGTAAAACTCTTCTTTCCATCTTTTGCATCAGCTGAATCATCTTACATAGGATATTCATAACTACACCTCATTGTTCTCTTTGGAAAAAAAGAGAACAAATTACAGATGCTAGTGCTGAAAGAAGAGTCAACTTTGAATTCATTGCAACCTACTATCTTTTTGGTTTTATCCATCTGATACTTTAGAGTCTGTTTAATTGGCTGTGTTGGAATAATACTGTTGTAACAAAGAAAAGCAGTCATGCAGACTTTTCTCCTAATGAATTTTCACAGACTTATCAATCAGATCCAAAATCTTTAATGAACTGTATTTGACTGCATGTTTCAACTAGATCAGCACAGTTTGTGGATATCGTTAATTGAATATTTTCACTCAGACACGAATTGGATTAAAATTACTTGAATAGAAGCACCAAATCTCTTCTGCCGGTAGTCATTTCAATTGTGTGTAAATTATCTCTCCTTCTGTTTATTAGTCAGATGTGTAATAATATTTATTTTCTGGCGTGTGGAAGAATTTCGCTGATGTGGCAGCGCTCAGCAAAACAACGCACACACACACACTGATTTATAGCACACTGGGCTGAAAGGAAACTGTTGCGGTGATTAGTGACCACCACCTATCGCTTTAATGAAGCTGATTAGAAGTCCTAAACCGACATAAGTGCACAGTTGACTTCCCTTCTTGGCGATGTGTGCACAGAGGACAAGAACTGACTCCATCATTCATTTCTTTTATGGCTTCATAGCGTGCAATGTGATTAAATTTGAACACCTGTGTAGTAAATATGTTGTTAGAACTGCCATTATAACGTTAACACACAGAGACCCTGAAGTTCTGTCAGCCGGGATCCAGCGATGGAGCTAATTTATTGGGTGTTTTTGCGGTTGTATTATTACAACATGGCAGAGGTCCCCCCCCATTCTCTCTGTGGGCTTTGTGTTTTAATACCAAGCTCTGTCCTGCGAGGTCAAACTCAATCTGTGGCATCATCGTGTGCAGTCAGTTTTTACAGTGTTGACATGGCAATCTCCAGTCATCTTCCACGTCCTGTTATTTTTAGAGGAAAGCACCTGTGAGGAAAATAATTTCATAATCTTCTTCACGGACTCAGAGAGTGCAGGGATGTGAGGAACCGCTGAAATTTTCACTTTAGCAAGAATCAAGTTGTCTGACTGTTAATGGAAGGAGAGCTGGAAAACACACAGTCTCTGACCTTGCAGTGTACGGACTGTTGGTTGGTTGTTCTTGGTTTGTTGCAATAATTAGCAGTACGGTTAATTATGTATGATTTGTTTTATTCTACAACTAATTAAAACAGTTCTTGTAATTTGACTGAATGTTGAAGAACAAATATAAACCTCAGGGAACGTCAACTCAGCTGTTACTAAACCCCATTATACACTACCGTTCAGAAGTTTGGGGGCACTTAGAAATTTCCTGTTTTTTTCAATGAAGATCACATTAAATGAATCATATATCCAGTGTTGACATTGTTAATGTGGTAAATGACTATTCTAGCTCCAAACGGCTGATTTTTAATGGAATATCTCCATAGAGGTACAGAGGAACATTTCCAGCAACCATCACTCCTGTGTTCTAATGATACATTGTGTTAGCTAATGGTGTTGAAAGACTAATTGATGACTAGAAACCCCCTGTGCAATTATATTAGCCCATGAATAAAAGTGTGAGTTGTCATGGAAACCATGAATTTGCCTGGGTGACCCCAGACTTTTGACCAGTAGTGTATCTAGACAGTTAACAGATCACTATTAGTATGCGATATTAATATGCTAGATTGCCCTGATCCAGTCCGAGTTAGTAGTACATTAAAGTTATCAAAATCAATCCAATGTGACAATGCCTGTCAAGTGAATAACTCTGCAATGCATTAAAAAAAAAAAAACTACATTTGAAGCTGTTCCTGAATGTTACATAGCTGACCACAAACCTTGCTGTAAGGCTCTAGAGAAGAACCATCTGAAAAGTAGTGTTGAGAGGATGTGGAGTGACCCCACAAGCTCCCAAAAAATTACAAAAATTAGTTTACTGTACATGAATGCCAGAAAATGTGTTGTAGTACCTAAATGTTCCTTTCATTTTAATACAAGCACATAATTTAAAACTGCAAACAAACACCTGTGTTGTACATGTTTGATTAAACTGTCCAAATAATAAAAGTTAGTCCACACCTTCCAACCAATCAGAATCGAGTTGTCATTAGCCATGCTTTAATTAATTTATTCAAACATACCTGTCTCAGAAACATTACCTTTGCATACAACTCATTTGCAATAACAAATATAATTTGTGGTAGATGTAATGCTGCTACTGAACACAGTAAATCAAGTCTTGTTAATTAACCATCATTAGCCCCTCCCTGTGGCTTTGTTATGGTCGATTAATACAGAACAAAACACAGCAAAAATCACAATTTGTTGGCATAATTGTTGAAAATCAATTAGCAATAGATCATCTTGACTTTTATGAAACCGGGTTGTGTGGAAAATTGTTTATGAGCCACGTCAAGTAAATTCAGTTATTTATAAAGCACATTTAAAACAACAGGCATTGAGCCAAAGTGGTTTTCCGGTAGAGAAATACGACCGTAGCTCATATAGCTCTGGAAATAATAATACACCACTTTGATCACAGTTTTCTGTCTTTTCCTTTGTGATTCTTGGTGGAGCCACACTGCCTTTTTTTTCTTTTAAGTTTATAGTTGACTAATTTTGCTTATTCTGAGCTGGTTAACTATTGCTCTGACGCTATATCTGTCATCATTAAGCACTAAGATGACTTTATTCTTGTCACCTCATAAATCTCTTCTTTGAGACCTTGTTGAACCATAATTTAGGTTGGATTATCTGTTGACTTTATGTATGCAGTTTATGCTCAAAATAGTGATGATTGGAAGAATGTTTTTAGCCATCTAATGATAATATTGACAGTTTTACAGTTTCAAAACATCATATTTTGGACATAATTTACTGTATGTATTGAATTTTGTGTAGACTTTTTCATGTCTTTTAGAAGAAGATGTAGTAAATACTTAACCACTACGATAAACGTCAAACAAAATATCATCGTTGAAGACTTGTTAAATAGACTTTGTAAAGAAAAGAGCAGGTGCTCCAGTAATTATTTCCATAACTGTATAATACAAATTAGCCTGGATGGATGGATGGATGGATGGCTGGATGGATGGATGGATGGATACTTCATTATTCACGAGGGAAATTCAAGCTAACTTCAATGTTAAGGTTAAGACCCGACAAAGATTTCGTTTAAGCAGCAAATTGGGGACAAAGAAGAAGAAAAACTCCCTTTCAATGTGTCCAGTAGAATCAGGTTCAGGGAGGGCAACCATCTGCCTCGACTAGTCAGGGTGAGGCTAAAGGGGTGAGAGAACAGGATAACAGAGACAAACAGAAAACAAACAAAAAGATCATCAACCATGGACCAATTGGTGGAACCAGTAGCCTGCAGCTCCAGAACCAGAAATACCTTCAGGTGCAGAAGCACCTGAAGGTACCAAAAATACCTTCAGGTGCAGAAAGAAAGGACAGAAGGGACAAAGCTCAAAGTTATTAACATGCTAAAGTGCTTTTAAGTGCTTGAAGGAAGTGACAAACAGTTCAGGCTGTTTTTAGAATCCACAGTCACCGACCTGTTTGTTTCTCCGGATCTCTGCAAAGTGGATCTTTTAAACCAGCAGTGAGTCTTGTGCTTCATTTCTGGAGTATGTTTTTAGCACCATCCTCCAATCCAGCAGGATTAGTCATTGCTGTTTTGGGGTTTTTTTTTGCTTGTTTGTGCAAAAAGGTTTCTGACCACCATGCAGGCCTATTATACCCAGCAGCTCAGCCAGCCATTTGCTTATTGTTTTTCAGGAAGGTTTTGCATAAAAGTCATTAGATGAGCTATTCTGAGCTGCAGGTTTTCAGACAAGTAAGGTGCAGTGGAAGTGTAATGTGCTGTACAGTACATTGGTGTGACCCTGACACCAGCAGAGTGCCGGCAAAGAGAGGTTTATGAAACACATCAAAGAACTGCCTCATGTCTGTTGTAAAATTGTCTTTCTACTTTATGTCTGCCCTGTATTTTCCAGTGGAATTAAGCTATAGCAAAGATAAAGCACATGGCATTTAACCGAGCCAGTTTTGGATCCGACTTCATCTGATTTGCCTCTGTATCGATTGGGTGTCACGGTGGTCGCCGGCATTGTTTGTCACTGCGATAAGAGGAACAATCAGATTATCTGGCATTTAACAAAACCGAGCCAAAGCATGACCTCACACCTGGACCGGATCCAGCGAGCCGACCCGCCTTACCAGATCTGCAATCCTAAAAAAGAAAGCTGTTCGTCTCCGGGCGTCGCCTTCCTCCAGCAGGCCTCGTTAGCAGCAGGCTGCAGGTGTTCCACTCCAGTTGAGTGACGACCGATTTCATTAAGTCCCTCAAGTGCCAATCTGCCCTCTAATACGACAGCCAGAGACAGACTTTTGTGGTCCAATGCGCCCTTGAGTTTAGCATCCAGGACACGAGCCTTTCAGAGAAACGCTCGCGGTAAGCATTGCAGCGATTAGGATTCGTGCGAGGTAGCCCCACCGTTCACCTTGGGCGCTAAACAGTTGTTGGCTCTGGTCAAACCGGGACTCTACAGCTGATAATACAGTCGGCCGAGAGTTGAGGAGGAGGTAAAGGCGCCGAGTGGAGACGGAGGAGGGTAAATATGGCACCGGGCCTGTTTCTTTTCTCCTGTTTCCGCCTCGCGCAGGCAGACACGGACCCCGAAGCTGTGACTTTGAAGTGGCGTCTTTGATTAAGGAGTTAATTAAAGAAAAAGCCGCATGCAGGCGAGCAGATAACTGGAGAAAAAAAGAAAAGGAACAGGCGGCGATAGGGGGAGAAAGGAGCCAGATACAGAGAAGTGCAGAAGTGATATTGGCAGCTCGTAAGTTTCTCAAGTGCCAGAGTCGAGTCTTTTCTGATTGGCAGAGGAACCAGCTGGCACAACGGGGACAGATATGAAAGCAAAAAAAACACAAGAAACCTGCCACCCACATGTGTGAACAGCACAGTTTCTGTCCTGCTGCAAGCTGTGGTGTTAGCGCCACAAAGCTTTAATGATAATGGATGACAGTGGGACAGGAGGGAGAAGGAAGTAGGATGATAATTTATACATTTGGGATAAAAAGACTGATGGTTAGTTCGATGTATGTGGGTGTAATTTATGTTCTTGTTCCTTTTCTGTCCGCCCTGATCTGTCTCTCGCCTTTGTTTCCACTCTAACCCTCCTGCTCCTCTGTCACATCTGGGTCTTGGCCGCTATCTTCCTCCATCTCCCGTCTTTCCTCCCTCTCCATCACCTCTTTCTCCTTCTTTTCCTCTTCTTCCTCTACTCCTCCATCTTTCTTACAGGTTTTGCTCATGTCAAATCAACATCTGCCTGTCCCCTTCCTCCATCCCTTTCATTAAACTTCCCTCGACTTCATTTTTCTCCTTTCTTTCCTCAATTTTGCCTTCGTACTTGACAACATATTTCTCCCTTTCCCCCCTTAATTTTCATTTTCATTCCTTCTTTCAAGCCTCATTGTCTTTTTCTTTCATCTTTTCCACATCATTGTCGAAAACATCTTCTAACCATCTGAACCCCCAAAAAACCTTCCTATTCAAAAGACATGCTATCTTTAAAACTTGACTAACTAATGGTGACATGTTAAAAAAAATCCCAACAGTTACACGTTTTATCAAAGCTACAAACTTTAAAAACAGAAAGAATCATCAGACTTTCAACCTTGCAACAAACCACCTGTGATGTGGTGTTTTTATCAGGAAGTTTGACCAAATCTCAGCTTAAAAACTGAGTATTCCATCAAAATCACTTTGTTCTACATGTTGCATTTAAAAAGTGGCCAAAAATGAAGCTATGTTATAACCTAAAAATTCTGTTGTCCTTTATGTTACCGGGAAGCCACATTTAAAGATAACATGTTTAAAAGATTTTTTTTAATAATAAATTACCAAATTACCCAATTTAGTTAATTTTTACTTCATTCATTGACAAAAGAAAAAAACACTTGAGTACAATATAAAACAAAAGTTTCCAATCTTCAGAATGGAAGGGAGCAGAAAGAAGAATTAGTTATTCTGTTAAAATTAAAAAGTTCTTCTTTCTTCTGTGCAACCGCAAAGCCATGAGTGACTCACCTGCCACTGACAGTCACACAACAAAAGTTCAGGAATTCTTCCAGATGAACTAGAGTGAACTGCAGGCAGTGTTTACATTGAGCAGATACGAGACAAGTATAGAAACAAAGTCAAGCTAGGTAAGGAGTGTAGTATTTGTATTATGTCGATTCAGTCTTTTTTTTAGATCCACACTTTTTTGTGAGTAATTTTGCAACTACTCATCTGTGACGTGCTGTTCCATCAGAAAGTTTACCCAGATCTTACCTTAGAATCATGACTTTTTGTCAAAATCACTTTATTCTACATTTTGTTCAAAAAATTTGCCACAAATAAAGTATTTGGACCAATGTGATTCTGTAAAAACCTAAAAATCCTTCTTTATTCTGTACAACCGTAAAGCCACGAGTGATGCAGCTGCAACTAGCAGTCACATGACAAAAAATCAGGAACTTTTCAACTCTACTCGGATGAACTGCAAGCTGTGTTTATGTAGAGCAAATTGATGTATGGAATGAAGGTTTGTGTAGTATGTAGATTCACCTTTTTTCCAGTATTAGTAACACCTGTATGAACTTGGAACATGCTGATTCTATTTCTGTAAAATAAATAGATTCAACAGTTGTTTTTTTCTTTTTTTATGATTGTTGGCAGTATGTCTGTATCATGCTGCACAGAAGACGATTTCTAGTTCTCTCTGTTTATAGTCATAATTATTTTTTTCCCTATTTTTGTAAAATAAATAAAGAAATTCAACATTTGTTTTCTGTTTTGTATGATTTTTGGCATTATATCTGTGTCATACTGCACAGAAAATGACATATTTTGCTCTGTTCGCCAGGATTATAGCCATGGTTGTTCTGTCTCCATAGAGCTGCAGGACTTTATATTGCAGTGAAAACTGAACCTACACTGAGTAGAAATGTCTCAGGAGCAAAAGTACTCACTGAAACTGCTTCTGAGTTTTAATCCCATTTTACCACCACCGCTGTTCTCTCCCTGACCTGTTCTTTACCCCTTCAGTTCAGCTTCCTCCTCCCTCAGTCACACATATAAAATAAGAAATAAAAAAAAACTTGTTTAATTTTTTTCGTCTTATTTCACTTCTCTTTCCTGTTTCCTCCAGCCGGGGTTCTATAAAGGCGTGGCGGGCTCCCAGGTGACCCTGTCCAGTCTGGTGAACCAGTCCAGAGCCATGCTGGAGGAGCAGGCCCGCCACCTGCTGACGGAGGCTGAGCGCCAGACCATGGGCTACTACGTGGAGGAGTACCGGGACGGGCACATCGGCGTGGACCAGCTGGTCATGGCACTGTTCGAGCTGCTCAACACCCACGCCAAGGTGAGGAGGCTGGTCGTCTGTCTGAGAAGGCGAAGAGAAAAGATCAGAAGATAATCAGTTTTCTTTCTGTAGGAACCTGTGTGCGGCTGCTGTGTGGTTTGAACTGAAGTTTTATGAGCCCTTCTGAGATTTATGCCAAGGCTTTTTGCCGACGCTCACAGCTCTGTTTTGTGTTTTTTCCGTCCTCGCCGCCTCTTAAAAGTCTCACAGTCGGCAGCAGTTCACCATATAAGAAAACACAATAAATCAAAGGCATTTTATTTTCAATTTCTCAAATACACTGCTGTTTCATAAGCCCGCAGAAAGCTTTTCCAGCTGCCTTGTACAGAATTTGGAGATACTGTAAAGCTTCTTTAGTACGTGGGTTGTTTTTGGTTCAGTTTTATTTGGATTTTTACAAAAATGAGACAGAAATGAATCAAAATCAAAGTTGTGGTTGGATCATGTATTACAAATTTAGTGGAAATGATAAAACTTCAAAATAAAATTAAACCTGCAAGCAGTGTTGAGCAGGTCCTCGCATCCTTGCTGGTCAGCAAATCCAAGCACGTCCACCAGGTGGCGCTATCACTGTGACTGTATATCAGTTGTGGAATCAATCAGGGCCAGACTCACACATGTAAAGTTTCAGGCAGATTGGAGCATGTATAGGGTAGTTATACAGCATTTCCTGCCCATCCACCAGGTGGCGCTATGACTGTGACTGTATATTGGCCTGTGAAAGTCATCAGAGCAGGAATCTGATCACACATGTGAAGTTTCAGGCAGGTGGGAGCATGTACAGGGTAATTATACAGCATTTCCTGTTTCATGGCGAAACATTGAAATTCTGTGGGATGTCAGTTTCACGCCCTCAGACTTCTGCAGAGCATTTTGATAACTTTTGATCACCCATCCTGAGTCAAAAATTGGCAAATCTGAAGTCCAGTTAATGAAACAAGAGAAGGTGGAGGTTAGAGTTACTTTGACTTCTTAAAAAACTCCAACATTTCGACACGTCTCAGAAGATTTAACACCGAGAATTGTTCATTTGCATGAAGCTGGAAAGGATTGTAGAATAATCTCAATAATACAATAAGCCTTTAGTAGCCTCACAGTGAGGAAATTTGCACTGTTAAAGCAGCAAAGTGGGTAGTGCAAATATCAATACAAAAATTTCAATAAACAAAAAAATTTAGAAGTTTTACTTCTTACATGTGCAGATATTCACATTGCCCAAATTCCTTTGGATGCGGAAATAACAGTATTGAATATATAAATAGTATTCTTTCAGAATACAAATACTGATAGAGAATGACTAATACTGACAGATATTCATCCATCCACAGTTACACAAACTGTTTATCAATGGAGATGATTCAGTTCTGTGGTTCCTCTCCATGGAAGTGGGCGTCCAGCTTAGATAATCCAACAACATAACGCAGAATCATCAGTGAAAACCTACGAATTATCAAGCAGCAACATCTGGAACTAATACAGAAATGATAAAAACTGCAGTTCCACAAATGGCCACTTGAGGCTTATATCAAAAGCGAGTCAATCCTCACAGACTCCCATGTTATAATGTCCAGCTTTACAGCCGAAATAAACTAATTTACAGCAAGTACAAAAACATTTTTGGTCTCTTTAGCTAATTTCTCTTTTATGACAACTGTACAGGTGGTAAATTTATGTGTAACTCACCCGTTTAAATTGTATTAAGGCTTAAAATGTTACATAATTAACGACTTGGCCTGTTTTATATGTCAAACAATAGCCCAGAAATGTTTCTTTGACGCCTCAGCTCCATTTATACTCCAACACTTTGCTCATTTTTGTATTAACTTGGAGAATGTAGGAGTTGCCAAGGCAACGACTGGAGCTTCAAACCCACTGATCAGAAAAACCTGTGGGTCACATCTCAGAGGGTTCATTTATCTTGATATACAGTCAGTGAAGCTACCAGCTAAAGTTTAAAGGAATTATTAGAAACGGTGACAATCTCTCTACTGTATGCAAATCATTGAACTTTCAAGGTGTCTGTGGCAGGACACCGAGGAGGAACCCACCGCCCCCAAACCCCAAATCTAAATCTAAATCTTCACACCAAGCACATGTCTGAGCTGAAATGGTTCTGTACAGAATAATAGTCTAAAGTTGCTCCTGATTATCTGATCTGCAGCTACAAGAAACAGTTGTTGGACGTTCCTGCTGACAAAGGAGTTCGACCAGTTATTAAATCCAAGGTTTCACTTACTTTTTCTGCAAGCGCTGTGAATGTTTAATGAGTGCGTTCAATAAAAGCACAAAGGATCATAACAGCATCAAGTTTGTTTACACCAGAGAATTAAATTAACTTTTTACTTCCATCACTTTTTGTCCATCATCACTTTTTCTGATTGATTAATCTCGAAAACCAGGTTATCTCAAAGGGTTTGCACACTTCTCTTGCCACTGTAGATTTACATTTATAATGACTGTAGATGGAGAATTAACTCATGTACAAAACATCTGGTACGAAATTAAATCTGCAACTGTAAACTGCATTATTAAACTGACAGACAAACAGCAGACACAGCACGTCTGAAACATCGCCGGTGAACGATACGACGGAACTTTGACTAAGCACAGCTGGAATGTGACGCCAGATGTTGTGTACATTTGGCGATGAAGTTTAACTGTCTGACAAGTCTAAATACAGTATTACTACACTATAAATGGCATATGTTGTTCTGCACAGCGAAGGTTAGACATGCAACCAGAGTAGAGATAAACAAAACACATTTCCTACCTGCAGAAACAAGAATTAGCTCTAAAGTTATGCTGAAGAATCCAAAGATGAACCATCTTTTTCCTCTTTTTTCCTCTTTTCTCCTCAGTTTTCTCTGCTGTCGGAGGTTCGAGGTCTGGTAACCGCCCAGGATCTGGAGCGATTCGACGGTTTGGTGCTTCGACGTGAGATTCAGGCTCTGAAAGCTCGACAGGGGACGGCCGGAGCCTCGGCCCTGCAGCCAGACTCCCTGTCCATGGTGTCGTACCCGGACACCCTGACGTCGTCTTCGGCCAGCTTCATGACCAACACCACCCTCAGCTCTGCACGGGTAGGCAGCAGTAGAATCATTATGTGGCTCTTTCTGAAGAGTACGTCTGCTTAAACCGTCAAAAATGAACAATTTTTTGGGTGAAAGCATTGCTAATTCTACACCTGAAGCTGTAATTTGAGGATTTTCTTACACGTTTGAAGGCAAAGTTGCAGTTCAGCCTGCAAATAGTAAGATACCAGTGTTGCTTTTTTAGTTTCTGTAAGAGGACAGTGTGATATATTTCCATAGATTATACCAGATTCTCCTCCAAAAAATATCCAGTTTGGGTTTGGACTTTGCTGGGCTGCACAATGACACGTTTCACTGCCTCCCCGCTGAGATTGAAAAGTCTTTCAGCTGATGTTTGATAGGTTGTGTTTTTTCTTCCACCTCAATAACCCTCCTCACCCCTAAAAAAACACACCTTCTCCCCCTTACCTCTTCTGCAGGAGAGGCTGCTCTGGCTGATAGATATGATGGAGGTAGGAATTACTGCCCAAAGTGATGAATGCTTTCCATCACAAACCCACACTTACAGAATACACAGCAGAGCAAAGAGATGTAAAGTTTCCCTGCAGGTAGACGCGAACCAAACACACATACAGCAGCTCACCTCGGTTTGGTGGATTTTTGTTTTGTTTTTTTTGTTGCAGTGAATTTGTTTGGAGTGCTTTTCTTCTTTCTTTACCTTGATTTGGACAACAAACTGTAGTGCTTTTAAAGAAAGTGTCTAGAACGGAGTCCAGGCTGTGGCGAGTCAGGCTTTTATCCTTGTCTTAGGCTTCTCGCTGTTTCTGTGTCGATGAAATCCCTGTTACAAGGCATCAACAAAGCAGCACCTGAGGTTTTTATTTTCTCCTTCTGAGGAGCTGAGTTTTCGGTAAATAACGCACCTGCCCCCATTTTTCTCTTTAATGTTATTACCCCAAGACAGCAGTGACAGCAGTCATTACATTACATTCATTTAACAGACGCTTTCGTGACAGTAACCTAATGAGCTTAATATATTCTATAACGTACTGCAGCCGCTCCACATAGGAAGCCATTGTTCCCGCCTGGCAGTTCAAGGCTGCTTCAGTCGAGCAAAGCACATTAACTTGGCTCTAAGTCTTCAGTGAAATGCACGAAAGATGCTCACTTTTCATATTTTGATTTATTTCTAATGAGAGACGGCGGTTTGCTCTGTCAGTCCCAGCGTGTTTTGTTTGCGTCTTTAATTACAGCTGGGGGCTTTTTGTTCGGTTTACACAGCTCAAATGTGTTAGCATGTGGCTAATGCGTCAGATTGTGTGTTTGGTTGGATGAAGATGAGTGATGGCACGCACACCAGATACACACATGTATAGTAAACACAGCGTCTAAGCCGACAGCAGAGATAAGCTGTTGACTGTCTACAGATTTATCCACCAAACAGAACCTCTCATTCAGATGCTTCAGATGGGTTTTGCTGCCTTTCTACATTCCCCTCTGAGAAGCTGCATTTACATGTGCGAGCGAGACTGTGTGTGCGGTGGTCGGTAATTCTTCCTGTGTGTCGGTTTGTGCTGTTTTGGACCCACGGGTGGCTGCTACCACTGCTGTGTAAAGCAGATTAGAGAGCTGGGTGGTTTTGGGGAGGATAAAAACACTGGATTTCAGAGCCGCACTGAAATCCAGGTATACAGTCAGGTGAATACCAATGCATCCACACACACATAAACACAAATATCCAACCATTCCCACTAACCCCTGCAGGGTTAGAACCAAGTTTAGGTATATGGTCCAGATCTGGAATGAAGATGGGCTTGTAAATGTGCACAGGGTTTAAGAATCAGACTAATTCCTGGGTAGGTTTTCTGTGGTGCAGATGAAGACAAACCTGGGTTGCCAGTAAAATCCCAATGAGAAGGATAACCTCCTTTAACAGTATTCATTTTTCACAGTTTGGTCAATATTTGTGCAGTACTTCATAATTTTTACCTTTAAAGATGTCAGTTTAAGCTGTCGCAGTGCTTTAAGTTCCTGTTGTGACTTATGCTGGACATCGACTAAAGAAGTTGTTGGTTGTTTTAACCCCTCCAAACAATCACAGTTCTAGGATCTTGGACTTACATATTAGGGGTGCAACAACTCATTCATTTTTGGATTTAGCTTTCATGGTTTTTGGCAGTCAAAATTTTTCAGATGTAAAATTCTAATTCCATCTGTTCAACTATTTACCACGTTATTATGGAAAATAGAATGTTTTGAATTGGAATTCAACCCAAATTGCCGAAAACTAAACTGTTGCTGTTTACTGCCAATGGAATAAAATATGTTACATTTTAGCAAAACACCAATTCTCCACTACCAATCAGCTTCACTGTGATGGGATGGTTGCAAAAATCATAAAAACCCTGAGATATAAAAACAACACGGCATGCAACTATCGATAAATGGGACTGCAAGTTAAGCTTAGTCCCCACATGTGTTCGGTTAGCTGAGGGACTGCACAGTGTTTACCTTTAAACATGTCAGTTTGGGCTATCGCAGTGCTTTCAAAGTCAACTTTATTGTCAATTCTGTTATTTATACAAAACATAGATGGGATTGAAATGCTGTTTTAAACATGCAAGACACAGCAGAAAAAAAAAAAAAAAGCCAAAGACGCTAAGAAACAAGCAATGCAGTGCAATGGACAGTGCAATAGTGTAGTTTCAGTTCCTGATGTGACTCATGCTGGGCTTCTACTAAACAAGTTGCTGGATGTTTTAGCCCCTCCGAACAATCATAAGTTTCGGATCTTGGAACAAACCGATGTTTTGTCCAGAATAGTTCACAGTACGAGGAGTTTTACTATCTTTTTCCATAGCCGAAGGAATTGGGATCTTGGCCTGAACTGGTGTTTGATAATGTGACGAGTTTACAAATCTGAAAGGGCCACCTCAGTAATTTCAAACATGTTGGATATTTAGCAGTGAAAATCGGGATTATCACATGACTGCATAAAGCGACATTCTAGCTCTTGAGGCTAACGTTAGCGACAGATGCAATCTCAAGTACAGAATAAGCAGCCCATGTGGAGAAAATCTCATTCAAACTCTGTCAGACGTCTTCTTTTTTTTCTTCCCACAACGTATAATTAGAGTTACGGCAAGTTGTCGCACCACAGTCTCCATTTTGTTTCCATCAGTTTCCCCGTGAGATCACCTCTGACACGATAATCCTCAGAATATCCTGCAGTGTGTGATGTCTTGTTATTTTCAAATCCTGCAGCACGAGCCAGATTGAGATTAGAGAGAAAATGTCTGCGAAGTTGCTCGTCATGTGCGAAACTGTTTTGAGATTCTGTTTTAAAACTCCTGCGGTGTGAGAGCCATGTCAGGCTACAAGCAGAACCAATTACAGCTTGCAGTCTGTCGGTTGGTGAAACGGCTGCAAGCGGGGACGAACCTCCACCGCCAGGAATGTCCACAATGGTGGCATTTGAAGCCTCAAGGACCATATTGCAACAAAACAATGGCTGTTGCAGGATCAGATGTCTCCCATAATAATGAACCAGTACAACACATAAACTCCCAACTGTCTCCTGAATGTTGGATTATAACTGGATGATCATTCAAACCGTACGCACAAACACGACGTGCTCTGACTGCTTATCGTGCACAGCAGCTTTACTGTATATGTAACGCGCCGATTGACTCTTGTGATAGATAAATTGGCTGTAAGTGCTCCACATGCGGCAGCGAGGGGTAATTAAGCTGAATTGATGGGGCTTTTGTTTTGGTTTAGTGGCAGAGTTAAATGAAGGGCAGCGTTTCTCTGAACTCAGTTCCTCTGCTCTGAAATCGCTCTCAGATCTGCTGCAAATTACCTCCTCTCCACCACGCCACTGGGACCGAGCCTGCAAATCCTGCTTTGAACTGGGTTGATGGTTCTTCATCGATTTCACAGCATGTGTGTTTTGCTTGTGAAAGAAGACATTATAGCTGCGAGTGTGTATGTGTGTGTGTGTGCATGTCTTCTTTTGCTTGCTGTCTTTATGGTCTCTGGTAAGAAAAAAAAAAAGCAAAGCAGCAGAAGTGACGTCTTTCCCCAGCAAATCTAATTTGACATTTGTTTTGGGATAAACACACATCTGTCGCTCTCTCTGGCTCGCTTTAATCACACCCGACCCTTCTTCTTGTTTTTCTGTCTTTCCTCTTTCACCTCCACATCTCTTCCTCCACTTCTTCCCCTGAATCTCTCAGAACGACAGCGTGGTGGAGACTAATGAGGAGGATCCTCCGGAGAGTCTGAACGCGCTGCTGACTGACATCTCTCTGGTGAGCCCTGCAGACAGGCCGACACAGCCCCTGCTTCGGCCTGATAAGGATGGATACTGCACTGGGGAGCACAGCGAAGAGGGGTGGCAGGGAGATTGGAAAAAAAAAAAAAAACGGTGGAGGGGGTTTTGGATGGATAGAGGTGCTTGAGACGTAGCTGACCTGCAGGCTTTGTATTAGTAGAGGTTGGAGTGGAACAAGTGTCGGCGCCAAATGGGAACAGAAAGAGAAGGAGCGCTTTGTAAGTGCTGATGTAGCTTTTCTTCTCCGTAGAAAGAAGTGAGTCGAGACGTGACTTCTGTGGCCTTTCCAATTCTCTCCCGAATTTACAGTTTGCACCACAGAGTCACGGAATAGAGATTGCATGGCAGCCTCGGTTTCCAAAGCAATCAATCAGGAGGTCTCATTTGTTTATGGTGAACAGCAGGAGGCAGGAGGGAGGTAAAGGAGAAAGCTTTTAGTCTGCTGTCATCCAAGGCTGCCTGCCACTCAAATCATACCTTACTTTTTGTTTTGTTAAACTTTCCTTTACGCTCATTTCGTGTCTCACTCTCGGTGTTGTTCATCCCACTGTTTGGTTTGTGTTTGAGCACTTTTACCTGGAAATACAGGAAACCAGCGGCATCAAACCAACAAGCAGCAGTGAGTTCCACCTGGTTTGGATGTTTTTAACTTCTGCAATTCGTCTTCATTGGTACTAAAGCTGGTGAAATGGTAGAACTGTGAATGCAAGACTGAATGTATATATGAGTCATGATGAAACATTCTAAACACTCTTTGCTTTTCAGTATCTGTTCTCTGAATGCATGTTACATATTAGGGGTGTAACAATACATTCATTTTTGGATACAGCTTTCATGTTTTTTAAGTTATAAATCAAATTTTTTTTAGCTGTAAAATTCAAATTCCATCTATCCAACTATTTATCATATGTTATTATGGACAATAGAATATGTTAAATTGGAATTCCACCCAAATTGCCAAAAACTGAACTTGTAGTCGGTAACCGCCAGTGGAATAAACATTCAGCTGCACTGTATTGGGATGGTAGCAAAAATATCAAAAAACTCTGAGATATAAAAGCAACACTTGATCCAACTACAGGTAAATGGATTCCATTTGTACAGAGCTAAAATTAACTGCTTACAATTCCTCAATGTTTATACACAGAAAAGGAGCAAATGTTTGGAGTAAAACATCTTCACAGAAACTAATTTTAAAGTGTGGAGCAGGACTTTTATTAAGACTTGAAGTTTGTGAACTGGGGTTGGGCTATTTGTTAAAATTAGTCCAACAAGATCAAGGAGTCCTATAGCAACAGATGAGCGTTTCCCATCCTCTGATTCATTTGTGGTGACTCGCCACAGTATCAACATTGCTGCCACACATTGATTTTCAACTTCTTTATTATTAAAAATGGGTATAATCTTATGTAATTGTAGCAATGCGCCCTACTCTCTCTTAGACACATTGGAATCATAATGCATTCAATCTGTAGTTCATGAATAGTCGGTGTCATGAACATCTCTGCACAAATTAATCCATATCTGATGCATTCTATCTGTTCTTAACACAGAGCGGTCAATCAGAGACCCAACTCAGTTATTAAATGTAATAAAGTGTCATGTTACCTTTTTAGTATCATCTGCAGCTCCTAACCGTGGCAGAGAAACCTCTAGTGGCCTGACTCCTAGTTGATGACTATCCTTTACTTTTGGGACCAAAAAGACAGAGGGACACCTTGAAAACATTGCACAAACTTGGCCTTAATGGATTTTTTGGGCTGCAAACACAGTAAACAACATTTTGATATCCCTTACACTCAAATTTGCAACAGTAACTGGATCACCTTTGTTGACCTGCAGTCCAAAGACCAGTTCCTATCAACACATGCTTTGGATTGTGCTTTACAGGTTAATCAGTTACTGAGTTGAATTCTAAAGGAAGCAAATCATCTAATTTGCAAAGTAAAATCACCAAACTCACCCCAAGAAACCAACCAGCGATGGACTTGATAGCCGATAGATTCATCCAATCGCCCAGCTCTACTGTAAACTTATTAAAGCAGTTGTTAAAAACGCCTGGCAGCGTTATTGGACAGATTTAATTATAACCTCTGAAATTTAATGAATGCATATAAAAATGAGAACATCTCCAGAGACGGAGCCGATTAGACTGTTTTGAGCTCCAAGTTTACATCTTGTATGGCAGTATTTTGTTACACCCCTAATCAATGATGACGGATATATCCTCTCACTTCAGGATGACGTTCAGTCCACCACAGCCGAGTCTCCCCCCTCCTTCAAGCCTCCTCCCCCTCCAGGGGTGCAGAGGCGTCCAAGTAGACGAGATCTGCTCAACAAGTGTCCCTCGTCCGAATCCTCCCACTCAGGCTTGTACTTCACTGCACCGACCTCTCACAACCACAGCAGAGATCCGGGACAGTCCGCCGCCTCACCCTCACTGCACCACAAACGCCCCAAGGACTCGTCTCGGGAGTACGCCACTGTCAGAAAGAGAGAACCGACCGTACCGCCCAAAAAAGAGCAAATAGCATCCGCTCAGTTGTCCAGAGTCGCCCAGCACAACATCGGCCCTTTTCCCAGAGTTCAGTCCCCCAGCAGAGGCACCAAACCTGCCGCTCCGTCCCCTTCACCTCCACCTCCACCTCCACTCCCTGCTCCTACTCTGCCCCCTGCCCTGCCCCTTAAACCAGCCTCCATGTCTAAAGCCTCCTCTGCTCCATCTGCTGTCACTAAGCAGCAGTTTGTTACAGTGGAGGTTCACAGGCCCAACGCAGAACCTGACGTCAACGAGGTTCGACCGCTGCCTCAAGCTCGAGGTAAGAAACGTAGAGCTGCAGGTCAGAACCTGAAGTATGTCCGGGAGGAAAGTTTAGCAAATATACAACCTCAGATATGTAGTAAATGGTTTGAACTTATAGAATGCCTTTCTACCTTAGCGGTACTCAAAGTGCTTTACAGTGTGTTTCTCATTCACCTAATCACATAAACATTCACACACCAATTTCAGTGTCTTGCCCAAGGAAAGTTCAACATGTAGGGGGCGGGGGATCGAACCGCCAACCTTGCAATTAGTGGACAACCCACCTGAGCAGCCACCCTATAATGGTGTATCCAGGATGAAGGTTTTTAAAAGTTGTTTGTGTGGCATAACGGGTCGCAACTATACATTTTTCAAATAATTTATGAGCTATTTATTCTTAAAAAAAAAAAAAAATGTCCAAAAAATGTTGAGAAATAAAATCTAAATACATTCAAGTGTGACAAAACTAAAAGAAAGCAGCAGTAATGTAAAACCAACAGTTATTATCAAGCCCGGTTCTCCAAAGGGTGCCAAAGCATTGTTAAAAGTTTAAAAACAAGCGGTTGGTCATTTAATTGAGAGTGATTATTGGGGACACCACTGATTAATATGGTGATTAGCAATGAACAGATTTGATGCATCAGGTGCTTCTAACTGCAGCTAATCCACTTCAGTGTACTAGTGTTTGCTAAATGTCCAAACAGGAAAAGTCGAAAGTCTTTGGAAATCAAACACCAACAGCAAAATAACCTGCACAGCTGCAGACTTCAGCTCAGATCATAGAGACAATAGTAAGTTGTTCGAAAGACTGCAATCATAATTAGACTAACCATCTCCATCGTCGAGCCTGTCTTCACAAAGTGATGTTCTTACACAACTAAACTGCATTCTCAGTTACGTTTTAAAGGGAATGTAATCTTGTTTTCCAATGAAAGTGGTGGGAAAGTCTACATTAAGAGGTTGAAAGGGCGGATGGATGGAACTAGCGACCAGCGGTTCACCCCGGAAGTCCAGAGTTTGTGTCTCATGATGGGCAAGAAACCATCAACCTTTGCTTTAACTATCATTTAGTTTACTTTCAATTTTCACTCCCCCTCCGGTAAATTCTACTGATTCAGGAAGACACAACAAAAACACTCAAAAAATAACAAAGTATTGTATTCATTCATTAAATTACATCAGTCTGAGTTCATTCTCTGGCTTTTGTCTGTGTATCCAATGGGCTCATCACCAACACAATTCCAGGCCATAACAGAAAGCACCACTCCTTTATCTCTGTGCAACTGTAATAGCATGTTTATATCTATTCAACCAATAGTTTGTGAAAAATAGATCATGATGGTTAGGAGATCATACCTTTACAACTATTATTTTCTCCCCTTTATGTACCAAAACTGCCTGGTTAAACATGTTTGACGCTTGGTTAGATTTAGGCTCCAAAATGACTTGGTTGATGAGAAAACTCTCATTGTTTGGGTTCAAATACAGCCCTTTACCTACATGTTTAAAACTTCTCCTTCATTTTCTGGGTTACCAAGGTGACAAGTCCCGCCTCGTCTAATATGTCATTGGTTGGTTGAAAAGGAGCGACAGTGAGGCAGTAAAATAAATGGCAAAAATGGGCAAATTAGAAACAGGTTTGTGATAGAAGAATGATCCAAGAATGCAGTTTAATTGTATAGGAATGCAATTTTGTGGAAACTGGGTTGCAAGTGTAGTTTGTACATCTTGAATCACAACTTCAACAAGTGCGAGGCAAACTCATAACTTTTGCAAATGTGTCTAAACCAATACCCAAGCCATCAAAACAGGTGTTTTTTTTCAGTATCTCATACTTAAGTAACAGAATTTCAAGAATGTTCCTGCAGAAACTATGCCATATTGTGCTACATGTTTGGAAATACGCATTTCTGACTCATAAAGAGAACTGCAGCTGCAAACACATTGCTCCTTATAGCTTTTCTCCAGCTGAAACAACCCATTTATCTTATTTTTCATTGCTGTTGCTGGAGTTGTTTTTTTTTTACATATAAATCATCCATGAATCATGTTAGTCACAGTCTAGTTTCCAAGTATACTGTAGGCGGCCTAAACACGGACATGAATCAGAAAAAAACCCAAATATAAACATCGGAAACAAACATTACTATTGCATATACCCGTGTAAATGTCATGTCTGAGGACACTAAAACATGTCTTGTTATATCTTTCACTTGGATTATTTGGTTAAAGAAAAGTTTCACAAAGACAGCTTTGTTTTTCTACAGACAGACATACATCTCTGTGAATCTGACAGTTTAATTCATATAAAAGCAGCTGTCAGTGGATATAAACTGGACGATAATCAGTTTTTGGTGGACGACAATCACTTGTAGGTGCAGTCCAGTTCATTTCAGATCCACTTAAAGTTATTTTGTTCTGGAGCCAGGCCTTATATTTACCTGGTCATTGCTTTTTCTGTTTATCAAGTAATAATTTTATGACAAACACAGATTATAATTCCACATCCTGCAATCACTTTTGATGTTTCATAACCTGGGAAAACCTGATTTAAATCAACAAAACACAAACAATTTTTCTGCACTGTGTACTTAAAGGATGTCAGAGATATCACAACATTATGAACATCTAATTATCATAATTGTTAGCACACAATCCTGTTATGCTGCTAATGTTAAGCTAAGGACTAAGAAATCTATAAATAACTATGAAGGCTTTGAAGATTCAGACTTGATCATGAAAGATTCAGATTAGATAAAGTGCATTTGGGGTTAATTTACTGATACTGGGTAGATTCTGAGGTTTAATTATCAAAAATATGCTGTGTCAGTTATGAGGAAGCGTATTAATACTGTGTGTATAATCTGTATTTATTTGGGCTTAATGGGCTTAAATGAGTGATTATAGAGAACGCTGTGTACGATGGCTGCTGTTTGCAAAACATCACTAATCTTAACAAGCTTTTGTGTAAAATCAGATCAAATGTGGGCAGTTTGTTTATTTGGGAACATTTTGATCGAAGAAAAAGTGTTTTAATGCTCCACTAAACTTGATGTGAAAGAGTCGAGTTAGAACGTGATATGCGAGGTCCGGTGTTGTGCTGAGTTTTCCTGACATCTCGTCTGCTGCCTCCCCTCAGGCGGCGCCTTGTCTCAGCTGTCAGACAGCGGACAAACCCTCAGCGAGGACAGCGGCGTGGACATAGCTGAGTCAGGACACGTCAGCAAAGACAGTAGCCCCCATTCCTCACGCACCCGCCTCCCCCGAGACCCCCAGGGGGGCGGGGGGGACAACAGCAACCCCTCCAAACCGGTGAGGGGGCGACTCAGAGGAGCTCAAACATGGATGGATGATGCTCCAGCTGCAGGGAGTGAATGTGTGGTTGGTTGATTTAGCAGCCAGTGACGTCGTGTTTCTGTCTTTGTGAGGACCGCTGTTTGAAACAACTCAGAAGTTCAGCAAAGCTTTTACTTTGAAGAATGATGACAGTTTTGAAAAGTGATGACAATTTTCAATATTTACGGCCTTTTAGGGACATTTTGTTGGAAACAGGGAAGCGAGGACATATTAGGAAAGCAAGGGCACTTTTAGAACGTAAACTTAGTTATTGGTAATTGAAAACCTTTTTAAAGAAGATGGGACTTTTTTTTAAAAATGAGAGCATTTTTAGAAAGTCAAGACATCTTTGATGACAGGTGTTTCTGGAAAACGAGGACATTTATGTGAATTAGTGACATTTGGTCAAATCCTCACCTCTTCCAAGAATTCTCTGACGTTTATGATTTTGTTTTAACGTCAGAACTTGATTTAGAGTTAAAGTGCCTCTCTGAAACCTCATCTCTGCAAATTAAAGTTACGTGTTTGATCAGCTCACCTACACTTTTAAAATAAGAAGAGTTTTGAGGAACTTTAAGGGTTCTTCACCACTATGAAGAAACCTTTTAGTTCAAAGTGGTTCCTTGAGGAGGCAGAGTTTACTTGTGGAACCCCTTAAAAAGTTTAATTTTGAGATGTGTAGGATTCTGTTTTGAACCTATTATTTACATAATCCAGATGAAGAAACAGTATTGCAGATGTTCCTAAAAAATATGAGGAAACTTTTCTTATTTTTCCACCAACAGGAACCTATCAGACAAGAGCCTGGTGCCCAGATAGCTCATGGCCCTTTGCTGCAGGTCTTCCCCCCCATTCTTCTCCACTGCTTTCCTGTCTGCCTCTCAACTAAACCTGTCAAACAAAAGCCAAAAAGTGGCCCAAAAAAAGTCGGACAAGATCCTCGTTTGCCCAAAAATACAAAACCAGGTTGTAAAATTTGTGTTTCGTAGGTAATATCTGCAACATGACAAAAAAAGCTATGACCTAAAATAATTTCTTAGTATGTTTTTCCTTCATTAGTGGGTAATGAAAAATTATTTCTACTTGACTATGAATAAACCATGTAATACTTTCAACCTTACTATCCCTTTATCATAAAATGAGCTATTTTACATGTACACCACCGTTCAAAAGTTTGGGGTCACCCAGGTAATTTCATGTTTTCCATGAAAACTCACACTTTTATCCATGTGCTAACATAATTACACAAGGGTTTTCTAATCACCAATTAGCATTTCAACACCATTAGCTAACACAATGTAGCATTAGAAGACAGGAGTGATGGTTGCTGGAAATGTTCCTCTGTACCTCTATGGTGATATTCCATTGAAAATTAGCAGTCTTTTTCCACATTAACTATGTCTAGACTGTATTTCTGATTTATTTAATGTTATCTCCATTGAAAAAAACAGGACATTTCTAAGTGACGCCAAACTTTTGAACGGTAGTGTATGTATACATATATATCCAAACAATAGTGGAGTGTACAAAAGAACAATACAAAAAAAAAAAGTAAAATAACTAAAACAAAAGTGTCTGTTAGACCTCCAGGAACTTATTTTAACAAGGTTCCTCCGGCAACCTCTTCCCTGAACTGAGCTGTTAAAGGTTCCTCCAGGAACCCTTCAGGCGAGCAGCGTTCCTTAAATATCTCCAGAGTTTCTTAGGGTTTCCTGATTCTACCAGACTCTGCTCAAACATAGCAAACCTACTATACAGCACAAAGGAACAAGCTGTATTATTAGAGTTATTCAGGCGTACATGTTAGAACCATAAACTGATAATCTAGAAGAATAATGATTGGTTCTTTAGGTTTGTACATATGAAATCTTTGCTGTCTAAATCGGTATTTTTGAGGCTGTCATCTGCTGTTTCAAGGTAAAAAACTGCTCAATCATGGTGTTGACTGCTTGTTTCGCTCCTGATGCATCATCTAGCATTTAAACAACACCATTTAGTCATGTCACCAAGGTAAAAAAAACACCTGGATGCATTATTATGTTACTGCGGGTCCTCACAAGAATAGAAGTACTACCCTGTGTGTGTGTGTCAGCTGAAAAACAAGCCCAGAGTTGCAGTTTGACAAATCAATGTTCTTTATTGCTAATCCTCCTCCAGAGTCTGTTCTTTAATCCTAACTGTGATCTCTTCTCTCCTCCCCCTGTTCACTCAATCACACTCTGTTTCCTTTGTTTTCTTTTTATGTGTCACTCATGTCATTCATCCAGTCACATGCTCCATCATTTATTTAATCACTCGCTGTGGTGTAATGTAATGAAACCCTCAAATCGCTCTCTGGTTTCTTTTGATCGATGGAAGGAATAACAAGTAGGGATGGGAGTAGTCTGATTGTTTATGGTAAGAAGGGCTGTTAGATTCAGTGTTTCTTTTTTTTTCCAAGGAGAATTGAAGGCTGAATGGACTAGTGTCATAAAGAAAAACGCTGCTTTTTTTATTACCAGGGAGCAGAGGCTTTTACCTTGTGCTTGTTCTAAAGTGTCAAATAAGAGGTTAGCTGAAAAGAGCAAAGTTATACGCTCGTAAAAACTTTCCTCATTGAAGTTATGGAGTACGGTTTTAACTGTTGTTATGGTCTTCTCATCTTTATGTCAGACGAAACACTACAGAAAGCAGATTCATGGAAAACTGGCTGAGAGTCATTGAAGAAAAGTGTCATGTTCTAAAATGCTAAAACATGCTTTGGGGGGTTTCTGTTCATATATTTACATAAATTAGCATCTGCTATTGCATGAGATAATAAGCTTTTCACAACTTTCCTTAATTAGCATTTAACAGCCAAGCAACCTTTAGCGGCATAGCAATGTTGTCGATATGTATAGTTCTTGAAAGTCAACAAAAAAATCATCAGTTTTGGCTTAACCTTCACTAATTAATAAGATGAGATGAGATGGAGATAAGATGATATAAAATGAGATGAAGTAAGATGAGATGAGATGGAGATAAGATGAGACAAGGTAAGACAAAATGAGATAAGACAAGATGAGATGAGATAAGATAAAGTAAGATGAGATGGAGATAAGATAAGATGACATAAGATGCAATAAGACAAGATGAGATGAGATGAGATAACCTTTTCTTAATCCCAGAAGGGGGGGAGGAAATCTGTAGCGTGCAAACATTTAAGGAATATCAGTAACAAAAAAAATATGCATATATTCAAGCAAAGGACTAGTTCTAGTCATAACAGTATTGCACATATCAGTGCTTTTGCACAGATTCTTTCATAAAAATATACTAAAAATATACTGTACATGAAAGAGTACTGATAGAGAAGTATTAATATTGCACAGATTATCTATATTGCAGAGATTTGTCCTTAAGTAGAAAAATAGAGATATAGCGCATATTCTAGTCTATATAGAAAAATAGGTATTGCACAGGGTTTTTAAATGTGTAAAATATTCATAATTCACAGCTATGAATGTGTTAATAAGAATTTCTAGATTAACAATAAATTGTACAACTCTGTAATGTGAAAAGAGTCAGTCATAGCAAGAAATTCTGTGGTTTTAAAGCCACAGCAATAACAGCTCTGATATCCTGCCAACACCAAACGGAGACAGACTAAGTTAGCGACTGAACATCAAGCAGGTAAAGTGATGTTTTTCTCCGGAGCTGATGGAAATTAAGCAGAGCTATAAGGAGACTGAATCCACACATGAATGCTAATGTTGCTATGTGTCTGGTGGAGGAGTAAATGATCAACTGTTTGCTAATATGTTGACTACTCTGCAGGGCGTGTCTGGTTGTGTTAGCTTTGGACCTGTTTCTGTGACATAAAGAGGAAATTAATGTAGCTTTACTTACTTTACAGCTGCAGTGTAGCACTAAATGTATGGGGTGGGGGGAGGAAGAGTGGCCAAACTGCAGAGTCTGCACTTATACGTTATGCATCTTAACCACTAAATCAGCAGGATGTTTTTAATCGACACTGTAAACTCCAACCTGGACGTAAAACCCCAGAAACATGCTTCAGCTCATTTACACAGGAGGAAATAAAACCCCATAGGGGTATAGAAGCTAAACAAGAGCTGACATAAAGATGACTAAATATTGGAAATGGAATGAAAATTAAAAATGTGTGAGTGTTTTGTCTTCTCACTTGACAGATGAATATATGACCAGGACTGAATATGTACATGCTAATGTAGAGTCTTGGCCTTTATGGATGCGTAAGAAGACTCTTGAGTGTTTCTGCTCTGAGAAAACAAACAAAGGCGGAAAAAAATATATATGCATGGCGCACAAAGAGGCGGCAGATGGATACGGGAGGCTGTGTAATGTTATGAATATATTGAGGTTTATAAATATGCATTAATGCTGTTCTTTTTCTTATATTTCTCCCTTGCTTCAGCCGGGGCTGTTGGAGCCCACGTCTACACTAGTGAGGGTGGCTAAGAGTGCCAGCACCCTGGGAATCGCCATCGAGGGCGGAGCCAACACTCGCCAACCGCTACCACGGATTGTCACAATACAGGTGAGTCAAGAACACGCAACAGTCATTGAACAAACAGTGTCTTGTCTTTATATGCACCCATCAGCCACAACATTGCCGACAGGTGAAGGGAGTAGCATCGATCATCTTGTTGTAATGCAACGTTCTGCTGGGAGACCTTGAGTCCTGACATTCATGTGGATGTTTGAAATTTATCACCCACCTAAACATCGCAGGTCAAGCCACCCCCCACCCTCCATTGCAACAGCAGTCCTTGATGCCAGTTGCCACTCTCAGCAGGACAATGCGCCCCGACACACCACAAAAACAGCTCAGGAGTGGCCCAGGGAACATGACAGAGCTAATGTGTTCACCCGGGTTCCACACTGCCCAGATCCAAATCTTACTGAGTATCTGTGGGGTGTGCCAGGATAGGCCTGATCTATGTAGGTCCCACCCTGCAACCCACAGGACCCACAGAATCCACTGTCACAGGTCATCCCCAGAGGTCCTGTGTCCATGCTCAACTGGATCAGAGGAGTTTCAGCAGCATAAAGGAGACCATATTTATAAGTTCCAATCAGGCATAACATTAAAACCACCTGCCTTACACTGTGTTGGTCCCCCTTATGTGGTGAAAAAAATGCTCTGAAGCATTGGGCCAGGAAAAGAGGGGGTCTGGAACCAGGATGTTGGCAGTGGATCCTTCAGGTAGTCTGGGTTGTGCAGTTAGTCAAACTCCTTCCACTGCATCCTGTTGATGTTTAATCAGAATGGGGTCTAGGAAGTTTGCCGATCAAATCAACATCTTGAGTGATTGTCATGTTCCTCAAGATATTCCTGATTGTTTGATGTTTTTGTGATGTGGTGGGGTGCATTTTCCCACGGTGGTAGACCAGTGATGTTTGGGATTTCCATTTGCATGAGGGAGTGTGCTTGTTCTGGGTGTTTTTCTCAGTACTCTGTACATAATTTCTACAAAGATATTTCATTATACTGAGTGTATTTTCCAACAACTTGCTGGCAATTTGCTCCTCGGTATACAAATTTTGAGCCACGCTTTAATGATTTTACTGATCAAGTAGGTTTAGTTTTCACCTCCTTGATTTGCTTCCGTTCTTCCCTCTTCTTTGCATTGTGAAAACACAGCCTGCAGTTCAACTGAATTTTTGTCATGTGACCGTTGATTTTTGCTGAGTCACTCCTGGTTTTCCCAGTTGTTTTTACAGAATCTGTTGCAAATTATTTATTTTGTTGAATTTTTAGAAGAAACATGTTGAACAAAGACATTTTTACAGCATCTCGCTATGACAAATTATGTAATTTGTTGATTTTTTTTTTTTTTTTGAAAGAACACAGCCTTTCAAATCCACTGGCAGGTTTTGGGATGAGTTCTCTAAATATGTGCAGTTGTCATTAACAGCAAAATTAGCTTAACAGACCAAAGCATTATATGTACCAGGCTGATAAACATGTTTATTTGTGCTATAAAGTTGGACATTTTAACATGGGGGTCTAGGGGGATTGACTCACTTCTGGATCCAACCTCTAGTGGCCATTTAAGGAACTGCAGTTTTCTCCATAGATTGCTGTTTGAAATTAATCCTTAAAATAAAACCATCACTAGGCTCACCTCTCTGAAACCAGTATACTTATTATCATACAGCCTGCTCCATTTTCATTAATATTCTCCTCATATTGTCGTCCTGTCTTTGCTGTCCCGGGAGCATTTTGGGTTCTCCGTCATGGTTCCACACACCCACATTCCAGGTGGGATTTGATGTCCTTTAAGGCTTTCTATGGACTGAGACTGCAGCTGAACTCACACTGAGATTCCTGCTAATTTTGTCCTCATTGAGGGTCTGCAAAGATGATTACAACAATAATGGCTTACAAGAATAAAGCCTGGCTGCCTGGAGATTTGGGCAATTACTTGTTCTGTATGAGGGAGAATGCGTGGCGATGTTAACGTATAAAAGCAGGAGGTAGAAAGAGCAGATTATTGTATGTAAAATCTAAATGATTGCCTCTGTTCAGTTGTGATGAGACTAAATAGAGGTGCTGCTATATCTTGAGCGAAGATTTGACATTTGCATAGTAAGAACAGCGACACTCCTCGAGTTTTCAATGCTGCAGAGTGAAATCCAAATATTGAAAGTTTAGCTAGCAATGAGTCACCTCTGAAGGAAGCTACTACTGTGACTCACATGGTGAATTGCAAGTCCACAGAGGCTGCATTAGCCCGGGACTATCTGCAGCACTAATCGCTGTCCAAACATGGAGAACCAGCAAGTTACAATTTGAAGATCAGAGCAGTGACCAGCTTCAGACTCCAGTCCACACCCTGTTCTCAGCTCCTCTCAGCCTCCCACTCCACAGAGGTGGTGATTGAAATAAAAAAGGGTGGCTGATTGCGAGGGGACGGATAAAAGGATTGGAAATCAGCACATTCAAAATCAAATGGCGCACCGGAAAGAAAAGGGGGACAGCAAGTGTGAAGTAAAGGATGCAAAAGAAGTGAGAGCAGCGTTAATGAGGAGGATTTGTTCACAGGAGAAAGTGGAGGTTCGGTGTTGTGGGTTTAGGCGGTAATTTGGATATTTGGTGGAGGGAAGGTCATTGTGATAAGATCGCAAAACTGCTCTTGTTCCCATTAGCACTTCTGATTGGTTTTAAAATCACACAGAGACTTAAACTTCCCATATTGGGTCCTTTTTAACTAGTTAATGTAAGTTTGACGTGTAACCCGAGTGCGTTTTTCAAATTTCAGCTCAAAATACGATATAAATCATTTATTCTGCCATGTCTGTAGTATTCTCAGTATCTTTTATTCTAAATCTGCTCTGTAGGAGGAGCCAGATTATCCTGTTCGATAATCACAACACTAATTCAGCAACACTTTCTGATCTACAGAGACAGAAAATAAACGAATGGAAGGTCTTTTAACGTGTTTTGTGCCTCTCTGGACACACTGGTGACTCCTAATTATGTTCAAAAGCAATGAGAAAGTTTGTTTTGCATAATGTGGCCCCCTTAAGAAATGAAGCCACTGAAATGGTTTGACCCCTGACGAATCCCTCTCGGCTTCACGGACTCTTCACTGAGACACCCATTAAAAAAAAAAATTTGCACCTCATTGCGCTGGATAATAGCAGAGGAAATGGGAACTCTAGCCCTGCGTCAGTGGTTTTTAGGGACGAAGACATGAAGAGGCCACTTTTAACAAGGTTAAATCTCAGTTAGGGCTCAGTTTAGGATCATTTAAACTATTCAGGTGAGTTTAATTTCAGAGTAAAGTTGTCAATTTTTCTTTTTTTTTTTAACTTTGCTGAACTGTATTGATGTTCAGAGCCACGAGCTACGTAGCTACACAACACCGCTGCTACATCCCCGAACAATAACGCAGTTCGGCCTCACAGTTATTTACGGTCATTAATAACGCCACAGCCTCGAGGTTACTGAGGAGGAAGGACACGATCAAGGTGGGAAAAGAAGGCCGAGAAAAGTTTTGCTCTGTCATCCGGGAGCTGTAACTCGACGATATTAGGCCCTTGAGCAAGGCAGGACGCCGTGCAGCCGTCAGAACCGAGCAGCAGGATGATAAACCCGCTCTGGAAGGAGGAAAGAAAAAGAAGGTTAATTTGGTTTTCGGCTCTCCGCTGGGCATCGGCGGTTTCCTGGGGACAGATGATGGCATCACATCAAAGCGAGTGGCCTTTACAGCGGCGTCTCTCTGCAGCGTTGAAAATAAACTCAGTGATACAACAAACCGCCGGCTTCTGTGCCTTCTGTCTCTGCGGGCGCCGACGTTCTCGTCTCCGGTCGCCTCAATCAGCACGACGAGGATGAAACACGGATAAAACTCTGCTGCTGGTCATTATCAGCCACCATCGCTGCTGCTGAAGCTCTTTATCGCTGCCGTCCTCCCATTATGACTGACCGCTCCACCAACTAAAGGTAATTGCTGACTAAAGCCTGAATTACAGACGTGATGATGCAGTTTAGTTCAGAACCAACTGTAGTTGCATGAAATGAGGTCCACAGTCAGAGTCGCTCTAAAGGAAAACACGACTTTGCGTCCGATTTAAGAAGAAATAGTTTGGGGGGGTTTCAAATAAAATTCAAAGGAACATTTGAGTATTTTTTTCGAAGGAGCAGAGACTCTCCGGTGACACTTTATCTCAGCAAAATCAAATTAGTATTCAAAGTTATGCTGAATAAATGGACGATTATGTTAACTTTTATGTTATAGTTTTGAATTGTTAGCTAGAAAATGTTTGATTTTGCCTTTTATTTTTACATTTAATGTCATCAGTTAGAATCTTATATCATACAGTTGATGTTTTTAATTGAATATATTTAGATTTTATGTCAAACTGTTTACATTTTATGTTAGATTTTTGAATTTTTATGTCACTTCTGGATTTTTACTTAAAAATGAGACTATATCTCAGTTTTTAAGTCTCTAATATTAAGGATTAGATTTTTATTGTCAGACTTTTTTTAACCTAATATTTTAAGATTTTATTATTATTATTATTATTATTATTATTATTATTATTATTATTATTATTATTATTATTATTATTATTATTATTATGTTATAACCCTGAATATATTAGAATAAGTCACTTTTTGTCATTTTTTAATTTAATATCCCTAAATTGTTTTGTCAAAAAAGGAGAAATCTTTAATGTTAAAGAAATAATGAAATTTTGATTTCACCTCATAATAATTGTGTATAATTTAGAATTTTCAACTTTATAGTTGATTTTTAAACTAATAAACGCATTGCATTTTATGTTAAAAATTAATTAATGTGACATTTCTGAATTTTTACCTAAAAATATATTTTTGTCACATGATAACCCTGAATGGTTTAGTAAAAAATAAATAAAAATAAAAGGTTAAAATACTGATACTTTACTGATGATTTGAGTTGGAATAATCGTTCAAATCATATTCCTTCGTAGAACTACATTTAGTCAGCTAATGTCTGGCTCTTTTACTGTCATTTTTGAGCACATAAGCACAAAACAAACCGTTAATGTAGACCTTCTCATTGCAGATCACTGTTTAAAGCTCCTTCCTTGTTCTACCGCAGTGAACAGAAGCGAAATAAACTTTATGGCAGCTTTTAAATGATAAAATGCTGCTGAGAAATCAGCAGCACTGATTTATCTACTATAATATATAAACTCTGCCCTGCAGCTCGGCGCTCTGAGCTCACAGCTAATCTATGTAGCCTCATGTCTTTACAAAGTGTGCGATCAACAAAATGAAATGTTTTCACATGTTTCATCTGTGATTAGAAAGATTTTTATCTCCAACAGACACCCGGAGGGAAAACACGAGACAGAGAACAAAAAAGACTCTGTTGTCTGTTCACAAAGTGGATTCAGGCTTCAGATTCTTGGCAGTGAAATCAGACGACACCTGAAGTATCTGCAAAAAACATACAAACTGAGGTTCATTTCTGCCTGCAGTGAGCTTCAGAGGCCGCTGGAACAACGTAGATCCTCCGAATATTCGATGCCGCCACTGTTTCCCTGAATAAAAGGTCATATTTCTGATCTGCTCTAAGTCCACGGCAGCGGAGGCTGCCAGTGGTTTCCACCAGCAGCCTCCACAGTATTAATCACAGTCCAGACCACTCAGACCAGTTTCTGTGGAAATTACTTCCATTAAACGTTCATTCTGGACATTTGTGGAGCCCCTACTTTGAAGCAACTTAGTGCCACTGGAAGAGGTAGTGTTGCTTTTCATGTTGAGAGGATAAATATCTGTCTGTGAGCAATTTATGAGGACTGAAGCACTTTATCCACACATCAACACAAACCTTTACAAACGTGTGAAAGAAGCCGAGTAGAGGATTTCAAATCAACCGAACCATCAGAAACTATGTACTGTACACTACTGCTCAAAAGTTTTAGAACACCTCGATTTTTCCATTTTTTTATTGGAAATTATGCATGTTAATGTCTCATAGTTTTCTGAAATGAAAGCATAGAACAAATACACTAATGAAGTATTCTAAACCTTTGGCTCATCACCTTTGGCACATAGAACAGCTGAACACACTCGTGGCATTCTTTCCACAATCAAATATTCTTCAGAAAGTTCTTCCCAGTTCTGCTGCAGAAGTTTCCATAAATGTGTGGTTCTTGTAGGTTGCTTTGTTTTCACTCTTCTTTCCAGTTCATTCCAAACCAGCTTCATGGGGTTTAAGTCCAGAGACTGTGCTGCCACTCCATGTTTTCCAGCTCACCATCTGGTTCTTTTCTCCTAAGGTAGTTCTGGCAGAGCTTGGACTGATGTTTTGGGTCATTATCTTGCTGTAGGATGAACCTCTGACCAACTAGGAACATACCAGAGGATCCTGCAGAATGCTGTGGTAACCTGTATTATCATCGTGTTTGTTTATTTGAGCTCAAAAATGGAACTTTCCATATTTCCACCCTACCATAATCAAAGATCGTTTGATCTACATGTCCAATATTACAGATTCTGAATCGATGACATGAGAAATAACAGTGAACATTTCAGGCTTTTATCTTTAGTAGTTCCTCCGATATTGTTGCTCAAACAGACTCAAATTTCAATTTGCAACATTGGACAAATAAATCAAACGCTTTCTGATTATGGGGGAGTTAAAATATGGAAAGTTGTCATTGAAAGTCTAATCTTTGTGCTCATAACAAAAAAAATATATGATTCTGAAGTGAACAAGTGATATTTTCTGAACCATATGCAGTTTCATGTCACAAGAATTCAAAACGGCACATAGGACATACTTTCAATATGAAATATTTGGTCACAAAAATGAAAAAAGGATATTTTCATTTAACTTTTTTAATTGATTTAGCAGCTTTACCACAGAAAACTAAACAGAAAAAATTGAACAGTTTTCCTGAGTTCTGCAGTTTGTTTTAATGTGGTTTTCCAAATATAACAAAGAAAACTTTAATTATTATTATTTTAATACATGCATATTTTTCATGATTCCTATTTAGAATCAGTGGAAAGATGAGCATTTTTTTTATGTCACGAAATATTTTACATATCAAATTACAATTTCACAAAATTTAAGGCAGGTTGAGCAGAAACTGTTGACAAATTAAAGGAAAAACCGACACTGGAAAAAGAAGACTTATTTTCCAGTAGTGGATGCTGGTTAGACAGAGGATTAGCTTTGGCAGCAAATTACAGAATCGTGTTACATCAACACAAACTATTTACTTTCAACACAACTTGATTACTTCATTCTAGTAATATGAGGTACATTTTTTTGTAAATTAAACTTTTTTCTAATTGTAAAAGTCTGAATAAACTTAATATGTATCCAGTTACTTTAATGCAAATATAAACTTTGTATGATCACTTCATTTCTTGTTGCTTCGAAGAGGTTTCTATTAACTTTTTCTTGATTTTTCTCGACATAACCCACTTTTATTCTCATTGAAACCGATGGCACAGTTGTTTTTTTTAATAACCTTCATTCCTGCATGAACAGCGGTTGTCGCTGCTTGAAATATTATCTACCAGCGTCACCCTGCAGATCTCAGTGTTTCAGGAGGGTGACAGGAACCTGCTGCCTCATCAGAACTCTGAGTATCTCTAACACTGCAAGGAATTTATTACAAGAAACAACAGTTTGAGCATTTCCTGGCTGAACCTGCCTCTGACTGAAAAACACTTAATGTTGTTTTTTGTCCATTTTCAGCGGAAGCAACGACTGTTTGAGGGAAGCTAACGTGTTTGCAGTCGTTATTACTCTAATGTTGGACAGTTGATGGTTCAAAGACTTCAAACACTCATTTTAAACATTTAGCTTATCAAATATCATAAAACAGTGAAGATCTAGACTTAAAAACTACACGTTCATTGGATGTGAGTGTCACAACTCAGTTGTCCCCATGTTACCTCCCTCTCTGCACTGTTTCTGCACCTTCCTCCCTCTTTCTGTAGAGATTCTACAGTTCACACAAACCTGACCAACAACCTGAACTTGAATGCAGTTTTATCCAGCAACATAAAACCTAGTAAAGGAGTTTGGCCACTGTGCGCTGCCAGAACAGCTTCAGAGACTCTCAGCATTGATTTCATTGATTCTCCAAGTCTCTGGATCTCCACTGGAGGATGGAACAACATTTTCTACAAGATTTTATGGCTTTTTAGGTGAAGGAAAACAATTCAAAGTATCCCAGATGAGATGTTCAGATGATTGATAGATGGACAGACGGACGGACAGACAGATGGATGAAAGGATGGATGGATGGATGGACGGACACACTGATGGATGGACGGACTGATGGATGATGGATGGATGGATGGATGGACGGACACACTGATGGATGGATGGATGGATGGACGGACTGATGGATGATGGATGGATGGATTATTTCATCTTGGTGCTTGTTTTTTTTTACTTTGCATATTTTTAATTACTATCAGTATTTCATCAGGTATGTTCTTCTATCCAGCTCTGCTTTAGCGTATTAGTTGCTACTTATGTTGGTGTGCCAGTATGTCCATCCACTGTGATGTTTGTTTTATTTGTAATATTTTTGATCAGTTAAGGCAGTTTTATCTGATTTAGAATTTAAAAATGTGTATCTGGACATTTATATGCTGTATTTTTTTCTTTATACATTTATTATTCTGACATTTCTTCTATATGAGCTGATTTATCAAAGGCTCTATTTTTTGGATTTTATGTCTTGTGCAATTACAAATCCACAAACGGGAGGTTTGCCATTTTTCTTAGTACATTAAATACAAGTATATTTGTAGGTTTCCAATTGGGGAAATTCAAGGTTTCCAGTAGCTCACACGTTACATTTAAGGAAAATACGGAAACTAATGTACAAAAGAACGTGCAATTATCGTGCAAATCAACTGGTCATAGAAGGTACAAAAATCACCAGTATTTACAGTAGTTGGACAAAACTGTTGGTATTTACATTAGAAAAAGAGTAGTAAAAGTCCAACACAGTGTAATAATAGAACTAATAATAAACATATAGCAGAGATGCTTGGTTCCAGAGTTATTGGTTTTCTTGCTTGATTCGGTGTCCATACATAAAGTACACATGCATAACACACACCTGTGCTCCACTGGAAATGATACAATGACTGAGCAGCCTTGGCAGAGACCTGCGCTCTCTGGGTACTTTTGTTGTTATAAATTTGTGAACACGTCTATTGTTACAAGTGGTTCATTTTCAAGAAATTCTCCATTAAAGTTCACTTGTTTTCTGTGTTTTTTTTCCTCAGAGGGGAGGTTCGGCTCATAACTGCGGCCAGCTGAAGGTGGGTCAGGTGATCCTGGAGGTAAACGGGGTTTCCCTGAGGGGCCGCGAGCACAGGGACGCCGCCCGCCTCATCGCCGAGGCCTTCAAGACCAAAGAGAGGGACCACGTGGACTTCCTGGTGACTGAGTTCAATGTGGCCCTATAGCTGAAGGTAGCACCGAGAGAAGAGGATGATGGTGACGAGGGGGACACATTCGAGCGTCTGTTGATTTTTAAAGGCACAACTCTTAGATTTAAAAAACCACCACCTGATCTCTGAGCCCTCCTCCTCTCTCACAAACCCCCGAAACACTCGATTTACAAGGCATTACTGTCGCTGTGGATTCCCTCCAGGATTCTCCTCAACGTTCTTACCTCCCCACTGTGAGACCTTAAAGCACTGCAGTGGGAAATTGTGAAACCTACACTTTCTTCTTCTTTTTTTAATTTTCTTGTCCTCTCAGTGTTAAAACTAGTGGATTTGCAAAAAACAAACAAACACCGGAACTTACTCAAAACACTCCCAAAACTCATTTTATTTGACTTACTTTTGCTTCCGTCTGAGAGAAAACCGCACATGTGAGACTGATTTGACGCTTGACTTTACAAGTTTGGATTTGTATATGTAAAAATGGACAAATGTAGATACAGATGCATATATATATATATATATATATATATATATACTGTACACATAAAAATACTCCTATATGAATTAAAAACCTGTAACCTCTGTTGCATCGTCAACATATAGTAATATATTTGAAAGGTGAAGATAATTCAGGCCGTCGCCGCATTTCAGAATTCTACAAATTTTACAGAAATCCTCCTATTATTACCACCTGTTCACACGAAGGAATTATTATTAAAACACTGACAGAAATCCACATTTGTTTGACATTAAAAAAAGAACAGCACACGTGAATGACGGGAAACTAATGTGCATTATGTTCCTTTGCACTTCTACTCGTGTATCTGAGTCCTTCACACTAAACAGCCACATTTCAAAACGCTGTTTATGTGTGAAAACCATATGCATCCACAATAAAAGCTTTTTTCTATTTCCACAAGAAAAAAACAAATTTTTTTGCTTTGCAGAGCAGAAAATCTGTTTATTCTGCATTTTATTACACCTAAACTCTTTATTTAGTCGTCCTCGTAGATATATATTTCTGCATCTGCTTTAAGATTCCTGAAGTTTAGTATAAAATAATGATTTGAGTGCAGCTCAGGAACAGTAAATGTCAACGAGGAGAAGTGTTTGCCGCTCAGGCGTCAATAAAATCACTAAAAGCAGCTGTTATATCTGTTCACAGTGCAGCCAAACACAGCAGTCAGTCAATAATTTGATATTAGCATTATGCTACACACAGCGGAAGTAGTTTTTAACAAAATAAGAGCGTAGAGCAATAATAGAAGGTTTCATTAAGCTGCTTTCCACTGCAGGAACTTGGTGTTGGTACAAAATGGTGCGAAAAATTCCAGAAAGGGCTCCATGTTTGGCTATTTTTGGGTTTCTTTGACAGCAACATGGACTCCAAACCTCAATGCAGCAACTGGGTCATTCCAGAATTGAAGGACGTTTTACATCCCACTCACCAAATTCCAAATAAGCCATTTACAAAATACTAAAACTTGTAGTTCTTGTGTAAATTTACATGTCCTGAGACCAAATCTAAAAAAAAAAAACCAAGGAGAAAAGAATGTTTGAACATATTTTTAAAATGCCAATAAGTCAGGAGTTCCCCCTAAAACGACATTTTTCTCTTGTCACATCCCCCTGATGACCAAATTTAATCTCAAACAAAACAGTTAAGATGAAATTTAAATCTCCTTTTTTTGGTATTATTTTGTTCATTGATGCCTCTTATAGTTGTAGGAACATTTTTTTTAATCAACATAATATTTTAAATAATTATTACGCATGGAACATGTGTTCCACGACAACCCTGTTAGCGTAACCTTTATAGCTGGTAGAAGAAGAAGAAAACAGTGAATCACATGAAACGCTGGAATTAACATCACCAGACAGTTTTTCAAAAGAATGGGTGGAGCAAAGCTATGTCCTCTCTTCTATTATTCATATTTCCGTAACATTGTCATCCTTGATTGAATGTCTCTAGCTTCTACTTCTGAGGAAACAAAAACTACAAGAACACCCTCAAAGGTTCCTAAAAATTCTCCACAAGTTCCTGCAGTGGAAACAGACAGTTGCAAACAAACCTTCATCTAACTGCAGCTGCTGCTCAGTTTTTCATTCCCTCCAACATTTCAATCCACTCCTGTGTCAAAGAAATGCCAAAAAATACTCTTTTTTTCCCTTTTATTTAGTTTAGACTAACCACTGTGACACTTACGTTACTTTTTATTGCTTCACAATAAAAGTCGCTCCGTGTTTTGCCTTTGGAATGCTTTTAATTTGAATGAACTGCAGGAAGCATGCTCAGTTTGCATCAGCAGCAATTTACAACACGAGTCAGAGGAAAGTTGCTGCTGGGCATCATTTATTATTAATTTTGTGTGCATATGTGGCTAATTTGAATCCGACACACACAAAAACACTGTATTCTAATAGGTAGATAAGCAAAATGTGCATAAATGGCAGAAAAAATTGAGTTTCATAAAAATTTACTTTTTTTAAAATCATTTTTAATTCATTTTTATGCTTAAAACAATGTATTTTTTTTCAGATTTTGCACCTCTGTGGACGTCCCCTCGGCCCTGTGACCACTCAGCTGAATAACAATTCATGATTTTACCTCATAATTTCATAGTTTTAATTATATTCACCCTGGGGGTGGGGGGAGCCACGCTCGCTGCAGCAATTACAATCGAGAAGGGAGTAATGAGACATTTAGAGGACGACACTGCCAAAGATTTTCTGAAACGCTCCTTCGCACGTGGAAAATGTGGCGTGTTCGTGCACGCTCATATTTTATCCATTTATAGAAAAGCAATTAGGAGATAAGCAATGAGGTAGAGAGAATGACGGCGAGAGAGCAACCAAAGCAGCAAATGAGATGTTGTTGTGGAGATGCTCTGCTTCCTCTGAGGACTACAGATGTACGGCAAACATCAGGTAGAAATATGAAGTAATTACAGTAATTAATCCAACGCTTGTGAGCGGAGTGTGTCTGTCTGCAGCTAATGGATGGAGGAGGAGAGGGAAAAAAGATGCGGGAAAACAAATAAAGGTGAATGTAAATGTCACCGGGGGAGCTGTTGTATGAGACACAAACAGGGAAGCAGCAGTCTGGTCGTCTGGGCTTTTTTTGAAGAATCTTGGTGGTGCTGCTCCGTGAGAAATCGCTATCAAAGACTCCCTAATCATTGTGCTGACAGCAGAAAGAGGAGAGCAGCGCATTCAGGCTTTGTTTTTACGTTTTCGCCGCCGCCTGTCTGTTGCCAAAATGTCAGCCTTTAATGAATAAAAAACAAATGTTAGGGACGCAGTGATAGGAGTCTCTTCTTAAAGGTCAAACCCATATCCAGCATGTTTCTAAGTGTAATGTCCAATTATGAACCGGACATGTAGCTTTGACAGAATCCAACAGTTCTCTTAAAGTTTTTAGAGTCATCTGTTAGAACGTAGTTTGCTCTGATGCTAAAACTACCAACATTTCTTTAGCTAAATGGATTTCAATCAAGGCTGCACAGTGGCTTGGTGGTTAGCACTTTGGCCTTGCAGCTAGAAGTTCACCGGTTCACGTCCAGCCCTCTTGGGATCTTTCTGCATGGAGTTTGCATGTTCTCGCTGTACAAACAGACTCCAAACTTTTAAACGGTAGTGTATATAAGGCATAGCTGGAATTAGTCATAGTAGTCACCGTATTCCAACAATGTCAGGGATGTATTATGGAAAACTGATTTGAAATCATGGATCTCTATCAACAAAGATTTCCATGTGTCACAGGGCTTTCTAAAAGTCACAAAGACAAGATGAGATCAGTTGGTGTCTGGACTGTTACATCCACTACTAACTAGCTTACAGCTAATGTACATCTGGAACCTTGGCGTTTTGAGAATAAATCAAATGGTGCAATTTGCATTAATTATCCAACAGAAAAACTGGCTGCTACTTTGTGGCAGTTAGGTCTCCTAGAAATTGCATTTATATTGAACCAAATAAGTAGTTTCCCCACTTAAATTTAGATGCAACATAATCTCTCCCCAGGCTACATTGAGAGGCAGCCACTTTTCTAAATGAATGATTCTAAACTGCATGGAAGGTGGTTTGGAGGATTCAAGGTGTACGAACTCCACTTTGAGTTAAATTTAGGGAAATGTTCTCGTTTTTGCTGGTTTTTGTGAATTTTGCACTGTACGATCCAATATTTTGGCTGAAAAGTCACAGATTTGTTCAGTATTTACATATTCCTGACTCACCAAATATGTTGATAGAGATTCAATATATAAAATAGTTGCAATCGGACTTCCTTCAAAATATATTTACTGTTGTAATTAAGTTTTATATAAATGTTAAGAAAATAAGTCAAATTTGACAAATTGGAGTCAATTGATTTTGCACAACTATACACTGAGTTTGCATATTTAGCATTCAGACTTCTGTAAGTCTGACCATAACTCTTCAACAGTGACAATCATTCTTTTTGCAGGATGGATTTGAATGTTTTTATAGGTGATCTTTGCTATTGGTCAGCAGATATAATAATGGGGATTCTGTCAGGGGCTTATGGAGCCACTTCACTGTTTTTTAGTACATCCCTCCAAAAAGGCTACTATGGGAGATGTCCACAGACATATAGAAACCTGCATACTCCTTTGGTGCATTTCAAGCTTTATTGTTGGGGTTATGCCCGTATTAATCAGTTTCTGATGTGTAAAATAGAAATTATTCAGTCCACTTCACTTCTTGCATGCTTAATTGTTCCATAGCTTTGATTTTAAACGGATACAGTTTGCATTTTCCTCCCACCAATCTACTGTCAATAACTCATACTGACAGCATAAAAATAGATTTTTAATTTTTTTGGCAATTTATTGAAATAAAAACAATTAATTTTCTCATTTTCTGTGGCAAATTGTAGTCAGTTGCATTGAGTTTTCCTTAATTGTCCTTGAGTTGTCTCTAAGATTTAACCGGACCACCTGTGGCAAATTTTTTATGATTTTGATATAGTTTAGACCTTGACAATAAAATTGTGGTGAGGCATAGACAAGGATATAAAAAGGGTTATAAAATCATTTAAAGTTTTGACAGTTCCCAGCAGTGCAATGACCTCACTGTGGAAAAAAGTTAGAAACCAACGGGACACATCCTAAACTTGGAACTTATTGAAGGATGACCATCTAAGCTTGATACCTTTGTAGAGCTAAACAGAAGAAGGTGAAGACTATTGAGTGGTGTCAAACATCATTTAAAGGACTCTGAGAGCATGAGGAAGACGATTCTCTGACCTTGTGAATTAGAAACAGATTTGTTTAGGTGCCTGGTACAGCTAATATCATCCCTACAGTGAAGCATGGTGGTGGCATCATCATGCATGGGGGCGTTTTTAGTTGCAGCGACAGAAAGATTGTTTAGAACTAATAGGAAGGGCGATTGCAGCTAAATACAGAAGTCCAGAGTGCAGAGAACATAAACTGGGGAGGACCCTATTGTTATTATTTAACAATAATAGTAAACCAAACTAAATGGCCAAGAAAATATTGGACAGTTTCTCAAGTAGAGTTAAGTCTGGTTCATTTATGGAGCACATCTATAACATAAAACAGTCAGAAACAGTAAATTAGACAATCACAAATAAACAGAAAGTACTAAATGTTAGCTCAAGCTGGAGTAAAGGCCAAGTTAATGTAGTATGTATCTGATGTAAGGGGTAAAGTGTTCCAAATTTAGCCTTTTGGAAATATCTAAAAACATGCTTTCACTTTGGCATTATGGGGTTCTGAGTGTAAACTGATTGGCAAAATTGGTACATTTATGCGTTTATGTGAAAATAAATTGACAACATAGTAAAATGAAGTAATCTGTTGTAATGGATGAACCTTTATTTTTGGCATGCATCCCATATTTTCGATCACATCCCGACCAAAATCTTCTCTTCTCTCCAACTCCCTTTGCAATATTAATCTCAGGCTTTTACATATTCTAATTTGAGCACTTGCTGTTTTTTCTATATTATGCAAGCAGACATTTATTCTCGT
Source organism: Amphiprion clarkii (assembly GCA_027123335.1). Taxonomy (NCBI): domain Eukaryota; kingdom Metazoa; phylum Chordata; class Actinopteri; family Pomacentridae; genus Amphiprion; species Amphiprion clarkii. The sequence goes on along the minus strand of CM049585.1, from coordinate 27,018,717 downwards.
CTTTCTCGTCCCTCTTTAGCCCAAAGACAAACCTCTCGCTGCTTCTCTCTTCTAAAAATGTCCCTTTTATCGGTTTTATTGGCCTAAATTGTTCTTTGAGTTCCGCAAATGGCATAAATACATTATTATCTCCACAGAGGTCAGAATGGTCTTTCCCCTCGAGGATTATGGAGGAGTGACTCTATCTCCATTGTGATTTTGCCAAAATTGATAATGCCCCTGCCTGAATTCGCTGGGAGGGTTACAGGAAAATCTTTTTCCTTTTCTCTGACTTTATGTGCTTTTCATTAATAACAGTTCTACAAAAATAGATGAAGCACATGAGTGGTTTATCCTTCATCTGTTGTGGAAAACAGTTTTCTTAGAGCAATTCTCTGCCTTTTTTGCAATTTATTGACACATTTCAATCATGAATCCTTAAATATTCCCTTGAAAATGGTTCTGAATTTCCATTTATCCAGATTTTATTTTGTTTTTGGAATTAGTGGCACCATTCTAGCTGGAGTAAGTGATTGAAAGCACCTTCTTGATTTGAGATGTTTTTGCAAACGTGCTGCTGCCAGATATTTTTTGAAGAGATTAAACTGTGAATATATATTAGTGTTCAGGGAATGTAATGCAATAATGTGCATCCAAAAACATCCTTGTGAGACACATTTAATTCCAATTTTTGCACTAAATGCAGCAGTGAACGGCTCCAAAGGTTCATCCAGATGAGTATATACCCTCCTATCAAACGTCCTTTGGGCGTCCAAAGAAAGGTTGTAATTAAGCTGCACAAGGTTTAGAAGACAATCTGTTACAAAGTTACAATTCAGGCTGCATCAGTGTTTGTTTGTGTACTTAACTGTATATGACTATAATACAGAGAGTGAGATATTTAAGCAGATTATAGCTGGAGTTTGTTCCCTCAGTGGAAATAAATTGTGTTGAACAATCTAATGTGGAAGCATAAATGACGCCTCCCATCAGAAACACAAGAGAAGGAGAGAAAAAAAACGATGCACAGTGTCCAACATTTTAATGCCAATAATAAAAAGATGGTAAATCTGTCCAGTAAAAACCCAAAATGCTGCGTCTCTAAATGGCTTCATTTAAATTTGCTGTGTAAGGTCTTTAATACAAGCTGCAGAATAAATTGTTCCTCTTTCTGGGACTTTGCCTCTTTCTGAGGTTAATTAAAATCTTTCAAAATTGATCATCACGCCAAGAAAACACTGACAAATAACACGCAACAGAAGAACACTTGGTGCCAAACTTTTTCTGATATTATTCAATGTCCATTTTGCTGACAAATCACCAAACAACCAGCTTCCATTGTGTTAGTTAATTTCACAGTTGTTGCAACACTTGGCCTTGAGCCTTTTGGGTCCTAATGAAGACATAAATTAGTTTTTAAAAATGGCTATTTTAGCTAAATAAACTCCCAAAGGAGTCGGGAACTAAAGTTTGTCGTAAATGCGGTTCAAACAGAAGTAAACAGAACATCAGCTGGAGGCTATTTTTTTTGGATTCTCTGTAATTTTGCCTCAATAGATTTGAAATGAAGCCATCAAGATGTGACTAAAGTGTAGACTTGAAGCTTTAATTCAGAGTTTTGCAAAACATATTGCATTAACCATTTTGAAATCACAGCCAATTTTTACAGATGGTGTCTTTCTGATTATATTTTCAAATATAAAACACTTCATTAAATGGATGTTTGCAAGATAAGAAATCAAATTTGCTGAGTTAAATTAATCATTGAGTTGCAAACATTATTTTTGATGTTTCTCCTCTAGTTTAACATCCTGGATAATTAGAGATTTTAAAAATGCCACCAACTGGAGAAGAAAACCTAATTCCATGAACTCAGCGTAATTGGTTGGTTGAACATAATCTCATTTGAAGTTTGGTGTAACTCAAAAAGATTCATGCAAACTGGTGCATTGAGGTTGGTTAATGTAGAGTTTAGGGTCAAATTATCCTTGGTTTTGGTCTTTTAAATTTGTTGACAGTTTATAGAAGAATGGTTTCATCTTTTACTAAAAAAGACACACATCCTACATATAAAAATTGTCTACACACAACCAACCACACAAAAACATCTCGAAAATAAAGTCTTAAATTGGCACACTTCAATTTATGTCCCAGTTTTATCAAAAAATGTGTAAAAAAGAATCCAGGTTTTGACACTTAGCTCTAAGAACAAGTTTTGTCAGCACCAAAATGCAAAAAAAAAAAAAAAAACTAAAAATTTAACACCTAACAAGTACAAATGTGAATTTTCTTTAGTGCATTTAAGGCTGACATTTTGGAGATATGACTTTCACAGGACTGCAGCAAAATGTTAGACAAGTTGCAATATCGATTTCTTTCTGTTTTTCCATTTTTTAATTTCATTAAAATTAGATCAACTGTAGTAAAGACCTTCCAGTCACCTGAGAGTTGCTGGTTCAGACTCTCCAACAGCTATAAAGGTGTCCATTAATGCCAAAGTTCCTTTAACAAGACACTGATTGAACGTGTTTTGTAGAAAGTTGGGTGTGAAATCTGAAAAATGAAGGAAATTGAAGAGCCATGAGGACATTAAACCAACATCTATCTGCTTAGACGTATATAAACTGTGTTTTACCTGAAGAATCACCCCAAGTTTCCGTGACTTTCCTCCGTGATGACCCACATGGCAGAAGAGTGTCGATAGCGCCTCGACCTTCTCTTTGGCCTGATATTAAAGGTTCATCCAGCAGGGAGGATGATGGAGGGAAGCGATGGCAGCACCTGACAGTCTCATTAATCAGATGCCGAGACGAAGAGGTTCTGGCCTCGACTGTGACACCGAACACCGACACTGAACTTGTTGCTGTAGCGACATGCGACGGTTTGCACCCATAAACCAACCTGTTGACTCCAGTGTTGATGCCGGTTTGGTTTCCTGCAGTATTAGCTCGTTTTGATGGCTGGTCTTTTCCACTTCCTGTCAGTCCGCCTGCTTCCTGTTAACGAGGAGTGTCGACATGCTGTTTGTACAGAAAGTGTGTTTAATTTTTCAATAAAGATTACTGCACAAAAACTCACAAACTATGTGCTTTTATTTTGAAATTGTGCAAGCTGTTTTTCATGAAATGAGCTTGAACTGTTGGTCCTATTTAAGGGAAATCTTAATTCTACAGCATATAAACATACTACAGACACTAGATTGAACTTTGCTCCACTTGCGTATCCCTAAAGAGCTACACCTTTCTCTAATTTAATGTGAAAGAGCCTGTCTGGCCTCTGCAAACCACCTGTGGGATGAACTGGAACACCGACTGTGAGCCGGTTGGTCAACATCAGTTCTGGACTTCACTTTAAGCTCTTGTGGCTGAATGGGAGCAAATAACTGCAGGCAAAATCTGATGGAAAACCTTCCCAGAGTGGAGCCTCTTGTCGCTGCTGCTCTCAATTAATGCTTGTGGATTAGAAGTGGAGAGTTCAGCACAAATATTGGTATAACGTTCAAGTGTCCACAAGCTTTCTGGCCATTTTGCATTTCTGCCCAATAACAATGAGAAACTGCTGGAGCTGATGCTGTTACTGAGCATTTTGTTTCATGTATGGACCGAAAAACGCCTTTACTGATTTCAGTCTGTCATCTGCACTCAAAATCACCTCTCAGAACCTGGTCTTAAGGGTTGTTATTGGTAGCCATGCATTAGAGTTGCACAATATTGGCTTAATTGCAGTGTTTTGTTTCTTTGCTATATGGATTGATATGAAAAAAGGCAAGAATTTACCAGATCCCTTGTGAAAGTCTATCATTGCTGAATAGCTGAGGGGATTTATATATAGAAAGTTTAAACAAAAACTAAACTAATTAGTTGTATTGCCTTGTGTTGTGGCAAGCAGAGACTGTTTTCCCAACATTGGTCAACATTACCTCCAAGTTCTAGATAAATTATTTTCTAGAACATTTTAAGGATATTCATCATTTTTAAGTTTCTGTGAGATTAAAAGTCAGTTCTGACATAAACTGTGATGTTCATAGGATTGTTGTCAGATTATGTTTTATGATAAAGGAAGAACATTCTCAAACCAACATTCAATGTTTCAAGGCCTTTTTGAGTCCTCCAATGACTTACCAACAAAAATTTGTAGTCACTTGGAAATGACCTTATTTTTGAAAGAATTTTTTTCAATGAAGATGAAATTAAATGAATCATAAATCCAGTCTAGACATTGTTAATGTGAGTAAATGACTATTCTAGCTGGAAATGGCTGATTTTTAATGGAATATCTCCATAGGGGTACAGAGGAATATTTCCAGCAACCATCACTCCTGTGTTCTAATGCTACATTGCATTAGCTAATGGTGTTGAAAGGTTCATTGATGATTAGAAAACCCTTGTGCAATTATGTTAGAACATGAATAAAAGTGTGAGTTTTCATGGAAAACATGGAATTGTCCGGGTGACCCCAAACTTTTGAATGATGGTGTGTGTGTGTGTGTGTGTGTGTGTGTATATATATATATATATATATATATATATATATATATATATATATATATATATATATATATATATATATATATATATATATATATATATATATATATATCCAACAGAAAACATTATGAGAACTTTGCAGAACTATCTCAGAACCACCGTTCCCTCTAAGCTGCGCGCGTGCGCAATTACGCACTGCTGACACGGTCTCCGCGCACAGAAAATCTGCTGCGCACAAAAAAAAAAAAATCCAACCTAAATTGTAAATAAAATAAACACGTAACAATTCATTCTGTGCTATTTTTCAATGTGAGTCAGTGAGTGACCGGTGACTGGCTGCTGCAGCCAATGATGCGATTCACATACGTATTTACCATAGACTGTATATAATGGTATTTACGCAGCTAATCAACATCAGGCGTCCTTATGTGCAGCCACCGTTGTTGTCATAGATATGAATCAGTAGATAGGACACGCCCCTTTGAGCTGCGTGCTACGGCGAGGTTAAGCTAGTGGGAGCAAAGTTTCAGTGCATTCCGTTGATGTAGACGGCGTGAAAACCGAAACAAGTATGCCGGCTCACTGTGCTGCATACAATTACACGCTATGTCGTACGATTGAGACAAGGAAACTTGGAATGACTTTTCATAGGTAAGAATAGTTTTTGGCTCTTTTTTCATTATTAAATCTTGTTGAGAGCTTCCAGTCTATGAGAGCTAACTAGTTAGCCACTAGCAAAACGCTAAGGCGAGCTAGCAGCTTGATAACCAAATACCAGACAATTAATAGTAGCTGTAGTATAGTTGTACAAGCAGTAGTAGTAATACTAAAAGTACAAGCAGGAGTAGCAGTATAAAGAGCTGTTAGAGTCATAGAAGTAGTATCAGCATTTGTAATAGTATTACAAGTTGTAGTAGCAGTGCCAGTATCAGCAGCAGTAGTGTACTATCACTACTAGTAGTAGTACCATTGCTATTACTACCACCAATACTACCAATAGTAGTTATAAAGCCGAACTCATGTATATCCAGATTACCATCTATGTTCTTCCTCCAAACCCATTTTATGATTGGGATTACAGGCAGTTCTTTAGGACTGCTCTCAAATAATTGAAATGTTACTAAACAAGGTTATACTTATCAAATTAAATAGCTCTGGTCTCCAGTATATTGGCGAATTTGGTTCTTTGTACTTAATTTATTAGCATGATTTCTTTCTAATATGTTGTGTACAGATTTAATTACTTCTCTGTCTACTTTTCTTACTCCATGTAGGTTTCCCAGAGACTATGGGTTGAGGAGGAATTGGAAGTTTGTCCGCTTAGACCTGGTGTCATTCCATCAGTGTTAAACTTCCCGGCTCATCTTGGAAGAGTACGTGCCAGAAAGACCACGACCAAGCAGCCTTGAGATCTTAGGCAGCGTCTCCCTGAGGTGGGTGTCGACGGTGTTCACACTCAGATCTGTGGTAATCCTGTCAAAAAACAAAACAGAAAACTGTAAAATTAGTGTTTGTTTTTCTTCCTGAACGCAAACCGAAAACTTATAGTATTTATCAGCATTTTGATGCTAGTTTTTTGCACCGACTGAGTGTTTTTACATTACAGCTGTATGCATTAGTGTTTACAGCAGATGTGGAGTTAATAACTCCTGTCTGTTTTTCTCTGTCAACAGAAACACTGGCTGTATTTTTGAGTCTGTAGTATTAAAAACCACACATGCTGTTACCATGGCAACCACAGCCAATTCTAGCAGGACCGGGATCTTTTTTCGGAAAGAATATTTTCTTTTGGCATTCTGCCTTTAATGGATGTTTGCAGGCGGAGCAGACAATCTGAAATCAAGTTAACAATGATTTTTTTTTCTGTTCCTGACAAATTCAATGCATCGCTTTAGGAACGGCGTGCAAATCTTTCAGCCACTTAAATGCCGGATTGTTCTGCATCAAACCAGTCTAATGAGTCATTTAAACACAGACTTTGTGTGTAATTGCAAATGCACTCATCAGACTAAGTGACAAACAAAACCATGAAATCAAACTGTATGAATAATTCTATGCACAAACCCTCAAACCTCTATGCTTTATTTATTGTTGCACTAAAGCTCCATAAAAAATGACACATTAGCATCTTGTGAAAATAAGATTTAAAATTATGGAAAGAAAGAAAGATTACAGAGAAACAATAAATCATGATGCTGTGGGAAAAAATATCAATATGTCGATGTTGTTTTTATGATTTCTAACAAGAGCATTCATGAGCCTTTAGTGCCTTTCGGTGCAACTATATTTTTCAGAAACACATTTCAAACATTCAAAGCTCATAGCAAAATAGCAATATTGAAGCCCTAGCTTAAAAATAACATGTAATTAGACTTTCAAACTAATAATTAGCATTAAAAAGCAGAGATAAAAGCTTGTTGGCAGCTTGCACATGCTTAAATCTGACAATATCTGACATAAAAATCACTACATAACAGCACATATGTTGCACAAATACATAAAAAATGTAAGTAAAATTTGCAGTCAGTATTTTGGTATTTGTTATTAATTTAAATCCCCATAACTGACCGGTACAACCACAAGTTTTAACTCATTGTTGTGACGACCCTCCACCTGGACACCAGGTGTTCCTGTTCCAGGCGTCACCTGATTGATCCACACCTGCGATCTAGTGGATCAGCTGATCTTAATCTCTCCCACTTCCATTCAAGCTGGTTCTGACAGGAGCTGCTGCTGTGTGGGGCTCCAGCAGCATGATTCTGGGTTTGGGTTTGGGTTTTTAATGCCCATTTGGTTGTTTTGCGTGGCAATAAACTGTTTTTTAGTCACCACACCATTGTTGTCTCCTGGTTTTGTTGCGGGTTTTGGAGCCAAGTTGTAACAAATGGGGTCTCGTCCAAACAGTCCAACACAGTGTAAACAACGGTAGCTTTTCTGGGTGAGTACTGTTGTGGGTGTAGACTGTGTTTTTGTGTATGAAGACAGGTGCTTTGTAGTGTTGGGAGTGATGCTGTGTGCAGCCTGTTCATTCACCAGTTAATGAGGAACGCAGCGTTGTGGTTGTTCTGAGACAACATGTGTGCTGAGTGTTTTTTGGAGTGAGCACTCAGCTCTTGGAATATTCTGTTTAGTTGCTCAGGGGAAGTTTGTCACCAGGTTGTGATGCCGGTGGTGGTTTTTCTGAGTTCTGTAGCTGTGCAGCGTTGGTAAGTTGCTGTGGTTTTGAGTCCGTTGGGGGGTCGGTAGTGTGGTGGCAACGTGGTTGGAGCAGTTGTCTCGGGAGCAAGTCTGAGGCTGCAGGTGGAGTCGCCGATCCTCGGTTGCTTCACCAGGCCTGCAGGAGTTGGTCCATAAATACCTGCCACAAGTAGCACCTGAAGACTAGGGGGGAGATCAGTTAGATTCTGGTTGAGGCCGTCAGAGGGACGGAACCACGGTGACCAGTCTGCTGTTTTAGCTGCAGAGGTTTTGCTGTGTTAAGCAGGTTTGTATCAGTTTGTTTAGTCAGTCTGTTTGAGTCATGACTGCTGTTGAGACTAGTTTAGACTCTGGTGAATCTGCTGCTGACAGTGAAGCTGCTCTGAGCAGCTCGACTTTAACATCTGAGCAGCAGGAGAGGTTGCTGTTGTTACGATGGAGCTAAAAAGACTGGAGCTGAAGGAGCGCAGACTGAGCCTGAGTTCTGCTGGGGTCGTGGGTCAGACTCCTGGGGGTTCGTCTGGTCCACATTCATTTGACGTTTCCACGAATCTGCATTTGGTCCCTCAGTTTTGTGAACGTGATCCTGATACGTTTTTTTCTCTGTTTGAGAGAGTGACTGAGACCAGAGGCTGGTCAGATGCTGAGAGGACGTTACTCCTGCAGTGTGTTCTAACAGGTAAAGCTCAGGATGCGTATTGTGCCTTCAGTGTGGCAGACAGTAAAATCTATGCTTTGGTCAAAGCTGCTGTTCTTAAAACATATGAGTTAGTGCCTGAGGCGTATAGGTGGAGATTTAGATCCTGGGAGAAGTCTGGTCACCAGATGCACATGGAGTTCACCTGAGAGCTGACTACTCATATCCATTGATGGTGTTCTTCACTAAATGTTCATACATATGATGCTTTGTGTGATTTAATAATCCTGGAGCAGTTCAACGACTCAGTTCCTCCTCACATTGCCGTCTATACAGGTGAACATAAGGTGAAGACAGCGGAGGAAGCAGCGACTCTGGCTGATGACTATGTGCTAACACAGACCTGGGCATCCTACGCCCGCCGGACAACCCTGACTGGCCCCTATGAGGTCATTGGAAAATACTAAAAGTCAATGCAAATATATATCATCACAATACATGCAAGCCATACGCCCGTACTGCTTTTATTTTGAAAGATCTGCTAAGTTCACGGTTTTTTCGCGCGTGCTTTCCGTACTTAGCATGAGGTCTATGCGCTGATTGGTTGGTTTGTCAGCTTCAGCCCGGGAAGATGTCAGCTAACGGCAAAGAAAGAAAGATTGATTCCGAATGCAGAGTTTTTAACAAAGCATGGACTTCCAAGTATTTCTAAACTGAAGTCAGAGGTAAAGCTGTGTGTCTAGTTTGTGGCGAACAGATCGCGGTGCTCGAGGATTATAATCTGAATCGACATTACGAGACCAAACATGGCGGAGAAGTACAAACATTTGACTGATGCAGAGCAGGGAGGATGTCTGAAGGTTTGCTAGCTAAACTGCTAAAGCAGCAATGACTTTGTTTTACCAAAGCTCACATCAAGGGATGCAGCAGTCAAGACGAGTTTTCTAATATCCTACAAAGTCGCCAAAAACAGTAAGCCGTTCTCTGATGGAGAGTTTATAAAAGAATGTCTGGTGGACTCTGCAGCGTTTATATGCCCGGAGAAGAAAGGAGCGTTCGTTAATGTGGCCCTTTGGAGGCGAACCGTAACGAGGCGGGCGGAGAGCATCGCCGAAAATCTGGAGCTTCAGCTGCACAACAAAATGGACGATTTTGACGTTTTGTCCTTGGCTCTGGACGAGAGCTGTGATGTCCGTGACACAGCCCAGTTACTCATCTTTGTACGTGGACTAACAAAAACCTTTGAGATGACGGAGGAGCTGGCAGCTGTGCAGCCAATGAAGGAACCACGACGGTTCACTGAGGTAAATACATGCATGAACAAGCTGGGACTAAAATAGGAGAATTTGGTTGGTGTTACAACTGATGGCTGTCCAAATTTGACAGGGAAAAATGTTGGACTTTTGAAACGGGTGCAAGATAAAGTGACTGAACTAAACCCAGAACAGAAACTGATGTTTTTGCATTGTATTATACATCAGGAGGTGCTGTGTAAGTTAATGCTAAAAATCAACCACATGACTGATGATGTAGCTAAAGTAGTTAACTTCATCAGGGCAAGAGCATTGAATTACAGACAGTTTGTTGTCTTTTTGGAGGAGATGAGAGTGAACATGGTGACCTTGGTTACCAGACAGCTGTCAGATGGATCAGCCTGGACAAGGTGCGTAAACGAGTTTGGGATCTGAGATTCAGGAGTTGGGCATTGAACATCATTGTATTGTGTAATTTACTGTTTTTCTTGAGATATATTGAACATTGCTCTAAGTGTAGTGGGGAGCTGTTGTCTTTCTTTATGCTTCACAGTCATCTTAATGTAGATTTAGAAAAACTGACAACACCTCATAGCGTTCATGATGAACAAAAACTGACATGATAAGGCAAGTTTCAAATCTCTGCCAGCTGATGGTCATATTGTTGTAGAATAAATTCTGAGTCATGGCTTACTTACTTCGTTTGTAAAAACAGTGGCTGCTGAAAAGTAATTAAAGCACTTGGAAAATCAGTTTCACATTTTAAGTATGTCTTTATGATAGTAAATATCTACAACTCAATAGGCAGCAATCATAGTTTGAATGAAAAAAACAAAATCTTTCATTAAATAGTTGTGTTCTGTGTTCCACATTTTCATTGTATCATTGTATTGTTTCATTTACTGTTTTTATTGAGATATATAGAGCAGAGCTTTTAAGTCCGGCCCTTAACAACCGTCAAAGTTTCTCATGTGGCCCCGTATGAAAATTAATTGCCCACCCCTGTGCTAACACATCAGGGTAACTACAGGGCTCAGGACTGTGGTAAATATCAGTCAGTAGGTAAGAATAGAGGATGGACAGGTGTGTGCAGTCAGGCCCAGAGAGATCAGAAGAACATCTCTCACTTCTGTAGAGGCAGAGGCCACTGGAAAGCTGAATGTCCTGTAGAAAGTAATGCTGAAGGTGGGCAGGTGGAGCCTGTCGCACTCACAATAAACTGTTTTTTAGTCACCACACCATTGTTGTCTCCTGGTTTTGTTGCAGCTTTTGGAGCCAAGTTGTAACATTATGCATGTTGGGGAATTCTACACATCTTTTTGCAATTTTTCAGCTTTTAAGTAGTTTTTTTTTTTTTTTAGTGTCACTTAGTAAGTCACTTTTTTACTAGCAAAATCCAGATTTTTTGCATCTTTTTTCAACATGCAGGCCTTAGTACAGGTCATATCAAAGCTACCTGGATTGAAAAAGCAACATTTGGAGTCATTTGCACAGCAAAGACTCTTCTCATATCCATGTAAAATATTAAAGTTAAAATACACGTTAAGGTTTGTTTCAATAAACAGCATCTCAAACTTTCAATACTTCTCTTCAATTATTTATCAAACAAAGCACTTTTTCTTGTCTTTGTTTTGTTTTTATTGGTTATTATTGGACATGTTCAATTTATTTTCATGTACAGCCATAAAACAACCTGTGGATGTTGAAAAAGTCATTTCTCACCTGAGCTGAAGACTTTTACACTGATTAGGCTGAGCTCCTTTGATACTGAGACACAATCTGACAAATGGAAACCAGAGAAATTTAATCAAATTAGTCTAGAACCTGGCATCCTCAGCTGCATCACAACTGGATGTTATTTCACTGTCAAAGTCTGATGTATTTATTAAAATCAGAATACTTTTCTGTCATTTTAAATTGTTTATTTGGGAGGTTTTTTCATTTAAGAGAAGGATAATTGACATTATTTACCTCATGCATGATAAAATGTGATCTCTCTATTCATTAAATGTGAAAATGTGGCAACAGGTAGCCAATGAACAATGAAAACACAATTTATGGAACAATAAGTTGCTGTTTTTTGATGAATTATAACACATGGGCAGAATTGTCAACACTGAAATCATAAATAAACATCTCAAACAAAAAGACATTTTTTTTTTTCTTACAGGAGCTACTGGCAAAATGGGACAACTTCTGTTTTGATATTGAAAAAATAATGAGAAATTAAAGAAAAGAAGTAAAGTCAGCATTTTAATGTCTTCAGTTAAGGACACAATAAAAATCCAATGTCACAATTAAAATATTTATGTGAAATTTAATGTTACTTCTAATTTTTTACCTTTGTAGTTATGAAGTATTGATTTTGGGTTATTTTATGTATTCCTTGAAGATCTATCTATTGCTTAAATGTCCAAATTTAGCAACACTTACCCTAACTGTCTCTGTATTAGTTTGTGCACATTATATAATTAATAATCTCTACTTATTAGAACAGTGTGTGGTTTCTCAACTCTCATATTGACTCATTTTTCAACTAGCCTCTGTGCTACAGCTTTATAATGAAATTCCTGAAATTAAGTTATGGCTCCCTCTTGCCACCCTGAAGAAAAAAAATCTAATGAATTAAAATAATATTTGTTATTAAATATATTCATTTAATTCAAACCTGCGACATAAAAGACTAAAATATATCATAAATGTAATTATGAAGTTTGATATAATTACACACAAGGAGAAGACAAATACGCTGAAACATGGCGCCCTCTAGTGGCGTCATCTTTGAACTGCATCCTGCAGTGACTTCCAAATGTCAATCAGCGCTTCTTCCCGCCCCTGAGCCGCATCTTAACCAATCATCGCTCAGAATTTGACTCCAGCGTCCGAAGGGTTTTTGAGCCTTTATTCCTCAATCTTGTCTGTCAGGTATCACTACTCACCACACACTACACAAATTCAACAATTACGTTTTGGTTGACTCTCGAAACGTGAAGTTTCGGGTATTTTTCACCCTTTTCATCAAAAATTTATTCTTGTTTGCGTCAGTTGGTAGTTAAAAAAATGCCTGAAAAAATAAACTGAGGAGACGTTTTCCTCCACGTCTCTGCTTTGGGTAACTAGTCTGAAGCTGAATCAGTGCCAGACTCCACAAGATGATAATTAGCCTCATAAATGTCACAAAAACCGGCTTCCTGTGGATAAAGTCCGCAGTCTACCAACTTCAAAAATAAGGTATCGACATTAAGTGGCGGGAACGTGTTTTAAGTTGTGTTTTTGACGTGTTTGCTTTAAGTTTAGGAGTAAGTAACGTGAAGTAACTTTTGAACTGGTACTAGCTAGCTTACAGTTACTGACCGTTGACGTTACTCGGAGGCTAACGAAATGCAGACGTTGGTAAAATTGAGTAAAATTTAAAAGCTGCGGAGTGTTTTAGGCAGCTTTTGTGGTGTCTGGGTGGTTTGTTGTGGTCGTGTGTGTCATGGTGACACAGGGGTGGGTCTTTACTCTCTTTAGTTTTGCGGTTTTCAAGGCAACCGACCCCCTGTTGTTAAATCTGCATCTCTGCAGTTTAAGCTAACCTGTCTGTTTGTCCACGATGTGAAGGTTTGCACATCTGAGGTAAGTTTAAATGCACTGCAACACTTACTAGAGTTAATTTACCTTCACAGTATGGTTATTTAGATTTATTTGTGTGGTTTTTCTTCAAATGTATTGTTATTTTGACCCTCAGCCCACCAACCTGACTTTTAGAGCTGGGTTCAACAGTTGGTCGTGTTTTTTTTGTTGTTTTTTTTTGCAAAGCTGTAGAAGTGTTTTATACTTCTTACTTGTGGGAAATCATTCTTAAAAGTGCATTTGATGCTGTAGCTTCTCCTCTAATCCATGCATTGCCTGAAACTATATTAGAAAGACTCTGTGGGCTCATTGTAAGGGTTTCCTCACATGGCTCTGAGGCAGAGAAAATATGTTTTCTCGAGGTCTGTGCAGGAAACAGGATTTTTTTTGTGAGACACACATCAGCTCAGAAAATCTACTCCAACTGATTTTTACAATACAGTCTGATGAATATTCAAATAGCAAATTGGGGTACAGTTTTCTGTATGCAACCAAAATCCAACTGTATTTTGTGAATAAATAAGGCAGGTTTGTCATGTGTATTATATTTAAATTTTTTTGTGTACTAGTGTCAGTTTTATACTTGAGTTTGGCTCAGAGCTGAAGAATTTATTATTTTAAAAATTGAAATTATGCTTTGAAAGAGTGCAGTTCGCAATTTGATGAGGCTGCAATTTATTATAGGGGTCATTTCATCTCAAATTATCAAATTTTTTGCCGAAAAATTTCTGCTTGACGCACCTCGGTTATGCCTGGAATTTTTATAGCATAAAGTATGGATATTTAAAAATATATTTGTGAAATTTTAGCTTGATATATCAAATACTTTAGAGATAAAAACCCACTTTCATTAGTTTTTTTTGCCCAGATTTTACTACAAAAGCTAAAATATTGCTTAACAGTCTAATCCAAATAGAGTTTCAAAATATAACTAAGAAAATGTTATTTATTAGTTCTGTTCTATTTGGATTAGACTACCTAGCAGTATTTTATTTTTGTGGTGCAGCTTGTTATACCTGCTCAGTTAGTTATAACAGTTTAACAGAAAAGACGTTCTTGTAATTTTTGTGACTCAGCATTTCATCTTAAAAAATATTTTATATGTTTTGTTTTGTGTTATTGTGGCATAAAGCTACATATGGTTCAGAAAGTATCACTGCTTGACATCTGTGGTATCTTTTTTTTTTTTTGTTTGTGAGCTCAAAGATGGGACTTTCTAATGACCGCTCTTATTTTTTTCTCAAATTTTCAACTTCTCTATAGTCAGAGATTATTTGATCTGCTTGTCCAATATAGTAGATTCTGAATCAATGATATGATGAAAAATTTGAGTCTTTTATCTGTAATAGTTCCTGAGATATTGTCATTCAGAAAAATGGGTCAATGAGTATTTAATATATCAATCTATAATTTAACAGATACCATATTAATTGTCTATATTTTCTGATAAAAAATGGTTCGTACATCGAAGATGGTTCATCAGAAGGCTGCTGATGATTTGAGATGGAATAACTCATAGACATTAAGAAGCGTTTCTGCCCCGGGGCTTTAGCTGGTGTGTTAATATTGTGGAATTTCTTGCTGTCATCTTTGTGTGACAGTCACGCTTTTGATATTATTTCCTGTAGGCAAGCTCCTACAAAGCTCCTCACATGATGCATGTTGAATTAAGCTTGACTTTTAAAATTTATGTTGGAAATGAAAAAGCTCAACTACATATTTTCCCAAAATCGTTCAGCCATAGTTTTGGTGCCATATTGTGTCAATAGCAATAGGAACGGACTGATCGGTCAGTTTGTTATTAAGCAGTATTTTGAATAATCATAGAGCTTTATTTAGTCAGAGTCTTTGCCAGCTCCATCTGCATCATGCATCCGGTGTCTTCGGCTCTCCTTGTGCCTCCTAAGGAGATTAGCTGTCATATCTTAGTCACTCGGCCATCCTAACCAGATCGCTGTAGCTCTCTGGGGCGGCTCCAGCTACACTTCTGTTCCCCGAGCTCAACATTCAGCCGTTATCGTCCTGTGAACATTCATGCGGTGTCCCTATTGACTGGGCTCGCCGGGTTTGTGACAGCTTTGACTCGGAAAGTAGAACCTGGCAGAAATTCCTCCTTCCTCCCCTGTTTCTCCTGTCTCATTCTCCTTCCTCTTGTTGGTTTTCCTCCTTTCCACCTGTCCGTCCTGGACTCAGTCGGATGATTAGACTCCTGCTGTCTGCTTCATGTTCTGTATGTTTGCTGATCGTCGTCTGTTTGCAATCGGTGAAGCCCCCTCTCAGGGATTTACAGCAGCTTAATTCCCCCCATCTGGTAGCTGAGATAAATCCTTAGTTCTTTTGGGAATGAACGTGGAGTTCGAGCGGAGCAACAGGTGAGTTGTTCCTTTGCTTTATTGTTACTGTAGTGACGCTCAGACTTCCAGCTTTACAAGATTTAGTAACGGCTTCACGAGGGGTTTGTTGCTGCTCCTTTGGGGTTGTTCTTCATAGAGCTATTGTTGGCCCAATATACTGTGATATAGAAACAATATAGAGCTGAGAATTCAATTGTAAAAGGTAACAGGGCTGGTTAGAGGCAGCTAGTAGAGGTATGAATATCAAAATGCAGAAATACACAACTAAAAGCACTGTGCTCAACATTTTAACAAATTATACGAAAGCATTTTCAATATTATGAATAAGGTTTCTTGTTTTTAGAGGGACTGATGTGCTATTTTTAATAACATTATTGAGACATTATAGCGTGTTACTGTAGGAATTGCACAGCTGTCAATGGTTAAATTAACAGTGAATATATTCCGTTGGTGTGCTTCACTGTCAGGATCAGCCTTACACTGCAAAGGCACACTGGAGAATTTGAATACAACAGAGTTGTCGTTTTGAACAGCTACACTTTCCCTACTATTTCAGTCAAAAAAGCCTGATTTTGTAAAAACTTAGTGTTGATCTGAGCGTACAATACCACATATCTCATGATTATTTACAGTGTAGACATCTACATTATAGCCGTCTATACCTCAGACATGTTTTTAGGAATTTCTTTGAAAGAAAAGATCCTAACGCATGCAAAGTATTGATTAAAATCAGCAAACTAATTACTTCTTACAAATTCTGGTCTATTGATTGACAGGCCTTTGGTACTTGTTCAGATTTTAAGTAGCACCAGACAGTATGCATCCCTGTTTATTACATAATTACATATGTCCTGTGCAAAGCTGCCTCTTTCAGTTCTACTATCCTCACTGGCTGCAAGAGATTTGCATCCAGAATTGTTAATATTTAGTGAAATCTATTCTTGCCTTTCTGTGCAGCTTTTTCTTTGCCACTGGCTGAAATATAAATCTAAATTAGTAATATTTCTTCCTCCAGGCTGAACAGTTGGCTGTGTGTGTTTTTTTTTTGTCTAAGGCTCTTTCTTTCTCTTCTCAAACACAACTTGTCAGAGAGATCATTTTATCTACATCCAGATGTTGCTGTCTGTACTTCAGCTGTCTTTCCTGATAAGATAACTTCCATGCAGACTCTGTTTATACAAACTACCTGCAGCTACTTTACAGTCTCATGGAGGTTTTACTTTCTGTTTCTGCCCCGCATATGTGCAGTTTTTTTTTTTTTTTTTTTTTTTAAGTTATTTTTTGGGGCTTTTTTCAGGCCCAGTGAGAGAGAGACAGGAAACAGGAGAAGAGTTGGGGGAAGACATGCAGTAAAGGGCCGTGAGTGGGAATCAAACCCGGGCCGCTGCATCGGGGACCAGCCCCTGTACATGGGTCGCCCACTTAACGCATTGAGCGGCCCAATATATGTGCAGTTTTATCTGAAAGTTTTTCTTGCTGTCACAGATCTTGTCTTGACTGCCGCAGTTCCTTTTCCTGATAACATTTCAAACATTGGGAATTGGATGATAGAAGCGCTTTCATGGCTTTTTTCTGCGTTCTAATGCTTTGTCAGCATCAGTTAGATTCATTTTCAGATTCTGAGCCGTTTACTTAAGGAGTCTATGAGTCAGTGAAGTTTCAGAACTTATCAGCAGACTGATCCTAATGACAATTCTTAATGAGTCTTTTTAGGCTTAAAAAATGAATAAAGTTCTGTATTATTAGTAGTAGCCCAAGCTTTTGCATGTACCACAAATACCGTGTGATGTTTTTTTGATTAGGTTCATGAAATTTAAGGTTAAAAGTATATCGGTATTGAAAACATTAAGAACAGAAATGTTGTTTTTTATTTCTTCAGATATCTGTTTGCTGCAAGACTTATATTTATCTCTGTTTGCTCCAAAAATCAACAAAATATGTACTTTTGTTGATGTTTATTCCAAAAATCTACAACAATCAACAACAAATTACAGTTAGTTGAGTAAACATCAACAAAATATGTAATTTTGTTGATGTTTACTCCCTAAATCAACAAAATATGTAATTTGTCCAAATACTTGTATGCTGTTGTGCTGTTGGCCTGTTTAAACAATAACTGCATCATTTTTTGTTATCTTCTTTCGTAATTCGCATGTAAAATCTTCTGCAGTTCAACTAGAATTTGTAGATATTTATTTTATTTATTTATTTTATTTAATCTTTATTTTACCAGATAAGTTAGTTGAGACCTGGCTATAAATGTTGTGAAATAATATTTATTCCCACTAAAACTTGAGGTTGCACATACAGTTATAATTGCATAACATGAGACATCTAGGCGAAGTACAAGTGTTAATATTTTTGTTATAAAAGTTGTACTTTTGAAGTTTTAATCAAGCAACAGCTCGTGTTTTTTAGTTTTGTCTCCTGGCAGTGATTTAGTCTTTGTTACTTTACATTCCTGGGTTTTCTGTGGAGGAAGAAGGAAATGTAGAAATAATGTCATAATTATACCGTGCGCTCTGGATCTTTTCTATTCTGAACTCATTGTTTTTCTGAACCTGCCTCTCGTTCCCTGTGGTCTAGTTTAAATGCATGGTGAGTCTTGCCATGTTGGCCCGTGTGGAGCCTCGCTGCTGATTTGTGTATGAAAGGACCGAACACGCCGTGAGTCTGTTAGCGCTACACACTGAGCCTTGTGTTTGTTTCTCACACAATCACAACAAGTGTCTGGGGATGAACCCCTGAGTGTGAGCAAAAAAAACCTAATTCTGCTGATGGGTTTGCATGTGGAGTAAGAAGCACCAGGCTAATAATCTTCTTCTGGTAATCTGGGATATTGACAGAGACATGGGGACACTTTTCTGAATCTGAGCTCTACTGTACAGAAAGCACTGCATGTTCTGTTCTGTTTTAAAATCCTGATTTCCTTGCATGAAGTTTAGAGCAAGTTTGTACTTGTAGGTCTGTGATTTAAGGTTGTTTTTTGACCTGCATGTGTTAAAAATGCGTGTTAAAAACCAATGCAGGGTGTAAATTTATGCCTTTTTGTATAAATTTAAGTCATATGCAATAGCTGGTGTATCAGCCACTATTATGTTACATCAGAACAATGTGTTTTAGTGCATTTTTTTAGGGGGTGGGGGGGAACAAATACAAATTTACACCATGATGATCATTTTACTAGAATATATCCAGCCAAAATTTAATACCAACTGACTTGATGTCTTTTGATAAAATTTGAGAATCTGTGTTTGGCATAAATTCCCTCTTTGTAGTATTGTAGTAGAAAGTTTTGGGGGTGAGGTCTTTGCATTAAAGCTTTAGTACACAACATTTAGACTCGTGTTTTATTGCAGACGCTGAAAGCAGCTCGGGTTCTTGTTGTGGAGTTGCCATAGTGAGCATCGCAGCTCCGGGCAAATACTTGGGGGACTTGAATTTACATTGTGAACTAGAAGTCTTATCCAGCGTCTGTTGAGTGTGCACTGTGCATGTTTATACTAAAGAACTGTGATCAAAGCATGAGATAAATTAGATGGTGTTGGTAAATTTGTGTCGGTAAATCCTGAATGCTGTGAACTGATGGTGCAGGATTTGAGCAGGGAGGCTATAAAGTGAAGCTTATCAATGGTTTGGACTAACACAGAGTCCATGTCGTCTTGGAAACGAGTGTTTAAGTGATGCAACACACCAGATGTCAGGCAAAAAGTAACCATGACATCCTACAATATATGCATTTACTTTTGTACTACACATTTTCACAAGTAGAACAGTTCTGGCTGCTCAGTCTGCCTCATAGCTTCCACATCCTTCTTATTTTCTACATGAAAAGGACAAATGTTTTTTGATGATCTCTATATTTGTGAGTAAAATGCATTGAAAGTGTGCAGTTCTTGGAAAAATTACGCAACCTGGGTTCTTAATGAAGACTTGATAAATGTTTTTTACTGTGACAGAAGCCAAATAATTGCTTAAAGCATAGAGCTGACCTAAATACTTCTTACTAAAACTGTTCAATAAGTCTGGCTTCAACCTATTTTGAATAAATTAAGCTTTACCATGATTGTTTATGAATTATGTTATGGTAATTTTAACTACATAATGACTTGAGAATTAAGATTTTGTTAGTTGTTGGGTTTGGAAATTATATATTTGTTTGGAAATAGCTTCCTTTATTTAGAATTGCTTTACACAGCAGCAGTTCCTCCACTGTAGCCGATATATACAGTATTTATGATAAATGCAGTAAACTAATATAAGTGTGGATTTTTTTTGCAGTGGAAAACAGCTGTGTGTCTCTAACAGTCTGTTTTTTCTTCTAGTTTTTGATATGAGCACAGTTTTAACTGCTGGGCTGCTGTCCTGGTGTAAATGAATGTGGTTTTAGATTAATAGGAATTATGAGCCAAAATAACCAACATTTTTGCACCAAAACCCTTTCGTCTATTGTGAGGCTGCAGCTAACAGTTATTCTTAATTATGTTTAGTTATGGCAATTAATTTAGCTATTGTTTCCTTGGTTAATGATTTGGATTATAAAAATGCAGTCCAACACAAAACGACAGACTGTCCTAGATAATGAAAACCAGCACTAGATTTTTTCATTGTTTGATTAATCTGCTCTATTACAGCAGCTTTTCAGCTTCTGCTATTTTTCCAGTCGCATACTCATGCATTTAAGTTAGAGGCTCTACAAATTTCCAGCCAGTCGCTAGAAAGGGAATAATGTAAAGAGCAAGCAAAGTGGAGAATGGAGCAGAAAGTAGTTAAATCAGTGTATTAGTCGAGTCCAGTTCAAAACAGCCAAGTTTAAATCAAGAAAATGCTATTGTAGGAAATGTGAAGTGTGTCTTCCCCTGTGGAAATATAACATTTCTGCAGCAGCTCTTAGTATATCTTCGTGTGCATCATGGTCTTGCACTGTCAAAGTTTTAAAACATATTTCACAGTAAGAATGTTTGAAACACATTTTATATTACATTAAATTTATATCTTCTGAGCGACTTATAGGGTTAGAAATAAGCAGTGTCTTTAAAGTTAGAGGTACTGCTAGTGCTAAAAATACAATAATTTATCCTCATAATCTGTTGGAGGGAGGTATATTTCATCATGCCGTGCAGCTTTTTTATTATTAGAACTTGTCCTCTGTCTGGCAGTTAATGGTTTACGTGGTTATTGATGCCAAACAAACGTCACTATATCAGTTGTTATCTTGTGTTTCAGGCACTGCATCCAAAGGCCTCCTGTTCCCCGACACTGAAGGGAGGTAGATGAGTCTGTAGCTGTACGTCTGAACCTCCACCAGCTTAAACACATGTACTGCAAAGTCTAAACTTCATCCAGCATGGCTTTAGAAGTGTCCCTAACTGCAGAGGAAGAGAAACTAGAAAAGATGCAAAAGGTTCCTATGCCTGGTTGATTCACCAAAGGAGGCATTAGTTTGGTGGAAAGTGAATGGAAACGAGAAGAAAAACCACAGCAGGGGTTCCGCTCTGGACCCCTGCCCCGGTCCGGCCCTCACTAAACAGCTCCGACGACGCCTGGGAGGATGAGGACGAAGGCCAGCCGGCGAGGGAGGATGGCTTTGGGAGCCAGATGGATGAGAATGGCATCATTGGACTGTCAGAGGTTTTTGAGGATGTGGGGTTGGGGGAAGATTATGGTGATGTAGATCCAGATGTGGATCCTGGACCCAACATTAAAGAGGAGGCGGACCTGAGTGGAAGTAAGAGGAATAAACCACCTGAGGAGCTCAACTACAACCTGAGTGAACGTCTGTCCAACACAGAATCAGCAAGTGAGGAAACACTGCCATCCTGTGAGTCTTCATTTAGCCTTTAATATCTCATTTTAACAATTTTTATTGCTGTAATTCCTGTCCTTATGTATTTCAAAGACCATTTCCCTGAAAGCTGCTTGAATTATGTTATCTAGGATTGCAGCATTACCAAACAAAATCACCCAGTATATTCCTAATTAGCTGTTTCTTCAATAAAACCTCAGAAAATAATGAAAATGCCCACTGCAATTTTCTAAAGCTGACAATATTAACCTCAGATTGCATGTTTTGTTATGTTTAAAATCCAGAAAAGATTTTTACAATCCTACAGGACAAAGAAAAGCAGCAGGTTTTGACAACTGGGAAGCTTGAAGAAAGCCCTTTTCATCACCATCTGTCTGTTAAAGAGACAAAATCTGTCAAATCCTGCTTTAATTTGTTAATGTTTCTCATTCAGATATGCCCACCACAGTAATTCAGAAAGCCACAGTACCTGCACATTATTGTTCATTCACACAAGATTGCACAATCTAAACTAAAATAATACACTTATCAAACTGTTGAAATAACAGAAAGTGAATGGTGAAAGTTATATCACTGATAATCTAACTACTACTTCACCAACAAATAAGTAAAAATATCACGACAGCTGTGACGGACTTCAGGACTCAACCTGAGAACAGCTGCTGTATAAAAAAAATATTTAACAGCAGCTGAGAAAAGTGTGACTTGCTGTTAGATCCTTAAAGGGATCATTAATATTCATAAGTTTTTAATGTGCTCTGTCTTATGGATCCTGCTGCTATTTGTTGCTGCAGGTATGAAATAAATTGAAAGACTCCTACAAACAGCTGGAAGCAACACTGTAGCTCTTTTTTTTTTTTTCTCTCCCCAATCTCAACATTATAGTAGTTTTTGGTGAGTCTCATTAATCTGACCTGTTACAGTCTGTCTTCATCGCAGTGAAGGTCAATACTTATGGACATTTAAGTTTGTGGTAGATATGAAGTTGAAGAGCAAAATGAATGAGAAAGATGTTTTGTGGCCATTTTGCTCTCTGGGATGTTTTTGGACCAATATCGGTGCTGAAATATGGAAAACAGCTTCCCCAAATCTGTTCACACAACTTGATTCATGTAATTTGTTTTGCATTTTTTTTTAAAGTTATTTTTTTGGCCTTTTATCGGCTTTATTGATAGGCGCAGTGAGAGAGAGAGACAGGAAACAGGCAAAGAGTCGGGGGAAGACATGCAGCAAAGGGCTGCGAGCGGGAATCGAACCTGGACCAGCTGCGTCGGGGACCAGCCCCTGTACATGGGTCGCCCCCTCAATGCGTTGAGCTATATGGGCGCCCTTGTTTTGCATTTTTGCAAAATATTACTAGATACAACCTAGTTAGATTGCATTTGAAGCTTTTTATGGAAAAGGGGTGGGTTGTAGTTGGGGAGGAAAAACCTGAAAACATGCTGCACTAAGACTACTCTTAACTGCATATTCTGAAATCATTTTCATCCCAGCATTAATATTTTCTTGTCTTTGGCAGGTTTTGACGTGATAGGTAGGTTAAAAGCCAGAACAGAGGATAAGAAGAGGTACGGACACCTGGATATAACAGAGCAGGAAGACGGAAAGAGGAATGGTAGGAGAACTAATAAACACAGATGTAAGAGCACACTGGGAGAGCTTGGAGCTACAAATGGTTTGACCAAAGAGGAGATCAGCTCAACATCTTATAGTCTAGAACCTGCTGGACTCTCCAATCATCACTGCCCAGTTTCAGTTACTTCCTCCAGTTTGCTCCATCTTCTGCATTTCACCCCTGAGGAATTAGCTGCTGCACCAGGAATCGAAGCCGAAACGTTTCCAGAAATGGACTTCACAGAAAGTCCTTCAGAATCTCACTGCAGCCATAAAAGCCTCAAGTTGAGTCCTCGCCGTTCTGAGATAAACCTCGAAGCTTCTCCTCAGCCGGAAGCAAGAGTTTCAGAGGAAGTCATGTCAAATCATTACAGGAGAGTCAGTAAAAACCCTGGAGAAGTTTCAGAAAAGTCAGATCACAAGCAGCCAAGGAGGACAGTGAATCTCTCTCCAAATGCTAGATATTCAAGGACTCATGCTGTCAGCACAATCAGTGACAACTCTGTTAAATCCAAACAGAGCAGAAAAGCACCTCTGAGCTACCAGACACCTGATTTCTCCAAAGTGGAATCCAAAATTCGCTTCCCCAAAGGTTCCTACAAACCCCCCAAGAGCCAACTCTCGGTCACGTCGGATTCTCTGTCGCCTGAGCCCCCCTTAATGTTTAAATCCCCAGCGGACATCGTGAAGGAAGTTCTGCTGGACACCGATGGATCTCCTGCTTCATCAGACTGTGACAGATCTCCAGCTGGTGCCGCCAACTCCACTGTGCCTCCGGATTTTAGGTCCAAGCGAAATGCGACCACGCTGATGGAACACCTTCAGGTACAAGTAGAGACTTAAAGTAAAAGTTGATCTTTAGAAATTTACCTGAAAAAACAAGTGTGGGTGCTTTCAAAATTGCTTTCAAAAGTAGACAGTGGATCTCATCATGAAAAAAAAGGACTGGTTTAGGCTCAGTTGGTTTCAAAAGCTGAAAATGTCTCACAGGATGCAACAATGCAAACATAATAGTGACACAAGCGCCTAGAATTTAATGCTCCTGTGCAGAAAGTTGAGCAAGAAACTTGTGATACATGGAAATAGTTGACCAAAATTGTTTTCTTTTTCTGCATATTTTAGACATTTGCACCCCTAAATGTGTGATCGCACAGATCCACAGTACAATCATGCATTTACCACTTTGTTAGACAAATTGCAAACTTGAAGAACATTTAAAAATGTGTTTTATGACCAGCTCAAGGTATAATAAAACTGTGACAAATGCTTTATATCGCATTATGTTAATCATCTAAAATGTCTTAATTAACCAGGATCCCTAAAAAGAAGACTGTCATTAAATGTCTTAGGATAGAAATGTCCTCATTTCATTTAATTTTATTCCTTGTTTTTTCACAGAAAGCACTTAACAGTAATCACACTCGAGTTAATTTGCAGCTAATTCTTATCTGTTATACTGAAGCACTAACACAAAAACAACCACGGAACAATAAGTACACTACAGAAAACAACACAATAAATGAGATAATAAAATAAATATGAGGTGGTTTTGATCGACCTTGAGGCTGGTTTTAAACACTGCAAACCTTCCCGAGTCAGTATTTCTGTGGCTATAATTTCACTCCCCCGCCGCTTTATTCTTCCATTTTCAGTCTCGAATTAGGCCTCATATCTGAAACAAAGTGCCACCTGCAGCTTGCAGCCACTTCTCTGCCACCGTTGTTCGCTCCCAGAGGCAGCAATTACAGCAGCTGTTCCACTTTATATTGTCCTTGTTTCTGTAGCAGCGCTCAGGTCAAATAACAAGACACAATGTACCGAGCAGGAAGGTACACAGGGTGCACTGAGGGGGAATTCAGTTTCAAAGTTTGTTTTATATTGAGCGTGTTGAAGAGATTTAAATGATTACATGCTTCCACAAAGAAGAGAAATGAAATTTAGAAGTGGTAATGAACCATAAACAGTAATTACAGTCACTAGATTACAGCGAATCTCCCTCAGATTGAAGTCTTAGAAGGTTTAGATATCTTCTTTTTTTAAAGCTATCAGCCCTGTATGAGGATTCATTGCTGATCAGTTTACTACACTAAGGACATTAGACTTATGTTTATACCTGAAACACTGTACTATGTCATTAATAACACTGAATAATTTGTAGTATTGTAGGAAAAAACCCTGCAGAAACAGGCATGACAGTACAAGTCTCATATTTATTCACAACACAAAACATGTTATTAATATAATTTAATTATAAACTGTGATAATTTGACATTATTTCTGTGAATTTCCAGCTTTGAAATTTTAAGATTGAATGAAAATATTTATCGCAGCTTTATTTTTTTCTTTACTTGTGGTTCTTCTACAGAGATATGGATTGGAAGTTACGAGAGCAATAAGCAAACACAAATTACTTATAATTTAGTCATTCTGTAATATAGAAGTTACCTGTTAATCACTTTTCTGGATGGATTAGTCTGGATATTTCTTTAAAATGTGCTTTGTGTTGCAGAACACTGTTATTTAAAATATTGCAGAATGCTGAAAACATCTTAAAAAATCTTTAAAAAATCCATCACAAATCAACACAGAAGTTTGTCCACTGGGTGGTTCTGTGTTTATTATCGACAGCCTTTCAATGTGAACTACACTGAACAGTACCTACATCCTGCTCTGTTCATTCAATACTCTCATTTCTTGCCTTGCCTCCCTTTCTGTTTCATTCATCTTTTTTTTTTTTTTTTTTTTTTGCTCTCTCTCCTAAACGTTCTTATTTCGTCTCTCTGCAGGAAGCCTACAACAGTCTGCTGACTAAGTATGCCGAGGCAGAGAACACCATTGATCGTCTGCGTGTGGAAGCCAAGGTAGTTAATCCACAGATTCAACTTTAATCTATCAACTTTTTAATGGTGTGCACTGGTGTGGGTTTTTTAAAAAACAGCACATACAGATTTATTACTGATCTCACTTTTAAGTCATTATAATAGATCTGAGTTAATAGAAAGCTTCACAATGATGGACAGTTTACTGTCTTCAAATACGGGCGTTTTTATTGAATTATTGAAATGATCTTTAGGGACAGATGGCATCATGTATAAATACCAGAAACGCTGAGTCACTTCAGTAAAGATGCAGCTTTTATTACATAATGGAACAGCTGTGAGAGTACTGTTACTTTCAAAATAGGGCTTGATATTAGGAGTCATGTGAGCCAAAAGTATCAAAAAGGCAAATTTGATCTTCTCACAATCTGTTTTCAATATTTAAGGTTAGACTTATTCATTCATTGTATTATGTTACCGAGACATTGTTGTTTTGGGGAAATTGCTTATGTTACAGTTGCTCCCATTCAAAATATTAGAAATATAAAAAACACTACTGTTCAAAAGTTTGGTTTCACTTAGAAATGTCCTTATTTTTGAAAGAAAAGCATTTCTTTTCAATGAAGATAGCATTAAATGAATCAGAAATCCAGTTTAGACATTGTTAATGTGGTAAATGATTATTCTAGCTGGAAACGGATGATTTTTAATGGAATATCTCCATAGAGGCACAGAGGAACATTTCCAGCAACCATCACTCCTGTGTTCTAATGCTACATTGTGTTAGCTAATGGTGTTTAAAGGCTCATTGATGATTAGAAAACCCTTGTGCAGTTATGTTAGCACATGGATAAAAGTGGGAGTTTTCATGGAAAACATGAAATTGCCTGGGTGACCCCAAACTTTTGAACAGTAGTGTAGGTCAACATAAGTAGACAGACATGCCCTTAAAATATTAACATAAGTAGAAGAAGTACAAACATAAAATGTAAAATATGCATTGCTCTAAGAAAATAAATAAATATGGAGGTGTACTGAGTAATAAATGGTAATGGAGCACTACATGTACCTCACTGCCTAATAACCAGAGGCCTGTACGACGAAGCAGGATTTGAGGTTAATGAGGTAACTTCAGGTTTAACTCTAGGTTCTCAGGACTATGACATGATTCACTTCTTACTTCTAACTTATACTAAACTCTTAACCTATTTCAAAACAAGTTATGTTTGAGATAACAGATCAACACGTATTAAAACAACACATCTACTCACCTATCGATTCTCTTGGAAAACAACATCAGCATTCAGTGCACAGACAGTGAAAGGGAAAGACAAGAGTTTTTAGAGTTGCAGGTGATTTCAGCTCCATGTTATTGTTCTATGTGCCTTTATAGAGCAATATAATCCTAAAACAAAACCTGATGAAAACACGAAAGCGTCCTCGACCTTATAAGACTTGCAGTTCTGACACTGATTTTATAATGGTTTCCTATAATGGTTTCCTAAGCAGCTGAAAGAATAAAACTAAGACCAATGGCCATAAAAATGAGACTAAATGTGAGATTACTGATTTTATCCTCCACATCACCATGAAAATAGTTAGATTTGTGTTACTTAATTATGTATATGTTAAATAGTTTGGATTATTTGCAAGTAGCATGAAGGGACTACATCTGTAATTGCTTCAACTGAATCTTAAGTCTTGAATAAGAAACCTACAGCAAAGGCACAAAGGGAGAGCGATATTGATGAGCATATTAATTACACTTTCCCTCCTGCTTTGGCTGCTGTATTCGCGTTGCTTTTAGTTTTTATTTTGTGTTTAAAATCTCACAATAGTTTACCATTTGTTTGTAAAATATTCAGCTCTGGTTCCAGTAGACCTTTTCATGTTTGTAGCAAATTTACATTTATACACAGATAAATGTAAACTTGCTTTGTAGTAAAGGCCTCTGGGTAAATTCCTTCAGAATAAATCCAAGATATATGTGCATATTCTATATCTGCTATAAATTTTGTTACAAGAACTTCAATTGTAAGAATCAGCTATAAGGGATAATAATTTATATGATGCCATGAAAGAAACGAAGCTGTTAAAATGTGAATATAAAATACATATAAAACTGGATGTGACATCACCTGTAGGTTTACTAAACAGCAGTTAGTGTGACTCCAGCATCCACCTGCCAATCTCCTAATTATGGATAATTTTAGGTTTTAATACAATAAAAAACAGGTGAGCTACATAAATATTCATACCCCGTACAGCTGTCATGAACAGAGAATTAGGGTGTAATTTACCTTGTCACTGCTTCATCAGATGAAATGATCAAAGTTAGATTAGTTAAATGGTCAACAAGGTAAGTGTAGTGTCTAAGAAAGCTCATTTTTTAAGCAGTGTTCATAATATATAGTCACAGATTTAGCTTTAAATGTTCATTAGTGTGGGCTGCACAGTGGCGTAGTGGTTAGCACTATCGCCTTGCAGCGAGAAGATCCCTGGTTCGCGTCCCGGCTTTCCTGGGATCTTTCTGCATGGAGTTTGCATGTTCTCCCTGTGCATGCGTGGGTTTTCTCCGGGTACTCCGGCTTCCTCCCACAGTCCAAAAACATGCTGAGGTTAATTGATTATTCTAAATTGCCCGTAGGTGTGAATGTGAGAGTGATTGTTTGTCTCTGTATGTAGCCCTGCGACAGACTGGCGACCTGTCTAGGGTGTCCCCTGCCTTCGCCCGAGTCAGCTAGGATAGGCTCCAGCCCCCCCCGCGACCCTAATGAGGATTAAGCGGTGTATAGATAATGGATGGATGGATGGATGTTCATTAGTGTTTGTGTTTTTACCTGTATGCTGTATTTATTTCCACAGGACAGAATAATAGCGAACCAGCAGTGCAGGTCCAGACAGTGTCAGCACATCACAGACAGAGCAGTACGTCAAAATGATTAGAAGTCTGAGAAATAAATGGAGGGGAGACGGGAGCAGCGCTGGAGTGTTGTGAAGTAGCTCCTTTAACGAACTGTTGGCCCGTTTCTGTCGGAGCAGCAGCAGCTCCACAATCAGCGCCAACTAAAATCAGCTTACCGATCTCCCCACCTCTCCTCCATCTCCTTCAACGCAAACGCCGAACCGCCATCTGTCTTCCTTTTTTAGTTAAAACTGCACATCCAGGGCTTCAGGAGTGGCTTTAACACTGAAATATACTGATAGATTCAAAAGAGGAGGTTTTTCTGATGTTTTTAATGGATGAATCCTGTAGAATAATCTGTTAAAACAATGTTGAAGGCAGTTTTACTAGCTGAAATTGATTTTGAGACACAAGTATGACATCTTTGATTGAAGATATTTGATGCAAAATTGCAGAACATAAATATATTCTAGGTCATTTTATCTCCAATCCTTCAGTTTTTCAGTTTCTTTGATGTTTTTTGAGGCTTAATTTGCATCCAATTGATAAAAGATTTGATCATTCCAATCTGAAAATGAGGTTATTAGGTTGGGTTATACATCTTTCTGATCCATTTTATGTTTCTTAACCGTATAATGGAGTGGCTCTGTGGGTGAAATACAGCTCACGACCTTCTCTGTATGTTTTGCCTTGTATGAATGTGTGTGTGTGTGTGTCCGCTGAGGTCAGTTTGAGGTCAATATGATTTACTGCTGAAGGCTTATCGGGGAGGAGCTTTAATTCATTCTCATTCATTCTGCGTTTGTGGTGGAGTGTGCATTTAACCCCTTTGTCGCATCGTCTAGTTTAAATTCAGTTGGTCTCACTTGTGTTAACGGGCAGAAAAAATGCAGTTTTAAGACACTAGATGGGGATGTAATTCAGCCTGATTCAATGTCACATCTCTAGAGTGAGAAATTAATCTAAAAATGTTTGACGTGTTGCAGTTAAAGTTAGCGTTTTGGTGGAAAAAAAATGTGCCAGTATGTCACCCAAATGAGAAGTTTAGCTGCAAGCAGATATAGTAATAACTGCTGATACCATATAGATCATGTATGCTCCTTCTTTTCATGTGTCCACCAGGTCAACCTGTACTCAGACCCTCCAAAGCCGGGTCATTTGGTTCAGGCCGGACTGAACCACGACGCCTCAAAGTTCATAAAGCTGGATTTTCCTCAGGCTCAGAAAGCAGAGATCACGTCGCCTTCTCTTCATCCAAATGAACACAGCTCTCATCAAGGTATGTTTATTCCATTTGATATTAACATCTTTGCTGTTAGATGTATTATATTGTGTATCATATAAGTCAAAGTTTATAGGCTTCATCTCAACCATTGGAACCACAGTGATGTTACATTCATGGCTCAAGATGCTCATACAAGCAAGTGCTATGAACTGAGGTAGACGGCTAGCTAGCAGTTTGACTCAACTTTTCATGTGTTCAAAGGAGAATCATATTTTACCTCAAACTGCAACAAAAGCACAAATTGCAAACAGAAATGAGCAAATACCCAACATATAACATGCACTACAGATCAAAAGGTTTAGAACACCCCAATTTTTCCATTTTTTTTGCAAATTATGAATGCTAATGTTTCATTGTACTCTGAAATGAAAGCATAGAACAAATAAACAAATGAAGTTTAAAAAAAATCTGTTTTAAAAAAAAAAAAAAAAAAAAGCCCAGCCCCAGACCATCATGCCTCCTCCTCCATGTTGGACAGTTGATGTCACACAGTGAGGAACCATCCTGTCGCCTACTCCTACTGAACCAAAGATTTCAAATTTTGATTCATCAGTATAGAAGAAACAGCAAATGCTGAGTCACAGCTATACTAGCAACCAGTTATTTATTTATTTTTTGTTTATTTGATTTATTTCAGACATGCCACATTATCATTAAGGCAAAAGAGAAAGTAAAATACACAAAAAACTGCCAAACCAAATCCATAACCTAAAATAATGTCTGAAAATAAGTATAATCAAATGTAACTTATTATCGGCTATTTGTCTTTGCATCTTGTATTTCCTGTTTACATCAAACCTTGTACTCAGTTGCTGAGATAACTCTCAATTATGGTTCTTCAGCTGCTGCTTAAGTTGCATCTTTGTTTTTAACTTGCATCAAATAAATCTTTATTCCTGTAACTTGTGTCCATTAAACAGGAAGTTCAGCTGCCTGTGCATCTCCCAGAAGTCCAGTTCATCAGCCAGGACAGCAGCTCGCCTCTGTTATCTTCAATCAGACTGACAAGTTCCTCCAGCAGGTAACTGGCTTATTAAAACTCACCAGAGATAAAACTCCTTACAGATTTTGCAGTAGGGATCGACCGATTACCAGCCTGGCGGATTATTGATAAATGAAATACTTCAGGTCTGATTCAGCCTCCTCTCTCTGTCTGTCGTCACTCTGTGGTCTCAGAAATGTCTCTCAAGCAGCAAAAACTGAACAAGAAACACAAACCAGGAAATTAGCTTCTCTCACAGTGGCTAATGCTATGCTAACAGCTGGTTCCTGAGTTAGAAGACAGCCGCAGATCAACCTGAAACAGAGTCTGAAATAATAATTTATAAAGCTTAAAGATATGGACCTTAGTGGGAAATGAAAGTGATATTAGAGAATATGTAACTGCAACATGAATCTCAGTCGATCCCTCATAATCAGAGGCGATAATTTAATCACTCCTATTTCTATTTTACATATTCAGTTACAGTCACCCTTATTAATGAAGAAGCCTAGTTATGAATGATAGGTTCTCACATCCTGTTAAAACATTACATTTAATCAATAATCGGTATCGGCCCCACATAAAACCAAAAACAAACAAAAAACCCTAATAAATCGGTCGATCCTTAATTTACAGGATGTTGAAGGTGGAGATTCAGGAAAGTAATCAGATTGTTTTTCCTTTTAGCTGCAGACTTTTGAGCATCTCTTGAAAAGCGAGAAACTCAAACCTTTTGAGCAAACGAAGGTAAGAACAAACATTCAGTTTAACTCTTAATAGTCACCTCATATTCAGTATAATGAACCGACGCTTTTCTTCAGGGTCTCACTCAGCTCTCTGAGGGCCTCGACTCTATAGAAAAAGGCTACCTGTTAGCAAGAGATGAACACAAAGTCCTGCAGCAGCGAGGAGTAGAAATCACCAACTTTGACCCTGAACGGTAACAATGACGTCCAAAATGCATTAACAGCCAGAGATTTTGCATTTTATTATTGTGTTCACTGCAGGTTTAGTTGTTTTACTCTGTTTGTTTGTTCACGTTTATGCATCAGGGAGCTGGAGGGGCTGATCTTTCAGTGTGGGCTTCGCATGGATGAGCTGAAGGAACAGGTGGAGCAGATGAGATGGGAACAACCCACCTGTGAGGGTCCACCCATTCCTCAACCCGCCTCCTCATTTACACTTTCTGCAGCAGCAGAATCCCCGATTCATCCACAGGTAGCAACACCATCAATTATTCTGAACATTAATGCACTCTATTCTAGTGAAAATCCATCTTTTGTGCCAATGCTGTGAAATCACAAGTTAACAGCTTCAGTATCTTCTTTTACATCACACCTTTTTATTATCCTCTAATTGATTTTTGGGTTATTTTGTTTTATTCGTCACTTAATTCTTTTTTACCCTTCATTTATTTACTTATTTATTTTACTAATTTACTATTACTACTACAATTATCATTTTAGCCTTGTGTTTATGGCTTTATGCTCTATTTTCTTTGCAATTTTTTTCCTTATTTGATTATGACATTTTATTGTTTTATCTGCTGTTGTTGTGCTACTTTATTTTGAAAATATTTTACCATATTTGGACAACCCAGCCTTCTGTTATTCAACGGTCTTCCTGACTATCCTTCTTTTCTTTTTTGCCCAATCTGTAAAACATTTTGTAAGCTGTTTTTTTATATGTACTATAGAAATAAAGTTATTATAATAATAATAATAATAATAATAATAATAATAATAATAATAATAATAACAGCATGTCTGTAGCTTAGCCATGAAGAGAAATTTGTACAGTTATTATGCTAATGACCACTGTTCCCTCTAAGCTGCGCGCGTGCGCAATTGCGCACTGCTGACACGGTCTCCGCGCACAGAAAATCTGCGCTGCGCACACACACAAAAAAAATCCAACCTAAATTGTAACTAAAATAAACATGTAACAATTCATTCTGTGCTATTTTTCAGTGTGAGTCAGTGAGTGACCGGTGACTGGCTGCTACAGCCAATGATGCGATTCACATACGTATTTACCATAGACTGTATATAATGGTATTTACGCAGCTAATCAACGTCAGGCGTCCTTATGTGCAGCCACCGTTGTTGTCATAGATATGAATGAGTAGATAGGACACGCCCCTTTGAGCTGCGGCTACAGCGAGGCGAAGCTAGTGGGGACAAAGTTTCAGTGCATTCCGTTGATGTAGACGGCGTGAAAACGTAAACAAGAATGCCGTCTCACTGTTCTGCGTACAATTACACACTACGTCATACGACTGAGACAAGGAAACTTGGAATGACTTTTTAAAGGTAAGAATAGTTTTTGGCTCTTTTTTCATTATTAAATCTTGTTGAGAGCTTCCAGTCTATGAGAGCTAACTAGTTAGCCACTAGCAAAACGCTAAGGCGAGCTAGCAGCTTGACAACCAAATACCAGACGATTAATAGCAGCTGTAGTATAGTTGTACAAGCAGTAGTAGTAATACTAAATGTACAAGCAGCAGTAGTAGTAGTATAAACAGCTGTAGAAGTAGTATCAGCATTTGTAATAGTATTACATGTTGTAGTAGCAGTGCCAGTATCAGCAGCAGTAGTATACTACTAGTAGTAGTAGTCGCATTACTATTACTACCACCAATACTACCAATAGTAGTTATAAAGCCTAACTCATGTATATCCAGATTACCGTCTATGTTCTTCCTCCAAACCCATTTTATGATTGGAATTACAGGCAGTTCTTTAGGACTGCTCTCAAATAATTGAAATGTTAGTAAACAAGGTTATACTTATCAAATTAAATAGCTCTGGTCTCCAGTATATTGGCTAATTTGGTTCTTTGTACTTAATTTATGACCATGATTTCTTTTTAAATATGTTGTGTACAGACTTATTTACTTCTCTGTCTACTTTTTTTTTACTCCATGTAGGTTTCCCAGAGACTATGGGCTGAGGAGGAAGTAGCTCTGAGGAGAGAGGGGTTTGCTGCAAATGATGAGTGGGTGCTCTGCAGTGATCATTTTAAACCTGTGAGTTTGACAGGGCTGGGCAGGTTTGTCGGCTTAGACCTGGTGTTATTCCATCAGTGTTAAACTTCCCGGCTCATCTTGGAAGAGTACGTGCCAGAAAGACCACAACCAAGCAGCCTTGGGATCTTAGACAGCATCTCCCTCAGGTGGGTGTCAGCGGTGTTCACGGTCAGGTCTGTGGTAATCCCGTCAAAAAACAAAACAGGAAAAAATCTAGATTATAAATCAACATGTAACCAAAGCACTCTGTGTATAACGCCATAGTATAGGATGTAGTTCAGAAAGTGTCAAAGCATAGTATACTTTACTCAAGAATAACATAGTATGGCCTGTAGTTCATAGTACAGCATGTCGGCAAAAAAAACCCCATAGATTATGTGGTTCAAAAAGCGCAAAATGATAGGATATTGTCAAAATAGTATGTAATTCAAGAAAACAGAGTATAATATGTCGTCTAAAAAACTGCCATAGAATAATATTTCATTGCACAAGTAAAAGTATAGTAAAATTTAAAACTGTTCAAATTCTTATGTTACTAAAAACAGCAAAAAAAACTAAAGCAAAAAAAAGGTCAGTAATATGTCAATTAAAAAAGCCTATAGTATAGCGTGTCGCCCAACAAACATCATAGTATAGCATGTCCCCCTAAAAACGTCATAGTTTAGCCTTTAGTCCACAAAACGTTGTTATGTCCCGGCTGTCTGAAGTAGGTGAGGAGCAACACAAAAACAGTCCAAACGCTGGTTTCCAGAGGGTTAGACGAGTATTTATTTGAAAGAGTAAGTTTACAACAACACAACATGTGAGGGGGTTAAAAGCAAATGGGTGTTCGTAAAATAAAAATAAACAGAACTAAAAGTGAACTTCATGTTGACATTGATGGGCATTCCAACCAGGAACAAAGTAAAAGATAATCAATACGAAAAAAAATTCTTCCTGTTCACCTCTTCAAGCCCAAAAACACACTGCAGTAGCACCCTAAACTAAAACTACCAGTGGGTTCCCTGTTTTCCTTTCTGAACAATTCAAAGGTCCCTCTCTATCTCCCCACACATCCACCAACCACTGGAACACATCTCCAAAGTTCTGCCGGGCCAGCTCAGCTTCCCCTCAGAAGAAGTGGCACCACCTGCCAGATGAAGGAGCCTTTTGAGAGGCAGCTGGCATCGTGATTGGACTGTACTTTGGTCTGTTCCAATCCAGCTTCAGCTCCAGAGACGGCAGGCGGGACGAGTCAACGGAGGCCGGGTGGACGAAGGCATGCAGCTGAGTACAATCCAGAAAACAACAGAGGAGGAGTGCAACGGCCCAGTATAGCCTTTGGTATGAAAAAATGCCATCATATACATCATATATTGTACAAATAACAAGTCAAAGGAAAGAGACATCCACTGTAGAATTGTAGTAATTATGGGCTGACTGATTTACTGATTATCAGTATTTTATTTTCTACTGATTGACGGTAATAAATACATTTAAAAATGGCGCTACTTTGGCTCTGAACCTTTATCTACCTGGTCGCTCTGTCTTCTGGAGTGATTTGATTGGTTATACGTCACGAATAAAACTCCTTTAACTTAACATCTGTAAACAAAACAAAAACGTATCAACAAAGTTTTCTGTTAGTTTGTGTTCTTCTAAGTTTAACTCCAAGATTTTAAATACTTTCATTTACTGCAAATGAATATTTACTCCAAATGTCTCACTAATAATCATTATCAGCCTTAAAAACCCACAAAACACCCCTCTATACTCAACTACACTTAGTACAGTCCGGTTCCCCCTTCTATAAATCTGCTTGGAATCTTCCACTTCGTCAAAGTGGCCTTCTACCTGGACAGGTTTTGTTGGAGCTCATGCAACAAACATTTTTGGTAACTGCACTTTTAATATGGATGGATGACACTGAATTAGAGTCTGTTTTCATGAGACTGAGTTAAGATGTGCAGCTCTGTCATTAAATAGGAAATTATTTCTCAGAATTCACAGAGAAAAGTCTGAAATATTTGCTAGGTTAGCGTCCCACATGTTCTTTGGCTCAGCTAAAGCTAACTCTCTCCAACTTGTGGATCTCTTGAGTTGCTTGTTGTTAAAATATCTTGCTAGAGGTGCTGAAGTTCAGAAAGTCTGAGATGTTTGTTCAAAATAAGCTCATTCTAAAGTCTGATCTGAACTGTCCTCTTTAGTTTGAACTTTCCCTAAACTTAGGAGTTAATGACAGAGCAGCACATCCAGACTCAGTCTCATTTATGTAGAGATTAAACTTCAGTGTCATTCATTGATGTTAAAGTGCAGTTTTTCAAATGTTTGTTGCACATGCTCCCGACCAAACCAGTCCAGGTGGAAGACGATGTGAAGAGAAAGCTCCAGAGGATGAATATCACACATTTACGTTGGAAATAAATGTCCTTTAATTAGACATTGTCATGCAAATATTGGATTTCCCTCTAATGATGTTCAAATCTTTGTTGAGTGTTTTGTTGATGTTGGTTTCTAAATGTTTTTTGACACTCGGCCCCAAAGATTAAAACCTTTTACGGCTCACAAGCTGCAACAATTCACACATTATCAACTATCTTTCTGACTAAACTAAGATAAAAAGTGAAAAACTGCCTGATTCCTGCATCATGAATGTAAATCTTTTTGGTTTTTATGTCAGTAAACTGAATATATTTGGGTTTGACATTTTATAAACCAAAACAAGAAATGAATTAGTGGAGAAAACAATCAACATATTAATGGACAAAGAAAATGTGTTTTCCAACATATTTGGCTGAATTACTCCAACATTACAAGATACATACAATTTTAATTCAATTTTATTTATATAACGCCAATTACAGGTCAAATTGTCTCAAGCTGCTTTATTTTGATTTTTTTTGTCATACTCAAAATATGACAAAGTAAGAAATTTAAACCTCTTGAAATTTGCCAAGTCCCACAGTAGATCTCTGTTAGATTTAACTTTCAGACAGTCTGAGGACTGATATCTTCTAAGTTCCTGAGTACTTCTCTGTTAGTTTGAACCTTCAGACAGTCTGAGGACTGAAATTTTAAAAGTTTCTCAGTACTTCTCTGTTAGTTTGTACTTTCTGGTTAACAGAAGCCTTAAAACTTGTGACCATGAGTCTTGATTTCACATTTAGACCATCGATCTGAGTTGTTCTCAGACCTTCACCTGTGGGTTTTATAGAAATCCTGAACAAACTTTGATTCTCTTCACTGAACAGTAAAATTTGTGGAGATCAGAAGGTAACATTAATTTGATCGATGCCTTCAAATACTAGTAGACTTTATCAGGAAAGCAGTTTTCTGAAATGAGTTCTTAGTAAATCTATCCACTATCAAACCAAGAACATAGAAAGAGGAAATGTTTGAAGAAACAACTTGATGTTTTCATTTCAGACTAGAAAACACTTTAAGATCTTTATCTGTTTCTGCTCTTTTGATCATTTTATTGTTTATTCTGTTTAATTTGATCTTCTAAAGTTTAACTGGTGTCTTTTCAAAGGTTTTATCTTTAGTTTGATTCTTCTTAAATGTTTTGCTCTTTTCTCACCTTTTATTCTGTTCTAATGTCTGATCTGATTTCGAAATGTTTTGTCTTTTTAATGTTTGTTGTTTTTTCAAATGTTTTATCGGCTTGTTTGAAAAATTTCCTTTTCTTTCCCAATATTTAATTTTTCGATTAAATCTTTAAGGTTTTTCTTTTTAAATGTTTTACCACCTTTTAATGTTTAATTTTCTTTTTTAATGCTTCATTGTATTTTCTGTTTAATTCCTATTTAAAGTTTTATTGTCTTTAAGATTTAATTTTCTAATTAAACATTTAACTTTTTTAATTAAATGTTTTGACTTTTAAAGGTTTAATAATCTAATTAAATGTTTTGTATTTTTCTAAATGTGTAATATTCTTGTTTAATTGTAGTTTTTAAATGTTTAATTAAAATATTTCATCTTTAATGTTTTTGTTTAAAAATTTTGTTTAATTTCATAATTACATGCTTTGTATCTTCCATTTAATTATCTAATTAAATATTTTGTTGTTTGGTCATTACATTTTGTTAGTTTGATTTCACTGTTTAAAATGATGCCACCTCTTCTCAGACAGAACCTGTGATAATAAAACAATGCAAAATTTTTAGTTCCGTGTTAATAAAGCACTTAAAGCTTTAAGTATGGCTAAATGCTTTTTTTCAAAATTAAATATATCACTCCTTAGGTGGTAGTGGCCCCAAGTTCAGTAAAGTTGGAAAGATATTCACAGATTGGGACTTCCAGCATCAATAACTCATTAGATATAGGTTGTCAAAACATAAACGGTGCCTCTTTCCCATTGTTGCAAGGCAGACAATGTGCTACAAGCCCAGTTTTATCAAAAGTAGCTGTCTTTCAAGCTACAGGAATAACATTGGTGTCTATGGAGTGAACAGGGTCCGTCTGCAATTTGCAAAACCGCTGCAACAGTAAAGAGAGACAAATATTCAATAACTTCACTCTTATACATTGTAGTGTCACTAAAATCACTGCAGCCTTCAACTGGCTCCTGTTGACAAAGTGTTTTAACAGAAATGTAAATGCTGTAATTTGATTCTTTTAATGAACCATGTAACTTGAATGGATGCGATGCTGGTGTGACCACAGTGCACACGTCTGATGTTGCTCACAGTGGTCCAAGGAACGCTCAGGGAGTTTGTGTGTTTGCTCAGACTCATGAAAAATTAGAGGGAACATTGCTAATGACTGTAGTAATTCTAATGTAAACAGAAATATACAAGAAGGTCTGTAAATGTAGATGTTTTATGCACCTATACAGTAAAAAAAAAAGTACCATATGCTGTTTTTTATTTAAGTTATTTGATCATTTTATTTTTTAAAGATAGTCTCCAGCTATAAAAACACTAAATGTTGTATAAAATTTTGACTTCATCTCCTTCCAGATCCCTCCTGAGCCTTTGCTGGTTGATCCTGGTGAAGCAGCACAAATAGAAGAGAGTTCAGTCAGTAGCGAGAACGAACTGGAAGATGAAGAAACTCTGAATTCTCTCCACCTCAACCCTCCAAATGTTGAACTCCGATATGTTGAGCATAACTTTTCCATGCCAGATCAGTGAGTAATAATGTTTTAAATCTTTTATTCTTAAAAAAAAAAAAAAAAATCTTCAGCAGTTGCAGGTCTTCAATAATCTTGTGATTTTCTTAAACATCATGTGATCATAAGTGACATCTTTGTTCTTTAATGTTTCATTTTTCAAGTAATTCCAGCTTAATTAATGTACGTGGCCTAAAACTTGGCAAAGGTGTGACTTTTGAAATTTTAACCTCGGCTCTAAGAATGCATCAGCAATACACTGCTTATAAAAAAAAGAGTAATGTGTAATATTTTTATGGCAGTTTTTGATAGGGATATTTTTTCCCTTAAGGTCTCAACTTTGACTTGTTCTCTGCACAAACAATTATGATGCATCAGAGTCAGTGTTGTTATTAATCATTTACATGTCCCAGAATGTGATTATCAAAAAAAATCGATTTATTTTATGGGAAATATATCAGTTTTTGTGGGGGTTTTGTTCTTTAAAAAAAAACAAGCAATAACAGGGAGATAGGAGATTTTTAACGAGGACATTTTGGTCCTTTGCGGTGTAAGTGTGTTTTGTTTTGCTGTTTTCAAATCTGACACTGTACAAAAAACAATAATGTGTCAGAATTAATGGTGTGGATTATCATTGATGTATCCCAGATTGTGATTATCAAAAAAGCCATAAAAAAACAAGAGGGACACCATGTAGACAAACTGTCACTTAAAGGGCTAAAGTTCTGAGAAATGAATTTTTGGTAGTTATGATCAACACTGCTGTTGGTTAAAAAATCTAAATCCGTGAAAGTAATTGATAATATTATTAGAAGATATTTTTAGGAGAGTATTTTTCTAAGGGCATTCTTGTCTTGTGTTACCTTTTTAAAATGATGCCAGAGGGTTAAATGTGGAAAACAAGGAGCCCTGCAGCTTGAAGTTATTTCATCTTAAATAATATTTCACACTAAATGTTCTTTATTTTTCTGTTTAGCTACCAAAGCTTCAAGTGGCTTCCTAAACTTCTAGACCACAGTTTAGGGGAAGGATTTCCTTCGTCTGCTGCTTTAAAAACTGAATTACAGCCTGAGGACAAGAAGCACGAGACACTGGATCAAGAACCTGAAAACAGCAAAGTCTGGAAAACTCTCCCACAGAGGTTAGTCTTAGAAAGCAGCTCTGAGATGTTCCTGCATCTAAAAACTTGTGCTTTCCACTATAAATATGTGTTTTTAGCTTTGATGGTAACATGATGCTGATTTTTCACCCACCCTTTGATTAAATAGAAATTAAAAATGAAAACATGCAAAAACCACATCTACAAACAGACTTTTTTTTTATTTTTATTTTTTGAAGGAAGCTATTTTCATTGGCTTTATTGACTAAATTGTGCTTCTCTGTTGACAGTGAAACCACTTCAGACCCTCCTGACTCTCCAGCTGACACCAGTAAGCAGTGGAGCAGCAGGTCCAGTCCTCCTTCATACGGCGCCTCCAGTCAGTCCACCCCAGTTCCTCCCAGTAGCAGAAGTAGGTTGGATCTGAGAAAGTCCCACAGCAGCAGTCTGAGCAGCCTCGGAGATATTCCTGCAGAGAGGATGAGCTCCAAGGGTCAAACTGGGAGCAGGAGAGCACATTCCCAGGTCAGTCATGTTGTAAACTACCAGCATGAATAACAACCTGTCATTGATTTTTTATTTATTTATTTATGTCATTTTGAGATTGAGTTTTCACAATATTTTATTCCATGCATTGGTAAGGTTTAAAATATATCACTTTATAACTTTTATTATAATTATACTAATGATAGCAGGAATTGTAAAATTTTTGCTTTTCAGTATGACGTTCTTCATCCTAGGGTAACAGGGAATAAGCACCATTTCTCCTGATATTATATGATTTACATTAAGAGGATCATGTAAATTCAGATTTCTAAACATTCACTTATTTAACCACAGCACACAATGGTTTCTGTATTTGTGAGTGAGTCACATAGACTGTCTGGAAATGATTCTCGTAGCCTTTAGGTTTGAAAACCGAAACCATTCTTTCCAACAGCCAACAGGGGGCGATGCCTGAATATTCAAAAATAAGTCTGTTCACATAGAAGTTTATGAGAAAAGAATATTTTTCTAATGAGTTTATGGTCTCCAAGTGTAGATAGAC
The DNA here is from genome assembly GCA_027123335.1 of Amphiprion clarkii. Classification (NCBI taxonomy): domain Eukaryota; kingdom Metazoa; phylum Chordata; class Actinopteri; family Pomacentridae; genus Amphiprion; species Amphiprion clarkii. The sequence goes on along the minus strand of CM049585.1, from coordinate 26,977,516 downwards.
CATAAATTGTGAGTGTTGGATGGTGGGGCTGCCTTGTGATTGGACAAATTTCAAACTTAAGGCTTCAAAGCTGTCATGTGAAAGTCAATGTGTGATGTACCTGTGACTACATCCATATTTTTTGTCCAGTCTATGGTTTTTAAAAGTGAAAACACAGAACTCAACCGATACACGCAGTATACACTTGCATAAACTCATGATTTAATTCCCCAAAAAAAGTATTCTTTCAACCTCTCATGATTTCCTGAAACAGTTACATTGACCAGTAACGAAAAACATCCCAGCAGTAATTAATAAAACCTTCTATTTAAGTGAAAAGATGAAATGTATTAATTCCACAAAGACAACTGCAACTTTACAGATATCTGCTTCTTAAACTAACATTAACCTTAACCTCTATACAGCGATTCAAACATTTACATGCTTCCAGAGTTTATGTAGTAAAGTGTAGAAATACAGTCTAGATAGATAGATAGATAGATAGATAGATAGATAGATAGATAGATAGATAGATAGATAGATAGATAGATAGATAGATAGATAGATAGATAGATAGATAGATAGATAGATAGATAGATAGATAGATAGATAGATAGATAGATAGATAGATAGATAGATACTTTATTTATCCTGAGGGAAATTCAATTATTCAACAGGTTACATACAACAAAAAAAAACCCAAAAGATGAAAAAAGGCAGGTTAGTAACCAGACTAACATCAATATTAAAGGTTAGTATATTATATTTTATTATCCCTTATTAATCCCACGAGGGGAAATTCTGATTTTCACACATATCTCCCCAATTGGGGGAGTCAGAGCGACGGGTCAGCCGTGGTACGGCGCCCCTGGAGCAGGAAGGGTTAAGGACCACATCAGGGCTTGAATCTCTGACCTTCTGATCAGTAGTCCAGAGACTTAACCATTGCGCCACCACTGCCCCGCTATATATATGTATATACTGTAGAAGACTCTACAATGCTATAAACGAACACTCCTAATTTTAATATCTATAGACATAATAAATGTATTAAAAGTCAAGGTACAGTATTTACACATTTCAATGCACAGTGATTTAAAGTGTTTTCGAACAGGTAGTAAGAAAAGAAAACAGTTGTAGTAAACTACATTAGGTTCATAGATTCACTATTCTAGCTGGAAACGTCTGATTTTTAGTGGAATATCTCCATAGAGGTACAGAGGAACATTTCCAGCAACCATCACTCCTGTGTTCTAATGCTACGTTGTGTTAGCTAATGCTGAAAGGCTAATTGATGACTAGAAAACCCTTCTGCAGTTATGTTAGCACATGAATAAAAGTGTGAGTTTTCATGGAAAACATGAAATTTGCTGGGTGACCCCAAACTTGTGATAGTGTGTGTATTAAATATTGTGTTATCTGTTTTGTGTCGACCAGGATGGGATCATCTCTCCAGAGATGGATAGCGGTTTTGTTGGTTCAGAGAGCAGCCGTCTGACTCCTGCTGCAGCTTCCAGTCCTGTCCAGCAGAGGGCATCAGAGAGGTGAGCAGAGAACACTGCCTCACATCACCTCCCTTATTTACTGCACCATAAATTTCACCTCATCCCCCACCATGTAATAAACACGCCACACATTGATGTTTCCTCTTCCTCAGTGCGACACAGTGTCTAGTTTTTAGTCTGTTTCTCACAGGTCATCTGTTTTTGTGTGTTTTAATGTTCTACTGTGATGCAGCAACGCTTCAGTGCCTCAGGAGGGAAACTCTGGAAGGCCTCAGACAGGCCTTGTCTCTACTGCATCTCCATCTTCATCATCGTCACATCGTCCAACAGCTACAGAGCCAAAATTGGACTCCCAGTTTAACCCAGATCAGCCAAGGAGAACCAGACCAGGACGGAGGAGACGAACCTTTTCTTGTTCTCCACAACGCTGGGTCAGTCGGAGAGAACAAACACCGGCGGACAGTGACAGCAGTGAGTCTCCAGTTTGAATCCAGTGAACACTAAAACCTGCTGTCCTTATACTCTGTTATTTATTAGTTTTTCCTTTCTCTGCAGCTCCCACTGGCTCTGAGGACTCTGACCACTGCTACAGATCCATCGACTCCCTCCACAGCACCCCCTCCAGCTCCTCACAGGCTGCTCGGTATCACCATGGCAATCCTCAGGCCGCGAACTTCAAGTGAGTGTGTGTGTGTGTGTGTGTGTGTGTGTGTGTGCGTGCAGCAGCTGCTACCATGGCGATACTGTGCAAACAAGGCCACGTTTTCCTGAGTGGGACTCAAAGTGAACAAGTGAAAAAGCCACATTACCACAGAGTGCAGAATGTTGCAGAAAATATACGATCAGAGCCACAGTGATACTATAAATCACACAGTGAAGGATTTCTGATGGATAACGGTCATTACAATAATACCTGAAAGTCCATGAAATGCTCCACCATGCTGAATGTTTCTATTATCGTATCTTTATTACAGAATCTGCTGCTATTGAATGAGGTTACATATTAGGAGGTACCTTCTGTTGTTTCCTGCATGGTGTGGTTCTGCATGATTCATTTTAAAAAGTGTGTGTGAATACAATTGAACTGACACCTGCACAGAAATTTAAAGCACCTGGACTTTACTGCAGTTTGACTTTACAACTTGGTGTGACGAGGAATAATTCTGACCTTTAACTGGATGGTTTTTCGTGATTTTAAACATCTTTTTTGTCCGCTTTTCTGTGTTGTTTTTGCTTTAGTGATGCCATCCAGACACTACAGGCTGAAGTAACCAGACTGAAGGAGAGACTGGAAAGCTGTCTGAAGAATAAGAAACCTGTCAGCTCAGTGAAAGCAGCTCGTTCAGCTCTCAACACCTCCTCACCGCGCATCAGGTGGGTTTTTACCCTGCAAAGTGAAGCAACACACTTTTGGAGACAAATGTTGAGAGTTTGTCTGTAGAGTGAAACAAGAGGATTAACATGATTTTTCTTTTAGCCCAGTAACAATATTATACAACTGGAGTGGTTTCACCATCACACCTGATCAGTGATTGTCCTAATGTTGGCTATGTATGCAAAAAAAAAAGCATCCATCCATTATCTATACACTGCTTAATCCTCATTAGGGTCATGGGGGGCTGACTTATGATGAAGGCAGGAGACACCTGGACAGGTCACCAGTCTATCACAGGGCTACACATAGAGACAAACAATCACACTCACATTCACACCTACGGACAATTTAGACTCACCAATTAAGCTCAGCATGTTTTAGACTGTGGGAGGAACCTGCAGAACCTGGAGAAAACCCACACATGGACAGGAGAACATGCAAACTCATGCAGAAAGATCCTAGGAAGGCTGGGATGCGAACCAGCGATGTTCTAGCTGCAAGGCAACACTGCTAGCCACCAATCCACTGTGCAGCCCTCCAAAAAACATAATTTAAATATTTTTTTCTCATAAATTTTGCCTGACTAGCACCATACTCTACAGTTTTGGACCAAATTTCCACCATCATGTAACTGGTTTGTGTTATTCTATCAAAGCAGGGTTGTACCACTGAAGACTATCAATGATGCTGCAAAATTTCAGGACTCCAGCTACATTATCTCTCAAGTTATGCCACTTTAAACATTGATCTGTCTATTTGTGCGTAGAAAATGCCGCCAAAATGGATATGACCTCACCTTCTTTAAGAATTTATAACTCGAAAACCAAACACCCCAACTCAATCAATATTTAACACCTAACGAAAAAAAAGTCTGTCAAGTTGAATATGGTCAGGCGTTGGACATTCTGTGAGTTGAGGCAGAGAAACCCTTATATACTTTACCAGTAATCTGTTCTTTTTACATGTGTTTGTACTTATTTGACTTTTTTGTCACTGCTCAGGACTGTGGAGCAACGAAGGGAAGCTAGCGGTGGAAGAAGAGAAGCTCGGTCACTTGATGAGGTAGAAGAGGAATCTGTGCTGAGACGAACAACCAGATCAGCTTCTGCACAAACACAAAAACCACAACAAGACATCTGTAAGTACACGGTATAATCCACATTTTACTAGTAGGACCTAGAGCAGAAGTAGGATTCAAAGAGAAAATTTATTAAAGCAAAGGTTCAGAACATCACAAGGTCTAACTTGAGTTAGTGTGATATATGTGGAGGTAGCCTAGTAGTTGCATATTCAGTATGATTAAAATACATTTTGGCAATATTTATTGTTACTTAACTTTTACAGAAATATAAGACTGTAGATATGTATGATGTGTTTCTCTCATTAATTAAAAGAAGGGCTGCATTTAAAAATATGAGAAAATAAATATAACAGCTTCTGAAAAACTTTGCGTCTTAATAAAATTCATAACTTGACAAAAATAAAGTTTAACCACAGCTTTTTCCCCTTTTTCTTAAACTGTCTGACATCTTCACTGAACAGCCTCAACCAGCTTTACAATTTACACCACCGTTCAAAAGTTGGGGTCACTTAGAAATGTCCTTATTTTTTTTAAAGAAACACAGTTTTTGTTCAGTGAAGACATTAAATGAATGATAAATCCAGTTTAGACATTATTAATGTGGTAAATGACTATTCTAGCTGGAAACAGCTGATTTTTAATGGAATATCTCCATAGGGGTACAGAGGAACATTTCCAGCAACCATCACTCCTGTGTTCTAATGCTACATTGTGTTAGCTAATGGTGTTGAAAGGCTCATTGATGATTAGAAAACCCTTGTGCAGTTATGTTAGCACATGGATAAAAGTGTGAGTTTTCATGGAAAACATGAAATTGTCTGGATGACCCCAAACTTTTGAACAGTAGTGAATAAATCTCAATAAATCTTAACAATCTTTAACAATTTCTCTTTAATTCCCTTGTATCGCTCTCTTTATTTTTATCTTTCTTTCCATCGTCCTTTCGTCTGTATGCAGAGCTGCAATGTTGAGTCTTTATTGGCTGGATAGCGTCAGGTGGGATGGCTTAACTCGCATGCAATTGGTCTGTTTGTTTCCCAACCATAAACAGTAGAAAAGCTGTTTCGGTTAAAATCGAAGCGTCCCTTCAAATTTGTAACCCCCTTGTCGTTTATTGCTTATAGGTCCAGTTGGCATAGAATATATAAATGTGCAGAAAAAATGGTTTATAACATACAAACATGAGTCCTAAGATATTTCAAACAAGGGATTTGGTCTGAAATTTGGTCCGTGAAAAACCAAACCAGTAAAGAAGCTGCATTTCAAACTTAGATACACACAGTAGAATTTCTATAAATTGACACACTGATCCTATGAAAGTTTGTGTGGTTTTAGCATGACGACATGTCACTTAATGCATCTGACATTTCTTATTTCAGTGAGAAAATCCGAGCTGGACTCGTCCTCTCCTCATCCTCAGGTGTCCAGATGTCCTCAAACATCTGCAGCACCAGACAGCAGCTGTCAACACACGACTTCAGTCCGCAGCAGGAGAACACAAACCGGTAAGAACATCTGGCTCTCCACTGTACATAGTTTAACCTCTAATGTAACTTCAGACACTTTCATTGATTCTGACACAACCTGTGTCTTCGATGCAGTACTTGAAGAACCTTACTTGTCTTACTGATGGATTTCAGAACAGCATTACCTACAACTGTGCAACGAATTAATTCAAAATACATGCAAATCATGGCAGAATTTCTTTTTTTTACGCATTTTGCCACTTTCATATTAAGCACATAAAACTAGTAAAATTTCCTGAACTGGCTTTAGATTTGGGTACATGGGTTCATGCTAGTTTACATGTTTTAAATACAAGAACCAATTAGAAATACGTAGTGTTTAGAAAAGTAAGATTTTATAAAGTTTACATGATATCATTTTCATTTATGTTATGAGGAAAAAACACTAAAACTGATTTATTTCGCATTTAATAGGCAGTTTTTTTAATTAGCACAGTCTGGAATATGTCAGCGATCAGCAAAAACATTCATTCTGATGCATTATTATTTATTTGTGCATTGTGAGATTTAAATAAACTCACATATCTGACCTCAATACCTAAATGTAACAAAATATATATGTATTCATATTATGGTATACACAGGATATTGTTAACATTCTGAAAGATGCACTTAAAATTTTTTCAAAATCCCCCAAAATACACACCATTACCAATATTTATGCTATACATACATTTATCTGAAATTGTTTTAAAAAATCAAATGTAAAAAGGACGAAGTGTGGCTAAAGTCAGCACATAAATTGTCACCACCTTTTATTTATTGTTTGTATTAATAGAAATTAACTAAGCTTTTGGCACACAGTTTTGTCCTCTAAATGTTCTCTCTTTGTGTCTGAAGCAGCAGATGAACCCGACAGCAGCAGGAGTCGAGCCTTTCTTTGTCCGCAGTGTTTGTCGGGTCGCAGAGGACGACGAACTGAACGTAAGAAAACCGATACTGAGCAGCAAATCTCTGCAAACATAACCTCCTTTACATTCAGGGAAAAGGGGGTAAAATCTGCTATTTTAGATTTATTTAAAACCCATGTTGCAGCCTTTGTCCACATTACCTGTCCTGCTTGAGTAGTTGATCGGCCTCCTTTGGTTTTTCTGGACTTCCAGGTCCAGCTGGTGGCATCAGAGAGTCGACTCTTCCCTCCACTCGCTGCCGTCGGTGTCCTCTTTGTGGACGCCTTGAACCGAACACATGCACTGAGCCAGGTGAGAGACAAGACGTGTTATCTCTGTAAACTCCAGGCTACAGTTTGTGTGTCAGCAGCACATTTTTCTGTACAGTCGCTGTTGTTCAGCACATAAATGATCAGAGTCTGCAGTAACTGAAACAAGTTTAATTATCTGAATGGAGCTGCTGACTTGCTCTGTGATTCTCAGACTGCCACCGACACTCAGAGTCTCCCGACAGAACGACGAGCAGAAGATACTTTGCAGATTCACCTGAGCTGCTGGAATACAGGCCAGTCGGTCCAACGCCACTCCTGTAAGTAAACTGAACTCCGTAGACCAGCGGTGTCAAACTCATTATAGGGCAGGGGCCACATTCAGCCCAATTTGATCTCGAGAGACCAGTAAAATCAAGACATCATAACTAAAAAATAATGTCAACTCCACATTTTTCCCTTTGTTTTAGTGCAAACAAGTACATCCTGAAAATGTTCACATTTAATGAAGTATGTTTGAACAGAACATAATGAACAACCTGAAATTTCTTAACCCTTAGATGCATAAGTGGATCAAAAATGACCCGATGAAGTCGTTTTCCTGCAATATCTTTGTAATGACAAGTTTTTATCACTTCATATTCCAGCTCTTCCTCAAGAAACATGTTTTTGACATCATTCTTTTAGATTTTTAATCTACCTTTTATACTTTTAAATAAATTGTAATATTTGGATTATGACACCAAGCTGTATTGATAATATCATGCAAGAGATAATGCACAAACTTGGAGGAAAAGAGGAGAAAAATGTCAACAAAATGGATATTGACATTCTTCTATTGCTGTTCTGTGCAATATTCTTCTTTTTCAATCATCAAAATGTTCAAAATCTGTTATAGAGTGAAAAACAAACATATTTCAAATACAAAATCCTTCTTGTGTTGACAAAAATATAATAAAAACCTTTAAAAAAAGATTGTTCTTAACCAAAATGACATAAAAACACATTGATTCTTATATAGGATCATTTTGACTCACTTATGGACGAGTGTAGGGTCCAATCATTTTGCAGTTCATACATTTTGCAGATATTTTTATAGACTTTACTCACCTTTCCATGCCTCTACACGTACTGTGGCACGAGTAGTAGATTTCAGTCAGCACTAACAGGAAACATTCGGTGACCAAACAAACTGACTTCAGTTCTTTTGTAAAAACATCCAAAATGCAAAAACCATGAAAACGTGTTACAGGAGGATGAGCGTCTACAAAGATTGATTAAATGCGAGGTCTGGAAAAAAGTCACCTGATAAACTTCATGTCTGCTGATGTTTTTTCTCCAACTCTATGCTGTAACGTTTTGTTTTTTGAAATTTGATGACATATAATATGAATAATTTTTTTTTTACAGCACAGTATATTGTAGTGTTTTTGACAACATACTATACGATGATATTTTTACAAAATTTTTGACACCATGCTACGGTATGGCGATTCTGCAAAGTTTAGACACCATTTTTGACAACATACTAAAGTATGAGGTTTTTGCGATATTTTTGACGACATACAAGACTATGAAGTTTTTGACAACTTAGTATGGACTATGATGTTTTTGATGACATTTAACGGCATACTATGCTATGACGTTTCTGCAATATTTTTGTCAACATACTGAAGTATGACATATCTGAAAAGTTATTGAGAACATGCTAAAGTATGACGTTATTGATGACGTTTTTGACGACATACTATACAATGACGTGACTTTTTTGATGACATACTAAACCATGGCGTTTTTGTGACGTTTTTGACGACATACTATACTATGGTGTTTTTGTGACTTTTTAGATGACGTACTGTACTATGCCGTGTTTGTGACTTTTTTGACGACATGTTTTTTTGACGTCATACTATACTATGGCGTTTTTGTGACTTTTTTGACGACATACTATACTATGGCATTTTTGTGACGTTTTTGAAGACATACTAAACTACGGTGTTTTTGTGACTTTTTTGATAACATACTAAACTATGACTTTTTTTTGACGACATACTATACTATGGCGTTTTTGTCCCTTTTTTGACGACATACTATACTATGGCGTTTTTGTCACTTTTTTTACGACCTACTATACTATGGCGTTTTTGTGAATTTTTTGACGACATACTATACTATGGCGTTTTTGTGACTTTTTTGACGACATACTATACTATGGCATTTTTGTGACGTTTTTGAAGACATACTAAACTACGGTGTTTTTGTGACTTTTTTGATAACATACTAAACTATGACTTTTTTTTGACGACATACTATACTATGGCGTTTTTGTCCCTTTTTTGACGACATACTATACTATGGCGTTTTTGTCACTTTTTTTACGACCTACTATACTATGGCGTTTTTGTGAATTTTTTGACGACATACTATACTATGGCGTTTTTGTGACTTTTTTGACGACATACTATACTATGGCATTTTTGTGACGTTTTTGAAGACATACTAAACTACGGTGTTTTTGTGACTTTTTTGATAACATACTAAACTATGACTTTTTTTTGACGACATACTATACTATGGCGTTTTTGTCCCTTTTTTGACGACATACTATACTATGGCGTTTTTGTCACTTTTTTTACGACCTACTATACTATGGCGTTTTTGTGAATTTTTTGACGACATGACATCATGCTATACTATGGAGTTTTTCTGAATTTTTGGACGACATACTATACTATGACCTTTTTGTGACTTTTTTGACGACATACTATACTATGGCGTTTTTGTCACTTTTTGGATGACATACTATACAATGACGTTTTTGTGACTTTTTTGACGAGATACTATACTATGGCGTTTTTGTGACTTTTTTGACGACATACTAAACTATGACGTTTTTGTGACTTTTTTGACAACATACTAAAATGGCGGTTTTGTGACGTTTTTGACGACATGCTAAACTATGGCATTCTTGTCACTTTTTGGACGACATACTATACTATGACGTTTTTGATCACATTTTGACGGCATACTATACTATGACGTCTTTGGTGATATTTTGGACGACATACTATACTACGACATTTTTGTTCAAATTTTGGATGACATACTATATACTATGACGTTTTTTGTGATATTTTAGATGACATTATTTCATCATATGGCACGTTTTTGCAACATGTTTGAAAAATCGCTTTTTTTCGACAGTATAGTAAGGCGTTTTTTTTGCGCCAAAATTCATGATGATTTTTTTTTCAAAGAAAACCTTTCTGGAGTGTTTTTCACGCCCTCCTTTACATCATTTCATCATTTGGCACGTTTTTACAACATGTTTGAAAAATCGCTTTTTTTTTTGACATAGTATAGTAAGGCGTTTTTTTTGCACCAAAATTCATGATGTTTTTTTTTCAAAGAAAACCTTTCTGGAGTGTTTTTCACGCCCTCCTTTACATCATTTCATCATATGGCACGTTTTTACAACATGTTTGAAAAATCGCATTTTTTTTCGACATAGTATAGTAAGGCGTTTTTTTTGCGCCAAAATTCATGATGATTTTTTTTCAGAAGAAAACCTTTCTGGAGTGTTTTTCACGCCCTCCTTTACATCATTTCATCATTTGGCACGTTTTTACAACATGTTTGAAAAATCGCTTTTTTTTTCGACATAGTATAGTAAGGCGTTTTTTTTGCGCCAAAATTCATGATGATTTTTTTTTCAAAGAAAACCTTTCTGGAGTGTTTTTCACGCCCTCCTTTACATCATTTCATCATTTGGCACGTTTTTACAACATGTTTGAAAATTCGCTTTTTTTTTTCGACATAGTATAGTAAGGCGTTTTTTTGCGCCAAAATTCATGATGATTTTTTTTCAGAAGAAAACCTTTCTGGAGTGTTTTTCACGCCCTCCTTTACATCATTTCATCATTTGGCATGTTTTTACAACATGTTTGAAAAATCGCATTTTTTTTTCGACATAGTATAGTAAGGCGTTTTTTTTGCGCCAAAATTCATGATGATTTTTTTTTCAAAGAAAACCTTTCTGGAGTGTTTTTCACGCCCTCCTTTACATCATTTCATCATTTGGCACGTTTTTACAACATGTTTGAAAAATCGCTTTTTTTTTCGACAGTATAGTAAGGCGTTTTTTTTGCGCCAAAATTCATGATGATTTTTTTTTCAAAGAAAACCTTTCTGGAGTGTTTTTCACGCCCTCCTTTACATCATTTCATCATTTGGCACGTTTTTACAACATGTTTGAAAAATCGCATTTTTTTTCGACATAGTATAGTAAGGCGTTTTTTTTGCGCCAAAATTCATGATGATTTTTTTTTCAAAGAAAACCTTTCTGGAGTGTTTTTCACGCCCTCCTTTACATCATTTCATCATTTGGCACGTTTTTACAACATGTTTGAAAATTCGCTTTTTTTTTTTCGACATAGTATAGTAAGGCGTTTTTTTTGCGCCAAAATTCATGATGATTTTTTTTTCAAAGAAAACCTTTCTGGAGTGTTTTTCACGCCCTCCTTTACATCATTTCATCATTTGGCACGTTTTTACAACATGTTTGAAAATTCGCTTTTTTTTTTTCGACATAGTATAGTAAGGCGTTTTTTTTGCGCCAAAATTCATGATGATTTTTTTTTCAAAGAAAACCTTTCTGGAGTGTTTTTCACGCCCTCCTTTACATCATTTCATCATTTGGCACGTTTTTACAACATGTTTGAAAAATCGCTTTTTTTTTTTCGACATAGTATAGTAAGGCGTTTTTTTTGCGCCAAAATTCATGATGATTTTTTTTCAGAAGAAAACCTTTCTGGAGTGTTTTTCATGCCCTCCTTTACATCATTTCATCATTTGGCACGTTTTTACAACATGTTTGAAAATTCGCTTTTTTTTTTCGACATAGTATAGTAAGGCGTTTTTTTTTGCGTCAAAATTCATGATGATTTTTTTTCAGAAGAAAACCTTTCTGGAGTGTTTTTCACGCCCTCCTTTACATCATTTCATCATTTGGCACGTTTTTACAACATGTTTGAAAAATCGCTTTTTTTTTTTCGACATAGTATAGTAAGGCGTTTTTTTTGCGCCAAAATTCATGATGATTTTTTTTCAGAAGAAAACCTTTCTGGAGTGTTTTTCATGCCCTCCTTTACATCATTTCATCATTTGGCACGTTTTTACAACATGTTTGAAAAATCGCTTTTTTTTTTTCGACATAGTATAGTAAGGCGTTTTTTTGCGCCAAAATTCATGATGATTTTTTTTTCAAAGAAAACCTTTCTGGAGTGTTTTTCACGCCCTCCTTTACATCATTTCATCATTTGGCACGTTTTTACAACATGTTTGAAAATTCGCTTTTTTTTTTCGACATAGTATAGTAAGGCGTTTTTTTTGCGCCAAAATTCATGATGATTTTTTTTTCAAAGAAAACCTTTCTGGAGTGTTTTTCACGCCCTCCTTTACATCATTTCATCATTTGGCACGTTTTTACAACATGTTTGAAAAATCACATTTTTTTTCGACATAGTATAGTAAGGCGTTTTTTTTGCGCCAAAATTCATGATGATTTTTTTTCAAAGAAAACCTTTCTGGAGTGTTTTTCACGCCCTCCTTTACATCATTTCATCATTTGGCACGTTTTTACAACATGTTTGAAAATTCGCTTTTTTTTTTCGACATAGTATAGTAAGGCGTTTTTTTTGCGCCAAAATTCATGATGATTTTTTTTTCAAAGAAAACCTTTCTGGAGTGTTTTTCACGCCCTCCTTTACATCATTTCATCATTTGGCACGTTTTTACAACATGTTTGAAAAATCACATTTTTTTCCGACATAGTATAGTAAGGCGTTTTTTTTGCGCCAAAATTCATGATGATTTTTTTTTCAAAGAAAACCTTTCTGGAGTGTTTTTCACGCCCTCCTTTACATCATTTCATCATTTGGCACGTTTTTACAACATGTTTGAAAATTCGCTTTTTTTTTTCGACATAGTATAGTAAGGCGTTTTTTTTGCGCCAAAATTCATGATGATTTTTTTTCAGAAGAAAACCTTTCTGGAGTGTTTTTCACGCCCTCCTTTACATCATTTCATCATTTGGCACGTTTTTACAACATGTTTGAAAAATTGCTTTTTTTTTTCGACATAGTATAGTAAGGCGTTTTTTTTGCGCCAAAATTCATGATGATTTTTTTTTCAAAGAAAACCTTTCTGGAGTGTTTTTCACGCCCTCCTTTACATCATTTCATCATTTGGCACGTTTTTACAACATGTTTGAAAAATCGCTTTTTTTTTCGACATAGTATAGTAAGGCGTTTTTTTTGCGCCAAAATTCATGATGATTTTTTTTTCAAAGAAAACCTTTCTGGAGTGTTTTTCACGCCCTCCTTTACATCATTTCATCATTTGGCACGTTTTTACAACATGTTTGAAAAATCGCTTTTTTTTTTTCGACATAGTATGGGTTAAGGGGGGGAGGGATGGAGGTGTGTGAGTATGGGGGAGTGGGGGGTGGGGGAAGTAAGAA